>CM059559.1:71297442-72497442 GCA_030386875.1 Morinoia aosen
GTGGGCAGGCACCCAACAGATGGTGATGTGCTTCCCTTTCAAGATGATCTGATGCATATCCAATAAAATTCTATTGAGAAGTTGGTTGTCATCCGTATTATTGTCGATAGCCTGTATACAGCTCAAAGAATCGCTAAAGACTACAAAGTTATCAAATTGTGTTTCGTTTATTATGCTGACTGACAGTTTAATTGCATGAAGTTCTGCTGTCATGACACTTGCAACCATCGGTAGCGATATCTTTTTTATGATGTTGCCCATCACTGCCGATGCACCAACCCCCGTCTGAGACTTCGAGCCATCCGTGAAGATGAACTTGCAGTTGCTGTATCTGCTCGCTGTACCCTCATGCACGTGTATCATGAGTGCCGGAGATACATCTTCCTTTCGCAACTTCACTATATTTTCCACGATATTAGGCCGCTTCTGAACCCATGAATACGTTCCTGGAGTGAAGTATGGTTGTACTGGTTGGGTAGGAATATTGTACTGGTTTAGGACTTGACGGAATTTCATGATGACAGATTTTGATGAGCGCTCACGGCTGCTAAAGAACAATTTCCAGTTTGAGTTGTGAACTCACCGGTAGGCAGGGTTGAGGAAGTGGCATTTGAGTTTGAAATAGTACCGAAGAAGGTGTTCTTTTCTTCTGATTTCTAGCTTAGGTTCATTGGTGAGGATGTTCAAATTTTGTACAGGCGTAGTCATGAAGGCTCCAGTGCTGATGCGCATGGCCTCATTCGCTATGACATCTAGCAATTTCCATGATGTCCATTTTTGTATTTGTTTCTATGCCTCAGCGCCGAGGCGAGGGCAGGAAAAGGGAGGGGTCATTGCTGGGCAAGGGCCCGCACACGAAATTTAGGAAAAATTTCAATATAGTTTTACAAATTCTTAACACTAGTACAAAAAAGACAAAAGACCCTGTTGGTAGAGGGCACCACCCGCGTTGGTTCTAGCCAGAAGAACTAGATAAATAGAAAAATTTATAATCAATACACTCAGTTACAATGTAAATTGTACACTAACGCAGCTGGCTATAATAACGGTATCACCTCGGGAAGGTGCGGGTCGGCTAGGTACAGACAAATTAATGAAGGTACCATACAATCAATATCCTTGTCTGCTTTTGATTTTCCCTTAATCACAATTATAATAAGTTCAATTAGATATCAGTAAAACGTGGTAAAGGGACTGTGAAAATTCCTGTATATGTTTTACGATTGTTCACAAAATCTTTACATCACTATTGCAAAGCAGTTATATATACAAACTTACCTTAAATTTATCTTTATAGCGATCCAGGTTATTCATTTTTTTTTTCAAATAATTTAACCATATCACCATTATCAATTTTTATTAGGTTGCTCGTAAACTCGTGGTGCAAGTTCATTTTGAAATTTAAAAACGGATATTTATAAAGAGGCCTTGATAAAATATAACTACTAAAAACATGAGCTGACATTTTAAAAAACATTTAATTGTGGTGCTTGGGTGTTGGTTGTACGGTAAAATCTGCAAGTATATACAAAGAATTAATGCTATGACTTGGAAATTGCACGCATACATTAACCCATGTTAAGGCAACGGTGTGATCACTAGAGCCCGGATTTTAACATATATCATATTATTGCTATAACAACCCTAAATGCAAATAAAAATTACATTTACAGTATAGCAAAGCATGCTTTTTTACGTACTGAACGCTATTTTGACCAGGATCGAAAATAAACAAAATATGAAAAATTATTAGATTATGAGTTAGTTTAAGACTCCCTACTCGTTACAAAAAAATCGTCTCGAAGAGAGGAAGGAAAAGGGCACCTAAAAACATTCTACAATATTTCACCATGTTCAGAAGAAACCAAAGAAGCATGGCAGTCCCTGCAGCAATTATTTTTTTCGTAATAATCCTGCTGAAAACTACAACAGCTCGTCCAACAGAAAAATCAATGCTCCAGGCGCGTATCCTTAATGGAACTGAAGTATCAATTAGCAGGTACCACAACCGTCATCTCCGCTGTGAAATCAGCGATACAAACATCGACAACCTGGACGAGTACTGGATCTTCTGGTATAACAGTGAAAACAAAGTTATACCTTGGAGCGCTGAGAACCACGCCATCTTCACCATCGGACAAGACAGCCATCTACCCTACGCTTATCTCGTGTTCGACGACTTGCAAAACATTATGTCCGAAAAATACAGGTGTCGGCTTTGTAGTACTCGTAAACCTGCCAGAGATTGTCGGCTGATCCACGAGTCAAGAATGATAGTGAAGCCACGCTCCTGGTGAACCTAAAAAATTTTACAATTATATGCTTAAAAATCTCATTTATGATAGGGAAATTTATTTTTTTACTAATTTATTGAATCTTTTTACAAACAAGACAAATATACTACAGAATTTTGTGACTTTTTTATTCCCATTTCAAGCCTCTATGAACTGCAACGAAAATAGTGCAGACGATGAAGTCAAGGAAAATGTAACCATCCGTCTAAAACTGATTTCCATGGGTATTTTTTTCCTATGCGGGCGCTTGCTTATTTATTTTCAGTGATACATAATACTCTCTGGAATTTTCTCAATTTAACAGTTGAGTGAAAAAATAGTTTCCAATACGAGAAGGACGCACTTGTATTGTATTGCACGAACTAAGTTTCTACATTAACTTATCAACAAGTGAAGAAATTTAGAAAAACTTGCTTATGTTGAGCGAAAATAAAAGCACCATGGTATGCTTCGTGAATCATTGGGTTTACATTCAACTGGAAGTGAAGAACGAATCACAGTTGAATGGATTTTGGGATAACATAAAATAGGTCTTTCATAATGTTTTAGAAGCAATGAAAATTGTTTCCATAATGCTATTCATTCCAAAATCTTACCCTACTAGTCGAGTGATTTTAAAATAATTCACTGGCTGGAGTGGAAACAATTTTTACTCTTTTATAATTATTGATGCTTGAATCCTTTCGTGAATGTCTTTACTTCTCAGGCCAACTGAGAAGTGAAGACATCAACAAAAGGATTCAAGTATCAATTATAAAGGAGTAAAAATTATTTTCTCACGAGCGCTTAAGATGCGCAGGAGCGCTTTTTGCCGCATAACAAACGTTGCTGTAGTGTGGAGGGCAGTCTCTGGATGAGGCTGTCGCACGCACAGACGAATTATTGGTAAACGGTAACAACAAGCGTCTGATAACGCCGTCTCTAATTTCAATTGCTTCAGAATATTTTTAGTTCGGAATACGATCACGTGTTATATAAGATGAGTTAGTTTAAGCCTCTCTAACCATGATAAAAAAAATGTTCCTAAGAGAGGAAGGAGGAAGACATCATTCAGAATGGAGTTAAGGGCATAGGGAATCCATGCACAAGGTGCGTTGCACGTAAGATCCCCTGAGCATAGTTAAAAGTAAGTTATGTAATAAAATAAGTTTATGAATCATGGTAAAAGTTGAAGAGGAAAGTAGCAGGTACTCTACAACAAAGGCCAACCCAAAGTTAAGATCGAGACTTTATTCTTTCCATTCGCGAGCGTTAATTCCCACAACTGCAACAATCGCATTCAGCAGAGCGGATACGATCACAAGTCGTCAGTCATTCAAATAGTACTTCGAAATAAATTCTATTACTCCCAGCAAAATAATTCAACAAAAATGTCCCAAGAAAGACATCTATTTTACATCAAGTAAACGGAAAACACGTTTTTAAACTTGTATTTTAAAGATAACTCCTATCGTACAACCAGTTTGCAAATCAAAAAACTGCGACGTGATGTGATGTGGGTTTCGAAAAAAATCATCAGGATGGGAAGTAATTCTAGCACAAAAAAAAACACATCTGAACTCTAAACAACTAGGTTACCGTTCTTCAAATTGAAGTGACCAAAATTAAGTAAATTGTTGATTTCAAGTCTAAAGGTTTGAGTTAAACATGAGAAATCGAGGATTACAACAAACTAGCAGACTTCATCATAAAGTGAGCTGTTTTCGTACCATCAGCTGAGTTTAAATCGAAAATTACTATTAATAGAAGACGCTATGGCCCAGAACTTCTGCATAGGTCATGTATTATTGTAAGGAGCGAATTTCAATAGAGCATCTATAGAAAAAAAGTCCAGCATGATAGAAAACGTCCAACACATTACTCTAATTTTTGAACTCACAAGATTAGATTAGACTATAAGTTAGTTTAAGGCTCTCTAACCACTGCAAAAATAGAGCGTATCGAAGAGAGTAAGGAGGAAGGCACCATTTAGTATGGAGATAAGAAAATGAGGAATCCATGCAGAAAGGGCATAGAAACAGTAAGATGGTAAAGAAGTTCATGAAATAAGATAAAAGTTGAAGAAGAAAGTCAGAGGTGCTGAAAAACAGGACAGTAGTGAACCGAAAAAAGGTGGTCCTTTAACATAACAAAAAACATTTTATTTCAACAAAAAGAAGGCCTACCTAACTCTCAGCTCGGGCCCCCACATTTTTCCCCTGGGAGCGCTAATTCCCATAGATACAATAGTTGTATCCCCCTGAGGGGATTTGAACTCACAAGACTTCCCGGAATCTTCTAAGCGTTTACGATTTGTTAAAGGCAATGCAAGTATGAGATGTTTTATCAAGCTTTAATCAGCAAAATAATTTTTATAGCTAGAAACGACCTTTGTTTAGTAATCAAGTAACTTGAAGTGAATCAATAAAGGAGAAAAGATTTTTAGTCAATAAATGTTCTCCCTACCAAAAAGATTTGTAGATTAGATTATATGTTAGTTTAAGCCTCCCTAACTGCAACAAATGCGTTCGAAAGAGAGGAAGGAGGAAGGCACCATTTAGTATGGAGTTCAGGGAACGCGGAATCTATGCACAAGGCACATAGAAACAGTAAGTTGAGAAAAAAGTTTATGAAACATGATAAAAGTTGAAGCAGAAAGTAATAGGGGCTGAAAAGCGTGACAGGAGTGAACCGAGAAAAGATGGTCTTCAACATAAACAAATTTTTCTATTCTATCAAAAGGAAGGCCAACCTAACCATTAGCTCGGGACCTCACAGATTTACAGAGAAAAAATTTACAGAGGGCACATTATGAGAACATGGTGAATGACGTATAAGTGATTCCAGGGCAGTACATGCAGCCAAAGTCACGTGTTAGAGCAGTGTCATGTCATAGCGCTACCTCCAGTCCGTTCTCTAACTCCGACCTCATCGGTTCAATTTTGTGATACATATTTCATTGCTAATGACAGTACATCAAAATCAACCGTTTTTCAGAAGCTCATAGTCAACAATTCTTTCGGAACCCTGCGGAGCATTTTGGATGAATTTTTAACATGGACTTTTTTAAGCTGCAGACTAAACGGTTCTTTGCGAAACAGGTAAGGTATTTTTCGCACGTTTTCATAATTGCCGTTGGAAGACATCGCACAAGCACCCGACCAAGGTATGGCTTTGAATTCCTTTGTATTTGGGAAGTTTGAGCCAATTCTTCAACATGCTTTATTTTTACACTATTAGACGAAGAGCGTTTGAAAAAATTTTCGAGAAAGGCTTATGAATTAAATTATCGATTAGATTATAAGTAGTTTAAGCCTAGTTTTTCTAAAGAAAATCCTTTTCACGCATAAATGAAATTTCTCATTGTTTCATCTTTGAATAATAGACTATAACGTAAAATATGGTCATGAATGAAGAAGACCAGCGTATGTAGAATCTGAAACTCCAACTTCAACCTAATTACGCCTGTTATTATTACCTGAAGAGACCAAACATTGCCACTTAAAATTTTCCCAAAACATTCCGTACAACCCAACAGTTGTGTTGCAGCTGGCGACGTGTTGCCACGAGTTATAAGCAACATGCTCAGAAGATGCAATATTACAGACTTCTCACTATGTCTCTGGAATAGTTTAGTCAATTTACATATCTCATTTCCCCTGAGAATATGAAGCAATTCTAATTACATGCTCATGACAGAAATTCTCAAAATATTCATCAGTTCAGGGATTTGGCGAGAATGGACTTAATTCTTGCGAATTTTTTTGAGAACGGTCAAAGAAAATAGTGCAAGAACAGCTGAAATGCGAGAAATAATGTTCTGTACTAGCACAGTAGTTAGTTTACGGCTCCCTTTCCATTCAAAAGATGTTTTCACGAAGGAAAAAGAAGATATCATCGAGTATCGACGATGGAAACTATATTAGATATTAATTCAGCCTCACTAACAGCAACAAAAACGTTTCTTAGAAAGGAAGGCACCATTTAGTATGAACTTAAGGAAACGCAAAATCTGTGTACAAGGTATATAGAAACAGTAAGTTGTGAAAGAAGTTTTTAAAACTAACAAAAGTTGAAAAAGAAAGCAGTAGGTGCTGAAATACAGAAAAGCAGTAAATGGAAAAATTGTGGTCCGTAACAAAACAAAAGCTTATTCTATTTTAACATAGGGAAGGCCTACCTATACTTCAGCTCAGGACCGCACATGTCTTCCTAGTAGTCGATTATGGAAAACGTGGAATCTATGCACAAGGTGTGCTTCCCAAACAAGATACCCTAAGCATAGAAACAACAATTCAGGAAGAAAAAACGAAAAAAAAGTTGGTTAATGTGTAGGAAAGGTCGGTAATCGATTTTCCACTTTTTGGTGCCTAAACAAAGTTGAATAGATCGAAATAAACAAATTTCTTCCATGCACTTTCCGTCTTAATTGAGTATTTTACGAGTTATAGCGGTAGGTTTAGTTTCGTCTTTGATGACGAATGCGCTCGAATAAACTGCTACTCATCGATTTTTGAATTTTTTTTGCTTGAATCATGGTAATAATATCCTAATAAACTACTTTTCTTCCATAAACTTTTTTCGTCAAATGAGTATTTTACGAGTTAGCGCGGTAGGTTTAGTTTCGTCTTTGATGACGAGCGGAAGGAAGCGAGACTCCATTGCAGTGTTGCTGTCCGACGTGCTCCTTGAATTACTTGCCGCTTCAAACACTGGAGTTGCGGTAAGTCATTTACCGCTATAACTAATAAAATACTCATTTGAGACGGAAAGTGCATAGAGGAAAACTTGTTTATTTCGAATTAACTATGTTTGGGCATTTAAATTTACAAAATCGATAACTGACATGTCCTTCAGATTTACCCAAAATAAACAACTTTTCCTCTATGTACTTTCCGTCGCAAATTAGTATTAAATGAGTTATAGCGGTAGGTTTAGTTTGAGTAGAGTACGTTTGGGTACTTAGAGAAATTGTGATTTATTATTTGCTGGCCCCACGGAACCTGAACCTACATATAGGATCTTATAACACTAGAAATTATCACCCAGAAATAACGAGTTATAGCAGTATGTAAACTTTCATCTTAAGCGGCCCATAGACGATCAATTTTATTGTCAATATAATTGACAATGATGATTATTGACAATTATATTGATCGTCTGTGGGCTTGATTGACGACCGTCAATTAATTGACTCAATGTATTGACGCAAAAAAATCAGTTTGAGCCCGTAGACGATAGATTTCATTGTCAATATAATTGTCAATGATGAACATTGACAATGATATTGATCGTGTGTGGGCTTGATTGACGACCGTCAATTAATTGACTCAATGTATTGACGAAATCAAATCATTTTGATTTTTTATTGATGGTTCGTCAATATATTGAAACGTCCATTTGGACGCGTCAATATATTGCGTCAATATTTCATTCTGAGCTCCGGAAGTCGTAGTGTATGCACCTGAAAATACTTCGAATTTTATTTATGTGTACTCGCAGATCTGTTACTTCTTGCATGTTGGAGTGCGCTGCTTCGAATATATGGTACTTTTTATGTCCTATTATGAAAAATAAAATTTGAATTTAGTGAACTAATTTTATTTATAATTATTAGCCTATTTATTAGCATTATGTAGGAAAGTAAAAACTGGGACATTTTCCTTGGAATCGGCGACTTTCGTACGGCTAAATCTGGTACTCTTAACAAAATACGTAGGGTAAGTTATGGCAACCAGGGCTGAGGGTGCTTACAAACTAAAAGACTGAAAGCGAGAAAGCAAGCGAGAGAGAAAGATGTCAGCAGGATCTATCACACACAAAAAACACACAGTTTGCTCTTAAATGTCATGGAGAGATGTCTATAACAGAAACGAGCAGTACGAGCATGTGTTTGTAACGTTGATTTCATTGCTTCTTCATCCCATTGCTTTGAAACATGTAATCTGTCCCTGTGCTTTGGATTTTTTGAGTTCGAAATGCGAGGTACAACATTAACTTCGAGTATCAGAAGTTCAGTGTATGCTGGAGGAATTGAGCAGTACGCCAACCTTACCGACATCTCACCGCGCACTTCCTGGTAGCCAGCTTCTATCTGCAACTCTCAAGCGTGAAATAATCTTCGAGTCGGTTTCTTGCTTCAGTCAATCTTCAGTCTTTCTCGCTCGCTCTCTTGCTAGCTTGCAGTGTATGCACTCTCATAGGAATCCATGTTAATCAATTCAAGCTCGCTAGCTTTCTCTCATCAAATCGTTTGTTGTGCAGACATCCTGACATTTTAGATATTTAATAGCTAGATCTATATGTTTTCGCTTTAACCTTGCTGTAAAGTTTGGATTGTAGAATTAGCTAAAAAAATCTAGATGGTTTTTACCTTGCTTGATATTATCTTGCGGGAATTTCACTTAAGCGATGCATATGATATATTACTCAAAATTAATATTGGGCATTCGCTGTAATGTTTACTACTTCATTCTCATAAAATTTGCTGATTTGCTTAACCAAATTATTTGAATAGCGAACTTACCACTTTCAGAACACGTTATGTTCAGATTATGTAGCAGACCAAGACGGCTACCTCCATGTTTTTGGGCCACCATAGTGCAACTTTTAATTGTGATCATATGGTTGTTATGTTAAAGCACATCTCCAAGTGCAAACCTATTGATGATGTTTAAATGCATCTAACAAAATGCACAAAAATTATCAAAAATGTATTGTATCCTCATTTCGAAAAACTGACCAATGATAATGGCAACAATAAGTTCAGTTTATTATTGGACGAAAGTAATGATATTTAAATCATGAAACTACTTGGGGTATCAGTTATATGTATACTACAGCGATATACCTGAAAAGGGAAATCAACTTAGGAATTGCATAATTAGTAAAATGTGATGCAGATAGAACTGTGACAGCCTTAAAACAATTGTTGATAAGTATCTGAGCATTGATAATTGCATTGCTAAAGGGACTGACAATCGCCAGTCGCCAGATATCTCAGCGCGAGCGACAGCCGTTGGCTAGGTTATATCGGTTCTCGCATGTTTGTTGATTCTTTCTGTATATATGGAGTGAAGAGATGGAAAAGTTGATCAAATGATGTAGTGTCCATTCGAAGATAGTTCTTGAAATCTTCTGGCTCATTTGATCGTAGTTCTTTCAGCAATGCGTCGATTCCGAATATTCTGCCCCGTTCCCTGAGCCAGTTTTTGGCCCATGTCTTGCATTTACGCGGAGATTTTCTTGAAGTTGAAATTGCCAACGCGAGCGCTACAATGGTAATTACTTCGTCGTTTATCACGTACGGCATCCGCAGAGCAAATGACAGGTTTTCATCAATTACATTGATGCAAAGGTTGACGCCGCCAGTGGGCAACAAAAAAGGTAAATCTGAAGGAGATGACAGTTGTCGATTTTGTAAATTTCGATGCCTTAGCATAGATAATTAGATCGAAATAAACAAGTTTTCTTCTATGCACTTTTTGTCTCAAATGAGTATTTTATAAGTTATAGCGGTAAATGACTTACCGCAACTCCAGTCTTTGAAGCGGAAAGAAATTCTTTGATCGAGCTGTATGGCAATACTGCAATGGCGTCTCGCTTCCAGCGCTCTGTCTTGAAAGACGAAACCAAACCTACCGCTATACCTCGTTAAATACTCATTTGACGAAAAAAGTGTATAGAAGAAAAGTTGTTTATTTCGATGTTATTACCATGTTTCAAGCAACAAAAATTCAAAAATCGATGAGTAGCTGTTTATTCGAGCGCATTCGTCATCAATGACGAAACTAAACTTACCGCTATAAATCGTAAAATACTCATTTGAGACGAAAAGTGCATGGAAGAAAACTTGTTTATTTCGATTCAATTAATTAGGTTCAGGCACCAAAAAGTGGAAAATCGACAACTGTCATCTCCTTCAGATTTACCACAAAAAATCTCATCAATATATTGAGTCAATGATATTGACAATTAAATTGATCGTCTATGGGCTCAAACTGATTTTATTGCGTCAATACATTGAGTCAATTAATTGACGGTCGTCAATCAAGCCCACTGACGATCAATATAATTGTCAATATTCATTATTGTCAATTACATTGACAATAAAATTGATCGTCTGTGGGCCGCTTTAGTGGGCAAAAAAAAATCTCGTCAATATATTGAGTCAATGATATTGACAATTAAATTGATCGTCTATGGGCGGCTTTAGATGGCGGGAATGCGCTCGATCATTCGAGCGCATCAGATGGGAGAGTCTATTGTACTGTTGCCATCCAACGCGCTCGATAAAATACTTTCCACTCAAACACTAGAGTTGCGGTCAGTAATTTACCGCTATAACTCGTTAAATACTCATTTGCGACGGAGAGTGCATAGAAGAAAAATTGTTCATTCACATTTAGTCAGCTATGTTTAGGCACCGAAAAGTGGAAAATCAATTATGGTCCTCTCCTGAACATTTACCAGTTATTTCATGAAGTGATTACACAGGTTATACTTTCCACTAGAAGAAAAGTTTACACCAGAAGGAAAGTTTCACTTTGAAAATTTACATTTACAATCAAACTAATCTAAATAGTTATTATACCAACATTATGAAAATTGTATGATCCAATGAGATGTATAACCTTAGTATTCAATGAGTGAGCACTGAATGCTTCACATTTCATTATGATAGGCCTTTCAGAGGAGGACTCAACGGTTATATTTTTAGGCTATTATACACCGTTATCAATAAATTTTTAGTCTCTCAGAAAACAATTTGCATCGTCACAAACATACAAAATTTGCAGTGGTAAATTACCAAAAATTTCCAGAGAGTAACTATCAGCAGTCAGCACAAATAAATCTGAAGGTAGAAAAATATTATACACCCACTTTTATACACGCTATTTTAAGAAACACAGCTGAAATAAATCATAGGAGTAATTTAAATGGTACCAAACAACTTAGATAACTTAAATTAACAGTACCGAAGCTCAATCTTGAAGCACCGCAATGAACAACAACGAGCAATGTGATACCTAAACATTACGTTAAGCTCTTATGCTAGTTAAAAATCACGAGTGTTCCAATAATTTTTCTAAGTTGAATAACTAATTTATAAATATTTCATTATTAAAAGCAGACTTGTATTTTCTATATGTTTTTTTAATCACTTCACATAAAATTATTTCACTAGAAAGTAGGCCAATTAGGTTTAGGATTGTTACAAATGCGAACGTGTTAAACAATTTTAGTCTCGTATTCAAAGTCTTTTAAAACGAGAAATATTTCAAAGCCTGAGTTCCAAAATGAGTAATGCCTGAAATACATTTAGTTGATTGGAATCAAAATGTAAAAGTGCATAAATGAAATATTTAGTAGTAATATATATATATATATATATATATATATATATATATATATATATATATATATATATATTTATATATATATATATATATATATATATATATATATATGTATATCTGTGTCTGTGCACAAGATATGTTCTCATTTAGTTTACTAGAGCAAGTCAACTTATTAAATAACCATTGAAATAGTGATTCACTGGCGATATAACCTTTAAATGCATGCTTAATCTTTGTAGATCAAGACTCAAAATAGTGGTGAGTCTCATTTTGCCCTCTAATTAGAAATAGCTATTATGTAGGTGAATTTTCAATGATATAGTTTTGAACTTTTTCAATTTGAAACGAGAAATTAAAACAAGATTATCTGAAAATGAACAAAAAGCAATAACTAAAGAAAAATGAAAAAAAAACACAACTTTTTTAACAGTAAAAATTGTATGTTACTAGCAAAGTTGCCTAGTATCTTAAAGTAAAACTCAGAATATTTCTACATAAAAAGTCTGGATATCTGACAAAAAGTATGGGGAATTTAATTGCAAGAAATCACTGCATAAATTTTGCTATTAGGCAGAAAAAATAAATTTTGCTATCAGGCACCACGTATTGCTATTAGGCAGACAAAAATGTGCTCTGGTAGCCTAACTGATACATGACAGTAGACTAATTGTTGCATTTGCCTATCTCACAATGTTAAGCTAGTGTAGGTTTACTTGCTTATTATAGTTTGTACTCAACTGAATATTTTAAACAAATTTGAACTTCTAATGCAATTCTGGCAGCAAGTAGCAAAGTCTCAGAAGTGGCAGTTATTGACATTGATCCATGATATTTATTTATGGGAAAAATTATACATAATAGCTAAATATAGAAGACTTACTTGAATGCGCCAGTAATTTAACTGAGACTGGTTTCCAGTCATCCGCAGCAGGCAGTCCTTTGGATGCCCGCTCTCGAACTTTATTGAAGTCATTATCAGCAGGCCACAAGCATTTTGTTTTGTTCTTGGTTTCTTGGAGCCAAATCTTTGGCACAACTTCATGAGTCTTGTCACTAAATTTTTCTGCAATTAATTTTTTTGCATTTTCAAGTTCAATCATTGTAGCTACCTACCTATTTCAAGATGGAATAATGGCAATGACTAAATTTAGCTATCAGCTAATGATGAAGACAGCACCTGCACAACATATGACTCTTTATAAGGGAAAATTATCATTTTTGACACAACATCTTTGAAAGGCATCCAAGTTCTGAGATTTGTTAAATCAGGTACTTTGTAAACCCCTACTTTTGATGATGGAAAAGGGTCCGTGAAGAAATCTAATTTTTGTAAGAAATGTGACACGAGTATTTCAATTTCACTGTCGCGCTCATGAATTTCAATAACCAATGCAATTTTTCCATCTGCAAGCTGAACACAACTGTTCTTTTCAGAGTAAGACCTTATTTTCAGACAAGAATTATTTTTCATTAACAATTTTTTGTGGCACCTTCTATTTTGTGTACTTCCACTGCACTGTTTGTTCACAATTTTGCATCTGGTCACAAATTTTTGCTTTTTCTCACTTTTCCAGTGTGCATTAGGATAGACCACGTGTTTACAGATTTGAATCAGGGGTTTATATCCAGACCTCACTGCAGCTTTAACATGCGTCCCTAAAAATGTTTCAAAGGAAAAGCAAGAGATGTTATCAAGATTTCCATATTTAAGGTAATCTTGTGAAAGATGGGCCATAGAGTGAACGTTGTAGGAGATGAAACCTTTCCCAAATAAGCCAGCAGATTTTTCAATAAATATATGAAGAAGAATTTCAATAGTTTCAATATTATTTTCTTGTTCTTTTGTTAGCAAAAGTTTCATTGCCAGTGAAAAACGCAAAAAGGTTATGTAGACATCCTTACTCACAACCTTAGAGCTGCACAAAACAAGTGTTCCAATGTATAATAAAAATGTACGAAATTCTGTAGCCTTCCAATGCACCATTTTTTCAATCCCACCTTCTAATTTTCTGGAAAACTCATGTGTCAAATACATAGAACACTGATACAACTTCTCATTGAATTTGATTTTTGCTCGTGTATCCATATGCATTTTTTTCTGATTGGCTCTACTGATCTTAAGCCTGTTCAAAAATCTTTTCATTGTGCCCAAAAGGCAGCAGTGCAAATAACCAATGATGAAGTCGCTAACCATGTTGCATCCAAATTCTTTTAATGGAGACTTTAGAGGCGACTTGTGATGATTTTCATCTATGCGCTGTAAAAAACTGTCATCTGTTCTTTCAACACAGTTGATTTCAGGGAAGACAACTGTTCGATCATGGTACTGGCCACGTTGAATGCAGCGCTCGCAGCTTGAATAACCGCTGTGGCTGACTACTCCTTTTAGTGTTGCTCTTATTGGGGCGTCACATACAAATGGCCCCAGCTTCACTGTGAAACCTTTAGCTCCAAGTGATTGTTGCAGAGTAACAAAATCAAGCAAAAACTGCTCTAGATATTCTTTAGTTGGAGGCATGTGACACAGAGATATTTTATTTGTACAAAATATTGCTGCACAGCATCTGTGGCTGGGAATTTCCAGTACTTGCAGAAGGATAGGATAAGAATTATACCTGATGGAACCATTACATAACGGCAATCCATCAATATTTGTTTTTGTGTGAATAATTTTACATTGATTCACATCTTTGGGAGAGTTTAAGATATATTCTTCTAACTGTATCCGCCAGTTTGGAAAATAGGCAAACTCACCATCTCCCATATCTTTTGTATGAAACTCATTTTCTTTTTGAACTAATGATTTTGCTGAAGTAGGCAAGCCTGGATATCTAGGAGCTAGCATAGTTAATAATCTATTAACCGCTGCATGAGGAACTTGTTTTTCTGCGTTTAACCAGTTCTCTAAATTAGATCGCATAAAATTGGTGCAAGCGATAGTGCACACATTGGCAGCTTGTTTAGGCCTAGTGCTTCCTTGGATATTTTCAAATGAATCATTCGATTCTTCACTTGCACTAGATGTTGTCACCTGGATGTTTGGTTTAGAGGGTTCACCGCAGGACGTTTCTGCTAATGAAATGAAGCTTTTCATATCACTCACTGCAGTGACAGTACAATTGTTGTCATCTTTCCCAGATCTCTCACATTCACTAGAAGTTTGTACGTCGTCACTGTTCCTCCCAGTCCCTGATAAGGACATTTCTATGATTTTTTTCACACGTCGCCGCTTCTGTTCCTGAGATAAATCGAAGAAATTTTTTCTTTTTCCCATTGTTTTGTTAAATTGAAAACAACTGTCTTCACACTCGATCACTTGAGCTTGAACTGACGCTCGATCACTTGAGCTTGAACTAAACTTGATATGAGAACAGATACAGATCGCGCAATGTGTGCATTCAAACTGAGCCCGCTGCAGCACTGCCGGCATGGTAGACGAAACAAGGTAGCTGCAAACCAGTCTTTTATGAAATCGAGTCTCACCCCAGTGACGTCAAGGCATCCGACCAATAGCAGCGCTTAAATTTCATCTGGCAACATTGCTAACCCGAAATCTGGCATCACTGTTAGCGTTACGCGTACGACAATGTTGCATTTCTGTTCTAATGAAGTGTTAACGAGTCGAGTGAATCGCAATGTCGGCGCCTCAAGTTAAATTTTTAAAAAAGTGTTCCTTTATTTGGTGTCGGAATAATTCTAAAAATCGACCCAAGATATTTCAAAGGTCTGGTTTCAATTTTAAAGAATTGAGTTTGCCCAGTGGAAAGGCTTAGTTAAATAATCTCAAGTCGAACTTATGTAAGTTATGTTTGCTGGCAGCCATTTCAAAAAGACCGACTTCCGAAGAATCCCCTCTGCATTCAAAGACGCACATTTCATTGGAAAGAGGTGTTGTGCTGTTGTTTTATGATCAAAGGAGTTTGGAACTGGAAGGTAAGAAATTGAATTTTGAATATTATTCGAAACTAATTTAAAAATAATGGCTTATAACTGATTATTGCATTTGATGAAGCGGCATTCTCTTGACCAAATCTTTGCCACCAGATACAGTAGTACAGTTCAAATTTGATATGCTAATTCCATTCATAAATGCCGTTGAATTGCGTGAAATTTAAAATTTAAAGGAAATGAGTAAATAGGAATAGGATGTGCTACAATTAAATGCTGATTAATGACATACTGTTCATGAGTTTTTCATTCCAGAAAGGTAACCTAAAATCCTATATCTTGTGGTAGGGTGAGCTATCAGATTTCATAGTATTTGAATTTCTGTGTGTGAATTAATCTGGAAGTAGGATGTGCTGTCAAATTTTACAAGGTTTATATTAAAAAAATTTCAATGGCATTTTAAAAATTTTGATCTATGCATTATATTGAAATTAGCAAGTAAGCTTAGAACCTACAATGCTCAGACATGAAAGCTAGTTTGGACTGCCACATAGTAAAACTTGTTTACTGTATGTTAGATGCAACTTTAGAATAGCTCCTATTTTTCTTGTGTAGCCAATCTTATCTGAAATTTTCAGATTAACTTGTAATAACTTTCTACCTTGTAGCTAAATGTCTAGTGTTTACAAGCAAGATGCAAAATCTTGTCTATGATTTTCTATTGCAAGTGCTACTTTTTATGGCAATTACCTTCTTGAAACTGACGCTGTTCCAAGCATATTTAGAAATGCATTTTTTAAGGTACCTGACTTCTTCTAGGCTTACCATTCATCGTGTTCCATTTGCTGCTAAATAATTTCTTTATATAAGGTGCCAAATTCTTGCTGTTGATCATAGGTTTATTGTGAGTGCTTCAAAAATCTTATCTGAAGCTACAAAGCCATATTTAATTTAAAGAAGCAGATTTTTCTGTTTTTGTTTATGGTTCTGTTTATATCTTAGTCTCCTTTTCTCTGTTTCTTAGTAGGAAACAGAAAACATCTGTGCAAAAATGAAATTGAGGTCATATCTTCATTTAATTTTTTATGGGTAAATGTTAAGGAGAGGACCATAATCGATTTTCCACTTTTCGGTGTCTAAACGTAGTTAATTAGATCTAAATAAACTATTTTTCATCTACGCCCTTTCCGTCGCGAATGAGTATTTAACAAGTTATAGCGGGAAATTACTGACCGCAGCTCTAGTGCTTGATGGGGAAAGAAATTGTTCGGACGCGAAGACTACAATGGACTCTTCCTTTTGACGCACTCAAATGATCAAGCGCATTCCAGCCATCAAAAATGAAAATTAACACTCCGCTATAACTCATTAAATGCTCATTTGCATCAGAAAGGGCATGGAAGAAAAATTGTTCATTTTGATCTAATTAACTATGTTTAGCAGTAAAAATTGAAGAATTGATTATGGTCCTCTCCTTTACAAATACCTTTTTAGGTCATATAAAATTGATGCTTGTGTGTTTTAGACTTTTTCTTTTGTAGTTTAAATTAGTTGATTTTAGTTGTATTTGTTAAATATCATGAACAAATCTACTTATATTATACACAACATTAACTGTTGAAGAAAAATTGTGAAAACTAGCTTGAGTGTATTAAGGGGGTCCTCCGGAAAAAAAAATTTTTGATCCGATTGGTCTGAATTTGGTCAGTATATGTAGTTTTGCAAGACATACATTTGAACTCATGAAATTTTTTGATTTAGGCCTTAGTTTTTCCGCAAAATTTGAAATATCAGTTTTTGGGGTCATTTTTATACCTATTTCAAAAGAAAAGAAGTCATTGAGTTTTTATGCTAGAACAAATTCAAAGACAGTTTTGGAATCCTGGGAACATTTCTAACAAAGATATATTCAGGTATTTTGCATTTTTTTGTTTTTTTTTTGTATGCGAAAATTTACCAATATATCAGAAAAACCGAAATTTTGGGATTTGAACTATTATTAAAAAAATTAAACTGTAAAAATGGAAAAGTGGGAATATAACTTTGTTAGAAATGTTCCAAGGATTCCAAAACTGTCTTTGTTTTCTTCCTAGCATAAAAACTCAATGACTTCTACTCTTTTGAATTTTGAGAATAAGTGACTTGACAGTATAGGCCAAAAACGGAATTTTTGGTTTTAGTGTGATATAATGGAAAATATATGTAATTGAATGCTGTTTTCATTTTTATTTTGATAATCTCTATGCATAACATCATATTCACACTGTGAATTGTAATTTCCAAAAAAGAAAAAATTTAATAAATTTTTGATGTTTCATAAAAATTTGATTGTGCCAGTTTTGTTGTATGGAGCACAGTCCTGGGGGTTGAGAGCAGCTGAGAGGAGGAAGTTGGATGTGTTTGAGATGAAGTGTTTGAGGAGCATGTATGGAGTAACTAGAAGAGATAGGATCAGGAATGAGTTGGTTAGGGAGCAGACGGGTGTTATCAAAAAGTTGAGCAGGCGAGTGGATGAAAGAGTGCTTGGATGGTTTGGGAATGTAGAAAGAATGAATGTTGATCGGCTGGTGAAAAAGATATATATGTCGGAAGTGAGTGGTCTTCGAGCGCGAGGTAGACCACGGATGAGTTGGATGGATGGGGTGCGACGTGCTTTGTATGAGAGGGGTCTGACTGTGGACGTGGCGAGAGGGATGGCTGCGGACAGAAGTGAGTGGGGGCAGTGTATAAGGAGGTAATTTTATTTTTGACGCGTTACTGGAAGCTGCCCGCGTGTCATGGGGTTGACCTGTCACGTGCGGGGGAGGGGCTGCACTCAATGAAGCGGTCGGGGTAAACCAGCTGTTGCTGTCGGGCCTGACTGTCGAAGGTGGTTGTGCTGGGCTACTGCTGATCCTGGCAGTTCAGGTGCGGCCAGTGCTGCCTCTCTCGCCTCCTAGTGACTAAGTGTGGTGATTGTGGCCTGCTGTCGGCTACCCTCCCATGGGGAGGATAAGCCCGGTATATGTATATGTATAAAAATTATGAAATTTTTTGTTTTCAGTTAGATTCTTATGAAATTTGACTATTATATGTAACTTTTGAAAAGAAACACAATTTCCTCTATACATTTTTTTTATTCAGGTCTTAGTTTTTGAAAAAATTCGACATATTGGTTTTTAGTCCACTGGTATGATATTTCAAAAGAATAGAACTCATTGAGTTTTTATGCTAGAACAAAAACAAAGACAGTTTTAGAATTCTTGGAACATATCTAACAAAAGTACATTTGCAAATTTTCCATTTCTTCTTTTGTTTTCTTTTTATATGGGGTCGAAATGGACTCGAAAATTTAAGATTTTGGTCCCCTTACCCCTCCCCTGGGGGGTATCTATTGTCCGTAGAACCATAAAATTTTAGGACCGAATAGTCCACCACCTAAGGGTTCTTTTTCAACAATAAAATGAAAAATGACCATCGGAGAGAAAAGGGCCCCCGGAGGACCCCCTTAATTAACTTATTTGGTTGTACCTGAAGCTATGTATGTCACACTTTCTGGTCTATTACCCCATTATAGTGTAATTTTCTCTTTTTCCCCTTATTTTTTCACCAATGATTTTTCTCTGGCTTTTTCCTTCCCTTTTCTCCCAGTGCGACTGATATTTTTAAAGTTTGTATTACACTCTAGTGTGTCATTGTCTCCATTTCCTTATGTGTGCATTTTAATACTGCTTTATATTCAGTGTTTTCTCTCTGTATAACTGACCCTATTTATTAAATACTCCCAGCTGCACCTCAATTTATTACATTAACTCTGCCTTTTGTTTTCTCTAACATATTTTAATCTGTACCCTCACTAATGCAACTGAAATGCATGCTTATTGAGCCAAATCTAATTCAGGAACTGTTGATGTGACAAATTCACTAATATTTATTTTTGCCTTCCAGGTACATGAAGAAAGTGATATAATTCCACCCATCATTGAAATGGATGAAGGGGCGCAAAAGGCTGTCGTGGTATTCAACGGACCCACCGATATTGAAGGAATTTTTGGCTTCAGTGAAAGTGGAAGATGCTGCCACTTATATCTTCGGTTACATTGCCATGAATACAGACGTGTATCAGCAACAGCTGAAGAAAAAAACATCTTTGTCTGACTATACTATATGTTCCATTCTTAGTGTAAAATATTTCAATTTCCTTCTGTTTGGGTCTTTTAAAAAGTATCTCCAATCTGATGATCAGTACAAGAGACTGAAATTTTGCAGTAAATTTTTCTTAAATGCTATTCCTTGTTGTGAGAGGGTTTTCCTCTATCTTTTCAATAAAATTAGTCACTCACCAGGCTTCTGCAAAAGTGTTAGTGAATTATTTCATGAGAACTGACCTAAATCTCTCACCTGCTGTTCTTAAATAATAATGTACTTAGTCTAGTTTTTCTTCAGATGTAGAACATTACAGTCAGT
Organism: Morinoia aosen; assembly: GCA_030386875.1. Classification (NCBI taxonomy): domain Eukaryota; kingdom Metazoa; phylum Arthropoda; class Malacostraca; order Amphipoda; family Talitridae; genus Morinoia; species Morinoia aosen. The sequence goes on from CM059559.1 coordinate 71,317,409, forward strand.
CAGAGCTTACAATAGACCTCTGCAGTGTATATGTTTTACAGCAGGTAAACTTGATAAAATGGTGCGCAAGGGATTCCACTGCCCATTTCTCCTGACCCTTTGTCAACATGGTGCTCTAAAGTAAAATATGATACATTGTGTCAGATCAAATTAATCAGTTAATTTTAAATGGTTTCTTGAGCTGCTTCTTGAAAGCACTTGTGTGTGCAAAATCATTTTATGCCATGTGTCCCGGTATTTCGTTTGAAATAAGTTAGGGTGAATTACTGTTTCCTTCTTTAAAACCTATAACTTCATGTTGCTGCTGCTGTACAGCAGAACTTCATACATTCCGATTAAATATAAGAAAGCTTAATTTTGGTCTTTGTGTCACTCACTCTACTCAGCTGTTTGATAAACTAAAAGCAAAAAATGATAGTGATGGGGTTGTGAGGTGGTCTATGGTACCGAACTAGTGATAAAATTTTTTTATTGGTCTGTTCATAATTTAAGGCAGTGAACTATTATGTGGTACAATGTTGTCTATTGCATAACACAATAACGGACGGTAGTGCAAGGTTAACTCCCCTCAGGGGGATACAACTATTGTATCTATGGGAATTAGCGCTCCCAGGGGAACCATGTGAGGGCCCGAGCTAAAGGTTAGGTAGGTTTTTTTTTGTTGTAATAAAATAGGTTTTTGTTTTGTTACGGACCATCTTTTTTCGGTTCACTGCTGTCCTGTTTTTCAGCACCTACTACTTTCTTCTTCAACTTTTTTCTTGTTTCATGAACTTCTTTCCTAGCTTACTGTTTCTGTGCATCTTGTGCATAGATTCCGTGTTCCCTCAACTCCATACTAAATGGTAACTTCCTCTTTCCTCTCTTGGAACATCTTTGTCGTGGTTAAGGGAGGCTAAAACTTTCTTATATAATAATAATAATAGTGCAAGGGTAATTTGTTGGTTCGGCCGAGTGCATTGTTAGATTAAAGCGTTATAAATTAGCATTCCTTGGTATTTAAGTGCCATACCAATTTGTAATCCTTGTTTTTTTTCTCGTAATTGGAACTCGGCAGAAAAAGTTACTTGTAACTTACTCGTGGAAACCTTTACAATCCTATATAAATTCGCTGTTTTGGTTTCAAAATGAATTCTGTGAAAAGCTTTAGACTGGCTTTGAAAATACTCTCGTAGCTTGAGTTAGGCTCACCTCGCCAGTTTTGACATTCTGAAGTTTATGCTAGAATAGACTTCCCAGCAGCCTGTACTGAATTTATGTTCTCTTTGAAAAGTTACCTGTAGCACAATAATGTTTTGTTATTGATCAATGCTCTTCTCTTCTGAACGTCCCTCTGGTTTTACTTCTGCTTATTGATAATCGTACGATTGTTTGTGAAGAATATGATACGGTTATGAACAATTAATTTCGAGCATCATTCCCATAGTTGGTATAAAATAGGTCATAGGTTTCAGAATTGCAGGTAGTTAGAAGAATTCGCATACAAAGAGTAATTTTAATCCTAACTGATCATTCTATCGTTTGTCTTTATAGTATATTATGCTTTTTTTCCTTTTAGAATTAAAAATGTTCATTCTACTTTTGTATTTCCTTACTTACCGGTGCGCAGAGCACTGATACTGATGTTTGAAGATGCCTTAATGTATTGAGAGTGCTTCCATTTTTGCGCTCTGTGATGTTTTCTAAGTCATTATTTACTGCTAGTTCTTTCGTAGATTTGAATTCAGTTTTATGTTGTCTTGTGTGTACATTTTAGAACTTACTAGCCTGGAAATGTTGAAACGAGCCTTGAGCGATGGTGTTCTAATTATTGTTTTTGATAGGAAAATAGTTTATATAATTCATTATCGTCCGAAAGTTACGTTGTGTCGAGATTTTAGAAGCGAAATACATTTTTAGGTGGTAAAAATATTTATTCATTTATGCAGGGATGAGTTGTTGGCTTTTATTTTGCTCAGTACTCTTATAAATTTAGTGATGTAATGTATCGAGCTGAGAGTTTGCTAGGCCTTTTTTTTTGTTGCAATTAAAAAATTGCAAGGACCATCGTTTTGTGGCGCTCTGCTATGCTGTTTTTACATCACCTATGGCTTTCTTCTTCAGCTCTGATTTTTTTCATAACCTTTATTTTCAACTTTCTGTTTCTATGCGTTGCGTATCTTGAGTGTAAACACACCTTGTGTATTAATTCCTCATTGACTGTATGTACTCCGTACTTAAAGGTGTGTCTTCCTCTCTTTGAAAAGCTACCTTGTGGTAAGAGAGGCTGATTCCAAGTCATACTCTAAGCTAATCTGCAGAACTTGTTAGTATTTACATTGAAAATTTGCTGTTCTAAGGGAGAACATGCAAAGTCCTGCAAGTGACTTACTTAAGCCATTCATATGTTGGAATAGAATGCGTTTTTGATTCCGTTGCTGACCACCTTTCGCTTCACTGCTGTCATTTGTATTTATTTACAATTTAAATATTTATTATTTTTTACACAGAAAAATGTTGTGGAATAACTTCGGAAAGATATTGAATGCGGTAGCTTTTTTAGGGAAACGCATCAGAGAATGAACAAAATAATGGACTTTGATTCCTCTCAGGAGGATACAACTATTGTATCTATGGGTCCCTCAGGGGGATACAACTATTGTATCTATGGGCCCCTCCGGGGGATACAACTATTGTATCTATGGGCCCCTCAGGGGGATACAACTATTGTATCTATGGGAATTAGCGCTCCCAGGGGAAAAATGTGAGGGCCCGAGCTGAGAGTTAGGTAGGCCTTCTTTTTTTTGAAATATAAAGGTTTTTTGTTATGTTAAGGACCAACTTTTTTCGGTTCACTACTGTCCTGTTTTTCAGCACCTCTGACTTTCTTCTTCAACTTTTATCTTATTTCATGAACTTCTTTACCATCTCACTGTTTCTATGCCCTTTCTGCATAGATTCCTCATTTTATTATCTCCATACTAAATGGTGCCTTCCTCCTTCCTCTCTTCGATACGCTCTATTTTTGCAGCGGTTAGGGAGGCTTAAACTAACTTATAATCTTAACCTTATTGTATCTATGGGAATTAGCACTCCCAGGGGGATTACGTGAGGGCCCAAGCTAAAGGTTAGGTAGGCTTTTTTTGTTGAAATAGAATAGGTGTTTGTTTTACTACGGACCTTTTTTTTTCGGTTCTCTGCTGTCCTGTTTTTCAGCAACTACTACTTTTTTCTTAAACTTTTTCTTGTTTCATGAACTTTTTTCTTAGCTTACGGTTTCTATGCACCTTGTGCATAGATTCCGCGTTCCCTCAACTCCATATTAAATGTTGCCTTCATCCTTCTTCTCTTTGAGCATGTTTGTCGTGGTAAAGGGAGGCTAAAACTTTCTTATATAATAATAATTATAATAATAATTATGGACTTTAATTTATTTCTATCAGCTCATACACTTCATGCTAAAGGGAGCCCTCCCACTCCTCAAAAATACTCGGTACGTTACTTAACCCTTTAACGCCCCAGAGGACACCAATGTCCTCTTTCAAAAATATCCTCAACATATTGTATTTCTTGTTCAATTAGTTCCCTAATGTGTTCTTTGAAGTTCTCTGCAAGGTGGCAGTTCCTTTCCCACCCTGATATTGGTGACTGCCTGATGCCAGCGCCAGTTTAGTGACGGTGGTTGTGTTAACGGTAATATGAGTACAAAAATTCGGACGTTAAAGGGTTAAGCTGGGTGTTACAGACACATTTTCTGTATGTTTATTTTTTGTACCCTAATAAGTAATATGTACAGTGACGGTCTTGTACTGCTCCTCCGTTATTTTCTGACTTGCTGTTCTCGAGTGTAGTATTCCTGCGTGTAGCGCTCCAAACGAATCTGTATCAAATTAATTGGGGTTCCTGACTTTGAGTTCTAATTAGGAAATTACCTTTTTTATTTAGAGAGCGTAGGTTTTTGTTTTATTATGGGCCATCCTATTTCAATTCACTGCTGTCAATTTTTCACCATTTCTGGCGTTTTCCTTCACCTATTACCTGGTTTCATGAACTGCCCTCTTTATTTGCTATTAGTTTCGTGCATGGAGTTTTGTGTGGGAACAAACCTTGTGCATACATTCCCCGTTCTTTCAAGTTGACATTGAATGATTCCTTCATCTATTTGATAGAACTTTGTTGTGGTTAGAGAGGCTTGTACTACTAATTATCTAACATAATGTTGTTTAGTGTGAACCGACTATTTCTCAGTTCATTGCAATCCTGTTCTTTGAAACCTAACATTCAACGTATAATTTTTATCATAAACTTCCTACCTTGCTGCTTCCATCTAAAATATCTTCTGCAAGAACACACCTTGTACATAGATTCCCTGATCTCTTAATGCCCTGCCAAATGGTGCCTTCTTTCTTCCTGTTTGTGAAACTCCTTTTTTTTTGCGGCGAGAGGTGCTAAACGATGTCATATTCTTTTATATTTTTTCGTCTTATCGTTTCTTTATATAATCCGTGCTACCATGTATCATAAATGCTGGTAATTATAACTTTCCCGCATAGCAATAACCAATGCTCTCTGTTCTTAGCACTCCAATGGCGAATGTAGGAGGTCTTGAGCTAAAGGTTAGGTAAGCCTTCATTTCATTGAAGTAGAATAGTTTTTTTTTTGTCATTTTGAAACGAGCCATCTTTTCTACGGTTCACTGCTGTCCTGTTTTTAATCACGTACTACATTCTTCTTCAAATTTCATCTTATTTCATAAACTTCTTACTAAACTCACCGTTTCTACGCACATTGTGGATAGATTCCGCGTTCCCACAACTCCATACTAAATGGTGCCTTCCTCTCTTCGGAACCCTTTCTTTTAGCGGTTTGGGAGGCTAGAACTATCATCTAATCTAATCCTTCTTCACTGTGGATCTATGGATCACCTGTGTTGCGGATGAAGAGGCTTAAACTAACATCTAACCAAATCTAATCAGCCCTCTGTTCGTTATGTAACTTTGAGAAATGCAATAGTTTATAACGGGTGTGTGTTCAAGTACTCAATGTGTTCGAGTTTCTTTGGTATTGAAGCAGGAATGGCGCTTGAAAGAAAATTTTGCAATTTCTTAGGGTGTTGGCATTACTCGAAAAATTTGAATGCTCGAAACGCATATACATTTGAAAATACATTCTCCCGCTGTTTAGTTCATGAACTTATAAGCGGAATTCTTATGTCGCACTTTTCATTACAAATAAACGATATCTCTATGTTGAATTTTATATGATCCTTTTTACAATTGAACACGGCGCGCAATCGTCTGCTTCATCAGTATAGAAAAGTATCACTGAACTGAATTAAATTAATTTTCGTATTGTTTCAATTGAGCATTTAATTTAAGAAGCTGTCCGTATGATGAACTCGGAGATCGATAACCGTTTAGTATCGGTGGAAAAGCTCGGAGGCGGACGGAATTCTATTTTTCTAAAATCCGTCGTGCGGAAGCAACACCGGCTGTCGGTTCTGTTTCTGATCGTACGTCTGGAAGGCAGAGTACGCTGCCGCTGCTGACGTCACGTCACCCTAGTGACGTCATCCGGCTTGTGTGAAATGAAGCCTTTCTATTGGCTAGTCGAGTTTGCGAATGTGCACTGACGTCCCCATAGAAGTGACGTTACCTCCTTTAGTCTACCATGACTGCCGGCAATCGTGTGTAGGTGCCAGAGGTGCGAGTATCGCGTTGCGATAAGCTATAAGAAATTATTACGATGTACGGCCTCATAGCTTTTAAGATCAACCTGTTACTTCGATTCTAATATTTTAAAATGATGCTTAGAAACCATATTTGGCAGAATGAATTAATACTTCTTAATAAACCAGGTAGTTGCTTAACATCAGCCTACCAATACAGCAAATTAATACGCGTTTGAGCTATGCAGCAAGGAATTGTCCTAGAAAATTCTGAAATACAGCTAAAATCTTTCAATAGAACTGCGTGAAATAATTTGGGTGCTACAAAATACTACAATACATAGCTAATTTAACTTGAGGAGTTAATTGAATCGAACAAATGCTAAACTCGTATTCCGTTGATGATTCACATCGTTGGCAACTTGCAAGCTTGTAATAGCCAGTTTGAAACGAGTTTGGAACGGCATATTCGGATTAAAAACGAATGCGTTTCAACGTTGTACAAGAAAATTTGCTATATCGTATACTTAAAACTTCCTTTAACTTCATGTTAAGAGACTTTTGATTTTTTTTCAAAATACAGTAAAAGGTTAATCCTATTGATTGAAATGAAATATTAAACTAGTGTAACGACCAAATTATGAACATCATCCAATGAGATGTCAAGTTTATATTCTCGTCCTAGTACTTGATGTTTCCCCAGTGAATGATGCATCTTCTGACTTAATCCAGTTAAGATATTTTCTACATTATTTTGTACAAATCAAATTTCCGTATTCTGAACGCGCCAATGAAAGCTGAGTAAATGCAGCTCGTATGTGCATACACCTCATGTCTTCGGTTCTATCCAGCTTGAATTCATTCCAGAAAATATTCATTCCTTAAGCTCATTTTACACTAGCGGTGTGGAGCGGCGGTGTGGAGCGACAGGGAACTTGCAATAGCTCCGCCCACGAGAGGATTGAGCGTCAGTGCGCACCAACTTGCTTTTACATTGCCGCTCAATACAACGCTCCTTCCCGAGAGACAGCAATCGTCACGCAGGGCTCCCCCTCTGTTTTTTTCCACCCAGATCTTTTTTTTTCGACTCCTCCTGGGTTGCTAGGTTAATTTTTTATGTATTGCTAAATATATGTGTTTTTTCAAGTCAGACAGTGAATTCATTATTCCCTGAAGTTAATTTAATAACGCAGTTGAGAATTATTGTTTCAACATCGTGCGCAGATGAATATCTGATTCAAAACCACGCCTATCGAATGGGGTAGAACGTGTTCAATATGTTTCTCGACCTCCTTGAAAACGCGTAACGAACGAGGATCTACGAACTTGCCAGCCCGGCCAAGCCATGGATAGCCGGCGTTCCACTTGTGTTGCTTTGATTAGCTTGGCACGTTGCAATGAGGTGACGCGCATTTTGATCGTAAAACTGGTCGTGCATTCCTTTAAATGAATATCTAAAAATTTATTATTTTAAACATCCAATTTTTCATATTTTTGCCGCACAAGTATTCAAAATGGCTAGCCCTCCAAGAACGATCTCTAAAAAGAGGTATACGCAGTCTTTCAAAGAAGAATGGTTAATGGAAAGAATGAAAAAACTGTCACAGTTGGAAACCTAAGCCGAAATTGGTAAGAGATGTCGTCATCATCATCATCATCAACAACAGCGTAATCTTGCACAACGGAAAAGACGTCTTAATGTTGAAATTTGTGCTGCAGAAGAGAATTAGGAGAGACAGGAAGAAAATCGGCATTTAAATCATTGTTTCTACTCACGTATGTTAACTTCCACTTTTTTCTCGCTAAAACTACACTACTACGTTTCTTTATTAACGAATCTTGATTTTTTCATGTTCAATCTACGTTTATCTGAGTCGTTTATAAAAACTGTTCATCGTTATCTTCTGCATGTTAAAACGTTGAGTTAATATTCAAAGTTGAAAGCTAATTACTGGAAGATGTGTTAAAAATATTAATGTTGTAAGTAACTTATTAAAAACTAGGCCTGCCGCACATTTTTAACATCGCTTAATGTTGAACAACACATGTATTTATTCTTCAAGAACTTCTGCGTTTCGGCTCCTTTGCCGAAGAAAATTGGAAAAAATATCTAAATTCACAAATGAATATATAAGAATAATTATCAAATAATTAAAGTGAATGAGGGGAGACTGTTCATTGTTCATATTAATATCACTGGCAGCCCTGGTTTACTGGCAGTGCACACCGCAAATATTTAGCATGCAGAATGTTGCCGCTCCTTACCGTGAGCGTGGCAATAAGGGTCATTTTGCTCTGCTGTGGGCGGAGCTTATTTGGCTGGCGGGATGGAGCGACGGTGTGGAGCGCGAAGACACCGTCAGTGTAAAAGGGCCGTTACGCCCTTTTTCGCAGTTTTATGAGTTCAATTTTACTCTATCACTTCAAATCACCATCTAATTTAGCATAAACGCGTTGTATAAGTGCATCTACACTTCTTCCGTTTAGTTTAGAAGTCAATGTTGGGCATGTCATATATATATATATATATATATATATATATATATATATATATATAATTGGGTGTCTCAATATAGTTTATACATACTTTGGGAATATATATATGTATAAATATGTACATATATATTCCCAAAGTATGTATAAACTATATTGAGACAACCAATTAATATTACCTGTATTCAAAATTATTCAGTTTTATTGAGTAATGAACAACATGTGGAATAATAGAGTCTTCTTAAAACTAAATATTGGCAAATTAGTAGATTATAATTTCCTATACCGTGAATTAACTTGAAAATTCTTGACGTTTGTGGCGCGTTCCGTATTAAAATTGCTCGTCTATGCTCTACCATTTATGGTCGTAGAACATCTATGGCCTACCATCGTCCTTGCCTTCCTGACAAACCTTAAACAACCATGAGTGTCCCAGCCAACACCAACCTAAATAAACCAAAATTAACGGTAGATTTTGGTTGACACTTATACCAACTTGGTTCACTAACCATGATCGACCTTAATTTCACATAGACGTCTATATCCTACCAAAAATACAACCATAATTTCCGACTGGGTATATGCATTCATAGCAAAAGTCCGGGCTTTGCTTATCGGTAAAAATAGCCAAAAAAAATCCTACACATTGACTTCATAAGAACCTAATTATAGTTTCATAATCAACAACACTTAGCAGTCTCAGTTGACAGATATGCAAAATGACGGGACACATTTTTTCTGTAATTCTCTAACAGCTTTAGAGTATTTTATATGCTCGGGAAGCGGTTTGTATTCATGGGACACTGATGAATCCACTTGCAACTCCAGTTATTTGGCATTCCTCCGTTATAAATTTAAATTCCAATTAATAATTTGACTAATCTAGCTCATTTTAAGGAATTTCATAAGTAAATGATGTTATAGTTGCATGAAATGTACTTCACTATTCGCAAGATCCAAGTTATTTTCAAGGCTAATTGTTCGACGGGTAATAATTTCCGGTCCACGCAGTGGTTTCCCTCTTTTTTATTCGCTTTCTTCAACAATAAGACCACTCGATATTTTTATTTTAATATATACTTCACGGACGTCCAAAATGCCAAAGAAAATGCATATACAATGATGATAAATATTCCCATTAGTTATTGCCCAATCTGTCAGCTGTGTAGCTTTTTGTATCACTGCATTGACATATCATTTAAAAAAATATGTTATTTCGCTTAATGTTATCGCATATGCAAAACATAACTACTAACTTGCATAAATGATTCCGTTTGTTTTTGTTTGTTTCCTCGCTCATTTTTATAACGCCAATTTCACTTGGTTGAAAAATTTTGCTAATATGTCGCAGAAGAGTAATAGTATAGAAATTAGTCCCGCCGCAAAATGCAACTTCACGAGAAAATAAGCCGCTCATTGAAAGGGTGCGAGAACCTCACTCCCTGCCCCTCATGAAGCGTACGGGAACTATATTATGCACGTTTTTGTGGAGAATGATTCAATGTTTAAATTGAAAATAATTTGAAGTCTGCGAGTGTATTAGTTTACAAATAAGAATAAGCACAAAATGCGACTTCACGAGAAAATCGACCGTGGATTGAGGTGCTACGGGAATCTCGCTCCCTGGCCCCCCAGGGAGCGTACGAGAGTTTCATTATATATACTACCCAGTTGAAAATTAACGCAGTTGCGCGAGAGAATTTGGCAGTTTTTCGCAGTGATCTTAGTTTTAAGACGAATTCCAGCAGTTCACCGCAGACAAAATGCATGGGAGTCAATTCGAATAGCGTTTTTTTGGCAGACCTCAGCAGTAATTGTCTACAGTCAGAATTGAAGCAGATAGTTCTCCGTTGGCCTTCGTCGTTCGCAGCAGTAAATGCCTCGGTCGAAAATTATCGCAAGGCATTAACAAACTGCGCTATTTAAACTTTTTAACAGTATTTAAACCGCTCATTTCGCTCGTTTGCGACAAAGGCTTTATAACTCAAAAACTGGATTGTTGAGTTATCCATACAGGCATTAGCGTTTGCATCTCGGGATCCTGGGATCCTGGATGATTTGGGGCTGAAATTTCCCGGTCCGGAAATTCATTTTTTCCCGGGGTTCAAAATAGCATACATATTTCAAGATATTACTCAGAAAATAACTTAAAATCATGCTGTTTTCCTGGAATTACCGAGATTCTAAATAGTATATATATATTTCAAGATATTAGTGAGAAAATAACCTAAAATCATGCCGTTTCCCTGGAATTCCCGGGATTCTAATTAGGGTACATATTTCAAGATATTAGTGAGAAAATAACTTAAAATCATACTGTTTAAAATGATAAATCACTTACAGAACTAAGAAAAGGACGTTAGTGTTTTAATATTATTGCAACTTACATCACTACACCGTGCACGTAATCTACACTACCCAATCCGAATTTTATCGCCGGCGTAACGGTAATTATGATCGTTTTTCATCTTTTATCGAAGTATTCCAACGGTAAATATATTACCAGTGATCAACGGTAATTTTAGACGCTAAAAATGCCCTTACGACGATGATGACCGTGATTTACCGTCGATTTCTGACTGTCATTTCTACCGTAGAAATACCACGGTAAAACAACGGCTGTTTTTCTGACTATACTTCATAATTTGAAACTAACGGGAATGATAGATAGTCCATGAATAAGTTTAATCAAGGACAAGTCAGATGAAATTATGTAATGTATTACTCGTGGTCAAATGAAATTACATGAATTAGTTTACGTAACCTTCATAAATGTAAATTTGAGCTTTGGTTCTTGTGTTGTGAAAGTGAAAACTTTATTTCGAAGCTTAGATATTTCAATTGGATTTTTACATACAATTTTTCAATGCTTTTACATTTTAATTGTATACATTGTAATATGAAGTTCGAATTCTTTAACTAAAGCTTCAAATGTTTTGAATATAATTTTAAATGTTTTAATTACAACTCTTTATACATTATATTAAAAGTAAACTGTGAAGCTCGAAAATGCAGGACTTTAATGCTATATATATATATATATATATATATATATATATATATATATATATATATACATATATATATGTTCCACATTTTTTTCTTCCCTATGTAATGGTCCCATTTCTTCTTGAGGATAGCCTTGCGGGGGTTAGGGAAGCTCAAACTAGGTGCATCATAATAATAATTATGGTGATTTACACCAACTAACATATGCCGCTAAAGATTTTTCTTTTTTCAGAAACATTTTCAGGCTGTGAGAAAAAACTTTACGTAGCTTCAGAAACGGATGGCTATACGAGCACGGATGTGGAGGGATGCCCAAGACTTATCAACATCACTGCGTCACTTCTTCCTCGCTGTAATGCCATGTCTGCTCGGGAGAGGTAGGTAGTTGATAATCATTTACCTTGCTTGTGTCAATTCACACTGGTTGCAATGCTATCATATTTTTTAGTCTCATATGAGATTATTTCTCGAGTTCTAATGAATTTGGCATTAGGCTCCTATTTGAATACCTTATGATTTGTTAGGATGCAAAAAATTTTTTACATCATTGAGTTATTGCATCACAGAAGCAAGTCATTGTTAGCTTGTGTATTGTTAAGACTAATCTTTTAATAGGTCTGTTCCGTAATAGTCTCATTGGTATGACTATTTTATAAGATATATTTCAATAAATGCATCAGACTAGCTGCTTTCTAATGCTGAAGGTAGTACATAACTCCCGTGGCACAGCGGTTAAGGGATCGGACTTGTATGCTGGAAGTCGCGGGTTCGTATCCCAGCGCTGGCGCGGAGATTTTCCCCGTTGGGTATAAGGGAAAGCTCAAGTACAATACCCCACTCAACCCAGGTGTCGGAAATGGGTACCGGCTTTACGGGGGAACCGTCATGGTGTCCTATATATAGGGTTAGTTATAAAACATTTGCAAAACCAATGCTAAGATCATATGTATCAGGCTTGATTGGAAATAAAGCATACCAAAGATGCCGATGTTAACCTTGTTAACCTTTTTTGTCCACATATAAATCAACACTGATCAATTTGGCAGTGGACTGGTGAATTGGAAAAATTATATGAAAGAATAGTAGTTCATAAATGTCAAATATGTTCCACTCTCTGCTTTTTAAAGGAAACATTGTTGAATCTATGTAATTTTCCATCAAAGTTAATTTGGTACATTGTTTTTTTTTTACATTTCTGCCGTGACCTTTATTGCCTTGTGTGCTTCCAGGAAAGTAAAAATACGTTATAAGTAATTTGCCTTTAATTCCATTGTGTTTTAATTGCAGTTCACTGGCTTCCTCAGTTCCGGAATTAACAAGTGATATTGTCGACATTAAGAAAAGTTTGCAAGTGATTACGAAAAAAGTGGACATGGCTCTCATCATGCTCCAGGAGGAACGCATCAATCGAGAATCTACTCAGCAGCAGCAGTTGGCTCGTGAGAGGAATACCTCCATCAGCTGATACTGATGAAGAACTAGAAGTTTGACTTCTGAATCCAGGACTCGTAAGTTAATTCAACTGCAGAACAGTTTATAAGAGCATATATTAAAAGTGAAATTCATATTTTATCCCTTCTCAAGAATAGCAAAGTAGAGTGAATGTTGCCATTGTGACGTAAAAATATTGGTCTTCTGTATACTTATTGATGATCTAATATAGCGTAATGAGACCATTTAAGCTAATTTAATATACTCGTAGTTATTGTCCAATAGAATTTTCCAACGGATTATTATGAAACATTTCGTTTCTGTGTCATTCTCAGTACAATTTTGTACTATAAATTCGTAAGCAATTTACTCGTTTATATTCAGCCAAAGTAGTAGCTATGTAGTGGTATTCATTCCATTTCCTTATTGATTATGCTACATCTTCTAGTTTAGTGATAACATCAACCGTATTTAATTGAAAACTACACAAAAGGAATAACAAATGATAGACACTAATTTATTTGTTTATGTTAATTTCAGCCTGCTGCTTTGAACGCGCTCGAAGGAAGGTCATCAGTTGACACTGTGCGGCGCCTCATTAGGAGGCTGATGACTAAAAAACTGGCAGCTTCCTTTAGCTGGACCGGATTGGGAGCGCACAGCAAGGCTACAAAAAAAAGCTTCAGAGAACATCAAGCTGGAAAATGTTGTTATGGTATGACCGTATGAAAAATCTCATCAGGCTTATAATTTTATATAGTTTTATCATTTACAAAACATGGAATTTGCATTGTAACTGATCGAACAGTCGTTGATGAAAATGATTAAGATAGGTTATTTATGACTTTTAACGATTTTAAAACTTTTATTCGAGTTGGAGAACCAGAAAACCATTCTCTTGGTCCGTCTTAGTGTTCTCAGGTTTCAGACAATCTATCACTACAATGTAAACTATGAGCCCTATGTAAATTTTAGTCTAGATTCACGAACTTTATCAATGTTATTGTCCAGGCAAGGTCATATCTGTTTCGAAGTTGATGTGTGCCACGATAATAGTTTCATTAATGTTGGCACACGACGGCATTAACATTAACGGTATCAATACACTAGTTTCGTTTTGATCTAACCGATCAGCACTTTCATAATCTCTCTAATTTCATCAGATGCCTGGAAAGTAATCCATCCGCGTCTGGCTGTCAACAACTTCTCCGGTGCTGTTGTCGCTGTACTCAAATCTGTCCCCGACTGGGATGGTGGTCGATCGCGCTCCACATCTATGAGGAACATAACGTAAGTTTTAATATTTTGCGTTGCGAACATAGCAATTATATCGAATATTGATGTGAATAAAGTTTTACGAATATTGGCCATAATACATTTCACTTTGTGCAGTCTTCAATACTATAAAATATTATCTACAATTGCTGGACCTCAGATAATTTCATGAATTAATGGAGGAACAGTTATTAGTGCACTGACTCAAGAGGCCTGTGAATTAATGAAGCAAGTAGTTATTGTCTGGTGAAAATATTAGGTGAATACCTTCTTTCATTAACATTCGTGCCCAACCCGTGGTGAACGCAAGTAATTCGTTGGTAGCTACTCTGATAAGCTCATGTCCCAGTAGGTGATGTTACTCTTTTAGTCAATGTAACAGTCATACTTAAATCAAAAATCTTTCTTCCCCTTACCAAACCAATTACACAGTTATTTGCTTCATCACGCGTCTTTCCCACACTAAGTTCCTTCGACACAGTCTATCCAAGCAGTTGGAGGTCTCCTACTTCTGCTTCTTCTTGACTCTGATAATGTAAGTTTCTTCACCAACATCTGATCCTTCATTCTCACCACATGACAGAAACATCTCAACATTCAACTTTATTCTCTCGCCCTACCGACATTCCAACCACTGCCGCTTTATGTCTGACCTAATTTCTGGGTTGATCAAAATCGTACCAAACATGCTCCTCAGACCTTACATTTCAATCCCTTTCAATATTTCGCTCTCTATTGCTCTAAAATTACATGTGTCACATGCATAGCCAGCACAGATGGAACACAGGCTTCTAGTTGTAACATTTTTTTCAGCGGAGATGTGCTAGGGTCAGCAACAGCACTGGCGGGTCCATCATCTGCTACTTCGGCAAGCTTTCAGGAAGAGGAGGAGGCTTAACCCTTTCACTGCGGGCGCAATGCGGTGGTACTGAGCGCGCGCTTCGAGGCCCACTGTGCACCGACGTGACGACAGCGCTGCGCAACCCGTGATGTCCCTTGATATCGAGAGCTCACCAAGCATATTTTAGGGCATACATAATGTTACACAAAATGCGTAAAACACTTAATATAATTAGAATAGATATTTTATATATATATTACAATATCAGTTTTCACACTCAAAAGTTTAGTTCCTTGTGATCAATTCCCAAGCAGGGTATAACACTGAGTCTAAGAAGGTTTTCGAAAGTTTTGTACTGATATCGTGATTGCTTTCTGATTCCATGTTGATAACATACATGGCATCTTTTTCTGGAATTCTTACTTGTAGCAGAAGTTACGTATCCCTGAAAATGTATCCCAACTAGTCAAAAGTTTAGTTTTTCCTCATTAGACTACTTCTGTTCAAAGTGGAAGTTAATTCTTTTATCAATTTCATGGAAAATTGAAGATAGGTCATTTAAGTTTCGAAAAGAAAATTTTAAATCCCTAAGGCATCTAACACACGAACTTGAATGAAATGTGGTGCTAGTTTTTTGTACCACTTGATAGTTTTTCTACTTATTGTGTGGTAGTGCAGCATTTGGTCCGTCTTATCTACAAAGCCCATGTTCAAATTAAAGTCGTCTATGCAACTTGGAATTTGAACACAAACACGGCCTTCTTCCGATCTTCGAGTAACTGTGGTTTCTGCATTCCAATGGACATTAGACGGCATAAACACATCTCGTTTATCACTGTAAACTAGTGGCAAGAAGAAGATCACTGCTTTCGAATGCTTTTTATTTTGTTCTTTCGCTAATTTTATATTTCAGATGATACGCCAACTATATTTTTTCTCATTATTCCAGTAGCATTTGTTTTATGTTCTTTGATGAACTGGTACAGTTTGGGAAACCTGTAATAATAACCAGTGAATATGTGGTGTCCTTTTCTCAAAGTACTTTCCCATAATGTTGAAAGGGGTCTCTGTCTCGAGAAATCAACTTTTTTGTTCATCGCCCCAGCTCCTATTTTTGTGTTTAGAGTTTCGCCATTTGCGTCAACTAGTTTGAAAATGTTTACCGGAGATTACGGTCGGTTACAGCGGAATTCGTGTATGCATGGTGACTTTAATTTGAAATTAGAAGCTACGATAGCCTATTTCGTATAAATAATTAATCTTATAATCTGCATAAAATCTCAACTCATGGTATTTCATTTAATTACCAAAGTCAATTTTTTGTTTACGTTAAAAGAGAGGTTGTTGAATGTTTTAGGTTTATGTTTAAGATGTTCAAGATAAATTATATCTTGAATCCTCTGGCGTGCTCAAGACGTTCATTGGATGTCTCCGGGATGTTTATTTTTTTTGTGAGCAATTATGGCGCTTGATATTCTTCTAGTCTTACATATCTGGCTAAATGATTTATTTGTTGAAAAGCGTATGAAAGTATTTTCTTATTACAATATTGAAAATATTCGGTCTTTTTTTGACACTTCTTGTAGATAAACAAGGGGTTAAACGAATAAATTATTCATGCAAAATCAATAGTCTGTCTTTCTAAATATACCAACCATAATCTCACAATAACTATAATTTCATGTCATATATAGCATATGCAACTAATTTCAATCTTAATGATTTCGTACGTGCGACCTTTACCATTGAAACAGTCACATTTAACTATTTACAACTACTGATGGAACTATACGAACTGCAAAGGTCAACCTTTGTTATTTTTTTTTCATTTTATATTACTTTGAAGAACTTGATGTAAGCTAATATCACTGACCATACGATAGCGTCAAGCGGTCGATAATTTGTCTCTTCAACCCCCTGACGCTACTGTATGGTCTCTAATATTGGCTCTTCAAGTCCTCCAGAGTGATGCATAGTGAAAAAAAATATTGGAAATGTTTGATTTTTGTAGTTGAGTTCTATCAGTAATTGTGAACAGTTGATTTTGGCTGTTGTAATGGTAGATCATGGTTGCGTGTTCGAAATCTATATGGTTGTAATTAGTCGAATATGGTTGAATGTAGTATGAAATTATGGTTGTAGTTAGTCTCATATGGTAGATTATGGTATGAAATTAGGGTTGTAATTAGTCGCATATGGTATGACATGGTTGTGATTGGTCGCACATGGTATAATATGGTATGATATTATGGTTCTGAATTGGTAGCATATGGTCGAATATGGTATGAAATTATGGTTGTTATGGTCGAAGATTCGGGACATATCCACACCATAATGTACCCCATAAAGGTTGGACAT
This sequence comes from Morinoia aosen, assembly GCA_030386875.1. Taxonomy (NCBI): domain Eukaryota; kingdom Metazoa; phylum Arthropoda; class Malacostraca; order Amphipoda; family Talitridae; genus Morinoia; species Morinoia aosen. The sequence goes on from CM059559.1 coordinate 71,334,463, forward strand.
GGCAGATATTTCGCCGATAAAACACCGATTATCTCGACCATAATCATCGATGATGCATACCATAATTTCCGACTGGGTAATGCCTTAAATGCCTTCATAATGCCCTGAATGCTTACTAATGCTGCCTATGTTAGATTTATTATTTCTAGAGTATTGTAACCCAACATAACTAGTATATACTATCTGTAAAGCATTTCTAGAGAGAAAAAGTATATGGTAGCTGCCGCTGATTGGTTGTTTGGAAGTGGCCGCATATAATAACGGTTCGGGTTGCGGGTGATAACACAATTGTAGTGGGCGATGTGAGCAAAGTGTGCGAGGTTACGCCCAGAGCGAGGCGAGGGTTAGGTACGATGTCGTGGTTAGCTTAAGTTAGTTGTTTTTACGTTTCCGGTCATTATATAGCGGTATATCAACGATCGTAAATCGTGAGTTTTGCTGCAGTCGGTTTTACTGTGTTTTTACGGCGATTGTTTTTACATGAAATTTCGGCAACTTAAGTTTCATGCTTAATGTATTTCTAGTTTCTTTTGTTACATGTGTTGTCAAATCACTACTTTTTTCCTTCTCCCCAGGTTTCCAGATTACTGCTATTAATTTGTATATAATTAGTTCCTTTGGCATCCATTCAATGCCTAAAACCAAACAACCAGCTGCAGCAAATATTCTTTTAAGTATTTTAGTAAATGCAAGGCACGGGTAAATGAGAAAATAAGAAATTGTGCGCTCCAATACCTACGGTCTAAACGGCTTCCAGCAAGACGACCTGGAAGTCGACAATATTCACGACCGTCAGGATTTGCGCCCAGACTGCTAACGTGTCTTCTGTTCAGTATTCGCAAAACTTGGACCGTACGTCTTGCGTTGATGCTCACATGCCATTGGGGAAGTTGACCATTGAAAGCGTTAAATAATTTCTCGAAAAATACACTGAGAAGAGCTTCCCATACAAATAAACTCTGAGAAAATACCATGTTGACAAAAAACACTCTGAAGCCGAAAAAACAAGAAAAAATGTTTGTGATTAAAGCATTGGGATTTCAATTGATAAAACTACTGATCCACTAAAAAGACATTTAGTAAGTATGATTGCAGGTGGCTTAAAGGCGTCAGATGAATATAGCATGCATTTACTAACAACAGAGTCTGTCTAGTCAACCAACATTTCAAATATATCACAAGTATTCACCTCATCTATTGCAATATAATGGCCAGATGGCATTAAGTATAATAACGTACTTCTAATTGTTACGGATGCTTCTTCGTACATGAAGAAAGCAGCTAGAACTTTGCAGGTTCTGTTTCCTCGCATGATCCATGTTCGTGTTTAGTCGCGGACTTCATAGAATATTCGAAGAATTTTGCTCGCTATTTGCACAAGGGGACAGATACAGAAAGGCGATTATTCTGCTGCGAAATGGTCGAAATTTTTGGTGAACAGTCGGTAGATGAAGAGACTATACCTGCCACGTATTTCAATGACTTTCGCATGTTGTACTCGGATGGAAACGATCGTTACGACCCGAGAGGACATTTCTCTGAACAGAAGAAATTAAAAATACAAACAGACAAATGAAATAAAGCGCTCGTGAAAAAATTATTTCTATGTCCGTGTGTGAACAAGCCATGAATTTCATTTTGCGTGTAAGTTTGTTTGCGCGTTTCTAGATGTGCGAGCTGTGTTGAGTGATATTCCTTGTAAATTACTCTGGGACGAACTTTTTCTCAATACTTGATAGTCATTTACGACGGCGTTTCAATCTGCTTCGATAAAGCGTTTTTTGTCTTTTCTTACTTCATTTCAACTAATAGTTTTGGGATTTAGAAGAATTATCGAGTAGTACTTGAATTATTAATAAGTCGTCAGCCATCTCTTGGAGAATGAAATATCCGAGACACAATATTTTTGATTTAATCCACACTTGACAGGGTTAATCTATTAGTACGCCTCGTATAGTTTGTCTATTAGTACAACTCGTATAGTTTGTCTATTAGTACGCCTCGTTTAGTTTGTCTATTAGTACACCTGGTATAGTTTTCCTATTAGTACACCTAGTGTGGTTTGTCTATTAGTACGCCCCGTATAATTTGTCTATTATAGTATACCTCGTATAGTTTGTGTATTAGTATGCCTCGTATGATACGTTTATCTAAGGATGTCTTATATTAAGAAATATTAAAACCCAATATGTTGTGAAGCATCAAATGTATCACCTTTTTGGAAATAGACGTTTTTTCTTTCATTTTTCTTCTTTCAAGTAGACCGCAGTGCAATATTTTAGGATGGAAGAATGCGATCAGAAAATCACTAAAATTTACGTTAAAATTTGATGATGAAAAATGGAGCCATTCGATGAAGGAAATAATCCTGGTGTTTGGTGCGGCAAAATTATGATTTTCAAACCACACGTAGAAACAATACGCAAAAAAATCAGAGGAACCTCAATGTTTTTCTATCGCATCAATTTGAAAAGTGGCTGATTTCCTGTTTTTAAATGCATCTTATAGAGGATTATCTTGCGCTTCCATTGATACTACTCGCTCGCGTCTACTCTGATTTTTACGGCCCCCCCAGAGGGGGGAGAGCGAGGGGGTGGTATGACTTTGACGCAGTGTGACCCCTCCCACCCCTCATATTGGGGGTCAATTGGGCGTGTTTCTTTGCAGCAATGGCAATAGAGTTCGTTCATGGGCTACTCAAAGTGCTTTCATATTCAAACAAAACATTCTAACGCTGACTAATGATTTTTGACAATTTTAAAATTCTAGCTGTTCTGTTTACTTCTGTTTACACACGCATTCATTCACACCTCGATGACAGCCGCAGTATCATAGATATGGCTATGGCGAGCACACAAATCAAAAGGGATTGAAAAGAGCTACAAAGCAGAGGAGATCGCTTGGAAAAAAGACGTATTTTGGTAGAAAATTTTTTTTTGGGGGCTTATGAACACTTATACTTATTGTCATTTGATGTAGATTTTCTCCCAGATTTCAAAAGCTACAACAATGTCAAATATATGAATCGAAATTGCTCAAAAAGTACTACATATGCTCAAGAGTTAATTGTAGAAAACACGTAGATCAAAAAATAGGAAGAAAAAACATTCTTTTTGTAGAAAAACACGTTTTCTGGAAACTTGCTAATTGGCTCTTTCAAATCCATCTTCTTCCACAATTTTAGGGTTACATGTATGGGGAATACCATTCGATAGGGCTTAGCAAGCTATATCCATAGCAATACAAAATTTCTTAACAATTATTATTTTGAAAATAACATGACATGAAATAAAAAAACTAAAAAAGTTATTAAAAAATGTTCCCAAATTTCCACAAATAAATTTATCGAAATTCCACATTGCTTACGGATGTGTGGGTATATAAACTACATAAAAACGAATTTTCGGTTCTGTAACTTCAAAATTGTAGGAGATGATAGATTTTGAGAAAACCCCTTTTTTTCGATTAAAAAAAAAGTGCAGATCCAAAAAACTTCAATAAAGAAATGATATTTGCGGCATTGCACACCTACTGTGAAGGTTTCAGTAAAAATCCCTCCGTAAATAAAGATTTTTCTTTTGGGTAGACGGCCCCCTTAAGAACACACTAGACGAAAAATCTAAATAATTGGTGATTCCTTCATTAGTATTTTCGCGGATGAATTTTTGCAGTCTAGTGAGAGGAGACCTACTTCAACATCTTAGAAAAAATTACAAAAGTATGCAAACTTTTCGCAGCCATAGTGGTATGCAAAAGCAGTTTCAAGAAATGCGATCATGCAACTCCTTTCTTAAGAACGCTTGGTTTGATCCACAAACTAGAAAGATTCCTCATCCATAAAGCTCGACAAGTGTTCTCATCTCTGTACCTCCCTCAGTGTAATGCAGGTGTTGTAAAATTTCTTCCAAACAATATTCCGAACACGAAATCAAGTCGGAGGAATGACGTCTTCGTTAGTTACTGCTCATCTCAGTAACTCTCAAGCTGTAAAAGAATTCATGGCACACTTGTCACGCCATTTCGTATCTCTGTTATAGAAATAACATATTGCGACATTTCGCTGTTAAGTCGAACTGAACGATCGACCGGTTGCCTTAAATCTGCTCACTGATACTTTAGGGTCAGCATTTCAGACTCTGCAAAGTTGAAATACTCATACTTATTCCACCTAGTTTTGATCATATTCTTCTATCCCTACAACGGAGACCTCAAATTTAGCTGGTGAAGTGCACTTGATTATGAAACCATAATGAGATTCATATGTAATCTCTGTGTGATGTTATTGTGAAGATATTTGTACCTTAGAAGTGATATCAGTCTATCACGGTGTCCCTAATTTTCCCAACGTACCCATGTCCGCATGTTGTTGAAGGGAATACTGAGAGGATGTGAAATCTAAAATGTTTTTCTTCGTTGTTATTAATCTGAAACTCAATTTTCCGACAATTTGGTTAGGAAATTAGGAACTTGCTCATTTTCACGTTAGCTAAGTCTTGCTTCTTTGCTTGTTTCCTTAAATATTTCCTTCTACTACAGTGAACTATCATCACTGCAGGATGAGTTGTTTTTTTCAATATTTTTTCAGTTTTGTATGTGTTCATGTTTTATTTTTTGGTAAAAAACACGAAACCCAAAAGTCTTGGCAATTACATTCATTTAATGCTCTGGGACCAGTTAGCACTGAACCTTTTAATCAGAAATAACTATATTTCAGTGAATACATTCATCACGCTCGCCAAATATTATTCAAACATTTTACAAGTGCTAACTGTTTCACTCCGCAGTGCGTAGTCACGCTAAACAAATGCCACGTACCCATTTCTTATGCCGGCTTCAGCCATCGTCTCTTCCTCTAAGTTGCAAAAGCGAACAAAGGCTGCAAGAAAACGGGGCACTAAACTCTTCAAATGTGAAGGAATGAGAAGTTCACAAAACTCCAAGCTATAACCGAGTATCCGTGAATGTGCTTTCGACTCCATTTATTCGTGGAAGTGGAAAACAGTTTGAAAATGGGTTCAGTTGATATAATTTTTATCGTACAGAATAGATTGATTTTTTCTTGAACTTATAACAGTCCTCTTGAAGTTGTGTAGCGCCTCCAGCGCTGTAGTGAACTGCTGGCTAATACTCTCCTTCTCATCCATCAATACATTATGACAACACTATTTTGCATAGTTGACTTTTTCTACAGTTCCACCTATGTTGAAAATGTTACGGCGAGCTATGTACAACAATACTTTTCATGTCTTGGACTCCGATGAACTCTTTGCGCCAGTACTATAAGCGTAAGTAAGAAATATCATAACCATTTTCTGTTTTGTTATAGTGGAACTTATATTCTTTCCGAGCTCAACAACTGGCATCCTGTATGGTGTCTATTTACGTCAGTGTAAAAAATTGCCCCAAATCCCGGTGGTCGACCTCATTGTTCTAGATGCAAAATAAATCAAATCTGTTCATTTTACTTCTAAACATCACTCCCTCACGCTCGTATCACTAGCTCCTTTGTTCTTATGCTCTTATTTTCAATACGAGTACGCACTAACGAGAGGGTTTTCAGCAATGCGCCACATGAATTATGTTTTCTTAGTCACTTGTTTTTAAATGCATTACCAAAATCTGACTACCGCAACGAAGAGGAACATATTTTTTTCGTGCTTCTCTCCAAATCCTGTTTCGACAATTATCACGGGTATTACGATAACCATGTATGAATAGCAATTACGGATCTAAATCATTCGTTTCAACGCTTCACAAGGGTATTACGATAACCATGTATGAATAGCATTTAGAGATCTAAATCATTCGTTTTAAAACTTAACATGGGTATGACGATAACCATATATGAATAGCAATTAAGGGTCTCTATGCTAAGGTATTGAATGCGTTCTTCGCTTTTATTTCAATACATGTGCGCACTAATGAAAGTGTTTTTCAAATGAGCGTTGCAAAGATTGTGTTCTCTTAATTACTTTTATTAAAATGCACTGTCAAAATCAGATTGGGTAAGGAATGGAACTCATTTTTGTTGTGCTTCTCTGTCAATCATTTTTTGTTTCAACATTTTACACGGGTACTAAGATACCAATGTGTTATTATCAGGTAAGGATGTTAATGTTAAGGTGTTTTAAAAACCAATGTATCGATAATCCATGTTTATACTTTATTGGAAATAAAGTGTTTTTTTTCTCTCTTTTTTCTTTCATCTACATATCCGTTTCACTCCCAATGCTAGAAATATGTAAACAGAGGAGTCAAAATAACCAGTGTGGCCGCAAAATAGAAACTACAAAATGGCAAACTCTCTTGTTTTGAAAAATCAAATACAGTAATAAATTTTGTGCTATATTTTTCATATTATTGATAAAATCTATAATTACAGTTTATGATGGGCAAAATTGATTTCTAACAAACGAAATTACTAAATTACTCTGTTAGCAAACAACTCTATAGACAATGTTCGTGAACAGATAACGTACAACGGGAGAGAAGTGAGATGCTGAGTGTGTTAAGTAGTGTTCCGCACAGGTCTCGTACAATAAGCCTTTATATGGTGTGTTGTCTCTCGGTTCTGCCTCACCAAGCCTGCGCCTGCATTCCCTCATGCACTTCTTTATGTGGCCAATTAAAGCATGTAAAGCTTTGATCTTCCACACACAGAGCACGCAAATAAATTATTTTGAGTCCTATTTTTCAGGGAATGCATCCCCTTCATCCTTTGCTTTCTGTTGTTTCGTAAGCCTAATGAAACCTGTCTCATTTTAAGTGATGGACAATGTCCCCTTATCAATAAACGAAAGGAAAAACGCCTCGAGTCCATCAAATGTCGTGAAGACTAAACTTCGCTCAGAAAACTGTCATTAAAGCCAACAAATTGCTCTTAGATTGAGCCTAAGACTCACTTTATAATCTAACTTATGCATCAAAAATTCCCATGACTTGAATGATACAATTAAATACTATAACGATAAAGCAAAACAGCAAAATGAATTAAATAACTCTCCTAGATCAACATAATTTTCTGCTGATATATAGATCAGTAGAAAATCTACTGATCAGCTGTCGATTTATAAAAGCGCAGACTGAATAATTCCACTAGATCGACGAGAGCATCCCTCTCTTCTCCGCCGATCCCCATACCAATATTCGTCATAGCACAGCCACACACGTACTCAAAGCAAGGAAAACGAAAACTTCGAAAAACTCCTATCTCAACCGAGATCTTCTAATAATCTTAAGAGTCAAGCATAAAGTTTCGCAAGCCCTTTTTGTGCACTCGTCAGTTTTACCAAGAATGAATTAAAACGGTCATAGAAAATAAAGTCGCTTCCCACCATTCGACGATGGACACTTAATTCTTCCTTGAAACAGTAGCTCACTAGCTCAACACACGATCGTCTTCAAAATAGAATTACGATTCCTTTTATCCGCAATCAAAACTATAAGCAAAGCAGAGGAAAACACACATACGCTAATTTTGCGGAACAAAAAAGAAGAGATCTTCCTAATCTCATAAATAAGTACATTGACGAAAAACAATTTGGTCATGATGTCCTAGACTTTATACGATAAATTTTATCAAAAGTTCAAAATTTTAAATAAAACGTTTATGTATCTCCAATAAATCTCTGAATTTACTGTAAACAAATTTGATCGTTCCCAGGAAGTAAGTTAATTCCTGTTAAGCAAGTGTGCTTTTCGTGACGGGTTGCGAGCTTTCAACTCATCCACCTTTCTTTGAGCGCAAAGAAAAAGAACCAGAATTCGTGCCTGCTTCAAACACCGGTGGCCGTATGACATTAATAACGCGTAACAATAGGGATGACAAGGGTGGCAAAGGCGTGTGCTGAAGAAATTCCTCATGAACATTTTAGGGTTCATGCTGTGCGAGTTCGGGGTTTTTCGCGGAAAGCGATTCGTGGGATAAATTGCTCAAATCTATGAAACTTGTGAAGGTGAGTTCCGTTAAATGTTTCAATTACGACAAAACGTGTAGTCTTATAACACTGCTAGCCTGTAATACGTAATCCCTGTCTATAAACCGGGTAAATGTGTAGCGTCAGGCAGTAATCGATTTTCCACTTTTCGGTGCCTGAACCTAATTAATTGACTCAAAATAAACAAGTTTTCTTCGATGCACTTTCCGTCTCCAATGCGTATTTTACGATTTATAGCGGTAACTTTAGCTTCGTCTATGATTACGAATGCGCTCGAATAAACTGCTACTCAACAATTTTCGAATTTTTGTTGCTTGAATCATGGTAATAACATCGAAATAAACAACTTTTCTTCTACACACTTTTTCCGTCCAATGAGTATTCAACGAGGTTATAGCGGTAGGTATGGTTTCGTCTTCTATGACAGAGCGCTGAAAGCGAGACGCCATTGTAGGGTTCCCATACCACTCGATCGAAGAATTTCTTTCCGCTTAAAACACCGTAGTTGCGGTAAGTTACTTACCGATATACTAATAAAATACTAATTTGAGACGGAAAGTGCGAAGAAGAAAACTTGTTGATTTCGATCTAATAACCTACGGTTAGGCACCGAAAAGGGGAAAATCGATTACTGACTAACGCTACACATTTACCATAAACCGTAAGTACTTACCACAGAAAAAGTGTGGAAAATTTTATTGCATTTATTGAAAACCTGCCATATTGGGTCCATTTTTACTCTAGTACGTTCAATTGGTTTGAAATTGTGTTCCCACAATTCTGTTATAGGATCTATGCTAAGACATCGTACACGAATGACATTCTGTTCGTAAGTGCTTAATTTTAGTCCTGTAACGCTCCTATCGTTTAGTTAAGATAACGCTGAAGTCGGTTGCGTCGTTACTGCATTGTTGGAGCCCGCGCTGTTGTTCCGGCACGAAAATGGTCCCGGTGTGGCCAAGTGTTGCTATATTGAGTTTACATACCTTGGTTTTGCAAGTCTATATACTCCCTAAAGGTTACCTGACTTACTCCGAAAACATTTCCAGCATAACCGTATGACATCAGTTAAGCGTCCGTTTGTCATTTTTATGTATGACGTTCCCGGACTAAAGTTCAATCTCCCGTATAAGTGGACATTTGCAAGCAAAGCGTCTTTAATGTTGGACGTCCGAAATAGTGTAATATTTCTGATGTGTAGAAATGATGATTCTATGACAGTTAACCTCTCTGTAGCTAATGTTGACCAAATTTGATGCTTCTAGAACGTTGTATGGCCTTCTGTGCTATCGAAAGTTTTTCACCGAATCTAATTTGAAATAACCAGAAAGGATTTGTCTGCAGATCGTTTCTTGAGCTCCATGTAACACATTATTGGGTTTAACGCAGTCTTTATTCTAACGTTCTCAGGAACTGTCAGTAGATCTGATTCTTTATTTTACAAGGCAAAATGTATACACAAATTGACGGCCTTGGAACGGGATTACTCGTCCATTCTAGGTTTGCGCAATGTTAATGTGCTACCTCAAGAAAGAATAATTAAATGACTCCGTCTGAGTGTTTGTAATCAGAGGTACATTGATTATACAGGTGTTATCTTTCGAAATAGCTTGCATGCTTCCCTGTTTTTACAGCATTTTAAGGTCAATATTTATTTTAGGTGCGGCAGGCGACCACCATGGGCGCCGCCATCTTGGATCCGATATAAACAAGATTGCGGTCGTCACCCTAATGGGTGGGTTAGAAGCTTTATTTATAATTTTCGCTATGAGAACTGTGGCTAACCCTCACGACCCAACCTCTTTACGTTTGTAATAGGGGGTTAACTACCCTTAATAAGTAAATAACGGTGCCGGCGCGCGCGCGCCAGCACCAACTTCGAAGTACAATTATTCAAAAGTAACGCATCAGCGAGCGGAATGTCATTCATGTAAAAGGTTAATAAATGGGTTCCTTTATTGATTATTTGCCCCCAAATTATTAATTTCCTTGCCGCACATAAAATAAATATTAACCCATTTGAACTAGCAAAGTGCTTCAAACACCTTCCCTATGGAAGGCGTAAGTTATCGCAAACTTGCATGTTTTTTGACGCTCGTGGAACTAAACCAAACGACTGAATGGTAACGTCTGTTTACCGTAAAACCATTTTTCCTGGTTTAGGGCGAAGTTATGTTTTGCTCTCTTCAATTTCCAACTAAATAGTATTAGAACGCTCTGTTCTAACCACACATTCGCTCCGCTACTATGGCACAAGGTTCAGAGTTTGGTTATTTACGGGATTTCTTTAATTAAAATGGTTGTCCTCTTACACATGTAAATACCGAGATAAGAAATATTTTGAATCAGGAATGAGTGTATTCTACTTACCCTAAGAGCTGTTGAACTTCTCAGGTTTATTCGCCTTCCGTACTTAGGTGAGCTGTCAGTGCAATTGAAACGTCAACTGATGTCATGGATATCGTCCTTCCTCCCTCGTGTCTCTTAATGTCGTGTTACTAGAAACATTCCGTTGCTTTATTTTTCCGGTATAAGGACAAAATTCCTTCGCATCAGTTTCAGGTCGTGCCCTTGAATACAGTTGTGCACAGTGTGCATCTCAGTGTGTCGTCTCAACGACCCGTCCATGACATGTACGTGTCGACGACCCGTTTAAGATCTAAAACCGGGGCTCTGGTTTGTCATCCTCCACACTGGCACAAGATCTCATGCAGAGGAATAGCGTGATGTTAAAATTTAGAATCTAAATTTTTGATTTTGGCGTCTACTCGCAATGTCGTTCAATTAAAATTCTTGAATGTCTTTGCATACGAACAACCCAACCTTGATCAGGTGCACAGTGCACGTCCCGTGCTTCTGCTTGGGCACCAGCAACTTCAGGGAACACTCTGTCGGTCACTTTTGAACTACGCTCGCGAGCAAACGTTTGGAATCACTTTCTTGAAATTGGTTCCGCGCGATTTTGAGCACTAAATATTTTTTCAATACCCATAAAATTTATATAATTTTAAAGGTTCAACTCGTAACTTTAAATTGATACCAAATTCATTCAAATCAAGCCAGTATTTCGGGAGCTATCCCGAATTAAATCAAGGAGGTAAGAAAACGAGGAAATACGGGAAAGAATAAAACAACAAAAAAATCAATTAATTTATTTAGCCTAAAATTAAGGGTCAATACTTTGTGTTCGCTCCCCTTGCCCTAAAAACTGCTCGAAAACTATTTTTCATTGACCTGATCAAGTTCTGAATTGATTCTTGTGGGATACCTTCCCACTCCTCAATTAAAGCCGATTTCAGCTCCTTCAGACATGAAGGAACAGGAGTTCGGGAACGAACTTTCCTCTTCAGTTCATCCCACACGTGCTCAATGGGATTAAAGTCAGGGCTCAATATTTAGTGCTCAAAATCGCGCGGAACAAATTCCAAGAAAGTGATTCCAAGCTTTTGCTCGCGAGTGTATATCCCATCGTGCATTTCATTCATTATTTCGTGTTTACTTGCGTTGATGTTATAGGTGTTTGGCGGTCTCTTCCCGATCACAAAAGTCTTCACATCTCTGGATTATAAATGAGAGAGTTTCTACATATAGTAAAGAGTTCTCAGTATTTACCTGCAGATTTATAGCTGACGATAGCTGAACGCCCGAAACGTTTTAGTATTGACATTGAATTTTATCAATGTGGAATTTTTTGCTATTTTCCTGAAACTTTTTGTTGAAGTTCTTTCCCAACAGAAATTTCCCTTCTCGTATGAAAATGCATGAAAAACCTTGTGGAATTAACTCGTGCAAGCTAACGAGGCTAAAAATTTTACATGATTGTGACAAATTTTTCCTTGACTGTTACGTAAATGAAATTGTAAAATGTTTATCATCGAGCTGGTGCTGCTGGTGCTGGTGCTGGTGCAAGCATGAGACACTGATGCCCGTATGCGTGTGTAAGAATTCTCAAAATGGCGCACTGGAATTAGTAGATACGGGTGGCTCTGAGGCTTTGCGTGAAAATGTTTTAAAGTTAAAGGCGCCAAGTGGACGAAAGTGCAAACAGGATTTTCGGTAATAGGTGAGAAAAAAGTATTTTAGCATTGATGCTAAATTTTGGCATGAAGGCAAATTTTATGTTCTTCTAGCATACTTGGTGGTTTCTGGAGTTGAACTATTCCACGATTTTTTACGAAAAAAAAACTGGGAAAATACCATGTGTAACAAGGGTTACAAGTTTAGTTTCATAGATGGGGGGGGAATTTTTTTATGAGAATCATACCATGTTGGAAAAGTGGGTGAATTATTAGACGATACGGTACCAAAACCAACTAAAACCTCCCTGATGAAATTAATCCAATCAACAACAGTATGATCATCTAAATCCTATTGTTCACAGATTAGTCATATCACATTCCAAGCACTAATGAAATGCATGTTTCAGAATTTGTGGTATTGAAGGATGGCTTCTTTCAGGAAAGCTCTTCCTCCTTGCAGTAACAGTAGTATTACACTTTTCAGAAAATGCTTGAACATGAAAATTTTCCAAAGTCAAAGCATGAAATCGCATGGGGTCACGCATTTTTCAAATTTTTATAAGGCATGTACGCAAATAGCTACCCTTAAGGATTTAATAAATGCTTGAGATCTTCTAGTGAACTAACAAACATGATCTTTCTATTTCTGCAAGAGTATGAGGAAGATGGGCACAAAATTGCATGCAATGGATTATGTTTTGAACTCGATTCAACATATACTGTGCTAGTTTGATCGAAATTGCACTATACCCATAAAATGATACGTGGTGTAGTTAACTCCAGAAATGCCCATGCCTTGAAGTCCTTAATAGGTAACGCAGTAAAGGACCCGTATCCGTGCTTTAATGTTGATTTTGTCAACACACCTCATTATTATTATTATTATTATTATTAATAGGTAATTGGATATGTAGAATCTACGAAGTAAATATACAGTAAAGTCTGGAGGACGTAGTTACAGAATTCCTATTTGAATGACTAATCAGGATTTAAAGTAAAACTCCGTGGTGTGTTGTGACTTTAATTTTTTTTTGTCTCTTCTTGCCATCATTCTTCCATGAATCTGTCTCCTACTCAAAGCAGACTGTTGACTAACTTGTGCAACGCAGTTCATTGCCTTATTTCACAAAACGAAATATAATCCTTCGTGCAAGAAGATTCCGTCGGAGACAAACCCAAATTTGAGCGAGACTTCGAAAAGCATGTGAATCATCCTAAAGTGAAACATATTTCGAACGTTACCTTGATACCAGGACTGGCCAACTAGAAAAAGTTCCACCGGGGCAAGTCTGGACTAATCCTACACGCGTCGCTGTCAATTTGTCCAAATAATATCCCAAGGTCTTGTTCCACCATTGCAGGCGAACGACCCTGGGCAACGGAGAGATGAAGAATTGGTTAATTTACAGAGCGAAGAGCCCCGACAATCGCCCTACACCCTACATGCACCCTACAAGCGAACATTACACTTCGCAACTTGATAAATATTCCTGATCCTGTTCGTAAGTGGTCCGAAAACAATCTAAGTGGAAACACTTCCGGCCCCTAGTCACAGTTTAATCCAGTCTTCACGCTCACAAGGTTAGATACATTAATGTACTTCCTTTCGTTACAAAATAAAATAGCATTTTATATGAAATTTATTTTGAAATCTTTCAAGAGTTTCCTTTTCTGATTTGCTTAGTTCCCAATTTCGTTGCGGATTGAACTTCTACGCTAATTTTGATCCCGTAGCCGACATTGTAAACTATTTCCCCATTTCGCAATAATGACTCGTTAGTTCTCCATGTGTAATGAACGTAACTATCATGTTGATGGTCCCAAATGCCGTGTGCTACTTTATTCTCTCCTACACACCGACTTCGGAAACTGATTATTTCATCCACTATGGATGTATCGCAACATATTCTTTCCCGTCGCTTCTTTGTTCTTTTATCCTTTGACTGGCTGTCCTCAGAGGAAAAGAATTATTGTATTTGTGGGATAATACAATAATTCTCCCAGATACAATAATTCTAGTCCTACTGTGGGGAAATGGTCGAGCCCGAGCTCAGAGTTAGCTAGGTCTTATTATCGTCGAAATGATTTGATTTTTTTTGCTGTGGGCACCTTTATCGGTGTACATCCATAATTTTCTAGAGCATCTACTACTTGCTTGTTCCAATTGTTTATCTCATCCGTACTTCTTTTTTTTTATCTACACGTAAGACATCTTGTGTGGATCAACCTTGTGTATAGATTCAACGTGCACATGTCCATCCTAGTTTGTCTAAAGATTAATCAGTTAGGAAACACCTTTATTTGGCGAAGGCTGGTAGAACATACAATTCTCCTGTCATGGTTCTATGCGCAGAAAGTGAGTGACAATCCACTTCGTGTATCGTTTGCTCTGGAATGTAGACCTTACTGAATGGTTCCATCTCCTTAGCTATGCCGGCGCCTTTGATCAGGTTAGAGCCTTGATAAGGTCAATTAAAACTCCTTTGAAATGCATTCGTCCCCGAATTTGCATCGTTTTAAATTTATCGAATACGGTAAATGAAAAGTGTAGCTGTGGAAATAGTACGTGCACTATAGGAGCAAGCCATGCCCTTCGCTTTCATTTACTTTGAAGGGGGATTTGACTGAACTCATCTCGTACTAAAATTTCCTCGGTTTTCCTTCACCTGTTGCCGAGGAATTTGAATGCATCCTTGCTAGGGTTAGATCACAGACCTAGGGTGATGGGATATTGTTGATTCCTATTTCTTTTATTGGTATCTATTTATTTCGACGACCCAAGTACATGTTGTCTCACCCACCAACGAGTTATTCGCTTACCTTCCACCTCTGTCCCTGAGCCGTTCCCTCCTTCCGCTGCAGCTCGTCCTTAATCCTTTGTCTTCTGTTGCTTCCAGCTCGGACCATCCCCGACTCTCCGCTCCTCCTCCCCCCCTCCCATCACCAGCTCGGACCGTTCCTGACTCTCCGCTCCCCCCCCCTCCATCACCGGCTCGGACCGTCCCCCCCTCCACCATCACCAGCGCGAAGCCAGCCGTCAAAACGAACTATTCTGCACATCACATAATTTCAAAATGCGACATAAAGAAATTTATGAAATCAGAGTACACAAAAAACGAGAAACAATTTATTAAATCCCCGCCCCCGTCACCGGCTCGGGCCATCCCCGACTCCCCGCCCCCATCACCGGCTCGGGCCATCCCCGACTCCCCGCCCCCATCACCGGCTCGGGCCATCCCCGACTCCCCGCCCCCATCACCGGCTCGGGCCATCCCCGACTCCCCGCCCCCATCACCGGCTCGGGCCATCCCCGACTCCCCGCCCCCATCACCGGCTCGGGCCATCCCCGACTCCCCGCCCCCATCACCGGCTCGGGCCATCCCCGACTCCCCGCCCCCATCACCGGCTCGGGCCATCCCCGACTCCCCGCCCCCATCACCGGCTCGGGCCATCCCCGACTCCCCGCCCCCATCACCGGCTCGGGCCATCCCCGACTCCCCGCCCCCATCACCGGCTCGGGCCATCCCCGACTCCCCGCCCCCATCACCGGCTCGGGCCCAGCCGTCAAAATAATGAACCATTCTGTACATCACATCATTTCAAAAATGCGAAATCGAGAAATTTAAGAAATCAGATTGCATAAAAAACGAGAAACAAGTTATTAACTACTCGCCCCCCCATCACCGACTCGGGCCATCCCCGACTCTCCGCCCCCCTTAACCTACCCAAACAAATGCTACCCTGCACTAATCTAAATGTGACGACCTCACAGCGTATGGGGTCATCTCCTCGATATCCTCAACTCCCCAGCTGCCGCCATCCCACCCCCTCTCAGTTCGGAGATCCTTGACCCTCGGCCGTTTCGTAAGGTTGGTCGTTGCATAGGTTCAGGAACACTACGATATCGTTGCGGTGCTACTTTCTGTCGATACTTTTGAAGAATATGGTTTTAATCTCCAGCAATTGGCCACCAAGTCAGATTCTTAGAAGCAAACTTCCAAAGAAAATTGCGAGTTTGCTGACAGTAACACTAAATTTTTTGGTTTGATTTGGGATACCAGTAGTGACACTCTTGAGACTCGTAAACCGTGCTTGTCGGTGAATGATACTACCAAACGCAAGATACTTAGCACCTTACGGTCAAATTTTGACCCCTTTGGGGCTTGCATATGCTTGTACATAACAGGGCTAAACTCTTCTTGCATGGCCTACAGTGCAACCAAGCTGTAAGCTAGGAGTCTCCTTTAAATCCAGCAATGATGAAGGAATGGCGCATTATTGCCGAGCAGGTGAACGGCCCAGAGTGTCCTTCCTTGTAGCATAGGTGCTCGAGGGGCTAAATATGAATTGGCTGTGTACTACGATGCGAGTAGAAATTTGAAAGGATGTGCAGTTTAACTTAATGTTGAGGGTGCGGAAACTTCGCCCGTTTTTATTGCCCGACATTCTGTCGTGGCTAAAGGCTTAGTCTAAGTCGATCCCGGCTTTGGAGCTGGCTGCGTTGGTTGTAGGGATCGAGACTGTCATGAGAATTTATCAGTTTTCAGTCAGCTGTTGGTCCTATTGACGTAACGAAAGCTATGCTTTTACCGATTCATTGATTGTTATTGGATGGAAAAGAATGAATGATTTCCACTTAAGAAAAATTGAACTAGAACACGAGTGTGTGAGAATAGTAAACTTGATAAAATGGCCAGAATTAATACGAGACACGCCGTTAATTTTGATCACGTTTCTTAGGATAGAAACCCTGCCGATGTTTTGACTAGGTGTGTAGCAGCTAAATTATTGAGAAGTACAACTTTTAACCGGCTCCTGTACCTTGCTGATCTATTTCTGAGCATACCGTAATAATTGTACCGCGGTTTTGTGCTGTTGCTGTTGCTGTTGCTGTTGCAGTTGCTGTTGGTGTTGCTGTTGTGTCACACCGGAGTGGTAGTGCAGTATCAGGATAGAGAATGTGTAATCCCATTGAGTAGCTTATCATCGTTTGCCAAAGCTGTATGGGTACTTATGGTTGTCTCCGGTTTCATCGGAAATCAGAGAAGTAAATCAGCCTCAGATGTCCCTCTCGTGCTGAACGAACGTGAATCGGTTAACCTATACGGACATTGCTCAAGTTACTTGCTCAGATGCGCACAGGTCGAAGCCTTCCCCGCGCAGTGAAGTCTCTTTCTGCCCGTCTCTTTACCGACCCATTAGTTCTGCAGTCGAACTTGTGCATACACGAGGCCGGCTTAGTTAGAGTGCAGAGTAAGTTAAAGGGGGCCCTCCCGTCAAAATTGAATTTTGATCCGATTGATCCGATTGATCCGATTGATCCGATTGGTCTGAAATTTGGCCACTACCCTATTGAAAATCGAGGACGGTGCACCGGTGGAATATGAGTGGAAACATGTACAATTTGAGGTTGGTTTATCGTTTATTTTAGGGTCAAATGTCCAGTCTCCGCGACCATACTGCGCCCTTAATACGCCCATACTGCGACCAACTTTGGTCGGTGAACAGCTTCAAATCAACCTCAAATCACCTCTAAAACCAACTTAGGCCGATGTCACGAGAAATGGTCCCTTCACCTCCTTGTTAACATTTCATTAACAGGAAGATCCGGCTCTCGGAGTTGAGGAATGGCACACCTCCAAAGAATGCATATACAACACAAATTAATGAATAATATCGGCAATTACAGTACATATACTAAAAATAAAGGTACTCACCGGTTAGTTGATACACGACTTACATCCGCGCGATTCTGTGCGCACCTGTATCGATGAGCTGCCTTTGCATTGACGGATATTTATTTACGCCATATGAATTCAACATGAATTTATAATTACGGCAGAATTGATACAATACGATAACATTGACTCACAATCCATGAACATGTCATTAGAACCCAGTTCAATTTTACAACCTGCCTCAAAGCCTACCCTACTGAATTACACACAATTGATATCCCAGTAAATCTGGCCGGCCAGCCCTTCCCTCACTTTCCCACACATGAATATGACAGAATACCCCTCAATTATTGTGGCGTTCAGCAGTACAGATGTGGTCATAACGTTCGTTCACACGTTCCTTCTAAAAGGCACGAATCCAGTTCAGTCTCCACAAGTGATTCTCAGTTCAAAAAATTTATGACGACCACCTTCCAAATCTCCACTTCTGACTTCTAGCGCGTAACCTCCAATCACGTTAGACATCTGCGACGACCGCCCTGCCTGCAAATGATTTATCAGCTCGTTACTTCTTTTAATTGCCAAAAAATTGTGCTCAAAATTATTTTAAATTTTTACGTTAATGTGACATTATTTTTCATGACTTTTATTTCAAAACTTCTTTTCAAAAGGAACTGTATATCTTATGATCCGAAATACTCCTTACCCGCCCAACTGTCGTTCAAATTATTACTTCATATACTGCACAGTTTGGTTACGATGTTTTCATTTCTGGAAAATAGACGTGACATTTTTTTAATAACATTTTAATTTACGGGCTCAAAACAACTTATTCAACTTCCTCTATACGTTCAATATATTCAATATTTTCACTTATATTTTTCAAAATGCTTTTCCAGTATGCCACTTGGTTGCACGTACTTCTTTCTATGATGATGCACCGCGTTAGACTGATCGCCTCTCATCAGCTCTGTCCCTCCGTTCAAAAGCTGTACTCCCCCTTTTCTTTGTGAGACCAATCGTGTTCTCACGGGCTTCTTGAGCGTCCTCCTAGACTTCCCTCTAACGTTCCCATTGGTTTTCCCTGAGGCTGTCCTTTTCTTATTTGCTGTTGAAATGTTTTGCCAAGCGCGCCGTAATCTCCGCCTTCTTCTGAGGTTGTTTGCTTTTCGATAGTATATCGCTCGCTCTCTAACGGACCTCCTAAGCCTACCATGGTGTGTCATAAATCTGTCACCCTCTTCTGTCCAGCGTCCTCAGCCCCAACGCTTACAAGTGCTTCCAATAAATTTCTCTCCATGTGGTTCAGCCGAACCCTCTCAAGTTTCGCTGGCCTCTTCTCCTCATGTTATTTTAAGATCGCCCTGTCTACAAACACTTTTGTGGAAAGGTTTCTCTGCCCTGTAAGAGATCTTGTAACCAAGTTCCCTCATACATTCCTTCGTGGTAAAATAAATACAAAACTGCCCGATGCTCTTCAGAATGGCCTTACCAAAACATTCTTTCAACGAACGTGTGGACTCGATCACTCTCTGTACTGCTGAATGCGCACCCTACAATGTTTTAACAACACATAAAGCAAAGCCCACTGATGTATTTTTTTCTTTTCAAAGTAAAAAATTTGTTACACGTAAATTTGTTACACATGATCAAAAAACTCGAATTTATTACACCTGGTTAAGATTTTCCCTAAATTCTCATTTTTAATTCGAAAATTGATTATTCTTAACAGATTCTCGACACCGATGAATGGTTTCAAATCAACCTCAACCCAACTCTACATCCAATGAATCGCTCGCTTCGCAACCTTAATCAACTCCAAATCACGGGTGGCCACCTCTACGCAATCGCTTAAAAAACGCTCCCAGCTGCCAGTGTATGACGTCACGAGCATATATACATATGGTTGTGACGTCATACACTGGCAGCTGGGAGCGTTTCTTATCCATCGTACAGAGATCACCTGTGATTCTGATTTTGCTAGGGTGAAGAAGCAACAATATTAACATACCATGCTAACCGCACACCAATATTAAATATCATCTACCCTTATTTAGGATATATGAATCAATTGCGCAACCTTAACCAACACATTTACGTAGATATTTGGTAGCAACGATCAGATATTTGGTATAACCACCCCCCACCCAGACACACACACAAATATGTACCTGAACACATTGTTGATCACCTTCGAGAACGTCCTTCAATTCAGAGGTTGCTGAAGACGGACGAGGGACATTCAGGTTTGGTTTCCATTTTGTTGCTTTTACATTGCCTTCACTACCAGCCCCACCACAACGATGAATCGTCATAAATATCAATTGACCGAGGTGGTGAAGCTAATAGTTGGGCCATCTCTCGTTACTCGTCAACAAGAAGAATCGCCATTTTCCCCAGAAGTCACGGGTCCGAACTCAAATACAAGCGAAATTTTAGAAGAAAACGACTCTTTGTGCGTTCCAGCGTCATTTTCTTATGAAGCTTCCGTTAGAGTAGCCAATGCAGCATACAACCGTCTTTCTTTTTAACCGTTGCACATAAATGTAAATTGCTGTCTTTTATTTGAAATTCGGATCGAAACGTTAAAAAATATTTATAAAATTCTGTCATAAAATTATTGACGAGGTGATGTATTGGTATCGGTCATTTTTACTGGTGTTGGTAAAATCCGGCCGATACTTTCCAATAACGCGTAATTTATCATAAAAATGAAGGTCATAAATCATGAAAGTATATGTATGATCAAATAAAGAGCCTATTCATACCTAGTAAATTAGCTAGCTAACTGTTGAATTACAGTGTTTAATAAGGCCCGCTAACTGAATTTACTTCTTCGACTTCCCGATGAGGCACGTACGGTCAGTAAGTGAAAGCTATGTAACAAGAATAGTGGAAAACAGAAGCGACATACAATTATTATACTTAAACAACAAAACAGGCGAACCAAAATCTAACCAATTATGTAAATAAAGTTGAAGGTGTATTTTAAAGTTTTTGAAATTTAATGCAGAAAAAGCTGAAAATTCGATTTTTATTTATCTTGTAAATCGTCAAATACTACAAAGCGAATAATTTTTTTTTTTAATTTTAGCATATGAATCCCCGAACAGTAGGAATATAGCATTTTTCTTTAATTTACGATGTTTGAAAAATTCACGAACAATCTTATAGTTAGTTGCGCGTGTTTGGATCTTTTTGGTTTCGGGGCCTATCGAATATTAATGTTTTTTTCGCCGAAGTATGTATTTTGGTGTGGAAAACACAAACATGCTAACTATTTTGTGGATAAATTATTGTTTTGGTCCACTTTTGGTACTACACCTTTTTCACTTCAAATTAATATAAGTCACGTTCAAAGTAATCCGAGTAAAGTTCAAATTAATCCGAGTCAAGTTCAAATTAATCCAAGTCAAGTTCACTTTGATCCAAGTCAAGTTCAATTTGATCCAAGTCAAGTTCAATTTGATCCAAGTCAAGTTCAATTTGATCCAAGTCAAGTTCAATTTGATCCAAGTCAAGTTCAATTTGATCCAAGTCAAGTTCAATTTGATCCAAGTCAAGTTCAATTTGATCCAAGTCAAGTTCAATTTGATCCAAGTCAAGTTCAATTTGATCCATGCCAAGTTCAATTTGATCCATGCCAAGTTCAAATTAATCCAAGTCAAGTCACCGATACTCTTACAATTTTATTAAAATAAAATCATTATATGCCCAATATGAGTAATGCAATAAAATTATTAACTAATGTATCTAATAATATAACAATATTAACAATAAAGTTTTCGATTAGGAATAATAGAAGTGCTCTAGCTTTGTTAACTATATTGTTGCAATAAAACAACAAAACGAAATCCTTGCAATAGATGTTTCAAACCGTATTGCAAAGTAATGTAGACTAGTTGTAACAGCAAATGTTTTCAAAAGTAGACCGAAAGAATAATTTCTCCGCAATATGATAATCATTTTTATGTTTTTCACACCAAAATACATACTTTGACGAAAAGAAAACATTAAAATTCGATAGGATCCGAAACCGGAGAGATGCGCTAACACGCAACCAACTATAAGATTGTTCGTGATTTTTTTCAAACATCTTAAAATAGAAGAAAAATGCAAGATTTGTGATGAACGGCGATTTGCATGCTAAAATGAAATAAAATAATTAGCTTTGTAATATTTTACGACCTACAAGCTCAATTAAAATAGAATTTTCAGTTATTTTTATGTTTAATTTATAAAAACTTTAAAATGCGCTTTCAACTATATATGATAGGTTTAATTTTGATAGCTAAAAATGTTTTAGTTGTAAAAGTATAATAATTTTATGTCCCCACTGTGCATAACTATTTAGGCCACAAAGTTTTGACACAGACCGTCCGTGACATCGGGAATTCAACGTGGTAAATTCACTTAAGCTGGGTTTACACGGAGGGTGACTTCCCCAGGGTGACGCCCCCACCCTACCCCTCTCACCCGCTCAAGCTTCCCCACTTGCGTTTAAACGGAGGGTGAGATGCCCAGGGTGCCGAAATTGGTGCGTTCAGAAAATGTACAAGTTCCCCTTACAAAAATTAATTTTAATTTTTCTTGAGTGAGAATTTTATTATGGGCAACTTCATAAAAAGGGATCTATTGATTTCGAATGACAATAATTGCAAAATTAATGTAGGCAACCCCACAAACTATGTCAATATAAATGAGATTTATTTTGGTGCTGCTGCACAAAGCATTCTCCTGGGAAATGTCAACAAAATATGTACCAAAAAACTAGAAGAGTTTGGATTGAAAGATCTTAATAAATGTAATTCAATAACACCATATTCAATGCATTTCTCCAATTTCGTGAGAGAAGAGCAGCATAAAAAGATAAAGATGAAGTGGCGAGAACTGTTTGTTTAAGATGCTCATTTCAAGACAGAAATTGTGTCTGAAAAATTCTGGTACGCAGCTTTGTTACTCGCTGCTTCCCGAGTAAATTACAGCTTTTGTCAATACCGCTTTATTTTGCTGCAGCTAGAGAATTTTTTGACCTTAACTACATAAAAACAAAAAACAGGATTTCGCTAAAATGAGCAAGACTAAATGCACGAATGCGATCAAAATTTACGTTAGAGAACATAGATTGCACAAATTGGAACCACCACGGTAGCTTAGTCAACAAATGAATTAAAAAAAATTGGCAGATGAAGGAAGAAGAGGAGGAAAAAATTTCATCCAAACAGGAAAAGTAGGTAAAACCCTAAAATTTTCGTTTTAATGCTAGTTTAATATATTTGGTACACTTTAACAATTTTTGGTACGTTTTCATGGAGGTTTTATTCAATCAGAAAAAAAAGTCGGCAACCCTGGAGATAACAGTGACTGAGTGAGGATGTCGAAATGTAATTCAAGGTACGGGCAAAAAAGAAGATGCTATTTTTAACCTGTAAACTATTTCACGGAGGCCGGCATAAGATATCAACGTATTCGTGGAGAATTCAAGAATTACTTCTTAAACGAAGGCCAAGTGCCTTGGCAGAAACGAATGTGTCAATTGGTTGAATAAGGAATGGAGGCAAATCAATACAACTTCGCGCAGATATAGCTTCTTTTATGACGTTATTGTTAATGCCCAAACTAAGGAATAACGAAATATAACTTGCCCAGCAGATGTATATAAAGACCAAAATAAATGAAATATGCGCGATAGAGTCTGATAACAGGAAATAGAAATAAGTAAAAAAAATTATATCAGTCTAAGTCCTATCACGAGCCATCTTGTGTTAATAATAGCATGACAGCGAACAATTTGTGTTACTATTGTTAGAGGTAATTACTTTTGAATTAGATCGAAAATCATTTCAGCGATAGTTCTTGATAAAAAAATTATATTTACAGCCGTAATAAATACAATCAGACTGACGCTTTGCTTTCAATAAATCTATCAATGTGAAAACTTTACCCTTCAGCCACTTTTCCAGATCAGGAAAGACTTTTTGGATTGAGATTACGCATGAGAACATGACGACAGAGCAGCCAAGACATACATCATACCCTCAAGACTGTCTGGGGCGCACTGTCTCTCCGTCGTTCAGGGTTTCCACGCGAGGCGACTCTAATTACCCTAGCTGAAGGGTGTTGATTACCCCAGATTACCCTAAAACAACTAATCCTGACCTATGATCTATTAATTAACTAAAAGGTAAATGGACTGGTTTCCAGAGCTCTGTCAGTATGAATAAGTCCTGTGTTACATACTGCATGAGCGTCAAGAGGGAAATCCAGTCGAACGACGTTAGAATGCTGGTTTGATATCCAGACGATATCACGTACAAGATGTTTGCCAAAAAACCTGTCGAATTAATTTTGATGCCCGCTGTTTTCCAAGGCGCCCTTTTTTTCTGCGACTCCTGATCTGGGAACATTGTTTTCATCAAACTAAAAGAGGCTCACACAATGAGATAGGTGGTGCTTAGCTAAAAATGCGCAAACTTGCAGTTCCACTTTACGAGCAAGATTTTCGAGAGGATCATTGGATTGCACGTAGCTGGCAATTAATGGAGTTTTCTTTGCCACCATGGATCATTGTTTGTGTCTCTGAGAGCATGTGACGCTTGATTTCCGATTTTCCACAAGTAATATCGGTTCGACAAACCTTACACTATGCCAAATCCTTTTGCTCTGTTGATTTTGAGGACTTGGCTAACCATCTCTCAAACTCAGGTTCCGATGTCCACGAATCTTTAAATTTCTGCTGGTAGTTTTTAGCTTCCACGTGGAGCTTTCCTTTTTTCGAGGTGGTGTCATTGGCTCTTCCTCACTCGGTGCGCGATCATCTGCTATGCTGCAAGAAATGCAGTAATATGCGTAATTATCCCTACTACAATTATTTATTTTTTATTAAATTTTCCATCCATTCACGCACTTCAGCCATTCTTTCCACATGCTCAATCTAACCTAACACTTTGATCCACTCTCTGCGATGATTTTCTGGCTTCCCTCACACACGACCTTCGTCGTATCTTTTCATAAAGGATTTTATCCAATCTTGTTACACCACAAATGCTTCTCAGAGACTTGGTTGCTATCACATTCACTTATCAACTCATAAAGTTGATTGTAAAGTTATCAAATTTCTTCATTTCCTGAAGAGCAGGTGAAGAAATTCAGATGTTGTTGGTGAAAACTACCTTGCCTCTATTAATATGCATAAACTTTCCTCAACACTCAGTTGTAGAACCCCAAGTGCTTCAATTTTGGTTGACGGAATTCTAGGCATGATCGCAGCTATATCAAATTCTACGTCCGTGCTACCTTGCCTAATAAAGACAGTGAGAATACAAACAGATATTGCAAGTTTTAAGTCGATAACTGTACTATTTTGTTTATATGAATTTTTGTAACTAATTACATAGCTTCTTCCTTTCGTCTTTAGCACCTTTTGCAACTCGAAGTGTCAAAGAACCCTGTCTAAATTTTTTTATTTGCATCGATACAATAACATGCTTCGTTGGCGAGCAACATGGCTAAGAAATAGGACGCCTTCCATCTAATAAGCTGGCAAAATACCAGCGCTGTGGGGCAACTCTGCTGTTAATTCAATGACTATCACAAGAATGAACCTATTAATTATTTCTAAGATGAAATATATTAGCTGTGGAATTTGACAATACAACAAACATACCTGTCAATATCCTTTTGAAGCTTTAACCACTGGTGCAATCAGAATAGGACAGTGACTTGCGTCGACTGGCTGTTGCTGACACCGATCGAGTTTTTATTAGCAAAATGCAACTCAGAATCATTTGTCAAAACGAAGTGGATATGAGATATTATGGCTTCGTACGTATCTTGACGCCGTCTTTCGTGAGCGATACCTGATGACATTCAAATATGCGACACTAACCACAGCAGCAGTGCAGTTTTGTGAACACTTAATTCTGACCCGTTTCATTACATTTCGTTCAAGTGGTAACCAGTAGGGTGCTTGCATATTGGCTTCCAATTTTTTATTTTTCGTAAATTAGGCGGTCACTTCCTTCACGGAGCTCTGATTACCCTAGATTTGCCCATATTTTTCATTACCCTAAACATTACCCTAGGGTACCCCTGATTACCCTAAACTGGGGTAATTACCCTGCTCGTGGAAACACTGCCGTCGTTCCACAGGCAGTCCCAGCATGTGGGGCAGCAGCGTCGACACGCATGGGGTAGTAGTGGGAGGCGTTAGACAGGGGGATTGGGGGTTTTTTGAAGAGGCAGGGAGGGAGAGAGGGCGTTGCCCCGGGGAAGTCACCCTCCGTGTAAACCCTGCTTTAGCGGGCCTGATTAAACGATGTAATTCAACATTTAGCTAATTTACTTGGTATGAATAGGCTCTTTAGTTGATTATACTTTTCTTTACACGAATTATGACCTTATTTTCACGATAAAGTACGTATTGTTGGAAAGTATCGATGAAATATCGGCCAGATTTTGCCGCTACCGATATATCTGTACATCACTAGCCTACGATCACGCAACGTTTGCTAGTAGGGAGCTCCTCAATTCAAAATATAATTCAACTCTAACTCATCAATAATGCTGATGTTCATCAGGTGATTAAGGAGTTTTATTCGGTTAGTATTTACTTTAATGCGTTCACGGAAATCACGACCTCTGTTTTAAAGAATCACTAAAAGCGCTCATATACGAACGCTGTACACGAATGACATTTTGCTCGCTGATACGTAATTTTCAAGCTATAACATGAATTACGTTCAGATTAAATTAGCATTATATATTCGGCTGCATCGTACCTGCATTCTTGAAATACGCCCGGTATTTTGGCGGTAACATCAGTGTCAGTATGGCTAAGTTAAGTTATTTTAGGTTAGTTTATTCAGCTAATCTAACGTTACCTAATCTAATTTAACCTAGCATCACGTCATGCTGTATTACATCATATTTGCGTGTCCGTATCTCCGCTTTTATATACAAAGTTCCTATAACTTCACAGGTTAATAACTTAAACATTATGCATCAGTGAGCAAAATATCATTCATGCAAAATATCAACGTGCTTAAATGTGTTCCTTTGGAGATTCTTTCAAAGAGAATTCTTAATTTCCGCGAACGAATTTAAGTAAATATTGATGTTTTTTTCTTTAAACATCGTTATTCCGTAATTTTATAACGCAGCTCGTCAGATATTTATTGAAGTTTAATTTTCTTACTAATAAATTGAAAACTAGTGATGTACAGATAATAGAAAAAGGCCGATACCGAAACTATCGGTACATCTAAATTGAAAATATTGCATATTGTTTCTTGTCAAAGGTTTCTCAAGTGGAATTATACTGCAACTTAGAAGTTTGAAGCTAAATTGTGTTAACACTTACTGTAAAATAAGAAAGGAATTTATAGTGAATAAACACATCATTACTATTCATTACAATTCATTCACACTAAAAAATTATTCAGACGACAAGGTTGAAGGCACTTGTTGTCTCAATCGTTACCTTCATCGGCGCTTGACAACATGCCATACCGGCATAACGTCTTCAATGGAATAAGAAACTCAGTTGAGAGCGAACACCTTATACCTTTTCAGAGCAAAAATTGTTTCAAAAATAAGATACACTCTAACGTACTACACACTTGCACTGAAATACATTCTGACATTGCTTGAAACTTATTAAATGAGTCAGAAACCAGCACCACATCTGAGATGCACAACTGCCACAGCACAATTCAAATAACTGCCGCCGCCCGGCCGCCGTGAAACTTCGAAAGAGCTTGACGTCTTGCCGACGCGCGCGAGCAGTGTTGCCATCTCTAACCGAGTGCAGATAAAATTTTTGGCTAAGATGAATAACAGGGTAGTATTATTTAATGAAAACTGTAATAAATAAATGTACGAGGAGCTCACGAGATTCGAACTCAGGACTTAAATTCACCGCACCAGAACGCTATCGATCGCGCTACCGACCACCCAAAGGTGATCGAAGCACAATGAAAGCAATCTTGACACAGTGAAAGCAGGCACGCACTTGGCCCGACAGATATATTTTTTTATTTTACTTAAGTATCGGGAGTTCAAAGTCAAGTCACCCCCCAAAAACAGTTACGAATCTGGTACGGAAAGCTACTGCTTTCACAAGGTTTTTCAAACTAATAAATGTACGAGAAGCTCACGAGATTCGAACTCAGGACTTAAATTCACCGCACCAGAACGCTATCGATCGCGCTACCGACCACCCAAAGGTGATCGAAGCACAATGAAAGCAATCTTGGCACAGTGAAAGCAGGCACGCACTTGGCCCGACTGGGGGGTGACTTGACTTTGAACTCTCGATACTTAAGTAAAATAAAAAATATATATCTGTCGGGCCAAGTGCGTGCCTGCTTTCACTGTGCCAAGATTGCTTTCATTGTGCTTCGATCACCTTTGGGTGGTCGGTAGCGCGATCGATAGCGTTCTGGTGCGGTGAATTTAAGTCCTGAGTTCGAATCTCGTGAGCTCCTCGTACATTTATTTGTTTGAAAAACCTTGTGGAAGCAGTAGCTTTCCGTACCAGATTCGTAACTGTTTCTGGGGGGTGACTTGACTTTGAACTCTCGATACTTAAGTAAAATAAAAAAATATATCTGTCGGGCCAAGTGCGTGCCTGCTTTCACTGTGCCAAGATTGCTTTCATTGTGCTTCGATCACCTTTGGGTGGTCGGTAGCGCGATCGATAGCGTTCTGGTGCGGTGAATTTAAGTCCTGAGTTCGAATCTCGTGAGCTCCTCGTACATTTATTTGTTTGAAAAACCTTGTGGAAGCAGTAGCTCTCCGTACCAGATTCGTAACTGTTTCTGGGGGGTGAATTGACTTTGAACTCTCGATACTGTAATAAATGATTAAAGGGTTAAATGGCATTTAAATACCTTATTACATTATAAATATCCGCAAGTTAAAGTTTTAGGTAAATTTACCAATTTTTTAGCTGACAGCTTTGACTAGCAAGTATTCCTCGGCAGCTACCAACTGTAATTTTCATGGCAAATGAATTTTGCTGTCTGAGAGTGCTCAAGAATGTTGGCAGGTACGATTTTCCATAAGAATGTTTTTTATCTTTCATTTGAGAGTAATTTGAACTCAATAGGTGAATCATTTCAAAAGTTACGAGTGGTAGACTGAAATCTAAAGTTGCACTTAAGAAATTCTAAAGAAATTTCTGTAGTTTCCAGAAGACCGTTCCCATGCCGTCTCCGCTGCAGCCTGACAGTATTATGTCCTATGAAAAGTTTAACTTTTTAAGCTATTAGTGTCTTAAAAATTTATAATTATCGGCTTATTCAATGTATTCATCGTATTTTGATTTTTATCGTAGGTATCTCTCACTATTTCGAGACGGTATCTAAATAATAAACCGATGAACAGTTATTCCCTTATTAAACTCTTGCATTTCTTTTCATATTGTTACCATTGTCACAATTTACTTCTGTTTGTAGGCTATTACGTGTAGTTTTTAATCCACGTATTCTTCAAGATTTTTGTCTATTATGGATCTGTCCAAATTGTGCGAGCATTGAATTAATTTTCGATTTATCTGCAAGCCTTTTTTAAAATGAGCCAAGAGCTTGAAACGTTCATATGAAATCGTTTTTAAAATGGATCTTCTCTATCGCCTGCTTTACGGACTGTTTTTTCTTGTATGAGATTTGCTCATATAATTGTTCTGCCAATTATCCATATTTTATTAGGCTTGATTGGAATAAAACATCCCCTCAGGGGGATACAACTATTGAATATGTGGGAATTAGCGCTCCCAGGGGAAAAATGTGAGGGCCCGAGCTGAGAGTTAGGTAGGGCTACTTTTTGTTGAAATAAAATGATTTTGTTGGGTTAAGGACCACCTTTTTTCGATTCACTACTGCACGGTTTTTCAGCACCTCGGACTTTTTTCCTCAACTTTTATCTTATTTCATGAACTTCTTTCTCATCTTACTCTCATATTCTGCTTAGATTCCTCATTCTCTTATCTCCATACTGAATGGTGCCTTCCTCCTTCCTCTCCGATACGCTCTATTTGTTTGGCGGTTAGGGAGGCTTTAACAAACTTATAATCTAATCTGGAATAAAATATCCTATTCATAGAGGCCTGAATATTTTAATTTTTATCTCAGTGTGAAAGGTTTTATAATTAGTAAAGCAAAAATGTAAAATTTCAGAATAGCTTTTTATATTTATTTCATTATTATTTGGTTCATTTCATTTCAAAATTAAGAGGTTATTTAACATAGATTAATTTTATTTGCTTGAGGGCATGAGAAACAAGTGCCAGAAAAACACGGTATCAGCGATTCTGAGCCAGATGGCCGTCCTTGGCCAAGTCAACCTCGAATCGCTACTAGATACCGCGAGTTAAAGACGGTGTATAGACGGGAGGCCGCGGATGGCAGTGCCGATCATAACATGCTCGTAAATTGGGCGGTGTACCGTTGTTTTATCGGTCGGATGGCCGAATGACCAATAAATCGCGGATAATAAGCCCTGTCAACCATATTCCACCGGTGCACCGTCCTCGATTTTCAATAGGGTATGTGTTTTTGCAAGAAAAACATATTTTATTCGAGAAGTTTTTGATTTACGCCTTAGGTTTTATTTTGTTTTTATGAAACTCGTTTTTTGGTTAATTTGTAGGATGTTTTCAAAAGAATAGAAGTCAATGAATTTTTATGTTAAAACAAATAAAAATACAAAGACAGTTGTGAAATCCTCGTAACATTGCAAACAAACTGACATTCTTGAATTTTCTATTTCAATTTTTTAATAAATATGCGATATTTGATCAGTATCTAGAATTTACCGAATTTTTAGGTTTTGCACTTGCAGAAAAAAGACAACGTACAAATCGGGAAATCGAGGAATGCCAGTTTGTTAGGAATGTTCCAAGGATTCTAAAACTGTCTTTGTTTTCTACTTAGCATAAAAACTCAATGATTACTATTCTATTTAACTTTGAAAAAAGAGACTTTACAGTATAGGCAAAAAATAGAATTTTTTGTTGAAGTGTAATATAATGGAGAATTTATGTAATTGAATGCTGTTTTCATTTTTATTTCGACAATCTCCATGCATATCATATTCACACTGTGAATTGTAATTCACAAAAAAAAAAGAATTATTGAAAAAATTATTACTTATATCATAATATTATGAAATTTTTGGTTCTCTGTTTGATAACTTATGAAATTTGACTATTATATGCAACCTTTGAAAAGAAATACAATTTCTTCTATACATTTTGTCGATTCAGGCCTTAGTTTTTGAAAAAAAATTTACATATTGGGTTTTAGTCCACTCGTTTTGATATATCAAAAGAATAAAACCCATTGAGTTTTTATGCTAGAACAAAAATATAGTTCTAGAATTCTTGGAACATATCTAACAAAAGAACATTCACAAATTTACCAATTATTCTTTTGTGTTCTTTTTATATGGGGTCGAAAATTTAAAATTATGGTCCCTTTACCCCCCTATGTGGGGGATCTATTGTCCGTAGCGCCATAAAACTTTAGGACCGAATAGTCCACCACCTAAGGGCCTTTTCTAACAAAAACATGAAAAATGGCCATCGGAGAGAAAAGGGGCCTCGGAGGGCCGCCTTAGATGGTTATAGGCTGACTATGCCGAGAGGTGCCCTATATTGCTGTCCAAGGACTGTCCTGTTGCGAAAAGCACAGTTCGTGATGCGCATGTCCAGGTCAGTCATACTATACAGGGTGATGGTGGAACTTTTTGTGCAAACTTTGGCTACTACTAGTAAATACCAATTTAAACACTTTATCATCGGTGAAAAAAATATCGAAAAACGCTTAGTTTTTTAATTATTGGGCTTAGAAATTTTAATGCTACGCTACAAAACACAACAGCGATTTCGTAACAGACAGGTATAAGGGCAATATGGGGAATTAGAATGTACGAGTGTTGGCAGAATCAAACATGTTTTATTCAGTTTGAAACATCAATTCACAGATTCAGGAAATTTCTAGAAATTCCTAGTCAACGTTAGCGACCGCTGGTGAGTGAGAAGCGTATGTGTATCTTTTGTTAGTTAGCACCGTGGCACTGAAGTGGTAAGATGTATCGCCTTGCAAATGGCAGACATGTATTTCACTTATAATGCTGCTATTGGTAATGCTAGACGTGCCGCGAGAATATATCACGAACGTTACCCTAATCGAGGAGACCTTGATCATCGATTATTCACTGCATTTCACCGAAGATTAATGGAAACAGGTAGTTTTAGTGTAAACAGAGAAGACGTTGGTCGCCCAATAAATTATCATCGAGAGCAAGAAGTGTTGGAACATTTACGTAGAAACCCGCGCACGAGCATCCGTGCCGTAGCAGCATCTTCGGGTATTCGTGACCATAGTACAGTGTGGCATGTATTGAACCGCAATAATTATCATCCGTATCACTTCCCCAAAAAGTCCAGGGTCTCTTTCCCGTTGATTACGGACCTCGTGAGCGATTCGCACGGTGGTTTTTAGATCGGGAGGTAGAAGATGCCAATAATAATTTTGCAGAGAATGTGTTTACGGATGAAGCAACCTTCAGCCGAGATGGAAAATTTTGATTATCATAACTTCCACTCATGGCAGCAGAACAACCCTCATGTCATCCATGAACGTCATCACCAACATCGCTACACTGTCAATGTTTGGGCAGGTATCGTGCACAATCAACTCATTGGTCCATACATTCTGCCAGAGCGTCTTACTGGAGATGTGTACAAAATATTTCTTGAAGAAGTCCTTCCTGGTTTATTGGAAAATGTGCCATTAGGTATTCGTAGACAACTTTGGTTTCGACACGATGGAGCTCCGGCACATTGTGCTCCAAATGTGCGACGGTTTCTTGACAAACAATTTCCAAATCGATGGATTGGTCGTGGTGGTGCTGTGTCCTGGTCACCGAGATCACCTGGATCGATTCGATTTGATTTTTTCTTATGGGGGCACTTGAAATCTCTGATTTATGCGACACCTGTGGAGTCGGAAGAAGACTTTGTCGCTCGAATTGCAGTCGCTGCTGGAGATATCGCTGACAACCTAGGAATGTTTGGCAACGTACGTAACTCGCTTCGACGAAGGTGTCGTGCGTGTATTGATAATGGTCGAAATTTTGAATACCTACTTTGATGCGTTACTTTCTGTTATTTATTAAAGTACCTCATGTAATTTAACGTTTTTCATTATCCTCTTGTGTTATTATTGAACATTAGTGCATGTGGTTAACTAGGATCGCCGTGAGTTCTTGCATGAAGCGCAGCATTTAAAACTGCTAAGCCAAAAAATTGGAAACTGAGCGTTTTTCGATATTTTTTCACTGATGAAAAAGTGTTTACATTTGTAATTTCTACTAGTAGCCGAAGGTTGTACCAAGTGTTCCACCAACACCCTGTCCGTTCGTGCGCCGAGAATTTTGGATACTCATTGCCTTTGTGATGATTAAGAAATTTGTTGAAGGTGTAGGTGTCGTATACATAATCAGCGGTCAATTTTAGCGGGGTATAATGCTCAGCGCGATTTCAGAGTGAATCCCGACGCAATTCCTTTCAGGAATGTTGCGATTGATCATTGTAGACGTGGGTTTCAGAACGAAACACTGTAATAGAATGAGAATTTATGCATTGGTCTTATTTTGCCTGTGGTCATGAGCCGTAAACCAGTTGGTGTGCGAGCAGATAGAAAAAATGTTTTTTGTTTGTGCGAGCTATGCAGCTTCACAACTTTGAATATGGACTACCGTCCCTTATATTGAGTGATAATGGCACCCCCATAGTGTCTGGAATGGAACAGACGGTAGAGTATTCGAAGGATAACATGTCTGTTAACTTAGGGAAGCAGCACGGTGTAACCGCTCACATTAATTCATACCTGGCCGGCGCTTCAAAGCTCGGAGGTGTGGTAGAGACTATGGTCAAACAGGTGAAAAAACTCTTAACCGCTTCTGTAGGCAATAGATAGCTCTCGCCTGATGATTTACTCTTTTATCAGTGCTGCGAAAATGATGATAAATAAAGGCCCGATGGCTTTAGATCGCTTAAAAGATGAATTAGATTATCATAAGTTAACTTTTACCGAAGCCATCCCTGTTCCTTTAACTCCGCCCCTCAGGGGGATACACCTATTGTATATATGGGAATTAGCGCTCCCAGGGGGACAACGTGAGGGCCCGAGCTGAGAGTTAGGTAGGCCTTTTTGTTGAAATAAAATGTGTTTTTTATGGTAAGGACCACCTATTTTCGTTTCACTGCTGTCCTGTTCTTCAGCACCTACTACTTCCTCTTCAATTTTGGTCTTGTTTCATGATCTTCTTTCACAACTTACTGTTTCTATGCCTTGCTGCGTAGATTCCGCGTTTCCTTAACTCCATACTAAATGGTGCATTCCTCCTTCCTCTCTTTTGATCGCATTTTTTGCTGGGTAGGGAGGCTAAAACTAACGACTAATCTAATCCTTTAACTCCGGAACTGATACTGAAAGGTTACGAAGTTCCGTGTTTTAGCATTCTGCCACAATTGGAGTCTGATATTGATAATTTACGAGATCCAAATTTTGAGCTGGTGTCAGATATTCAGTGGGATAATCACGAAAAATTAAGACATATGCGCCTTAACTTAGCGACTATATATTGTAGACATTGTTTCGACTTTGCTACAACAGTCAATTGACCGGAGGGACATCTTCAAGCGACAGTCATTTTGATCTCGCGCCAGGAGACTTGGTAAGTCTCAAGTCGCTATATGGCTAAGCCGTTCACTGTTCCTCTCGCGATTGTAAAGGAAGTGGAATGCAATGATATAGGAGAGGTTGTGTCCGCGTGTTAGTAAGTCGAAAGGAGAGATTGTTCGTAGACATGTTGAAGGTCTAATATTTTTGCATCGCTCTGATGCTCCCTCGGAAGCGTCAAGTATACCCTCGCAGGGTGCACCGTTTGTTAACGAACGTTCGTCAGAACAATGAACGCCTAGAGTAGCGGCTGTTCGGTCGAAAATTAAAACTAAATTTTCAGCCGATGAAGACCTTCTGTAATGATGCAAATAGCATTGTATGTTGGTGAACTTTGTTACCTTGTAATCTTGTTACCTTGTTTGTTTGATTTTAAAGTAGAATTTATGTAAAAATTCAGGTAACGAAATTTAATGTGTTGTACCAAATGTTCTCCCGGCCCCGCCAAATTGCAAAGTCTGTTTGCCTTGTAGCATTTTTCCGCACATCGGAAAATCTTTCGACGCATAATAATATATTTATTTTGGGATGTTATATAGAGCTTGTTAGTATTAACAAATACAGCATTCTCCACAACCTTATCTGCCTTTAATTATACCCCCTCTCGAGTGAGCGCAGCCGTTACTTGCCGCGAAGTCCGACCTTTATTTGGAAGAGCAGAGCTACGGCAGTACCGGTCCGTAAAGGCCCCCACACACTACACGCGCCACGAGCCGAGCCGCGAGCAGGGCCTGAGGCTCGCGCGAGCCTGCTCGGCTCGGCTCGGCTCGGCTCGGCTCGGCTCGGCTCGGCTCGGCTCGGCTCGGCTCGGCTCGGCTCGGCTCGGCTCGGCTCGGCTCGGCTCGGCTCGGCTCGGCTCGGCTCGGCTCGGCTCGGCTCGGCTCGGCTCGGCTCGGCTCGGCTCGGCTCGGCTCGGCTCGGCTCGGCTCGGCTCGGCTCGGCTCGGCTCGGCTCGGGCTTTCTGCCTCCCCACACATTACACGAGCCGTGCATTTGTTTGCAAGTGTTTTTCTAGAGACAACATGGAATTCTCCGATTCAGATTCAGATTACCTATTAGAGATTGTAATTTGCTTAAGTGCTAAACAACCTCGGAAAAGGTCTAAATGGTGCAAGTCTTGGCTATTGAAGAGGGGAGAACTGTCTCATGGCCAGTTAATTCAGAAATTGAGACTAGACCCTCGAGACAACGCTAATTACTTGAGAATGAATGAATCAACGTACTTGGAATTGCTATCAATGATGACCCCATTTATAAAAAAGGATTCATTGTTGCGAAACCAAGACCAAGACACCATATGCTTCATTTTTTTACTTTGTTTGAATAGTCTTGACTTTGCACTTTCCACAGACAAGGATAACTCCGAAAAAGTTCAATAAATTCTACAAAGAAATCTTTCTTGTCCATATTCACTTTTATTCAATATACTTTTATACACTTGAAATTCTATAGTGCGTCGTACATCAAACACTTTCTGAAAAAGAAAAATCGGTAAAATTATGCACTAAGCTGACCGCAGGCTCGGCTCGGGCTATTTTACCACCACACACTACCCGAGCCGAGCCGCAAGCCAGGCCAAATATCTGGACGTGACAGATCAGCACGAGCCGAGCCACGAGCCTGATTGCGCGGCTCGTGGCTCGGCTCGAACATGCCCACACACTACACGAACTGGCTCGGGGCTCGGCTTGTTTGCTAAGGCTCGGCTCGTGGCGCGTGTAGTGTGTGGGGGCCCTGAAGGGTGGTCGTTGCAGAGGTCCAGGGACTCGGCGATTACCTGGGTAGTGTAACCATTCAAGGTATGCTCACTGAAGCCCGAGCCCTCTTACTTTACGACTTCTTAACTACGTAGTAGTATTTCGCAAGTAAGGAGGGAGTCCCTTGAGGGTGGTGTCTCCGTCTTCTAGTTCTACGTCACGGAATCCGTGTTGGCGGTTCATCACTTCTCTTCCTTCTAGTGCTCTAAGATTTGTGCGAAAAATTTGTGTACCAATGTTCTTTTGCTGGAAACTGAAGAAATTTGCTGATCTGAATTATTAGCAAATCGTTTGACTTTAATGGGGCTCTCTAACAGTATTGTGGAAAAGTTGCTAAAATTGGCTGTCTGTAGTTCTTTTTTTTATTTTCAATGGTAAACATTATAAGCAAGTTTATGGGTCAGGCATGGATTAACCATTAGGCTCGACATTCGCCAATAAATTTTTGTGCCACCATGAACAAAACTGGTTAAAAAAACTTCTTCCTGTTTTAGGGCCATATTTTGCAAGCGGTATGTTGCCGACAGCTTTTTTTGTTCAGAGATAAGGCTCATGCTGACCTCTTCCTCCAATATTTACATTTTCGTCATAGCAATATTAGATTTACTACGGAAGACGAAGACAATGATAAATTACCGTTTCTTGAAGCTATTGTTGAGAGCAGTACTTTTTAGTGCTCTGTTTTCGGAAAGAAAACCTTTTCTGGGTTCGGGACTAGCATTTGCAGCTTCAGTTCATACAATTTCAAGGTTTGCAGCATTCGTGCTGTCGTCCACAGAGCGTTTAATGTGTTCTAACTTTCAATCCTAACACACAGAGTTCGATTTTTCTGCAGAATCGGATTTCCTTCTTCTGTTTTTGACAGGCATATTAATAAATTTTTGTCAAAAATTTGATAAATCTCAATCTGTTCAATCTTGTGCACAATGAGCTTTCTTTGTAAAGCTGCCGTTTTTTGGAGATCATTCACTGAAACTAAGCGAGGATGTTAAATCCCTCATTAACAAGTTCGTCCCGCAGCTCAAAGTTCTAGTGATCCTAGTGCATAATTTTATAGTTGGTTCCCAATTTCATTTCAAAGACAAACTGCCACCCTCACTGTGCTCGTCTCTAGTGTACCAATAGAGTTGTTCACGTTGTGAATCGCGGTACGTTCGTTCTACCTGCCGTACCCTGATGACTAGTTTCCCAGCAAGCTGGGCGTAGTTGCAGAACTGGTCGTCTTCTTGGGTGCCCCCCACTGGCCTCTGTTAAATCTCATGCAGACGAGTGCTATGTCCCGTTTTCCCTGAGTGTTTTTAAAATCTTGGCCAGTGCATCTTACAGAACAGATCTGCGCATTTTCGAATCTTTCCATACTTAAAAAATGAAACCTACTCTGAATCTGAATGACCCACCCAAATTTCCTTCCCGGTTCATGTTACCAACACATAATTCAGTTACTCAGTTTTCCTTTACCTTTCATTTTTTTACCGTTGTTTGTGTTTTTTCAAAGTTTAGATTTTCTATTGATACTTCATAAGTGTATTAATCCTTCCTCTTTTGGTTTCATTTCAGAAATTTTTTGCTGATGATGGACGGTTAGTGCGAAACGTTCAGTTTTATTCGCTCATGTTTATTAAAAATGACTGAACGTGTTGCGATTTTCGCCTTGCGTTTTATTCTCAAGCTTCGAAGCAACAATACTGGAGTTATTTTAGATTATTAACCATTCGCCAATCATAGGTGTTTTTCCCCCGATCTCAAAATTGATAAAGTAATTCTTATTTGCATGCGTGGTGATGAAGCTCGCGTCTCAGTACCACCAATTAGAAGTACCTTTCCTCAGTCGATGTTCAATTATTTTTTTTATTCAAAGGTGTCGGGTGTCAGTTGCCAGTCGCCAGAGTAATTTACGACGTTGACAACGTCCATGTAACGGTTGGTCTGGTAAAGTTGCAAATAGCAAAACTAAAAAAAACATCTTTACTGTTGGAAAGCATTTTTATCCTTCTTATAAAGTGCGAAAAAAATGTAATTGCGCGATAAGATTTCAACTTGAACGTGTGTCCGTATTGAATGATGGTAGCGATTTAATTATAATGCAGTGAATTGTAAGAGGTACGAAATTAAGAAATTTACCTAGTGGAACACGCATGGGCCAATGCGTAGGCAACAATGCGTAGGCAACAATGCGTAGGCAACAATGCGTAGGCAACAATGCGTAGGCAACAATGCGTAGGCAACAATGCGCAGGCAACAATGCGTAGGCAACAATGCGTAGGCAACAATGCGTAGGCAACAATGCGTAGGCAACAATGCGTAGGCAACAATGCGTAGGCAACAATGCGTAGGCAACAATGCGTAGGCAACAATGCGTAGGCAACAACGCGTAGGCAACAATACGTAGTCAACGTGTTATCAACGCTCTAACAAGGTAAACAAGGACACGCAGTGAATGATGCACACGAAAATCATTCGCATTGCTTAATGTCGCATCCCTGGTGTCGAAAATAATCGAGGCAAAAAAAAGCTTTAATTCCAGACATGAGCTCTGACCAGACGGAAATAAATTAACAAAATTGGTTTCAATTAATTTCCGAGTAAGTACAATTTTCGTCTTAATTCGACGAAATTCAGTGCCTTCATTTTCACTTTTCAATAGAATGCGACAGTTTGGTTGTATTTGCCGTCCACCTGTTTGGTAACGGTAGATGGTGATTTCTAGAAAAATGAAACATGAAATGCAAATTTACTATTTTGGGTTTCACAAGTATCAACACAAGGTCTCACGTTGATAGACAAACCATAATACATGAACAATAGCTGGAGTTTATTATATAATTGGGACAAATTAATTTGAATCTATTCTTGAGTATTTCACACCAGACCCAATGAATGAAAGCTTATAAATATTCAATTTTTCAGACACGACCTCAGGCTTTCGTTAGTCGTTGATATTGTTGACGGTAGTGGTGGAAGTAAATGAGTTGAATTTTAATACTGAATAAGCGATAATTCAGAAACTTGAAACTAGTTTTCCTGCACACGTAGCAACATTTGCGAAAAAAATTCAAAGCACTTGAAGGAAGAGAAGTGATAAACCGCCAATACGGAAATCCGTGTTGTCGAATGGAAGACGGATCCACCACTCCCAAGGGGCCCTCTCCAGATTTGCAAAGTACTGGAACATTAGTAGTAGTAAAAATAGTGGTGAATTACGAGGGCTCGTGCCACAGCGAACTAAAACAATAATGGTTAACTACCATGGCAATCGCCGAGTCTCTCAATCCTCAACGACGACCACCTTTAAGGGGAGCGTCCCCAAAGAGAGCAGGAAGTGGGGGGGGGGGGGGAATAGATTTTAGCTGCTATCGGAGGTGAAAGAGGTCAGGTATATCCTGTAAAAAAATGAAGCTCGTACGTTCGCTCGTTCGCCCGCTACGGGGGTTTGAAGAATGGAGGGGAGGGATTGGGGAAGTGGTATTTTTTCGTGTTACACCTCCCCCTTGGCTATTCCTTCACGATGCGACGTTGCTATGTTATCTTTAGAGCTGTGCCTTTACATAACTTGCATATATGCACGCCGAGAGATATGCAGAATGTTTTATGCAATGCAAAGAATTATCTTGTACATATTCAAAATCACATATGCAATTTTGCATATGCAATATAACAGATGTAATATGCAAAATGCATTACGCATATGCACGATATCATTGCATATATGCTGAAATACGAATGGTGTAATTTGATTTTTTTAATGTAAAACTGCAAATTTGTTCCTTGATCCAGAAATTTTGTATATTGATGGGACCTCTCGTATACACACTATCAGTTGCTAAAGCAACATCTCAAGTTTTACCCGATGCGCTATGTTCAGTACCCATGATGCCCAGGTTACCTTCTTGACCTGTTCTTCAGTTAAATTCGGTGCATAAATAAAATACAATGGAGGCGTCCGAACTGAATTTAATGAAGTTTGAAGTTTTTAAGAATTCCATGGTGTAATGGTTGTTGAACACCTAGTGATAGTTTTCTTGCTTTGTCCTACAAATGCAGGTAGGCCTCTCTGTACGTACAAAGTGTTAAAGTGGAAATTTGACTGTGAAGTTTGTATCTATAACCGAAACTTATGCGTTCAGTGAATTAATAATGAATACCGTTTTTGTGCTCTGCTTGTTCATGAAAAATGAGAAAGAACTC
The DNA here is from genome assembly GCA_030386875.1 of Morinoia aosen. Lineage (NCBI taxonomy): Eukaryota > Metazoa > Arthropoda > Malacostraca > Amphipoda > Talitridae > Morinoia > Morinoia aosen. Next base: position 71,374,790 of record CM059559.1, read on the forward strand.
GATAAGGTAATCCCTCGAATTCCGAATGTGCCACATATTCCCAAAATTTGCATCATAACAGTGATTTAGCTTCCTGGACTTACATAAAGACAATCAAATCTACAATTGACATTTAGTGATCATATGCTGATTTGAATATTCCGCGCAATATTTAGTTATTCAAAACCTAATGCAAATGTATGGTATTCGTGGGATGTCCGGAATGAGGAGATTACCAAGAGGAAGATAATGAGAACTTTAAAAAAAAATGTCATTAATTCTTGCATTGAAATTTACAGAAGTATTGGATAATATGTTAATGAATGAAGTAATGAACAAAATTCTTTTAGTATTCTAATGATTACCATTATTTATTAGTTACGCCATCCCGAAGTACCACAAAGTGTAAGGAATGATACTTTCAAGAACGAATTCATAGAATAAGACTTTCGGGACGGATATCTGTATTGTACCTATTGCCGCAATGCCGTAAGTTTGTCATGCACTATATTATGAGAGTATACCCTGTTATTGTCAAAATATCTGCTGTGAATTCAGAGGTATGAATAACGAAGATAATCCTTTTTGGGTCAGCATTAAATCAACCGATATTGGCTCATTTTCTTCTACGATATAATCACCGAAAGCTGGAAGTTTAAGCTCCATGTCACATGCAACGTACGAAACCAACTCTTAGTGCTCGCCATGGCCGAGTGGTTGAGAACGCACCCTTCCGTGAAGGTGTCAAGGGTTAGAATCCCAGCGCTGCGCGGCGATTTTCACCGTTGTGTAAAAGGAAAACTCAAACGCAAAACCCCACTCTACCCAGATATCTGAAATGGGTACGGGCTCGACAGGGGAGTAACCTTTCCTGGTGAAAGTTATACGGCATTTGAAAAATCAATGTGCAAGATGATATTGATTATGCTTAATTGATTGGAATAAAACTTTTTTTATAGATTTCTATAACGAGAAGATCTTCCCATGATTAAGGATGTCAATTCTATTTTGCATGACTATTCTGTTGAGGAACGAAGACCAACCAACCAAATTTGTTGACCAACGAAGTGACATGGAGAATTTTAAATTTGCTCCCCTGGTATCGTACGAAGTAGAAAGAGTGTTTTCGCAATACAAAAGTATTCTTGCCGATAAGCGAAAAGTGTCTTATTTGAAAACATTAAAAAATACATTATTATTAAATGTAACCACATACATTAAACTGTTTTACTTTGAAATCTTGTTAAATTCTATTTTCATGTTTTCTTCATTAGTAGTAAATGCTCGATATTGAAAATATTGAACACTATTGTATTGAATCATTACCTTAGAGTTCAATATTTACAATATCAAACAAGTTCCTCCCAACTACAGTCGGTCATTCAGCCGTGCATGTGCAAGACTTGATCGCATATTGTTTGCATATAAATACGAGTACTGTGCATACGACGATCCGCAATCGCATATATCTAGTCTAAAGTCGCATATTTTATCCGCTCTTGATTTCATATGCACGTGCATATATGCATGTGCATATTGGCACAGCTCTAGTCATCTTCTATGTCTATTTATTACTGTATTATGATTTCAAGGGTTCTACCTGACCCCACAAATAATAACGAAGAAAAATTGAGATTGTTTATGTTGACCTATTTTGCCTTTTTTTAGAGGATCAGAATGTGGGGATTCAAAATGCATCTCCTCCTACAGTTTTAAAGCTACAGTATCATTTTGGTATCACTGAATGCGGAAAAGCGTGTAGATTATGGGAAGTAAAGGGTTACTTCTGAATTTGTCACGATCGAAAGTTATGAAAGAAACACAATTTCTTTCATGCATTCTTTCGATTCAGGCCTTAGTTTTTTGAAAAAATTGGACGTATTGGTTTTTTAGTTCATTTTTTTGCTATATCAAAAGAATATAACTCATTGAGTTTTTTATGCTAGAAAAAAACCAAAGACAGTTTTAGAATCCTTGAAGCACTGCAAACAAAGTTACGGTAGCAACTATCCCATTTCCAGTTTTGTTTTCTTTTCATATGGAGTCTCATATGGAGACAAAAATTCAAGATTTTTGGTCTCCTTACCCCTGGGGGGGGAGGGGGATCTAGTGTCCGTAGCGCCATAAAATTTTAGAACCAAATAGTTCACCACCTAAGGGTCCTTTTTCAACAACAAAAAATGGGTCATCTGATCGACATGGGCCTGGGTTCATCTCCTTAAGGACAGGCGGTGCTGCAGCTCTGCTCAATGCTCATGCGACCACGTCAACGGAGTCACGTAGGGCTGTGCACACTTGAGATGTAGCTGGAAATATCAAAGGTGGATGATGGTGTTCAAAAGAAAGCTGTATTTGATGTGACTAACGAACCTTAAGTAATATCCTGACTGAATTGATTCTTATTCTACATCGTAATAATTTAGAAGTGCGGCAAAAGGTATATCAGAGAGAAACTGATTTGCACACAACAGGTACCAAAAACCTGAGTCGGGAAATTGCTTTACCACATAAGAGATCTTTTTGACTGATTCCCTACCAAAATAAAGCTGGCACAGAAGATTTTTCAGAGGAAGAATTTACTAAAAGCAGTTGCACAAAATTAACGTAGACACTTAAGACCATCAAATTTTAAGTGAAGAATGGTAAAATAGTTCTGGAAAGCATTTAAGAAAGAGAATTAACGTATTGAATTTGAAAACTCCATGTCAAATGTCTTATATCAAACGCATAAAAATAAAAGAGAAGATATTCATTCTAATGCCCATGACTAGGGATGTGACATTGAGCATATTGCATATATATGCTTTTGAACATATTTTAGATTGCATAAAAAATACATGCACGCAAATATGCAGTGTGGGAAATCGCATATTTTTCTCGGAACAGCATAAAATATGACGAACATGCATAAATAACTGTAAGTCGCAGTAAACCGAAACCTTGTAAAACCTTCTTAATACTTTTAAATTCTATTCATTTTTTCATCCAATCTTATATAATAATTCTTTTTGTATGACTAGAACAATTTTTTAATTGAAATTTTGTCGGAAATCAATTATAATTGTAGGGTGCTACAGCTACATTAAAAGCTTTTGCAGGAATTAGCCTAAAAATTTCCAGATATAGTTACCTTATGAAGTGGTTTTGAGATTAGTACGGCTATAGTAGCGATCTACAACCATGCCGAAGGTAGACAAGTCTAAGGCGTTATTCCTAGACTACGCCAAGGAATTTATTGATTTTCATGCCGGGGAAGGATTTCTTTATTGCATTTATTGCAAGCAAAAGGTAAAATTAAAACGGTTTTTATCATTCAGGGCATGTTAGAAAAGTTTTGTTTTGTACAAGATTCTAGTATCTAAATATTGTTACGTAGAATCATGTTGGGTCTAGTGCACACTATATCAAATTATTGTTATCAAAGGATATAAATTTATCTTGTATAACTACTTACGATGTCTGAAATGGAAAAAACTATGTTCAAAACTGCGACTATATAAAGTATGTGAAGAATATTGCAGGGAATAAATCTAAAAGATTTCGGAAAATGAGCATTGAAAATTATTATTATTGATATGCAAATGGTACACATAGGATTTTGCATGAGTCTGTAGTTTAATTTCGAATGTTTTTCTTTCAAGTGTCCTTTTCGCGGAGATATTAGGTAACTCAGTATCTGAGAACTGCAGGTTATTTAAAAAGGAAGGCCCTTCACCAAGTCGCAACAAAGTTTCTGGAATATCTGCTCACATCCACAGTCAACTCGTTCACCCTGAGTCGGACGAACCCGAGTCTGGTAATCCCGTATAAAATGTATCTAGCGGAAAGGGGTGTGGCTAAAATAGATTTAACCAATCAAAGTTTAGTCTACCAGGATGTACTCAACCAGGCCCGAATCAACCAAAGCCAAATCAACCTGGCCAGAGTGAGCCAGGGCCGTGTCAACCTGGATCTAGGCAACCTGGACCTGACAATTCAGGTGCTCACATACATAGTACAAGCCTAACAAGTCAGACACTCACAACATCTTAGCGCAATGTTCGTTAAAGATGCTTTACATTCAAGGCAAAGTTGCACGGGGACCCAATTAGCACACTCCTCACACTCCGCTGTACGTAATCACGCAGAAAAATGCACCGTACCGATATCCTCTGCAGACTTCAAAATCTTAGATTCGACTTCAACTGCATATGACTTTAGAATTTTAGAGTCGCTACATATTTCTAAACGAAAACCGGCCCTTAACAATACTGACAGTTCCTACCCATTGCAAATTGTAACTAGATAGTAATCTCGTCTATTTTATTTTTTTTCTGAGACATTTTTAATTATATTTTTGTTTTCGTGATTTCCTTTTATGACTGTATCCAACTTTTTGCTTTTTCATTCATTACAGACATGATGATTTGTACTTTTACGAACTGATGATGGAGCTGGAACTCCGAAACGTTTTCCTAGTAAATATGTAAGGGGAACTTATAGATTTACTGAACGCACCAATTTCGTCAGCCCTGAGCATCTCACCCTCCGTCTAAATGCAAGTGGGGAAGCTTGAGCGGGTGAGAGGGGTAGGGTGGGGGCGTCACCTTGGGGAAGAAACCCTCCGTCTGAAGCCACCTTTAGAAAACAGTGCCAGTCGAGATTTGGAAATGGTTTTACGCAGGAAGGGCTTATTTGCAATATAGATGGAGTTAAATTACCAAATAGTTTTGAATTTTTGCGTCTACCAGCGAATGGGAAAGACGGGAAAATTAAAAATAGATCAAAAAGAAAAAGGAATTTATCATTAAATATATCTAGAAATGTGCCTACTGCTAAAATTCATTAATTCTCATGGTATGCAATAATGTTTTCAAAAAATTGTCTGTCATATGTTTTCTTTCATATGTTTACTGATTGGCTCAATTTTAAAGTAATCGTAATTAAATTAACAATAAACAATGAAAGTTACGATAAGTGAGAATAAATAAATAACAAATAATGATAAGGTAAATAAACATTGAAGTAATGTCTCACATATACAATAAAATATTACTTCATGTTATTGTTTTCTTTTAATAATATACTTCATTACTTATTTAGGAAGTTTTGAAAAAGACATTAAATATCATCTAATATATTATAGTTGTCTCGTAGAGACAGAAAAAATTAACTAACTTTGTAGTATTGAATGTGGCCCCAAGCATTAATATTTATTTAAAAATTGTCTCATTGTCGCCAGCGCAACTGAAAATAATTTGGTATTGATGCAGCATTATACGTGCCATATATGATAGGGGAAGGGGTGTTTACAGAGGCGGTATACAATTTCCTGACGTGAACGAAAAAAGTTCAATTTTGTGATGAAATCCATAACATTTATTACTTGGTGTGTTGGCGTCAAGCTTTATCACCAATGAGAGTATAGAGGTTCATATATTTTGCACTTTGCGACCAAAATAGTCATATATTAAACGAGAGGGAAATAACAATTAAACATACCGATATGAGCATTTTTTAGTAAAATTTTCTAAGTAAAGTAATCGAATTCACTTGGCGTAAATATGCATAAAAGGCAACTCACAAAACACTTCAGTGCTAGAATAGTGTTTATTTAATTGAAATTATAAAGCACCTGTTAATTGCTCAAATTAATTTAAAATAGAAACTAAATGAGATTTGCATTGCTAACAATACATTGTGACATACGAACAATACGTTATGACATACGGTAGTATCGCAGTGCCTGTGCTTACCTGTGCTGTTATTTGCTCTAACCAGGGTTGCGGAGTCGGAGGAATAAATTTGCGACTCCGACTCCGACTCCATTTTTCCAGAATTTGGCGACTCCATCACCGACTCCGCCTATTCACAATTTTGTGACTCCAACTTCACCTATTCATAATTTATAAGATGAATATTTTATTTCTTAACTAGTGTACACGGACCGTCAAAAATGACAAGATTTAATACCTATCTTCAACAAATTTTCGTTTGAGTGGAGTTTCCATGCTTTCAGCTTATTCCAAAGATAACTTTATTTTCTTATTAGAGTAATAAACACTCAGAACACAGTATTTTTGAGCCGCAAGAGAAGCAGTTATAGCCATTCGTGTCGTATCCAAGATACAGAAATTCAGCATTACTGAAAGCAACTGCGAACTTGTATATGTATATTGTAATATGCAATGCAGTACATTGTATTACAGTATATTGTAATGTACAATACAACATATTGCAATATATGTCGCGCCCTTACTCCCCGAAGTTTCCGCGGGATAGAAAAACACCGGAAGAAGAAGGAGCATGTATTGGGCGCGGGTGAATACGTCACTGTAAAAACAAGGGTTATTTAGTTCTACAAATAAATCAGCTTGAAGGCACAAAGAAAGTATTCAAGTTTACAACTAAATTAGCTCGGCGGCACAAGGAAAGAACATTCTTTAATGCACTAACCTAGTATCACGATCACAAAGGCGATCAATGCCTCTGCGATATAAACAGTTTCGAAAACAACGCAGATTTCAAGAAAAATAAGAAGCACTGCGAGAAAACAAAATGTAAAATTAAATAAGAAGTTTTTAATCGTCTCCGATTTTATTACTAGAGCTTAGCTGCTGGTACAACAGAGGTAACCAGTGAGTATTACTCGATTATTCTACCTTTACATCTTTTAAAAATTAGTTATCACTCGACACGACGGAAACAAGGTGGTACGTCTTTACACTTCAAAATACTCACATCTTTATATGCGAGACCTCCGCTACGACACAGACCCTAAGCTACTTTTCATGTTTTACATTGCCTGTAAAGTAAAAGAAATCACATTAAATTATTATCATACGCACACGCAATTTACAAACCAGACTAGCCTTAACTTTACAAAGACACGAAAGGGGCTCAAGGTCGGCCATTTTTTATAAGGCGCTCGAGGCGCAGCAATACACGACACCTGCATATAGATGACTCGTAAATGCACATGACCTTCAAATTCAATCATAACGCTGCAAATTAAAGCATCTCGGCCCCTTCAATAAATAACGCACTTCTTCGATCTTACAAATGATTTTAATAGGCACAAAATTAATTCTTTTAAGAATCTTCCTATCATCTCAACATTTACCCACAAAGTGTTAAGAGAACGTTTCAAAAAACGACGGCCATCGTTGCGGCTCAACTTTAGACATTCGAATGACACACACAAAGGTAGAATGGCTATCTACCGTTCTTACAGATATAAAGCACACTTTCACTTCAGTTCCTTACTCTTATTAAGTTCAATCATCACTTAAAAGGGCTCAACACACATTTAAAGCGCAGGCACAAGAGAAATTAAGAGGTCGCTTGAGCACGAACTATCACACCTTGCCCCCGGAAGAGCCTTTGCTATAGTGCGAAGCGAGAGCTATCACAACAAGGGTCGCCAACGAGAATGTTACCAAAAACCCCAGCATACGCTAAAAAAACCCAGATCAGCGAAAAAGGGCGTTAATGAATAAATTTTCTTACCCTTTTTTTATTGTTTTCGTGGTTACCAAGTAGTACAATCATTGTTGCTCCTTGAAATTAATTGTTTTGCCAACACAATTCATGACTGTAAACCCCAGGAGACAGATAAAAACCCAGATCCGTGGTTAAAACCCCAGAATGCGCAGCCTGCTGAAATAGAATCTACGAAAGGGCAAAGAACTCCAGCAATTAATCCTAATTGCTCGAACAGAGCTAGAACGTTTGAATATGTATCGGAGTTTTTTATTTTTATTTTTAATAAAGATATTATCGACTTCACAAATCAACATTTAGCGACATTAACGATTAGCTTTGCTGATATAATTAGGTTATTGACCTAATATCGCTCATTTCAAAATCACGAATTCGTTCTAGAACTTTTCAGGACAGTCAAATGAGAAGCGGTTCATTTAAAAATGGCGGGCTAAAACCCAAATGACTTAAAGACGGAGAAAGGCATGACATGACAATATACAATACCCCGCCGAAATCGGTATTCACAATACAAACTTGAGTTTGTATTGTGATAGGCTCTGGATCGTTCTAATTGTTTTGAAAGTGACTTATTATAGAGCCCTTGCTCAACGAAAATGAGTGTATTAATTGACCGTGAACTGAAACCAAGACTGCCAGTGCTAGTTTCTCCCTATCAATTATTCTTAACAGCGTGATACAAAACGTATAAATAAACACACGAGTCATTCTTAGTAGTAAACGGTTGCAGGTGTTGAAACCTGTGCATAAGTTCATTATATTCTTTATTAACGAACGACTTTAAATTGACTACAGATTGTTAATAATTAAGAAACTAGTGTACATGATTGGTCAAAAATAACGGGATTCAATGGTATCGTTTTAAAAAAATCTCAAGATAAAAATGGCAAACAAATATATTCATCCTAATAGTACCCGCGATTAAAATACAGTATTCTCAAACTTGTGCATTGGTAAAACTCGTATCACAGATACGGTCATTAAGCATCTTTAAGAACGTCACAGACGCACGCAATAACCAAGCAAGCAACAACTGTGCATTATAATTTAAAACATTGTTTGCAAGAAGTTTTTAAAAAATTTGCCATACCTTTAAAGCATTTAAATGCTTTTGAATTTAAATGCGATAAGCCGCATTTTCTTGACAATAGATTCGATTTTCACGCAATGTTTTTTACTTATGAACATAAGTGAGCAGATGCCATGTTTTTCATAATATTTCAATGGTATTTATGATCCTGTCCAAGCAAGCAGATTTCCATTGTAATGAAGTAGGGGAAATTACGCACGAGAACATACTGTATACTTATTTATAAATTGACTGACACCTGGCTTTTTGTTATACCGGGTGTCCCATAAAAATGTCCCGGATTTTTAACTAATTATATCTCAGCTTTAAATGAACATATTTGAATTGCCTTTTTTCACAATGTAGTAAATTTTGTTTCCTTTTCGATTAATTTAAGTTTTTGAAAATCAGTTGAATAACCACTTAACAATGTTCAATTTACTGAAAGGGGTATAAAAATGAATTTTTCAGAGGAAAATTTTTTAAAATAATATTGATTTTCTTCCTTATTTTGTACTTTCCATAACACTGGACAAACGAAAATTTTAAAGAGTAACAAATCATAACCTTAAATAACGTTCAAATAAATAAAGTAATTTAGTATCCTTCGACATACCCTCCATTTCTCTCCAGGCAAGTATTACTTCTAGCCACCATTGAACGAAGAGTTTTACCCATTATTCCACCGTTTTCTATCAGTTCTTGAAACACTATTATTGAGAACACTTGAAGCCTCTCAGAGGGTTTAAATACTTGGTGGTATGTAGGATACATAGTTGTGAAATTATTCTTAACAGTAGGTATTGAGGAATGGAGAAGAACACCAGTGTTGTTTTTAAAACTTTCCCTTTGAACAATTTTTCTACCCCTTTCATTAAATCGGTCATCTTAAAGTGGTTATTCAACTGATTTTCAAAAACTTAAGTTATTTGAAATGGGAACAAAATTGACTAAATTGTAAATGAAAGACAATTAAAATATGTTAATTTAAAGCGGCGATATAATCAATTAAAAAGTCCGGGACATTTTTGTGGGACACCCAGTATAGTGTTGATTGTTCTTATACAATAAAAGGTCAAGTGTCTCCTTTAAACAAATAAATAAATAGGTTTAGCTATTTCGTGAGCGTAATCTCTCCAATGTTAATACAATGGAGTTTTAGGGTTTAAAACTTAAGGGCGGCTGTTTGAACATTTATTTCAAATACAGAAGAACTTCAAGGGAACAACAGCAAGTCGTTTCCCGAGATGCGCAAAAAGAGAAAATGTACCCAAGTTAGGCGTATCTTGAGGATTCCAACAGTACGCACAGCAGCGTCCTCTGTAGTATTTTTATTATTAAATTCCTTTAAAATGTAGACCGAAAATCTTCTTTAACGTAAGGTTAGTTTTTAAAAAGAAACTCGCTAAAAATAAAAGACATCCAATGGACGCGGCCGGTCATTAGCACGGTACTCCGATAGGAAATTTTAGAGGCGTTCTGAGTAAAGAGATACAGAGTTTTAAGATGTCTGGTCGCCGACTAGCTGAATATCGTATCTTATTGCAAGATTGCATATAGCACTAAGATTTTAAAAATTAATTGACAATTAATTACCTTGAATAATAAGTGCCTATTCAAAAGGCTGCAAGAGCCAGGTCGAGGAGTTCAAGTTGCAGAAAGAGACTGCTTTTTACGCAAGAGAAATAAGTTAGAGGTACCAGACCCACTTTTATTAAAAGGACGACGTGCTGCCCAAGCAGAGCAAGCTCAAAGATAATTTAATGAGTGAACGCCAGAGCGTCACAAGTAATGTTAATTAAAGTTATTTAAGGTTAATTGAGGTCTGCTAGAAGCGCAAACATGCTTAATTATAGAAAGTTAAATTTAAACCCAATAAACGAAAAGAAAAGATGCAGCTGCAAAACAAAAAACAAAGAACAAAAAGATCTAATTTCAACGTTTCAAATTCTTGTCTGTGAACTAAGAGAGACCAACTGAAGAAAACTTTTTCTTCCACAAAGCCGCCATCAAAAAACGGAAGATTATCAACGGGAAATTTCATTGAACAAATAAAATTGGCTGTTCGTCTTTGTTGGTTGATCTGTCTCCCTTTCACGCTCTTAAAGATGCTTAATGACAGTATCTGTGATGCGAGTTTCACCAGTGCACAAGTACTAGAATATTTTAATCGCGGGTGCTATTAGGATGGAAATATTTCTTTATGATCCAGATCCAAATGGCAGATTTGTACACAGACAATATCGATTCCCGTCATTTATGACGAGTCGTGTACAAAATTATGTATACTGAGTGTTTCAGAACACGAGGTACAAAATTGCCAAATAAACACTTTTTGTCCTATGAAATTTTCCCCCAAAAAATCGGGGTTGGGAGGTTTTAGCTGTTTATTGTTTTTAAGGACGAAATTTAATGGCACAATTACTCGCGATATTTATTCTGAATTTACTTTAAAAAAATTGTTCAAAATGTGTTCCACATACATCTATGCACTTTTCGAATGTTAGCCTTAACGGCTGCCGGTTATTAGGAAACACGTCTGGCTTGCATTAAGGTATCTCACCTGCAGCCACTGCAATTCTGTCCGCAAGATCTTCCTCAGACTCAATGGGTGTAGCATAAACAAGGCTCTTCACGTGTCCCCAAATATTGAAATCGAGTGGAGTCATGTCAGGAGATCTAGGAGGTCATGCAACTAGAACATTTTGCCCGATCAACGTAACTTCAAAATAAATATTGCGAGTAATTTAGTCATTAAATTTCATCCTTTAAAACAATAAACGGCTAATATCTCAATGTCTCTTTCTTCGGAAAATTTCATAGAAGAAAAAGTTTTTATTTGGATATCTTCCACTTGGTGTGCAATTTTTCGCCTCTTATTCTGAATCTGAAACACCCTGTATATTACTGACAAGTATTTTCTGAGTAGGTAATGTAGGCACTGTCTACACTGAGAAGCATAGATATGTATATATCAACAGTTTTTTATAACTAAGTAAGCACTAATTCAGTGAAATTATAATAGTTAATTCAATGACTATGCTTCAAATCCCCAAAATTATGATATACGTGTAGATAAGGTGGGCCAGATTTGCACACTGCCTTTTCTTCTCTGTACCTACACTATGCAGGGTAACAATGCAGAAAGGGTGTTATATTATTTCTCTACTCTATGTTACATTTCGGCTAGAATAGGCAAAAGTTGTCCTGCCTTCGTCGCAGGGGCCTGACGTTTTCGAAACGTTTTTTTTTTACGAATAAAAGTCACTTCTAGCTTCTTTGCATGTAATATGATACTATCTTTTATTTTCGTCTAACTTTTCACTTTGTATTTGACACTTTATTATAATAAGCGCCCATGTTCTTCTCATTTCGTGTTTTTTGGAGCAATTTGAAACGTTTCCAGAAAGAAAATTTGTCCTATCGCATAAATGCAACAACCATTGCAGCTGAGATAGTGCATTGCTTTCAGTTATAATATGTGTGTGACTGTAAGTGAAGTTTTTGCTAGTGTGTGTAATTATTTTCATTGCAGCTCGTTTACATTGTATTTAAATTTTTCTTCAAGTGTCTCAATGCCGATATTGATAACCAGGGTTGCGGAGTCGGTGGAATAAATTTGCGACTCCGACTCCGACTCCGACTCCACCTTTCCAGAATTTTGCGACTCCGACTCCGACTCCGACTCCACCTTTTCAGAATTTGGCGACTCCGACTCCGACTCCGACTCCACCTATTCAGAATTTGGCGACTCCGACTCCGACTCCGACTCCACCTTTTCAGAATTTGGCGACTCCGACTCCGACTCCGACTCCATTTCTCCAGAATTTGGCGACTCCAACACCGACTCCGCCTATTCACAATTTTGTGGCTCCAACTTCACCTATTCATAATTTATAAGATGAATATTTTATTTCTTAACTAGTGTACACACACCGTCAAAAATGACGAGATTCAATACCTTTCTACAACAAATTTTCGTTTGAGTGGAGTTTCCATGCTTTCAGCTTATTCCAAAGGTAACTTAAATTTCTTATAAGAGTAATAAACACTCAGAACACAGCATTTTTGAGCCGCAAGAGAAGTAGTTATAGCCATTCGTGTCGTATCCGAGATACAGAAATTCAGCATTACTGAAAGCAACTGCGAACTTGTGTATGTATATTTTAATATGCAATACAGTACATTGCATTACAGTATATTGTAATATACAATACAGCATATTGTAATATGCAATACCCCGCCGAACTCGGTATTCACGATACAAACTTGAGTATATAAGGCTATGGATCGCTCTAATTGTGATGAAAGTGACTTATTATAGAGCTATTGCACAACGAAAATGAGTGTATTAATTGACCGTGAACTGGAACCAAGACCGCCAGTGCAAATTTTTTCCTATCAATTATTCTTAACAGCGTGACACAAAACGTATAAATAAACACACGACAGTCATTCTTAGTAGTAAACGGTTGCAGGTGTTGAAACCTGTGCATATGTTCATTATATTCTTTATTATCGAACGACTTTTAAATTGACTACAGATTGTTAATAATCAAGATACTAGTGTACATGATTGGTCAAAAATGACGGGATCCAATGGTATCGTTTAAAAAAATCTCAAGATAAAATGGCAAACAAATATATCCATTGTAATAGTACCCGCGATTGAAATACAGTATTCTCATACTTGTGACTGGTAAAACTCGTATCACAGATACGGTCATTAAGCATATTCAAAAACGTCACAAACGCACACAACAACCAAGCAAATTGTATAACATAATACCTATCTGAATTGTAATTTAAATTATTGTTCGCAAGAGGTTTTTAAAAAATTTGCCATACCTTTTAAGCATTTAAATGCCTTTGAAATTTAAATGCGATGAGCCGCATTTTCTTGACAGTTGATTCGATTTTCACGCAATGGTTTCTACTTATAAACATAAGTGAGCAGATGCCTGGTTTTTCATATTTCGATGGTATTTATGATACTGAGTTTGGAGACTGGTTACAGAGTTTGGTAGAGTGTGCGAAAGGCGGAAATTGAGGGTAAATGTGAATAAAAGTAAGGTGATGAGATGTTCAAGAGGTGGAGTGTTTGGAACTTTGGATGTGAGGTTGAATGGGGAAGTTTTAGAGGAGGTAGAGCATTTTAGGTACCTCGGGTCGGATGTGACTGTTAAGGATAGTATGGAAGTAGAAGTGAAGCATCGAGTGAGTGAAGGTTGTAAGACATTGGGTGCAATGAGGAAAGTTTTTGAATGCAGGAGTTTGAGTATGAATGTTAAGAGGGGACTGTATGAAAGATTGATTGTGCCAGTTTTGTTGAATGGAGCAGAGTCCTGGGGGTTGAGAGCAGCTGAAAGGAGGAAGTTGGATGTGTTTGAGATGAAGTGTTTGAGGAGCACGTATGGAGTAACTAGAAGAGATAGGATCAGGAATGAGTTGGTTAGGGGGCAGACTGGTGTTATCAAAAAGTTGAGCAGGCGAGTGGATGAAAAAGTGCTTGGATGGTTTGGGCATGTTGAAAGAATGAATGTTGAGCGGCTGGTGAAAAAGATATATATGTCAGAAGTGAGTGGTCTTCGAGCGCGAGGTAGACCACGGATGAGTTGGATGGATGGGGTGAGACGTGCTTTGTATGAGAGGGGTCTGACTGTGGACGTGGCGAGAGGGATGGCTGCGGACAGAAGTGCGTGGGAGCAGTGTATAGGGAGGTAATTTTATTTCTGACGCGTTACTGGAAGCTGCCCGCTTGTGATGGGGTTGACCTGTCATGTGCGGGGGGAGGGGCTGCACTCAATGAAGCGGTCGGGGTAAATCAGCTGTGGCTGTCGGGCCTGACTGTGGGAGGTGGTTGTGCTGGGCTGCTGCTGATCCTAGCAGTTCAGGTGCAGCCAGTGCTGCCTCTCTCGCCTCCTAGTGACTAAGTGTGGGGATTGTGGCCTGCTGTCGGCTACCCTCCCATAGGGAGGATAAGCCCGGTATATGTATGTATGTATGTATTTATGATACTGTCCAAGCAAGCAGATTCCCATTGTAATGAGATAGGGGAAATTACGCACGAGAACATGTACTTATCATTGACGGACACCTGGTTTTTTATTATATCGGGTGTCCTGTAAAAATGTCCCCGATTTTTAATTAATTATATCTCAGCTTTAAATTAACATATTTGAATTGCCTTTGTTCACAATGTAGTAAATTTTGTTTCCTTTTCGAAAAATTTATGTTATTGAAAATCGGTTGAATAATCACTTTATAATGTCCAATTTACTGAAAGGAGTAGAAAAATTAATTGTTCAAATGAAAAGTTTTTAAAACAATATTGATATTCTTCCTTATTTTGTAGTTTCCATAAAACTGAACACACAAAAATTTTAAGGAGTAACAAATCATTACCTTATATAACCTTAACGACATACCCTCCATTTCTCTCAAGGCAAGTAATACTTCTAGCCACCATTGAACGAAGAGTTTTACCCATTATTCCACCGTTTTCTATCAGTCCTTGAAACACTATTATTGAGAACACTTGAAAATTGAAACCTCTCAGAGGGTTTAAATACTTAGTTGTATGTACGATACATCGTTATGAAATTATTCTCAACAGTAGGTATTGAGGAATGGAGAAGAACACCAGTGTTGTTTTTAAAACTTTCCCTTTGAACAATTTTTCTACCCCTTTCAGTGAATCGATCACCTTGAAGTTTATTCAACTGATTTTCAAAAACTTATATTATTTCAAAAGGAAACCAAATTGAATAAATTGTAAATAAAAGACAATTAAAATATGTTAATTTAAGCAGAGATATTATCAATTAAAAAGTCCGGGACATTTTTGTGGGACACGCAGTATAGTATTGATTGTTCTTATACAATAAATGGTCAAGTGTCTCCTTTGAACAAATTAATAAATAGGTTTAGCTATTTCGTGAGCGTAATCTCTTCTATGTTAGTACAATGAAGTTTTAGGACTTAAAACTTAAGAGAAATTGGTCGAACATTTATTTCAAATACAGAAGAACTTCAAGGGAACAACAGCAAGTCGTTTCCCGAGATACGCAAAAATAGAAACCGTACCCAAGTTAGGTGGATCTTGAGGATTCCAACAGTACGCACAGGAGCGTCCTCTGCGAAATTTTTATTATTGAATTCCTTTAAAATGAAGACCGAAAATCTTCTTTAACGTAAGGTTAGTTTTTAAAACGATACTCGCTAAAAATAGAAGACACCCAATGGACGCGGCCGGTCATCAGCACGGTACTCCGGTAGGAAATTTTAGAGGCGTTCTGAGTAGAGAGATACAGAGTTTTAAGATGTCCGGTCGCCGACTAGGTGAATATCGTATCTTATTGTAAGATTACATATAGCACTAAGATGTTAACAATTAATTGACAATTAATTACCTTGAATAGTAAGTGCCTATTCAAGAGGCTGCAAAAGCCGGGTCGAGGAGTTCAAGTCGCAGAAAGAGACTGCTTTTTACGCAATAGAAATAAGTTAGAGGTACCAGACCCACTTTTATTAAAAGGAAGACATGCTGCCCAAGCAGAGCAAGCTCAAAGATAATTTAATGAGTGAACGCCAAAGCGTCACAAGTAATGTTAATTAAAGCTATTTAAGGTTAATGCAGTCTGCTAGAAGCGCAAACATGCTTATTTATAGAAAGTTAAATTTAAACACAAAAACCGGAAAAAAATATGCAGCTGCAAAACAAAAAACAACGAACAAAAAGATCTAATTTCATCAGTTTCAAATTCTTGTCTGTGAACTAAGAGAGGCCAACTGAAGAAAACTTTTTCCTCCACAAAGCCGCCATCAGAAATACGGAAAATATTCAACAGGAAATTTCATTGGACAAACAAAATTGGCTGTTCGTCTTTGTTGGTTGATCTGTCTCCCTTTCACGCTCTTAGAGATACTTAACTACTGTATCTGTGATGCCAGTTTGACCAGTGAACAAGTATTAGAATATTTTAATCGCGGGTGCTATTAGGATGAAAATATTTCTTTATGGTCCACATCTGGAAGATTTCTATACAGACAATATCGAATCCCGTCATTTGACGAGTCGTGTACACAATTATGTATACTGAGTGTTTCAGAAAACGAGGTACAAAATTGCACATCAAGTAGAAAATGGCCAAATAAACACTTTTTGTCCTATGAAATTTTCACCCAAAAAATCGGGGTTGGGAGGCATTAGGTGTTTATTGTTTTTAAGGTTTAAATTTAATGGCACAATTACTCGCGGTATTGATTCTGAATTTACTTTGCAAAAATTGTTCAAAATGTGTTCCACCTACATCTATGCGCTTTTCGAATGTTAGCCTTAACGGCTGCCGAATATTAGGAAACACGTCTGGCATTAAGGTATCTCACCTGCAGCCACTGCAATTCTGGCCACAAGATCTTCCTCAGACCCAATGGGTGTAGCATAAACAAGGCTCTTCACGTGTCCCCAAAAATTGAAACCGAGTGGAGTCATGTCAGGAGATCTAGGAGGTCTTGTAACTAGCACATTTCGCCCGATCAACGTAAATTCAAAATAAATATTGCGAGTAGTTTATTCATTAAATTTCACCCTTTAAAACAATAAGCTGCTAATATCTCAATGTCTCTTTCTTCGGAAAATTTTATGGAAGAAAAAGTTTTTATTTGGATATCTTCTATTTGGTGTGCAATTTTTTGCCTCTTATTCTGAATCTGAAACACCCTGTATATTACTGACAAGTGTTTTCTGAGTAGGTAATGTAGGCATTGTCTACACTGAGAAGCATAGATATGCATCAACAGTTTTTTATTACTAAGTATGCACTAATTCAGTGAAATTATAGTAGTTAATTCAATGACTATGCTTCAAATCCCCAAAATTATGATATACGTGTAGATAAGGTAGGTAAGATTTGCACACTGCCTTTTCTTCTTTGTATCTACACTATGCAGGGTAACAATGCAGAAAAGGTGTCATATTATTGCTCAACACTATGTTACATTTCGGCTATAATAACCAAAAGTTGTTCTGCTTTCATTGCAGGGCCTGACGTTTTCGGAAAGTTTTTTTTACGAATAAAAGTCACTTCTAGCTTCTTTGCGTGTATTATGATACTATCTCTTATTTTCGTCTAACTTTTTACTTTGTATTGGACACTTTGTTATTTTAATAAACGCCCAGGTTCTTCTCATTTCGTGTTTTTTGGAGCAATTTGAAACGTTTCCAGCAAGAGAATTTGTACTATCGCATAAATGCAAAAACCATTGCAGCTGAGATAGTGCATTGTTTTCAGTTACAATGTGTGTGTGACTGTAAGTGAAGTTTTTGCTGGTGTGTGTAATTATTTTCATTGCAGCTCGCTTACATCGTATTTTTATTTTTTTTCAAGTGTCTCAATGCCGGTATAGATAACCTTACAACATTTCCAAATCTTCCTTAACAAGAAGTAATTAATTACATAATGCTACAAAACAAATACTATTTCAGTTTTTTAAAATGTATCAACATAATTATAAAATTCTGCATTTCAGCGTATACTAGCTTAGAAACTGGGGAGTGATACGAAGATAAAAATTAAACATGATGATGAAATAGTGAAAAACAATATAACTCTGAAAGAACCAAATTACATTCAAGGAATAACTTGAGAAATGAGAAGAAATTTTTATTATCAATACATGTTAACTTGACTTAAAAACACGGAAGCCATATCAATTTTGATAACATGACTTGAAAACTAGAAGTCTTTGTGCACTAGACCATAGCTTCAGGTTTCGGCAAAGACTACTCATTGGCAATGAATCATAACCAAAAGACTAGAAATGTTTATGATCATTATCAATCAATGCATCATTTTGAGCATACAGAGTTACCACTCTTTATGTGAGTACAATGTATTGCATCAGCTGAAATGTTCTGCAAGTAACTTGCAACACATTTACTACTATTTTCCTGTTCCTATGTATTAATTGAAGGAAAAATGAACAAAACAGAAATATACAGAATGAATTTGCGATGCTTTCAATTACTAATTCCTGCTTTTAACTACAAAATATACATTAATGCTGGGTACAAAAATTATATTTCGCACTCGTAGGTTTCTCATATATATCTGTGCAAACCCTCAATGACTAGATAACATGACGGTATTAGGTGATAGGAATAAATACGCTGTTTCAAACTTAGAACAAAACAATCAACGAAAACATTGCGTATTTCTTAGATTTTTCAGCAAAGCATTCTAACTCTGTTTTGGTTTACTTCTAGTTTTAAAGAATTATAAATAATTTTAAGCAAAAATTAGAATCGAAGACACCAAAAAATAGCGACTCCAACCACGACTCTTCCACATCCGAATGAACGACTCCGACTCCGACTCCGACTCCACCACATTCGGAAAAGCGACTCCGACTCCGACTCCGACTCCATCACACTTCAGAGTAGCGACTCCGACTCCGACTCCGACTCCACCACACTTCAGAGAAGCGACTTCGACTCCGACTCCGACTCCACCCTAAAACATCATACTCCGGCGACTCCGACTCCCGACTCCGACTCCGACTCCGCAACCCTGTTGATAACCTTACAACATTTTCAAATATTCCTTTCCAAGAAGTAATTAATTATATAATGCTACAAAACGAATACTATTTCAGTCTTTGAAATTGTACCAACATAATTATAAAATTCTCCATTTCAGCGTATGGTTACTTAGAAACTGGTGAGTGATACGAAGATAAAAATTAAACATGATGATGATATAGTGAAATAAAATATAACTCTGAAAGAACCAAACAACATTCAAGGAATAACTTTAGATATGAGCAGAAATTTTTATTATTAATACATGTTAACTTGACCCAAAGACAAGAAAGCCATATCGATTTTGATAACATAACCTGAAAACTAGAAGTTTTTGTGTACCAGACCATAGCTTCAGGTTTTGGCAAAGACTACTCATTGGCAATGAATCATACCCTAAAGACTAGAAATATTCATGATCACAACATAACTTTAAGTTTCTGCAAAGACTAGTTTTTATCAATCAATGCATCATTAAGAGCGTATAGAGTTATCACTCCTTATGTGAGTACAATGTATTGGCATCAGCTGAAATGTTCTACAAGTAACTTGCAACACATTTACTTCTATTTTCCAGTTCCGATGCATTAATTGAAGGAGAAATGAACAAAGCAGAAATATACAGAATGATTTTACGATGCTTTCAATTAATAATTCCTGCTTTTAACTAAAAAATGTACATCAATGCTGAGTACAAAAATTATATTTCGCACTCGTAGGTTTCTCATATATATCTGAGCAAACCCTCAATGACTAGATAACATGACGGTATTAGGTCATATAGGTATAAATACGCTGTTTCAAATGTATGAAGTCAGATTCATCCCCTATCTCACATTTGCCGAGCGGGAGGTACACCAGGGATTTTAGCAGTTAGCGTTGCCGAGCGAAAATAATATAATTGATGTTAAGACTGGATCTTACATTACACGGGTCGTAAATTTAGGAGGCGGCTTTCATGCTATGGCCTTGGGAAATATATGACGGGGACGTTCTCGGAAGAGAAATCTTCCCCATATTATATTCAATAATTTGATGCGCTGGCCTAGGCAACCACAGCACTGTAAAATGTGGGAACATCATGTCGACGGCGCAGCGCGCTGAGATTAGACTCGCCGTCCCGCGAACCATTGTTTAATTGCCGTAACGGGAGGCGGGCAGGGGCATGAGACCCGACCCCTCTCCCCCAACCGTACCCCCGGTTGTGTGGAGGGAGGCGAAGCTCAGAACCTTCTCGCCCCGTTGTTGCCCGGCTCGTGCAGTGACCCCCCTCCCCTTCGGGAGGGGTGAGCACTGTCCGAGCAGGATTGAGTAGGACGAGTAGACGTCACTTGGTGCGGAGCGGTAGTCGGGAAAGGACATAAACCGTGTGGTCCGGGTTGAGTTATGTGACGATCACGCCGGCTTTTATTATACTTAGAAACTTTAGTCGCCGGTGAGCCTAGAGAAGGTCAGGGGTCCGGACGCAAGGGACTCAGAGATTAGTTAAAGTAAAGTTACTCAAACATCGATCGGTGCTCTGATAGTTGAGGCTTCCCTTATTTCAGCTTCATAAATTGAGAATTCGGCTGGCTCAAATCTCCACTTTATTGTTGAGGGCTCGAAGTTCGAGTGTGTGCAAAACACTCCCCGGGCTCGGTATTTCCTTGGCTCGTGTGTTGGCTGTTTGTACACAGTCTGTTGTCGTGAGAAATCGATCCAAAGAAATCATGAGTTATTTGTCCTGTTTGTTCCGAAATTGTAAGGGGTTTCTACCACGCTGTCTCGTGTCATCCTTGCTTGCCGTCCAATAAATATAAAAACTTGGGCCTCGTATATTTCCTTCTCTCTCTCGTAAAAGGGCACATGAAACACGTGCCGGGCCCTCAGCCACCGCTACCTAACAAAATAATAGTTCACGTTTAGTCCTCGCACCTAAACTAATTCATATATTTAAATTCGAGGCTCTAAGCCTCTGGTGGCAGCGCAAAATAATCATTGTCTCCCATTCATTGATGCTCAACATAACGTTCTGCCGAGCGAGTTTATTCAGAAAGGAAACAGAAAATGATGAATTAAAAACTCATAAATATAGAGTGCGGAAGAAAAACCCGACTCTTACACAAACTTAGAACAAAATAATCAACAAAAACATTGCGTATTTTTTAGATTTTTCAGCAAAGTATTCTAACTCTGTTTTGTTTACTTTTGGTTTTAAAGAATTGTAAATAATTTTTAGCAAAAATTAGAATCGAAGACACCAAAAAATAGCGACTCCAACCACGACTCTACCACATCCGAATAAGCGACTCCGACTCCGACTCCACCACATTCGGAAAAGCGACTCCGACTCCGACTCCGACTCCATCACACTTCAGAATAGCGACTCCGACTCCGACTCCGACTCCACCACACTTCAGAGAAGCGACTTCGACTCCGACTCCGACTCCACCCTAAAACATCCGACTCCGGCGACTCCGACTCCCGACTCCGACTCCGCAACCCTGGCTCTAACTCATTTTATAATATGCGTCGCTTAAAGGGATGTGGCTTAAGTGTATAATGAAACTCAGAGTATTTTATTCCATTATTAAATGATACTTATATTACAGAGCTATACAATGATAAATGTTCGCACTAGAGTTATGTCACACGGCGACGTGTGGCAGCTGTTGAAGTGCGCATGGTAGTGATTCTTGGTGGTGGTGACGAGGCATACACGTACACGGACTCGCACACGCACACTGAGAATGTGCGAGGTTGACGTGGGTGCTACCCGGCTCGCTGTAGAGTTGCCAATTCTTCATCTGTGAGTTGCCAAGGGTCGTTTGCGCGCAATGCTGGATCAGGACCTCGTATGAGATTATTAGGATACATTGATATCGACGCGTGAAGGTTTAAGACCGGCGTGCCAAATTGCGACCAGTCGCGCGAACGGAAACTCGAACGCACTCTTTCTCCCTAAAAACAGGGTAAAAAAGGGGTAGTAGTATAAAAATGGCCATAACTTTTGAAAGAATCCGTCTATCGACTCCAAATTACTCTCAAATGAAAGAGTGAAACTTTCTCTCGTTCAACACAAGACCACGACCCTAACGGTTCTCTGAAAAATACAGAAATTATTCGATAAGCTTACCCGACTCGCGCGCCGTCAAAATTAATTGCGTTTACCGACTCGTAACTTTTGAAAGGATCCACTCATCGACTTCAAATTACTCTCAAATGAAAGAGCGAAACATTCTCTCCCTCCCATATCGAACACAAGACCACGACCCTAACGGTTCTCTGAAAAATACAGAAATTATTCGATAAGCTTACCCGACTCGCGCGCCGTCAAAATTAATTGCGTTTACCGACTCGTAACTTTTGAAAGAATCCACTCATCGACTTCAAATTACTCTCAAATGAAAGAGCGAAACATTCTCTCCCTCCCGTATCGAACACAAGACCACGACCCTAACGGTTCTCTGAAAAATACAGAAATTATTCGATAAGCTTACCCGACTCGCGCGCCGTCAAAATTAATTGCGTTTACCGACTCGTAACTTTTGAAAGAATCCACTCATCGACTTCAAATTACTCTCAAATGAAAGAGCGAAACACTCTCTCCCTCCCATATCGAACACAAGACCACGACCCTAACGGTTCTCTGAAAAATACAGAAATTATTCGATAAGCTTACCCGACTCGCGCGCCGTCAAAATTAATTGCGTTTACCGACTCGTAACTTTTGAAAGAATCCACTCATCGACTTCAAATTACTCTCAAACGGGGTAATATTAGTATCTGTAAGTCTCATTTTTTCTGTACTTGCAGTCATGTTAATTTCTGAATAAGTTTGATGCCTAATACTGTCAACTTGACTCTGTCATTGGGGGAAGATATTGTGAAAATTACAACATAATTAGGATGAATTCAACATGCACATGATCGTTTGAAGGTCTGGACTCTTTACACATAAACTGAATACATCCTTTACATTTATTTTAGCTTACCTTCTCAGCTTTCTCGAGATAGCGTACAGCGAAGACGACGACCACGACCCATTTTTTCTTCTGTAGGTGAATCCTATATGCCAAGGCTTGAGTAGCTCCATTGGTCTGATTTAGTGCTCCCGTCTTCGATGCTTTGTGATTATGCCTTTCATTACAACCCCACTATAATGGAAAACTGCCAAAAATCAGTCTGCCGCTATAGTGAGGCTATAATTTGGGCTATAAAGAAGCCTTTATTCGAAGAATTTAAAACATTTCATCTTATCTAAAAATTTCAAACATTAGGTATAATCTTAGAATTTCAAACATAAGGAATTATCTCAGAAGTTACACCATTTCTAAATATTTAAAAAATATTAAAGTAATTAAAAGTTGTTAAACCTTTGCAAAATTATTCTACAGAAGTGTTTTATGGGCGCATCTGAGCCGGAGTCTTCAATACCTACCACATGGAACGAATTTCAATCGGTGAGGTATGAACGTCAAAGAAACATATCAGTCTTGATATTATTCCTTTCTTAAATATTATTCCTGTCCCTACTTTACAATTGAAACTGCAACACAGGAACGCTTTTTATGATTTGCAGCTTATTCTTCCAATATCTAACACGGGAAGTGTGACACAAAAGATATTTTGTTTATGAATGCATTACGAAATGTTTGTTGTCGGTACTAAATTTTCTAACAGTGGAAAACAAACGTTCTACATGAGCCATTTGATCAGGAGCCAAGCTAAATGTCTTCGATCTTGACAAAAATTGTTTCAATAACAAATTCTTCCTCCGTAGATTTATTTAATGCGTCTTCTTCTAAGTTTTCATCTTCAGATTTCACTTCGTAATTGGCCTCTGATCTTTTTTGAGAATCCAGCGATGATTCATCTTTTTTCCGATGATTCATCCTTTTCTCCATTTTTCGCGTCGTTTGCAAATCCTTTGGTGCGCGTTATCAGCGTTGTCTGGGCAAAAACGGTCATAAACTTAAATATTTGCGAACATGATTCTTCAATTACATTTGTCTTCTGTATTCGAAGTCCATTTATGTCACTCTATGTATGTAAATAAAGTTTTCTCATCATTTGAAGTGCACGTACATTTTATTGAGACATTTTGTATGTATACGAACCCATACTGACTAGATATCAATGATAGTATTAGGTAATAAGTATAGACACTGACACAACTGAACTGACACAAAAAAATAAAGGTAAAAATGAGAATACAAATGAAATCAACATTCAATGGTTTAACATATTATTAAGAGAAAAAGTAGAAAGAGCAAATGTTGAGACAACAAATGAGATGTGAGTAGCTACAACAACTGACGATGTTAGCCGAGCGACAGCAACATGAAAGATTACAAATAGGTATCTGAAAAGTGGATACATTGAATTCAGCATATGTGAGTTGGATTTCTGTATTATCTTCTGTCTAAAATCCTTTTCGCTCAGCACAAAGAAGAAACCATCGCTTCATGAAATCACTTTAGAGAATGGAAACAAATTAGAACTCACCTTAGCGCACTTCGCCGTAGATGCTGAAGCGTTTTCAGCGTGAAAGTATTCATTGAGACGAACACCTCCGGTGGGAGGTCCTTTGCTTGTGTCGCACTTCAACTTGAAAGTAAAAGAAAAGCGACCATAAGTGAGTATCAGGCCACGTAGCTTACTGTTTCCGTGCACCTTTTGTATAGATTCCGCGTTCCCTCAACTCCATACAAAATGGTGCCTTCCTCTTTCCTTTCTTAGAACATCTTTTTCGGGGTTAAGGGAGGCCAAAACTTTCTTATATAAAATAATAATAACAATAATAATAAAAAGAACGGAAATATGTTAATGAGGAAATAATTAACAAAAATTGTGCAAACGTTGTAATATATGCTTTACACTTCATTTTGTGATGTTTAGTTATGACGTTTCAGCAGTATTATTCTTTCCATTACATTACTGTACTTCTTCATAAAAGTGCATTTGTACACGAGTTATCAGAAAAATGTATATTTGTTATTTTTGTTATTTTCAAACGCTTTCTATCAATTTATTGTCCAATTCCGCTAGTGATTGCGACCTAAACATGTTTAATGAGGATAATAATGATAATGGTTTATTTGATAGGGTGCCATCTACCGGATGATCGTCGGTAGGAAATAACCCTTGGGTAATTGCTTATAGGGTTTCTTTGCTGATTTGCCTTTTAATAATAGGGTAAATAATTGAAGAAGTAATCAATGAATTAGGATTTATGCAAAATTGATGGAAAGTTAATTAATTATTAATTAACATTAAATAAAATTTAAATATTTACCAATTAAGATTAATTAACCATAAGAGCACAGATTTGGCAACCAAGAAAGGTTCAGACCAAGGTTCAACCCTGTGGTTAGGGTAATGTATAGTATTTTATATATTTTAAATGCACAAGCTGAAAAAAATATTACGTAATTTGGGTATTGTAACTATCACAAACTAAAAATGATTTAAATCGATAGCAAATTGACAAAGAGCAAATCAGATTTCACTTGGCGTAATTCTATTTTCACGAGGAGCAAATCAAAATTCACTTGGAGCAAATCAACTTGTAAATGGTACAGATAGGACTTTAGTGTTTTAATATTATTGCAATTTCCATCGCTACACAGTGTAGTCTAGACTAGCTCATAATACAGTTCAACTCTTTCATCAGAATATAATTAGGGGTTTGGTTTTGCAGGTAATAAAAAATATACTGTAATAGATACAATGGCAACAGACGATGTTGTAGAAAGTAAAGCCTATGTGGGGCGATACTATGTTAAAAATGCAACTGGAGAAAGTGCGAAGTGTATACAGTGCGGCAAGAGTTTACTTTGAAAAGGCTGGTCTACCAGTGGTTTGTTACATCACCTAAAGAGTGAGCACAATATAGTGAAGCCTTAAACTGTAGACCTAGTTGCTTCAACTAGTAGCTGAGAAAAAAAATCTATTGGAACAAAGCTCCCTCTTGCAAGAGGGCTTTGCTTCTTGCAAGCACTAAACATAAACAAACAAAAATAACATGTTTCGTAAAGATGCATCAAATTTCTCTGGAAGAAAAAGTGACTAAGATTGTAGCAATTTAGGAAATCCTTCTCAGATAAGAATTTTTCACTCATGTAAATATGTATTATATACATACATCGGAGTCGGACTCGCACAAACTAATTTAAGTTTATAAATTTACCTGAACTATTCTTGCCACTTGGTAGTTGAAAGCTGCATTCGAGGATTCGAGTGTTCTGAAGCGATTTCTGTCTCTTTCTGGTCTTCTACTTCCTAATTTTATAGATAATAGTATATAAAGGGCATGTTTGCTTCTCATACTCTTGCTCGGAAACGTTTTCATGAGCTCGACTACACTGTCCGTTTTGAAAGAAGAAAGAATTCACAATATTGAAACGTGCACTTTTTGATTGTCTTAGTTAGTTTTGATCTTTGATTAGTCAAATTTTTTATGATCGTCTGCTGTGACTAAAGGAATGGAGAACCTAGCACAAGAACTCTTCACATAAAACTGACGCAATATGCACGGAGCAAGAAGATATCCCAACTCCCAAGCGCATCTGCAGGAGAGATCTCAAAACATCCCGAGCGCAAGCCTCTGGGCCTCAAAAACATTTAAGGGCTTCGTCAGCAGAAATATGCAGTGTGCGCAAAATAATCCCGGCGTCTAGCTGTCCACTTGTTATGAGTCAGATTAAAGAGTCTCACTTTAAATATGAAGTAGAAAACACAATTGTTTTCTTCCAATATAAGTTTTACAGTTTCACATGCGAAAACTGAATTCTGTAACCCATCCGTTGTTTCTTAAAGCTGAAAAGTTCAACGTAACTTACCCATACGAATGAAAAATTGAAACTGAAAAATCTTTATCTCTAAAATGCTGATACGATGAATCTATACATTGGGATGTAAGAATGATTTAATAAGAAATTAAAGTGCTGAAAGTAGTATTTGAAACAAATTCAATCAAAACATATAAATTAATTCGGCAGTGTTAAATCTGGGGCTAGTAAGCCGTAAAAATGTGCGGTTCTTATTTGCTATAATTTAACGAAACATGGATAAATAAATCAGGATTATTAAGCGGCACATAAAATATAAGAAACGGTAATTGCCTTGTCGCTTGTAGAAAAGCTGATTGGAAGGAAAAAATAAGAAGTATTCAGTGCTTATATTGGAGCTCGTCGTAAAATTCGATCAAATATCAAGACCGAAAACACATCAAATTTTAACCGTCTCGGCTGCGGCCTGCCGGTTAAGTAAAGAATGAAGTATTGGACTAGCTAAAATTTTGGACTAGGTAAAATGTGGACTAGCTAAAATTTTTGAATATTTCATGGCGGAGAAGCATGGTTCTCACTTTTAAGAACGTATTCTTGAAATGTTCAGAACTTTTATATTTTACCCATCCATCAATTTAATTCTTTAAAAAACAAAATCAACGCCAAATTTTTTTACTTAAAGCTATGAATTTCAAGTAAAAAATGTGATAAACCCGTCAATATTGAACTAGACGCATCGTAAACGCCTGTTGAGCTGAAATAAATTTTGAAAAAAGTAACCAAAAATACCTGAGCATACATCCTGAAAGAACGCGTTGAGGCATCGAAACAGATTCATTAAGAATAAACATAAACATAACACAAAAATTGTAGCGGATATAATGTATAAACGCCTAAATGAACTGATTCAAAAGAATATTAATAAAAACAGGCAGTCCATAATAATTCGTTATGCACTGCCATAAATTAGT
The DNA here is from genome assembly GCA_030386875.1 of Morinoia aosen. Lineage (NCBI taxonomy): Eukaryota > Metazoa > Arthropoda > Malacostraca > Amphipoda > Talitridae > Morinoia > Morinoia aosen. The sequence goes on from CM059559.1 coordinate 71,402,645, forward strand.
TTATCAAAAATATTTCGCCCTAATGGTCACTCAATATAATTTTGAAAAATATACCAACCAAACCAGCTTTGCGAATGACAATTTGATTAGTTGAACTCTTGAATTAAATGAAAACAAAAGAAAAAACAAAGTGACACAACTTATCTAGACACAGCAACCGCGGGGAAAAAACTAATAGTTGAGTTCGAGGTTCCACAAATGCTTGAAATGGAAGTAGAATAATATTCTAGGTTTTCTAGGGCTTCAAGATAGTACATAAGCACAAAAAAATTTAAATATTCGCTAAAAAAGGCTTCAATAGGGATCAAAATATACCTTGAAACAACAGGAAAAACTTAAGCTTTTATTCTCCGAAAATATTGATGTAAGAAATGATATGACACTGAGGTTAATTATAATTGTTATTGATTTCCCATGCCTTCTTTTGCCATGAAAAGGTCTGTTCATTGTAAGTAAATTTGCGGATATTGTTATTTCGTATGTTAGGATAGGATGTTTTGACAACGCGCGAAGTACGAGTCGGTCAACCTAAGTTTTTTGACGGCGCGCGAGTCGGGTAAGCTTATCGAATAATTTCTGTATTTTTCAGAGAACCGTTAGGGTCGTGGTCTTGTGTTCGATATGGGAGGGAGAGAATGTTTTGCTCTTTCATTTGAGAGTAATTTGAAGTCGATGAGTGGATTCTTTCAAAAGTTACGAGTCGGTAAACGCAATTAATTTTGACGGCGCGCGAGTCGGGTAAGCTTATCGAATAATTTCTGTATTTTCCAGAGAACCGTTAGGGTCGTGGTCTTGTGTTCAATATGGGAGGGAGAAAATGTTTCGCTCTTTCATTTGAGAGTAATTTGAAGTCGATGAGTGGATTCTTTCAAAAGTTATGAGTCGGTAAACGCAATTAATTTTGACGGCGCGCGAGTCGGGTAAGCTTATCGAATAATTTCTGTATTTTTCAGAGAACCGTTAGGGTCGTGGTCTTGTGTTCGATATGGGAGGGAGAGTATGTTTCGCTCTTTCATTTGAGAGTAATTTGAAGTCGATGAGTGGATTCTTTCAAAAGTTACGAGTCGGTAAACGCAATTAATTTTGACGGCGCGCGAGTCGGGTGAGCTTATCGAATAATTTCTGTACTTTTCAGAGAACCGTTAGGGTCGTGGTCTTGTGTTCGATATGGAAGGGAGAGAATGGAATGTTTCGCTCTTTCATTTGAGAGTAATTTGAAGTCGATGAGTGGATTCTTTCAAAAGTTACGAGTCGGTAAACGCAATTAATTTTGACGGCGCGCGAGTCGGGTAAGCTTATCGAATAATTTCTGTATTTTTCAGAGAACCGTTAGGGTCGTGGTCTTGTGTTCGATATGGGAGGGAGAGAATGTTTCGCTCTTTCATTTGAGAGTAATTTGAAGTCGATGAGTGGATTCTTTCAAAAGTTACGAGTCGGTAAACGCAATTAATTTTGACGGCGCGCGAGTCGGGTAAGCTTATCGAATAATTTCTGTATTTTTCAGAGAACCTTCAGGGTCGTGGTCTTGTGTTCGATATGGGAGGGAGAGAATGTTTCGCTCTTTCATTTGAGAGTAATTTTGAGTCGATAGACGGATTCTTTCAAAAGTTATAGCCATCTTTATACAATTACCCCTTTTTTACCCTGTTTTTAGGGAGAAAGAGTGAGTTCAAGTGTGTGTTCGCGCGCGTGGTCGGAATTTGGCACGCTAGTTAGAGTCAGGCTCAATCTGTTTTTGGTGATCGCCACCACTCCGACGAGAGAGAGTTTCACCAAAGCTTGAGGCAACTGGTGTATAGTAACGAGGCTTCCCCCTAAGTACGCCTTACGCGTACGCTCAAGCTCTTCAGTTTATACAATGAATTTAATGCTTCTAAGAATTAAGTTTTTAAATATTACTGACGTTTCATCTTTAGTTGTAACGAAGAAATTTCTATTGCATTTTATAAGAATTTTTTCATATAACGCGCCTCGAGGTAAAAATTCCCAGTTTGTGTCGAGCATGAGACTGAAGCTTCATTGCATTTATTAAAATGAAACTGATGTTCACCCCATCAATATTATTCGCATCGGTTCTCTTTTCTGTACTACTCTCAAATTTCTCATTGAATGTTTCTTAGATTGTGTGCATACTAATACAGTAGGAAACATAGTTACGATATTAAATTTATAGAAAAATTATGAACACTCCAGCGCTGAAAGAATTTTAGCCGTAAACCTGTCATACTTGAACGCAACACTCACAGGCACGACGGGCAATGAGCGTGTGAGATCGCATGCTACCTAATAAAAATAAGGAATTATGTAATCGCTTTGTTAAATTTTGGAGCAACACAGTGTGAGATGAGAATGATATGTTCATTATTTTAAATTGGCATTTTATCTGTGTAAGTCTCTGAAACATTCCACTCTGATGTCGTCATGAAAAAATCGGTGCTGCTTCAGCAGTGGAATAGTAGCCACCAGTGAAATTTCTGCGCTTATGCTGGCTTCATTTGACAGGTGTTGCGGATTCTCCCTTCGACGCGAAGTACGCCTGGATTACGGCGGCGTGGGCTGTGAGCAAGGCAGAGGCTGGACCGCTCCGGTGGCCGGATCGTTCCGAAGTGGCCGACTGCGCCTTCGATGTCTATGACTTCATCAACTTTCAGGATTTGCACGCTGCCAGCATGGTGAGGGACGACGACAAGCTGGAAAGCAGCACTTTCTTCACGGACAACACTTACTCTGTTCTATGCAAGAAGAGTTCCGGTATTTAGCGAACAACCAGTAAAAGTTTTTCGAAATCGGGAAATAATTTCTAGCAGGAAAAACTCTGCATTAATAAATGCATTGTCAAGGAATGGAAAGTCGTAGGGATTAAAATTGTGTGCGTCGTACTTTTTCTTATTTTCTGTCGTCCGGTATTGGAATTCAGCTCTCTTTTTGTTCATCGGTCTTTCTTACTGTAATTTTGCGTCGGAAGAAAACGCGTGCTGAACGCAACATCTTTTCTTATTTAATCAAGGTGATCTCGGGATTCATTCACAGCTTCAGCAGTCACCGCTCGAGGCGGAGGTGCGTTTTCTTTTAGGATTCTTTTGTACTTTATTTATCCGGTATAGCCCTGACAATATTTCCAATATTTTCATTTTCATGTTCTAGTGTGTAACAGCTTGGTTTTGATTGTTCATCAGTGAGGTCTCCAGTCGTCCCCCACACTGAGATACTCTGACAAGTTCCAGCCACAATATGACCGGGTTCCTATATGTAAAGAAGTAAAGTCGTTCACTCGTTCTACGCAACTCCGAGGTGACAGCCGAAGAGTGCCAGAGACTGTGGGTGGCTGTTTCCGGGAGCCAGTTACCTTCCTAGCTCCTATGCTTGCGACATTAGGTGGACTTGACTTCGCGTCGATCAACAACTTTACGGCCTACCTTAGAAGCTGCCATCTGGCCAGCTCGAAGCAGTCCATTCTCTTGGCCTTTACTTGTTCGCCTACTTGCATAGTTTCTCTGTTTACTTTACTCAGAATTGCTCGAAATTAATATTGTTTAATGTCATTACTTATAGCTGCCTTGGCGTCCGTATTTATTATTTAGTTCTATTTTGTTACCTATTCTTAATTTCGTGCATTTAAGTGTCCCGCTCTAAATATCACTGCGTTTCATATGTTCAACTTGAGTAAACTTTAAATCCTTGTTCTTATTTTTACACCGGTTCACCCAGTCGAATATCCGTAACCTGAACATGCATCTTGGTTGTTTTTGATACTGTGACCCAAGACGGAAATAGACCGAAATTTTTTTGAATTGTTGAAGCTAAAGGTTGGGATTTTTCTACACGTTTTTGCAAATATATCATTTTTAAACGTCTACCGTGTGAACATAACGGCATTGTTTCAGGTTTGACACAGCATTCATCATTTTTACGAGTATGATATACCGTTCAATTTCAAAATGTTTTGACGTTAAATTTTCGTAATTATTTCTGAACCAGGTTTCTGAAATAATCAAGAATGTTTCAGTTCGAGAATTTCATTGAGATTCACTTGAAAGAATTTGAGCCGAAACTTTTCAACTTAAAACACACATTATCGTGTTTTAGAATTAGGAAAAACGTTTTAAATCCATTGTTAAGGAATTGTGTATTGTAATTTTCTGATACTTATTGAACAATTGGATTTGGAAACTTGTTTGTTCGAGATTTGTTTGAGAACTTGTCATTTATCATTTCATCGGTACGTGAAATTAAAGATTTTTAGTAAACCAAATATCTAACAGAAGGAAGGACATGAACCAGAGAGGCGAGAAGGTTAATTTAAATCATTGCATGAGCATGAAAGAAATGAAATGAGGTCCACGTGAGAGAGATTCTGAAAACTATAAGTGATAATGCAAAACCATGATAATTTCGTGGCAAATGACAAACAGTGGTAAAGGTTCCGGGGACTTATGGAAAATTAACCTCATGGAGTTGAATTAGGTTCTTCTATCAGAAACCGAGACTTTTTGTTATTGAAAGAATGATAATATTGGCAAGTAACTGAATGGGATAACTTTGGAGGAGTAAATATGTAGCGAGAGTGAAGGCTGCATCACAGTGCTCTTAATCATGTGCCCGAAATATATGGTTCTAATTCAGTTGTGCAGCGAGTGCATTTTTTAAAAAAAACGTAATGCATGAGCCAGTCCCATTCTCGAATTTTCGATATGGAAATAAATATCCATTTTAATCATGACTCGGAAGACACCAAAAATTTTCTCATGGCAATATTGTTAACGTAGAGATAAACGCGGATAATAATGATACACAGCTGCAATGTGTTTGTTATTGACCGACAAGTCAAGAGATCGACCTGACTCTCCTACCGAGGAGTCAAATTAGATTTGTGTGTTATATATATATCTAAATCTGAGAATAATTAAGATACTCTAGGTCTTTACGTTAAATAACGTCTTTGTCACCTCAATTTAAATATATTTAGTCCTATGCTATATCTAATGTGTTATATGCGTTTACAACTGGTATGACAGCCTTGTAACTACATTACACGCAATTTATGATCCCTAATGTTCTCGTTCTTGAATTCAGTGTGGGTACTCCTTATGATATCGCACTAGATTTTGGGCAAATAATTTCTGCGTGTTTTTGTTTCTTTTTACTTTGTAACCTAGTTATAAGTAGGAATGTTTTTATTTTTGTCTTGACTCAGCATCTCTAAGACCTAATTCAAGTACAAAATTATTATAGCCATCATTCACTCCGTAATGATAAATGTACCGGAGGCATGAGTACGTTCATTTCTTAACAAATATCTTCGAAAATCATTGTAAGTGCAACTATGAATCGTGAACATGTTGTGACTATTTATAGAACTGATGGAAAATGGTAAACGGATGATATCATACCTGGAACTGTGTAACCTCAAACAGCTTGTCCTGCATCTTTCCTAAACGAGATTCCTTGTATTATATCCGAGTTTAACAAGTCTTCTTACAATGATATAATAATCTTTTCTAAAATATGAGAGCTGTGAGCAAATCTCAAATTCATAAATGTTTTTCAGTCTAAATTCTTCTTTCCCATTTTCACGAAACCTACACGTATTTCTTCAGAATCTGCTACGCTGCTCGATAATATGTTTATGGTAGATCCGATTGATTTTCTTAACGGAATAACTTCTGACTTGTCTGACCATTTCCCAGTGCATCTCAGCAAAAAATATTTCTATACTGATACAGGATGAAACTTATTCATATCGTTGTCTAAGCGAATATAACTAGGGGAAAAATGCAAACTGGTCGAAAAGAATTAATGCCGTCATTGGATATCTATCAACACGACAATAATGCGATTAACATTGATGAGGCAATTCTAAATTTTACTGAAATTATAGCGGCCTCAAACGACCAGCGTTATCCAATAATCACCAGCACAATTGCTCCGAAAAATGAACAAAAGCTCTGGATTACTGAAGATATCGTGATCATTGTAAAGAAACGTCAAGTGTACCTAGCCTCACAATACGAAGGACGAATATCTAAAGAAACGCACAACAGATTCAGGAATCGTGCGTCAACAAATCAAACACGAACATCGAAACCAAACTACTTTACACGTAAATTTACTGTATACAAAACTAATATTAAACAAAATGGTAGCGACTGCTTAATTCATGCTTAAAACCGAAAAATAATGCTACGAAAACGTTTGAGACCATCGTTCAAGAAAATGTGAAATATCACGATAAAAAATATTGCAACAGTGATCAACAACTTTTTTGTAAACATAGTGAAAAATATAGCTGATAGTGTTTCACATACAGACCACTCGCAATACATGGACCATGTCCGTTAATACAACTCTTTCGTTTTCCAATCTTCCTCAACTCTCTCAAAATTGCCAGAGTGACCCCTATTTTCAAAAATCGTGATAAAATTGCGTTTATAATTATATTCCTATCTCTGTACTACCAATTGTAAGCAAAATATTTGAAAGAATTGTGTAAAAAAACGTGTATTTATATTTTGACCACAAATTTTTTCTCTACGACCAAAAATACTGTTTCCGATCTGAAAAATCGACAGCACGGGCAGTATAAAATCATATACAATACCTTTATCCTAATATAGATGAAGGAAAGCTTGTTTTCTCCGGATTTCTTGACTTTCGAAAAACATTTGATGGCGTGGACGATAATATTTACTGTCGAACCTACACTATTATGGCATCAGAAGAGTTGCACATGATTGGTTCAAATCATACTTAACAAATCGAAAGCAATATGTTGGCATTGACGATGCACAATCGGAACTGCTGACAATCAGCCATGGAGTACCGCGAGGGTCGGTCCTTGGGACTCTTCTCTTTTTGATCTTATCAACGATATAGTTATATCTACTTCATTTTTAAAATCCATACTTTTTGCCGACGACAGTACGCTTTCTGCGGCTCTTCCAAATGAAAATCCAATTTTAATTGCTATAATGAGCTGCAAAATGTTTCAATGAGGATTTAAGCTAATATAATATGCCTCGATATCGATAAGACAAAATACATTATATTCTCATGCAAGAGACATATGTCTCTACCACACATTAAAATTGGTTATGGTGAAATTGAAGAAACCAACTCCTGTAAGTTTCTTAGCATTATATTAGATAAACATGTGACATTCAAAAAGAATATTGCACATCTCAGTACTAAATTGTCAAAATCCGTTAGAATCCTTCATAAAGTAAAAATTGCCTGAAGATGCTTTGAAAATACGTTATTGAACGATCATTTTATGATTTTACCGTATCTACAATACGAGATAGATGCTTGGCACGGAACTGATAAAAATAAAACCAATTTTCTCTTTGGACTGTATAAATGAGCCCCACGAGCAGTAATGAAATTAGAATTTAATGTTCACGCAAATTATTTATTCAAAAGCTTAAAAATACTTCAGCTTTTTGATCTCTACAAGGTCTCCATATGTTATTTCATGTATAAAACCCTAACTGATGATGGCGACAGAAAACCTAAACAATTATTAAGTGCTCAAACCGGCCATAATGATCATTTAACACGAAACAGATGTAACATCATATTGCCTTATTATTCAAAATCTCGGTCACAACGCAGTATCCTCTACATTGGAAGTAAGGTTTGGAATGCAATCTTTGATTTGAAGATTTGGTGCTAGCTCAGGTTCATGCGCTGCCGCCTCAAAGTTCTCATCATTTATAAGCTTGCGAATCTGAGGGCCTACAAATATACCCTCTTTAATCTTGGCGTCATTAAATTTAGGGAAGATCCCTTTGAGATACCGGAAACATGGCTTGTTTTGTCGCAGGGCTTTGGTAAATGGCTTCATTAGGCCTAGTTTTATATACAGTGGTGGGAAAATGATTTTCTCCTTCTTAATTGGTGGCTAATGAATTACATTATGGCATTCTAAGCGTCATAGATTCCCGAGATGGCCATTCTGAGCGTACATAATGTTCTGATCTGACCCTACTGTCCCACTTGCAAAGAAAGCACATAAATTTGGTGTATCCAGTTTGTAGTTTATTACAGGTAAGTATGGCTACTACTTTGACGTCTGCCCTAATGAACCACTCATGCTTTTTGTAACTTTGCGGTCTAGAATAAAAGCAAGGTTCTCATACGAGGGTGGTCCGAGGGTACTTAGCCTACAAAAAAACGATAATTTTTGAAAAGTGGCGATTTATTTCGCTACATAGTCTCTTTTTAGCTCGACACACTTGGCTCTGCGATGCTCCAACTTCTTTAACCCGTCTGAAAATACGTTTTCTCGAGATCTGCAGAGTAGGCCTTCGTGGCGGCGATGACCTCCTCATTCAACTCAAATTTATGCCCCGGCAAGTGACTTTTTCAAGTTTGGAAACAAAAATAAGTTACACTAGACCAAATCTGGAGAATATGATGAATGGGGCAGCAATTCGTAGCCCAATTCGATCAATTCGGCCGTGGCAAGGGTGAAGGTGTGCACCGGTGCGTTGTTATGGTGGAAGAGCACTTTATTCTTCGCCAAATTGGCAACGATGAGGTTAACAAGAACTAATGATGTGGTCAATGAGAAACAGGAAGTTTGAGCACCACACACAAGCCGGCCCTGCGTGCTGCGCTGATCGCCACTGTTCGCCACTAGGAGTCCGCAAAGACCTGCAGGACTAGGCTTCCGTGAGCGAGCTGGGCAACACACGACGACTGAGCTACTGTAGAATGATACAAAACTGCGGAATGAGCGGAGTAGTGTGGACTAACTCAATTAAAGCTATGATTTTTATGGTTTTGACATTTTTTAACAAAATTTTTTTTATAACAAAATTCATTTAAATTCATCTCATCTTGAAAATCTGGGAAGTAAATGAAGGAAGGACTCGCTTGATCAGTTAATTTGAAACAGTTTTCCCTCGTCAATGATAACTTAGATTTAAAATAGCGCCGCAATTCCCGAAGGCACTTTGTTTAGGAAAAAGGACGGCGAATGCAATATTGATTACCAGTGTTCATCGGTTGAATTCAGAAAACAGGCTAGTGTCAGATCGGAACTGCAGTTCAACATAATAATTAGCTGTTTTGATCCTTGTTTCCTTCGAACTTAATAAATAACACGTTTGCTCAAAGTTGCTAAAAATCTGCTGAAATTTCAAATAGTGTTTGAAATATTAAATACAAAATGTGGCTTAAAGGCGGCGTCACGCGATGACCAATCCGTAGCGCTATATGTTATCAAATTGATCGGGTAGCTTGACGGAATTATGAAGAGAGCTGTCACACGCTTCAGGATTTTGTAGCGATCCGTCACCATTTGGTTTATTTACTTTCGCTTCACTGTTTCAATCGCAATCTAGCAACCGTGCAAGATGGATGGCAACACAAGTGTTTCTCAACTTCGGAACTTTATCACGCTATATGAAATGGCATTATTGGTGAAAAATGTTGAACCAATAGGAAAATGCGGTGCACTTCTATTTTGGATCGACGTAATGACCAAGGACTTGCAAACATTCTACTAAAAGAAATGCGATAGGAAGACGCTGATTCCTACAGGTACGAACATACATACATATACATACATGTACCGGGCTTTTCCTCCCTATGGGAGGGTAGCCGACAGCAGGCTACAATCACCACACTTAGTACCACTAGGAGACGAGAGAGGCAGCACTGGCCGCACCTGAACTGCCAGGATCAGCAGCAGCCCCGCACAACCACCTTCCACAGTCAGGCCCGACAGCCATTGCTGGTTTACCCCGACCGCTTCATTGAGTGCAGCCCCTCCCCCCGCACAGGACAGGTTAACCCCATCACTCGCGGGCAACTTCCAGTACCGCGTCAAAAATAAAATTACCTTCTTATGCACTGCCCCCACTCACTTCTGTCCGCAGCCATCCCTCTCACCACGTCCACAGTCAGACTCCTCTCATACAAAACACGTTTCACTCCATCCATCCAACTAATCCGTGGTCTACCTCGCGCTCGAAGACCACTCACTTCCGACATATATATCTTTTTCACCAGCCGCTCAACATTCATTCTTTCAACATGCCCAAACCATCCAAGCACTCTTTCATCCACTCGCCTGCTCAACTTTTTGACAACACCCTGTTTGCCTGCTCAACTTTTAGTTAGTTGATTCATTTGTTTCCCCAACACTTGAACTGTTGAGTCGTTTTTTGAAATTTGCTTTGAAACATTGCTGAGCACCAACCTCTCCAGCAGGTTACCGTCCTTGGATTTGAGCGTGTGGAGGTGGTGTGTGAACTTCAAGTGGAAGACATCATCTCGTCATCCAGCCTGCTGAGAACTGCAAATTCGCCTTCGACCTTTGGTGAAGAACTTGTTCATATATCTCCTATTCCTTTTAAAACCATAACTACTAATATTCACGTACCTTCTGGCATAATTTCTTGAGACCTATTTGCTTGAGTTCCTTCAGAAGGTACTACTGTTGTCTCTATGGTAAGAAGCGTGTCCAGTGGGAAAACTTTAGGACCCGAGTTAAAAAAAATAGTTTTTTTTAAGAAGAATAGGGTTTTATTTTGTTAAAGAACTATTCATTATTCATTTTTCGATTAATTTTCGTCCTTTTCTTCAGAACTTACCACTTTTTTCTTGAATTTATTTCTTGTTTGAACTTTTTCTCTGAACTGGTGCTTCATGCACATTGTGTCCTGTGCATCAACGCACGTGGTACTACACAAGGATGTCCTATGTGGGAGGAGCACATGGTGCATCGATTTCTCGAGGACGTGTCCATACCAAATGTTCCATTCCTCTCAGTCTGTCAAGGCATTTTTTGTAGAAACGGAGCCTTAAACTAAAAACTAGAGTGCAAAGGTTTGGTGGAGCAGATCCTGCTGCTACTTTGAATTGCATCATAACCTGGATGACTCGCCGCTGACAGAGAAGCACTTTCTGGCGCTTATTTCGTGTGAGATAGTTCGTTTCCGTGCAAGATGTTTGAATTAGTTCAACTGCCAATAAAATGTTTGTATAAGTTCAAATTTGAGTTATATGTCATGAGAAGAATAATTTGCTTGCGTTAGGATTGAGTCCACTTACGCATATCAATAAAAATGGTGAGCGGCAAATGTTTAAGAAGTGCTACGCAACCATACTGGTTCTGTAACTGGCATTCCGAGGACACAAATTTCCTATATTGTAAAATGTATACTGGATTGAATTAACCAATGATTTGTCATTTCTTGGGTATTGCTCTACCGCAAACTTTCACTTGCAAACGGACTTCTCATTCTGTGGATATGAATAAGTTACACGATGTTTCTGTGCACAATCCACGGACTGAAGATTCTCTAGCCCTTGCATTTTAATGTTCATTCATTGGTGTTTTAATTGTATGACTTGGATGTTAATGGTCGGTTTAATTGTGATTATTTTATTGTGAGGTCGAAGTGTTGCAGTACATTGACATTTACAAAAGCTTTCTCTCCGTTAATAATGCTCTAAATAACAATAGGTGAAACTTTATTCAAACTATTCTCGAATGCAAACGCAATTGTAATCAGAATAAGTATAAAATCGCTTTAACTAATATGTTATGAGTACTTTCGTTACCTATAGAAGAAAGGAATAACGCTCGCCAAAATTTTCTTTCAAATTCAACTATCAGAAATCATGTCTATACGAAAAAGTTAAATATAAGGCGAGTGAAACAAATAATTTCCTTTCGTTTTATTGTGACGATGCATGGGTAGTTTTCCCTCTACTTGCTGACAATGTCGTCTCGATCCGAAAATGCCTTGTGAAGGGCGTCGGCACTCGCTTTCCAGTCCCAGAAGTCCATCAATATTGTTTCTCCAGTCTCCCAATTTCACAGTTGTTTCAACCACGTCTTCGGTGTCCGTACTGCCGATTGGAGTGTATTGTTTCTTGTCTGTTTTAAGAAACAAATTATGGAAGAAACATGCAACAATACAATTTGATTTACGTTCGGTACGGTTGTTTCAATCGGCTGCCGGAAAACCTGGAACCGACTGGCAAGTATGCATGCCAAACACGTTCTCCACTACTCGCCGAGCATGCTCAGTTTGTAGTTAAAAATGCGTTGCTTCTTGGATGGTACTTTTGTGGGTAAGGCTTCATGAGTTCTTTTTGTTAAAGGGAAAGCATCATAAGATGGTAACTGGAACATTGACATTAGTATCCGGCAAATCTGCACTCCTGGCATGTTTAGAGTATTGCCGTCAATATGTCTTTTGAGGTGAGACTTCGCGTATACATCTTGGTCTGAAATTTGCCTATTTGTACCAAAATTTGCCTATTTGTACAAGAATTTGAGGTTGGCATTTACGACTGGGAAAGGAACAACGGAAACTGATCCCTTGTAAGTGAAGAAGGGGATTGACTGTGATTAGGAGGTCAGATAGATTCGTGCTTGCCGTCCAAAACACCTTGACGAAGGGAAATTCCTAAGCTGCCAGAATTGTGTTGCCATAACCTTTCTTAAGTTTTAGATGGTCCGAGATGCAAGCGGCTAGCACATGAGTTATTGCTTTAAAACCTCAGTTAGTATGACGCTGACTGTTGACCTTTCATCAGAAATTTAAAATGATGAGAGCTTTTGTTTTCCCATTGAAACAAACAAATTTACTTAAACTGGTACCCCAGTTCGAAACATGTCAAATGAGCCAAATGAATACAATTATGTATCTCTCATAAGTAACTTTGACTCTCCAAACATGACTTGTTGTCTCAGTACACCAACATTTTGATGGCTCCGATAACCCAGAATCGACAAGCCTGTTGCGAGGTACCTCAGAGTGATGGCCAGACGAACATGCGCTGAAATTTTGCTCCTCATGTTCTTGTCCCTCTTCTGGATGGTAGGAGTGACTCTCTCTATTAGCCAGGAGAAGACGCTGGCGCTCATCCTCAGGAACTTCCTGAAAAAAATTGTTCACTTCAAACTGTGAACGTAGAAAAAGGTGCGTTCTGGGCGGCATTTGGGTTCCTGTTCCTTAAGCCACATTTTGTATTTAATATTTCAAACACTATTTGAAATTTCAGCAGATTTTTAGCGACTTTGAACAAACGTGTTATTTATTAAGTTCGAAGGAAACAAGGATCAAAATAGCTAATTATTATGTTTAATTGCAGTTCCGATCTGACATTAGCCTGTTTTCTGAATTCAACCGATGAACAGTGGTAATCAATATTGCATTCGCCGTTCTCTTTCCTAAACAAAGTGCCATCGGGAATTGCGGCGCTATTTTAAATCTAAGTTATCATTGACGAGGGAAAACTGTTTCAAATTAACTGATCAAACGAGTCCTTTCTTCATTTACTTCCCAGATTCTCAAGATGCTGTAAATTTTTAATGAATTTCGTTAAATAAAAATTGAAAATCATATAAATCTTCATAAAAAAGAGTAATAAAAGTGTGGAAATTTCCCTGCATTCACTGGTCAGTTCGATCTGTAATTGAGTTAGTCCACACTACTCCGCTCATTCCGCAGTTTTGTATCAGTCTACAGTAGCTTTCGGTCGTCGTGGGTTGCCCAGCTCGCTCACGGAAGCCTAGTCCTGCAGGTCATTGCGGACTCTTCGCATGGGACGGTGGCGATCAGCGCAGCACGCAGGGCCGGCTTGTGTGTGGTGCTCAAACTTCCTGTTTCTCATTGACCACATCATTAGTTCTTGTTAGCCTCATCGTTGCCTTCTTCACCTTATCTATTCCTTCATCATTCCCCTTATCTACGCATCGTCATTCGCCTTATCTACTCCATCATCGTCATTCGCCTTATCTACTCCATCATCATCATTCGCCTTCTCTACTCCATCATAACCAATCGCCGTACCTACTCCATCATCACCATTCGCCTAATCTACTCCATCAGCAAAAATCGCCTTATATACTCCATCATCATCATACGCCTTATCTACTCCATCATCATCATACGCCTTATCTACTCCATCATCGACATTCGCCTTATCTACTCCATCATCGACATTCGCCTTATCTACTCCATCATCGACATTTGCCTTATCTACTGCATCATCGTCATTCGCCTTATCTACTCCATCATAATCATTCGCCTTATATACTATATCATCATCATACGCCTTACCTACTCCATCATCATCATACGCCTTATCTACTCCATCGCAACCAATCGCCTTATCTACTCTATCACCACCAATCGCCTTATCTACTCCATCACCACCAATCGCCTTATCTACTCCATCACCACCAATCGCCTTATCTACTCCATCACCACCAATCGCCTTATCTACTCCATCACCACCAATCGCCTTATCTACTCCATCACCACCAATCGCCTTATCTACTCCATCACCACCAATCGCCTTATCTACTCCATCACCACCAATCGCCTTATCTACTCCATCACCACCAATCGCCTTATCTACTCTATCACCACCAATCGCCTTATCTACTCCATCACCACCAATCGCCCTATCTACTCCATCACCACCAATCGCCCTATCTACTCCATCACCACCAATCGCCTTATCTACTCCATCACCACCAATCGCCTTATCTACTCCATCACCACCAATCGCCTTATCTACTCCATCACCACCAATCGCCTTATCTACTCCATCACCACCAATCGCCTTATCTACTCCATCACCACCAATTGCCTTATCTACTCCATCACCATCAATCGCCTTATCTACTCCATCACCACCAATCGCCTTATCTCTTCCATCACCACCAATCGCCTTATCTACTTCATCACCACCAATCGCCTTATCTACTCCATCACCACCAATCGCCATATCTACTCCATTTAAACTTACCATTCTCTCTTCTTGAACTTGAACGTGATTGGTCTTTGCGGCGTTAGCCAATTGAATTCATTAAATTGCTTGGACCAGAGTCGACGATTCTTAAACTTGCGGTGGTAAAAACCTTGACTCTACGAAGACTTTGAAATTGTTAACCCTTAACTATTACTCATGTCGACCAATCTCAATGTATCTTTTCTAAAATCTCTTCGTGAGAACTGAAACATGCGCTACTTCCTAGCACCAATTGTTTTAGGTAAGAGTCAGATCGCTAGTGTTCTAGTGTGGAGTTCTGAATCAATGTAATTTGACCTTATTTGAATTATTGATAGTTTACATCGTTTCACCTTAGTTTCGTTCGTGAATGTTACAAATCCTCATCTTTTCTGCGTGCAGTTAATCTTGAGCCACCGGCGCTGCCTAATTATTCTTTTAACTGTTGCCACAGCCGTGACCTCGCCCTTAGTCCGTCCAGAGCTTTGCCCTTGAGTAGGTCACCTTTTCGACGGCATGGTGTGTGTGAAAGTTGGGTGCTTGAGGTGCAGAGGTTAGGTTATACAGACTTTTGCGATAGGCATTGAGATATTTACAATTCATTAGTGTTTGGCTACAACGCCCTTGTTACCATGAATGCCTAGTGTTCGACTGTCACAAACTGATTTAGCTCGTTCATCCTTTTGGTCGTTCTAATCACGGCATTTTATCTTTCATCAGTGAGTTGAGACCTCACTGTGGCTCGCCGCGATTCCTGGGAGCTGCTAATGACTCTTGGTGCCCAGCTCGTTTTCTTTTGTTCCATCAATGCTTTAACATCACTACTTTTACCAACGTGAAGTTAAAAGTTAGGAATTACCTCGCACCATATTTTCCATGACAGATTGCTGTTGCGACACTATGCGAAATTAAATGTAACTCTTTATGATTTAAACGGGTTGTTGTTCGCTGGGCACAATACGTTCAATTGAGAAATAATTAATGGTCAATGATCAATTTCACCATTGAAATTTGAAATCTAAACTGTAAGACTCAGTTCTGCTGAATGCTTTGCTGAGCTTTAACTGTGGATCATTGAGAAGCCATGTGTAGTTGCCACAGGTTAGGACTTCGTTCGCTACATCCCAGCGAGTGGGACTGTGGCTAGTTAAATGAATTAACAGCCTGCTGAACTTTGGCCTGAGGCCCTGATTTTCGGTTTGGCTATGAACATTGCTGTAGTGTTCTTTGAAGAATTAATGAATAAATTTGCATCTGTCTTTTGATTTACCAGCGTGGATATCGGTGTGCTAGGACACTAAATTAGGAACTTGAAATTGCAATAGAAGAAAATCATCCACAGTAGCACAAAGGCTTCCTTCACTCCGGTACTCAATCTTCAATACCGCGACGCTAAAAGTCTGCGTGGTCAAATGTAGAAATGCTTGGCAGTCGTATTTTTCAATATACATGTTTTCATGGTTTTTGGGGGTACTACTGAGGCTGTGTAACAGTTCGTTGAAAGCGTTCGTAAAATGTACGAGAGCTCGAAGCAAAGAGTCTGCCTAAATAGGGTGAGGTGTTCACGACCCGGACAGTAAAGTGAATAATATTCATAAAAAAAGTTATTGAGCGAAAGAAGAGATTTTGTGCTTAAAAGAAGGCTTAACTAATTCCTCATCTTATGCTACGAGTTTCATATCTATAGATATCATAGTATTGGTTTTACAGCCGTTTTTAAAATCCAGAATTCTCTGTCCGGGTCGAGACCGCGTGTTCACGACCCAGACGGGGGTGTGGTCTCAACCCAGATGGATGTTTTGGTTCACCAAAAACACACCTACACCAATGTTTTATATTTTTTCCTACTAAGAACATCCAGAACATGACACTGAAACGTGGAATAAAACAATTGGTAGCTAAATATCAATGGATCGGACATCACGTGCACACTGTCCGAGTCGAGACCACGCACATAATTTTTTTTAAAATTCGGAGAAAAATATAAACAATTGGCCTAGGTTAAATATTTCAATTTGGAGAAGTAAACACTAATGGGGGGCACATATTAATGCTAAAAATAATTCACTTCCATCAATAAAACCCTTCGAAAAATCACTCGATATTTAGCCGTGGCAAACACCCATTTCCAGCTTTTTCCATGGCTTTATCTCACATATGGTACATTATAGTTGTAAGAACTATGCAATCATTCACTTTTTAATTGTTTTTTCCAGTACACTTAATTTGCATGAATTGTCAGAAATTGTGCGAGTCGAGAACACGGCATAATTTTGTTTAGCGGGCACCCCAAACGAGTCCATTGTTGTTTAGGCACTCCGAATTATCACTGATTTTATGCCAATATGGCTATATTACATGAAAAAACTTATCACAAGTTGATCACGCCTTATTCTTGGTCATGGCACAATATATCCTGATGCCGAAAATTAAGATCGCGACCTCTTAAAATCGAAATTCTTACCTTGCTTACAAGCGGAGCGTCGGCGGGGAGGTTTGCAAATGGCGTCTAGTAGCTCTGACGTCCGAGTCTCGATCGATCGTTCATTGGTTAATCAAGACTGTCCGGGTCGAGACCTTGTCCGGGTCGTGAACACATCACCCTACCATAAAAGCTGACATTCTACTATGTTGACGTGAACAAAGAAATCGGATACTGACCGATCATGTGTGCCTATACTACTACATTTGCTATATTTTTATAGAGAGAGCGAGATACTTGTAAATTTATTCATCAAACTTTCCAACAATGATTAAATACCCGCAAAATTTTCTGTCAAGCATAAATGTCAATTTTCAGATGAAACCAAACCCTGTAAAGTTCTATATTTTTTGAATAAAATTTAATCTCTTAAGGACAGATCTCATTTTCGAAGTTCGGTGCATTGAAAAGAATTAAACGGATGTGATAACTGTAAAAAAATTTAGCAATATGTTGAAGCCCTTCCAAGTAACTTTACCTAAAGCAACTATATGCTCACAAAACCAGTTTTCGATCATATTCTGAACACCGTGACGACGTGCCACCAGAAAGTTTCCAATCAATACTAGTCACGCCTGTTGGACGAGACTGCACAAGTTGGTGCGCCAGCGATCGATCCCGTGATATTTAATGTGTCAAAGTGCTAAGGTACTTTAGGTTAGGAGGCTGTATTTGGCCTACAATTTGTGGTTTTGTATACGGTTGTTCACATTCAATTGTAATTTTTGTGATTGCTTATAAATTCAACAACGAGCTTGCTTCATGTTTTGCTTTAGACTTGGTAAATTAACTCAAGCCTTTGCAATGCATACAGAAGCATCGTAAAAAATCGGAAAGCCGAGGAAAAACGAGTTTCGAAGAACACTCTGATTGTTGGAAGATCAAAACTAGCCGTTGTATCCCAAAAAAATGAATCAGAAAATTAGTTGATTTCTCATGATGAGGATACAAAAACTAGAGTAGATCGTTATAAGGAACCATTGGTATAGAATACACATTTAGAGCATACAGAGTTACTACTCTTTATGTGAGTACAATTTAATGCATTAGCTGAGCTGTTCTGAAAGTAACTTGCAACATATTTACTACAAGTTCCTACTTCCTATGTATGATGACAGGGAAATAAACGAAACAGAAATGAACCGAATGAATTGGCGATACTTCAAATTACTAATTCCTGCTGTTCAACTGCAAAATATGCATTATTTCTCCAGTACAAAAATTATATTTCGTACTCGAAAGTATCACATATACAGGGTGTTGCACTTTTGTTGGTATAAACTTCAACTACCAATAGAAAATATTGATATAAGCCCTATTTCATCAATAAAATGTTCGAAAAACGCTTCGTTTTTGAGATAACCTGATGTGTAAAGTAAGAACGCTAATTATTGACAATACTCTGTTTATGAATACGCAAGAGAGTAATTCAAAAATTTATTAAAAGAAAATTTATTAGTAGCGAAGATCTCATTGCAGTAATTGTTCACAATGTCTACCATGAGCATCGAGACAAGTGCGACACCTTCGTCGGAGGGAGTTGCGTATACGTTGCAAAAGACTCCAGACATCTCAGCAAAATCTCAGCAGCGACTGCAATAATTCTGGCGACAAGATCTTCTTCCGACTCGACAGGTGTTTCATAAACAAGACTTATCATGTATCCCCACAAAAAAAAATCTAACAGAGTCAGATCAGGAGATTTTAGCGGCCAGGACACAGGACCATTACGACCAATCCATCGATTTGGAAATTGAAGGTCAAGAAAACGACTAACATTCACAGCAAAATATACCGGAGCTCCATCATGCTGAAACTACGTTCTTCTACGAGTATCCAATGAAACATCGGCCAATAAATTCGGAAGGACTTCTTGAAGAAAGATTCAGTAAAAACTCCCGTTGAGACGCTCTGGCAGAATGTGTGGGCCAATGTTTTGATTATAAGCGATACCTACACAAACATTGGCAGTGTAACGATGTTGGTATCCATTTTCATGGATGACATGAGAGTTATTCGTTTGTCATTCGTAAAAATGATAGAAATTGAGCAGTCCATCACGGTTGAAGGTAGTTTCATCCGTGAAAAACACGGATTCTGCGAAAGGGGCATCTTCTAACTCCTGATTCAAAAACCACTGCGCAAATCGTTCGCAAGGAGCATAATCTGCAGGAAGTAGTCCCGGGAATCTCTGGAATTAATACGGATGCTAACTAATCCGATCCAATATCCTCCACACTACAGTGTGATCTTGAATTCCCGTAGATGCTGCTGCGGCATGAGTGCTCGTGCGTGAATTTTGACGGAAATGTTCCAGCACCTTTCCTCGTGATCCAAATCAAAATGTCTTGGGCGACCAGCATTCACTCTGCACTGAAACTTCCGTTCTCAGTCTCTCACGCAATCTTGGGTGTAAATCAATGAATAATCGGTGAACTGGCACTCGTCTATTGGGGTAACGTTCTTGGTACATTCGTGCGCCACGTCTTTCATTACCATGAGCAGAACCAAAGACGAAATGCACACCACCCATTTCTGTATTTGTTAGGCGGTTCACTTACCAGTAGAGTGTCACGATACTAACTGGCAAATGATTATGGTTTAAACTTAGAAAAGAAAAAGGAAAACACTTTATTTCCAATAGAGATTGTGTACCAAAGTACAATCATTGGTTTTCAAATATCTTAAAGGTAATACACTTTGATGATACTATTACACACACATGAGGATTGTAATACCCATGTCACTAGTCGAAGAGAAATGATTGAGGGTAATATACACCTAATGTTGCTTAATCTACATCTGATGATACATGTAATAATAATAATTATAAGAGACAACACAATATCATGGACAATGCATTTTCATTGTGGGGTGGAAACACTTTTGACAGTTTACATGTACATAACATAAAACTTTGAAATTCGTGACGCCAGGAAGTAATATTAGAAATTGCTTGTTTCAGCAGATATTTAAAAATGTAATTTCAAGGAAGCGTGAAAAAAATTTAAATATAAGCATGAGGACCAGGGAAATTACAAGTTTTTTATTTCTAATTGGAAATTTGCAACATAGCGGTCATTAGTTGATAAGCATTATTTTTAAGTGTAAATGGATGATCACACAACGAATTTGTAGTGTTTTTACGTGAATACTTAAAATATTATATAATATAATAATAAAGAGATGACGAGTTAGGTAATGTTACAAGTTGAGAGTGAACAGAAAAAATACCATTATCTCTAGATAAAATACTAGTTGTCAGTTTAGTACACACATATGTGCATATATACATGTAAATATATACACATATACATGCACACACATACCTACGCACATACATACACCTAACACGTAAACATACACAAATACATCTCTATGCATCGAGGCAATCACAATACATACGCTTTCTATAAAAATGCTTGCGATGTTCTGAAATATAGGATAATAAGCAAAGGAAATTCGTGACAAATTTTTCAGTATGTGTTGCTGCATACAATTTCTAATGAAATATTGTAACGATGTTTTATTAAATATTGTATCGAAAAGATCATTGGTCGATAAGCGTCTTATCCATCATTTGTGGGTGATCGTGCAACAAATGTATATATATTTTATATATGCTTTATAATAATCAAGTGAAATGAAGTATTACGTAGTGACACATACACCTATCTACGTGCGCATAGCGTGCACACGTACACATATACACAAGTAAGCATGTGCGCAAATATCAGCGTAAACTAGTCAGTATAAGCTAGCATTCCAATCGAGGGAAACTGAGAAAATATCTTTTATTATGGCATGAATTTTATAAAATTTCCGTACTAAAAATAGTGGCACAAAACAGTCTACCTATAAGTCAGAAACATGAAAACGATTGTTCTACACCGGTTCCCAAGTACAGAATATTTCCAGAAATACGTGAGGCTTAGGTGCATTTGTTATAATATTCTCTAGAGCGTAAGAGATGATATGATAATTTGCACTACACTAGCCTACCAAGAGCATTTTTGGACGTGAATAAGAAAGAAAACATTAATGTCCTATTAGGGTTTCATATTAGAAAAAAATCCCATTATCTTTGAAATATGGCGCAAATTGTCGGCAATTGATAAACATACATAGGTATCACATTATTATAAGCATATAATTATAAACATTATAAACATATAACTGCAGTATAAATGGATGATCACACAACGAATTTATTGTTTTTATTACATGGATGCTTTACAATTTCATATTAGAAAAAAATCACATCATCTTTGTAATATGGTGCAGAATGTCTGCAATTGATAAACACACACACACATAGGCACCATGACGGTCTAGTTTGATGCTTGCACAAAAACGGAGAGGAATGACATAAAATGAAACCTTCGGCTGGTTTATCTACTCTAGTGCACACAGGTGTACGTACACACATATACAAGTAAGCATGTTTGCAAATGGTTGCGTATAAGCGATCAAATCATAATACCTACGCATACTTCAAAACTGTTGTGTAATGTCTTAAATTATAAAACAATGAGCAAGGGAGATTGTTCAGCAATAGAGAGACCAGGCAAATGAGATTTGTCAATACTTATTCAGTATGTTCTGTAACTAAGAATTATTTATTTTCGAGACACAAGATGACGAGTTATTTTGGCTTTAAATTCTCTCGGTCTATGAGGGATTTTAATACTCAGGGGAAGTTTGTTCCACAGTAAGGCACCTGATATTGACAGAGCCTTCTACCCTAAGTAAGATGAACGATAGTTGACTAAGACATTATTGTTTCTGTTCTGTTTTTGATTGTTTACAGTGGGTGGATGGGAACGCACTATCTCAGCATTGCTCTGAGGAAGTATAACGAGAAGAATACGTATTGGGCTTTCTGCATAAGGAGCCTTTCTTGGATAGGAATCCAGCCGAGTTTATTGAGGAGAGGGGTTACGTGATCACTTCTTTTGAAATTACCGTTAAATGCCACCTTGGACGCAAAGTTCATGCACTTTTGTAAGTCCCTTTGAAGGTATTGAGGTAAGTCTCTCCATACTAGGTTACAGTAGTCAATGCGCGATAACACCAGGGATTGAATGGCTAATAATCTGGATTTTTCGTCCAGGATACTCTTTATGTGGTGAAAAAACATTAAAGTTCCGTAAATTTTGTTGCAAGTATTCTCAACATGAGATTTGAAGGACATGTTTCTATCGAACCAGATACCTAGATTTTTAACTTTTTCTGATGCATTAATTTTATCATTTCCAACTGCAAGAGTAAGATCTGAAGTTCTTTTTATTGCATCTTTGAATCCAAAAATAATGCATTGTGTCCTATTAGCATTTAATGTGAGACCATTTCGGTCGTACCATGATTTCAGGCTAGTCAGTAAAGTTTCGGCTTTAATTTGCGTCTGTGGTATTTCCGATACAGAACTTGTTACTGCAATTTGAACATCATCTGCATACATTGAAATCCGTGTGTTAGAAGGCATTGGAGGGAAATCATTAATGAAAATAGAAAACAGTAGCGGACCAAGAATGGATCTTTGGGGAACACCAAAATTATTTTGAATGAATGGGGACAATTTGTTTTCTATGCGGACTGCATGAGATCGATTTGACAAGTCTCTTTCAAACCATTGCGTGTCTATTCCTAAGTTCAGTATTTTACGTAGAAGTCTATCATATTCGACGCTATCGAGCGCCTTAGAGAGATCGAGTAGCAGCAAGAGTGTTACATTCGTTTGATCGATGTCACTGTATATTTTTTCAGAGATATTGAGCAGAGCATCTTGAGTGCTAGTATTTCTTCTATAGGCGTATTGATTTTGGTGGAGTAGATTTGACTCGTCCAGGTGAAATTACAGTTGATTTGTCACCACTTTCTCCAATAGTTTGGACATGACAGGAAAAAGACTGATGGGCCTGTAGTTTGATGCTGTATTTAGGTCACCACTTTTATGCAACGGTCTAATAATGGAGTGTTTCCATTGGTTTGGAAACGTGTTGGTTACTATTGATGTGGTAATTATCAGACGAATTCATGGTGCTGTAACAGGGAAACTGTCTTCGATATATTGAAGGCTGATACCATCATGTCCAACTGCCTTTGTGTTTTTTAGTGAGGATAAGATATTTCTAAACTCCGGTAAATCGACAGGACGTGGTCTCCACTTGACATCAGTCCTTGAGGGTGCAGTGGGGCATGAATTTTAAATTGTCGTTTCATCTGGATTGGTACACACCTCACTGAAAACTTGAGCCCCTACTTTTGAAAAGAATGTGTAGAAATCCGTGGCTGTTGCCAAGGGATTTTCAAAATTACTTATACGGTCTACATTTTTATATGGGGCTACCTCACTAACGATTTCCCAAGTTCGTTTCGGGTTATTTTAGCCGTTATCAGTTCCTGGTGGAAGTGAGTTTGTTTCGCTTCAGTGATTTTCTTTAGAGGTTACTAAAGGGCCGTTTACACTAGGGGACATTTCGGCCGTGAGGCGCGACACGTGTATACGAGGCTTACCACTCAGGCTCAAATTTAATGGGTGTTTATATGAAATTTCCTGTTCGCTCTGATCGAATTCGTAATCCGCGACACTCAAGAGCCTCGTAACTACCGTGGCGAATAAGGAACTTCATATAAACACACACAAATATGAAACTCAGTGGTGAGCCTCGTATACACGTGCCACGCCTCACGGCCGAAATGTCCCCTAGTGTAAACGGCTTTTAACGCTGACGGGAAACTTCTAGAAACTTTCTTAATCTGATTTTTTTTTAAATTTGTGAATCGTAAGTTTTTAGATATTTACAAACAAGAAATAAATGCGTATGGCCTCAATCCAGGCTAAATTTGTCAATTTTAATTCTCCTTATAGCTCTGTTCCTGTCTTTCGCCAATTCGCCGTCGTGGGACGAAAAATGAGTCTTAAAAGTTCATAAAAATAATATCTCATCAACGAAGAGTTTTTGAACTTTTTTCATTGATGAAATAGTACTTATATCAATATTTTCTATTGGTAACCGAAGATTGAGCCAACAATTTTGCTACACCCAATATGTGTATGCAAACACACAATGACATCATTTCAATGACAGTATTAGGTAATAGGTATAAATACGCTGTTTCGACCTTCGAACATAATTATAAACAAAGACATTTCGTATTTTTTAGCTTTTCAGCAAAGTATTTTAACTCTGTTTTGTTTACTTTAGGTTCTAAACAATAAGAAATAATTTTTAGCAAAAATTCGAATTGAAGACACCAAATAATAACGACTCCGACCTCGACATCACCACATCCGAATGAACGACTCCGACTCCACGACATTCAGGAAAGTGACTCCAACTCCGACTCCGACTCCACCTCATTCAGAAAAGCGACTCTGACTCCACCCTAAAACATGCGACTCCGACTCCGCAACCCTGCTCTGAATATACGTAGAAGAATGTGGTTTCAACATGATGGAGCACCAGCACATTATTTCCTTCGATCACGAGAGGCTTTAGATGAGCAGTTTCCCAATAGGTGGCTTGGCAGAGGCGGCCTAGTGACATGGCCTTCCCGCTCACCAGACTTGACACCACCGGATTTCTTCCTGAGGGGGGCGATGAAGGAGTTGGTGTATGCCACACCTGTGGATTCAGAGCAAGATCTGGTTGCCAGCATAGTTGATGCTGCAGCACAAATAGCTGAAAAACCTAATGCTTTCACATCTGCAGGGCAGTCAGTTCATGAAAGATATGAAAAGTGCATTGAAGTTCATGGTGAGCACTTTGAACACCTCTTGTAGTAGCAATAAAATTTATCATATTTGATTGGTTATTTTTTCCTACAAAACTACAAAAAATCTAAAAATCATTCCTTAAATAGTCTAAATTAGTATGATTGAGTAATCAATGACACAAACCCTCGTGAATACAGTAATTTCACTTCTTAACTAGATCACCTAAAACTTAACTTCGTTGGCAGCCGGTGCGTGAGCGCTCAATATTTAAGATTTAAGAACTTTTCAATTCGCAATTACTCGAAAACGATGGAGTTTTATGATTTTTGTTACTCGTAAAAATCGCTTTATTTTACACTTTTCTACATATAGTTTCATTTTTTACCTCTAGTCCTGTAACAACCTGTATAAATATACATTATTGTAAATATCTATATATAAAAAATTAAAATAATAATACCAGTGACGATGCATTGTTGAAAACAATCAATGTGCGCACTTGCATTGAAATAACGAGCATAGAAACATGCAGTATAAAGAATTAATGTTGCAAGTTGAATAAAAGGATTTGAACAATTTTACATCTTAGACTGTGAGGTCGATATTCGGAATTATCTTTTCACTCCTATGTATCAAGTAGTATGCCTGTCATCGAGCTTGGCGAAAATATATTTTCGGACAACACAAATCTATGATAATTCCACGCAGATAATAGTGGCACAAAAAAGTTAACCTGAGTTAGGAATGTGAAAAGGATTGTTCTACAACGCAAACCAATACATTTACGACATAATTGTAGTAATACGCGAAATTAATTAATTAAAAAATGACAGATGGAATTTTATAATATCAGTGTTGCTCTAAGAGAGATCTTACGAGGAAAATACGCACTGGGCTTTATGAGTTTGAAATCTATAATGACCGCATACAATCAGTGTTCTCCAATTGCAAGTCGTACAATTACCCCGATAAATAGACAAAAGCAATGGATCACTGAAGACATCGCGATAAATATAAAGAAACGTCAAGCGTACCTAGCCCTCCATTGCGAAGGGTGAATATCTAGAGAAATGTATAGCAGATTCAGAAACTATGTGAAAAACCAGATAAGGACATCAAAAGAGCTACTTTACGCTCAAGTTGACTCAATTTAAAGCTGACATTAAAAAGACTTGGCGCCTGCCCAATTCATGCTTAAAAACCGAATAACGCCGATAAGAAAAAAATTAAATCTGTTCTTCAAGATAATGTAAACTACTATGAGAAGAAAGGTATTGCTGATCTTTTTAACAATTTCTTCGTAAACGTAGGGAAAACTATATCTGATGGTATTCCAAGTGAACCTACTGATCCCCTGGAATACATGGATCATATTCATGAACACAACTTTTTCTTCTTTACACCTACCAACTCCTCCGATGTAATTGCGTGCATAAACAACATGAAAAAAAAATCGAGTGGGTTACAAACGTTTTCGTCTAAAGTACTTGAAGTTATTGCTGATATTGCAGCCCCGCTTATATCGAATATTATTAACCAGTCTCTCTTCCCAGGCACTTTCCCGAACCCCTTCAAAGTAGCTAGAGTAACCCTTATTTTTAAAAGTTGTGAAAAAAACTATGTTAACAATTATATACTTATCTTAATGTTACTAGTTATTAGCAAAGTATTCGAAAAAATTGTGTATGAAAAAGTGTATTCTTATTTTGAAAAAAAAAAATCATTTCTCTATAATAAACAATATGGTTTTCACTCCAAAAAATCAACAACACAGGCCATGTTAAATCATTTACAACACCTTTATTCTAATATTTATGAATGAAAGCCTGTTTTCTCTATATTTCTTGACTTTCGAAAAGCATTCAATTGTGTGGACCATAACATATTACTCTCGGAACTACACTGTTAGAGCATTCGAGGGGTTGCCCATGCTTGGTTCAGATCATACCTAACAAATCGGAAGCAATACTGTGTCATTGACCATCCAAAATCGAATCTATAGGCAATTAGCCATGGAGTTCGAAAAAGATCTGTCCTTGGGCATCTCCTATTTTCATTTTTTATCAATGATATTACTAAATCTACATCATTTTTTAAATTCATACTTTTTGCCGATGACAGCACGCTTTCTTCGGTCCTTCCAAACCAAAATCCCGTTCTGATTGCGGAGAGTATAATTAAAAAATCCAAAAGATATTATCGTAGCTTAAAGCTAATAAAATATGCCTTAATATCGATGAAACAAAATATGTTACATTCTCATGCAAGAAAAATATATATCTCCCATGCGTTCAAATTAGCGAAGGTAAAATCGAAGAAACAGACTCGTGTAAGTTTCTGGGCATCATAACAGATAAACATCTGACCTTCAAAGAGCACATCGCCCATATTAGTACTAAGTTATCAAAATCTATCGGAATTCTAACTAAAGTGAAAAATTACCGGCATGAAAAAGCTTTGCAAATGATTTACCGGACGCTCATTTCACCATACCTGCAATACGGAATAGAAGCATGACACGGAACTGATAAAAATACGAACAATATACTTTTTCCTACGCATAAAAGAGCCATTTGAGCGGTAAAGAATCTAGAATATAATGCTCCACAAATGATTCATTCAAAAGTTTACAAATACTAAAATTTCTGGATCTCTACAGAATCTCCATACGTAATTTCATTTTTAAAATATTGACTAATGATGGCGACAATAACCTCAAACAATTATTAACTGCACAAACTGATCATCACGACCATTTAACCCGAAATAGAAGTAACTTCATGCTTCCTAGTTATTCAAAAGCTCGGTCACAATATAGTATCCTCTTCATTGGAACTAAGACTTGGAACTAAATCCCGGCGGCGATCCGTGAAGGAAATTCTTACAAAGCTTTCAAATTAAATCTTGAATCCCTTTTCCTATCGGAATATTAATCATATTCTCTAAGATGACTAAGTCAAATCTTTTTTCCTAAATGACTTATCCTGATAGGGTGATTTGCCTTGGTTAATGTCGATGATCTTCAGTTTGTTCCAAAGTTCTCTCTAGATTATACTTTTAATATCTCGCCCATAAAAACTACTTTGTAAATCTATCTTCTAGAATCTAGAGTGAAATAATTCTTTCATCAGTCTAGTACGTAACTAGGTTAACTGAATTAGGTTAAGCATAATTGTACACCTTAGAATAGCATTCGTGGTATGATGCCCAATAAGTGACTGAACTTATATTCGCGGCCACAGGTAGCTATACTCAATTTTGACCATTGGACTAGACTTGAGAAACAATCTAT
This sequence comes from Morinoia aosen, assembly GCA_030386875.1. Lineage (NCBI taxonomy): Eukaryota > Metazoa > Arthropoda > Malacostraca > Amphipoda > Talitridae > Morinoia > Morinoia aosen. Next base: position 71,430,902 of record CM059559.1, read on the forward strand.
TTGTGTATCGTATTTGATAAATAAATTGTTTAAATTGTTTAACATTGGATAAGTTCGTTTTGTGAAACTTGATTTAGAGTCCGTTAACTTCATAACATGATTCCAAGTTACTCAATCAGCTTCAGCTTGTTTTTACGTTAGCAGGCAATTCCACCACAGGACTTGTCTCAGAGCGACAATGCATCTGCATAAGCTTCGATGAAAACAATATAATGTTTAACCTAAAATAATATATTTGCCTTCCCACACCCTTCGTATTTACCGGATTTAGCCTTCTGTGACTCTACTCAGCTCTCAAAAGTGAAAAATTCTCATCAATGAAAACCGTTTATACAGAGTAGAAGACATTCGAAAAATGCTAGAGGGCCTTTACGGTTTAATGGAAAGGATTTATTACTTTTTTAAGCAGGGGAAAATCGCTGGATTCGTTTTATCGATTCACACGAAGACAACTTTGAAGGAGATGGGCGCCTTAAGTGGCCTCATGTACGCAAAAAAAATTGTTAGATCTACTTAGAGACTTCTCAAATAATTCTGCCTCGCTCACAGTTGATTCAACCACTATCATAGATATTAACATACTTATTTGTGGTTTTCTCACCAGTCAGGTATAAGACCTTCAAACCGAGAAACTCAAAATCCAATATGTTATACTTTTTGAATGAACTTTTTTGGAAATCGACTGTTTTCCTATCTATTTCATTCCTTCTTGATTTCGCCTCGTGCAGTTAGCGTTCACAGAATAAAATTGATGGTGATAATGTCAGTCGCGAAATCTAACTTTAAAATTCCTTAATTAAATTACCTGCAAGCAGCCGCACTTCAGTACGCGTGGCCTGGCTTTTCTACATACGTGCGCGCAGTTCTGATTCTGACATAAATACAATAGAGGATTTATTGTTTTGCATCACTTGATATTGTTGAGCCATGAAGCGTAACTTGACTAATGAAGCACTAGAAGCAGTTAGAATATTCTTTAACACTACGATGGCTGAAGCTGCGTCAAAAGTTAATGCAGTTTAGAATGTTAGCAGTCATGGATCAAATCAGCCAGCATTTTTAATACGCTAGCCTATGATGCCTCAAACGTGAGTGCAATTTCGCGTTATTTTTTCTATTGCACAAATCGTCGCTTCTTTTCTTTCTGGTAAATTTAAAGTTTTATCCTAGTGGACCATTAGGAATGGTGTCGTATTTTAACTGAGTCAAGCTCAATAAACCTACAAAAAGTCGACCTCGATCGCAAAAATAATATTTAATGTTTTGTAGCTACCACATCTCGCTTGTCTCGCATTTAAGAATTGATCTGCAGGTAATGCACTTGTGTTCACCTTTTCGTCTTTCAATAATTGCGACTTTGCGAGTGAGTAAGCCCTTCAGGTGGCTTACTTTTTAATTCCTGAATCGTACTTTGAAATTAAAGTAGGAAATAGAATTAAGCTAACGTAACGCAATGTGACATGCAATTAAGTTACTGAAATCATGTTGATCAGATAATGTTTATATCATTAAATGAAGGATACAGTTCGAAAATATGCACCTACTCTACGTAAAATGTATAAATAAAATTGGAGTTGAGTTGAACGCAATGTTTCGGTGTGGAACAAGATCTGATTGAGGGAACATCTTGACTTGCACGGGAGCAAAAATTTATTTTCTGCACTCTGTCAGTGCAGAGAATGAGCATGTTACCTCTCACGTTGATGGATTGAACTCATGTATGTATAGCAAAGGAAAGTTCCCTCCTCGAGCCTCTGCATGAAACGATTTTTTTATTTTAAAAAATAATACTCACTCAAGACTACTTGTAACTGCATATTTAGACTACTCGAATATGCTTAACACATACAGTTCTTAAAACATATGAATATGTTTCAAGTATAAAACGTTTCATTGCAAAAACTTGTTGGCTTGAGACAGAATCATTGTTTCCTCAGAGCTCGAAGATATACTCAGTAAACATTACCTGTCATAAACACCACAAGAAGCAGGGAGTCATTGAGAGTGCAACATCAGAAAAGGTTACTTCACAGGTCAAGTACTAACAAAAAATCCATGAAGAATTTCGTTGAATATTATGATTTAATGCACCAAGACATTTGTATTAAACCAATCTTTCGAGGCCGTGTACGCACATCGCACCATACTTTCATTCTTTACACAACACAAAAGTCTATCACCGCTAACTCTTGCACTTCGTCAGGAGTGCTGGAGTTCTGCCCTGACTGCAATACATCATTCGTCGTTGAAAATACATTGGAGAAACTTCGAGGGTCACTAGGAAAGTTTTCAAAGAGTGTAAAATCACAGTCGTACTCACGCCATTAGCTGTACTGCCATTATAATGTAGTTATTGATTACACATTCGTAACTCGTGAGTCATGAATCCGTGTGCCAGTAGCAGATTTAGCTCGTCTGAGCGAAGACATACATTTCAAGGAAAGGTATTTCTTTGTTTGAAAAAATTATCGGGGAATGAATATCGTTGTACATCTTGTGGTGAGGCCTGGCATCAGGAACAAATATTAGAGGCGAAAGACGATTCTATGACCTTCCTAGGAGATTAAATTTATGATCGTTTGAACTAAAATTTTTTATTTTCTTTCTTGCTTTAACACGAATATTCACTAAAATTGTTTTTGAAATAAATTCTTAATCAGTAGTTAGCTGCTGAGGGTATGATCTTGAAATAAAATTTATAGGGTAACTTGCCCATGTTTAGAGGTGACAACAAATTTGACACCAATAGATAAAGGGAGGACACTGCTGACAAGGAGTGAGAACCTAGCCACGGGCGACTGTCCTCCTCAGCCTCTAGCGGGCAGAGCACAGGTCATCTGGCGGAGTTACTCGGCCGAGCGGAAGAGCTTCCTGAGGTGAGTAACTCTTGCGCCAACGAAGGGCATAAGAGCTTCTTTAAACACAGAATGCACTGATAATAGAGAACTGGATTAATGGTTAAACGGTTTAGATGGACATAGTTACTCAAACTTGAACGTCAGCTTATGAAGCAGGTAGGGAAAAAGTTAAATTTAACTAAAAAATTAGGAATTTCTTCAACCCCACAGTAAGGCAGAAACATATTCATGAAGGTCTGCTTGTAGTAGAAAAAGAAGGTTCGTTTTCAATTTTACTCTCACAGTTCTCACTTTTCGAAGTATACGAAGACCCAACTGGCAAATGTGTTTCATAATTTTAACGTATGATAAACAGGGGAAAATCTGAAATGCTGCAGCTCGAATTGAGATAAACTGAAGAAGTTTGATTCTTCATACATTTAAATTTTTTCAACTTAAGACTCTTGAACGTTGTATTATATACAGTATACAGACAAAATCCTTGAACGAAAGCTGTAATAAATGTATTTTTTTTATCTCTGTTAACCGTATAAAATAGTTTTTACAATACTAAATGAGTTCATGAACATTATAACTCATTATTACTCAGTATGTTTCTCTCCACTCAGTATCATAAACTCGCATTTGCCTCGAAAATTCTTTGCCGCTTTACGCAAAAAAATTGTTCATTTTCTTCCATGCCTTTCAAGTGAGCGCTTTAGAGCGTCACTTGTTGTGGGGTAGGACGAACAGGGATCAAACGTTAGAACGAACTGGAAAAAAAAATAATTGAGTGGAGAAAACGTGGTCTAATAGCTTCAAACCCTCTAAAAATTTCCTGATACCACCATCGCATCCTGTTTGACGTGAGAGAGGGTGCGTTGTCGTGTTGAAAAAAGACGGCTTGTGTTTGAAAAACTTTCCAGCTTCTTTAAGGCTTCGAATGAAAATTTGTCATTTGTTTGAGACTTCTATTCGAATTCACTTTCGCACCTTGTTAAACAATGTGTGAGAAAATTTCAGCGTTTTGAATATGCCAACCTATACACTGACCGAGGCGGTGTTTTGACTCTGTAAAACTTCTTTTGTTGAGAGTCTGGGATGCACCCGAGGAACTTTCCCATCTCTCTACTATTTTAGAAATTAAATTTTGCCTCACGACTAAAAATGTTATTAACAGAAAGCACGAGCGAACCTCCCCTGAACTTACTGAGAGGAGCCTTTATTTTAGCTGCCTAGCCTGTGGTTTCTCACTCGGAAATTTGCAGGGTGTAACACAATTGTGCCTTGATCTTATGATACATATGTTCAAGCATTTTGCACAAAGACCATCATGCTTTTTTCACTGTTATTCTTTTCTTTAACCGGCTTCTGCATTAACCTCATTCGTTTTGACAGCTTTGATTATCTTAGAGGAAAATAAAAATAGAAAAGAAAAAAACAGTTTGGTTCCAAAAAATAAATACGAAGATTGGATTTTCGTACAATTGATTTTGAAAATATTTTAATTAAAAAATCTATGAATTTTTTTGTGGAAATTCCACAATAGGTGTTTTAACATCCATGGCAGCGGTTGAATCAATTGAGAGGAAAACAGTACTCTTAATGTTTGCTTAAGATCGAAGAAAACACGAAAATAACCTTATCACTTTTCTGAAGACGAGAGTAAAAGCGTTGAGACGTTGGAAAAACGCCTTGAACGATATAGCCCTCACAGTGAAACACGAGCCTGTACAAGTGCACAATTGACTTGTATTGCAGAGAGTATGATGAGTGAAAATGATTACTGTTGATTATGAAAGAAAAGGTTTATTGATAAGTAATTAGGTCCTATAGGAATATGGCATGCAATAATTGGAGTGAACATGCTTACTGCATGCCGGATTTATGTGACATTACCGCATTCAAATAGTTCCGGCATTAAAGGATGTAGGATCGATTGACAACACGCAGGCCTAAATAAATAATGAAATATTTACTCTGAAAAAAATGTTTGCCGTTAACACTGTGTAATATCTCAAAAAAGGTGAGGTAAGTTATTTATAAATATTAAGCCATAGATAATAAAATCGTTTTTCATTAATTAATTTATATTTTAAGGTGCAGGAATGCATGACGTGCAAAGGAATGGCGATAAATCTCATTTTGAAGCAACGAGCTTACGCACTACCTTAGGTACTGAAATTCCTGTGTTATTTATGATTTATAAGTCATTGTTTGCCGGTTACCACTGTAAGGACGATCTGCTGTAGTTCTTACAGTGGGTGCAAAATTCCGTGATTTTCAGCTCCTTTAGTAATTTAACTCAACAATCTGTCGGACTCGCTCGGTATGGTCCAATAGCGCTTGCAAGTTTACTATTAATTTCAATATGTAGGCAAAATAAATGATAGTTACCTAAAAGAAGGTGGATAATTCGGTAACATTTGTATACCTTTATCTAAAGCAGAAAATGGTTTTGACATTGTTTTAAATCAAGTTTAAAATGTGATAAAAAAAACGTTGTCGGCACCCTAGGTAATATAATCGAATTGAGTCAGCAATTATATTACCTAGGGTGTATTCTACTTGTCAGCAATTATTTCGAGGATTTGAGTAAAAATAACGAGGACTAATAGGGAGGGAATATCGTCAATCTGGTCTGAAACATTAAAGTGGACACTAATGAGAGCCCTGAAAATGGTAGGGTTCAGAATGTTAGAAGTAGGAATGCGGCTCTAAGTTGGATGGGGAATCATTTAGCTGGTAAAAGCATGTATAATGCTGTGGGACAAGGAAAATAATTCTATTGTGGATATTCTGTACAGTCTTGAAATTAAGATTGCAGAGCTTAGCATCCCATTCTATCAGTGAATCTAGCGTTTGGCTGAATTTCACGAGCTGGAACGAGAGAAATTCACATAGAAAAACAATAAGACCTGAAGAAATTGCAAAAATTGAAATACTTCTTTGCACTTTGGAAGAAACCTCCATGATAGAAGACAGCAAGGCCATTTTAGCTACAGAAACCCATCGCGCGTCAAATCTGCAGACCGAGAGTAGCCGAGTCGGGGTCAGGGCACAAGTTTTCGATAAAACACTGGCAAATCGTTCTAAATCTGATATCTGACTTAAAAAGTTTGGAGAGACAACGTATTTAAGGAAATTAAAGAATTTCACGTGATACGTACAAGAATCTAGCATGACGTGATTCGTTCATTGGGAAAATGCTGATAAATGTTAATAATTATTTTCAAAAGGTTTCCTATACTTTTTTTAGCTCTTTGTATACTCTGAGGAGTAATTTGACTTTTTCACTTGTTATTTTCCGACGCATTTGAATCTAACCGGACTTATCTGAAGTTTTGTGGCATTTAAAGTGACTTAGTATTATTAAATGCTTGAAAAAATTAATATGGAGAGAACTATAAAACAGAATTTGACAAGCTTCAGCTTAGGAAATAAGAGACGCTAAGTTTTGGAGGCCCATGACTAATTCAACTGTACGGTATCAAATGGCCGTGTTCTTAATTGGTAAATAATCTTTGAAAATAGGATTTTTTGTTGCTCAGCTTCACAATCATTTTTATAGGAATCACTATTAGTGCTACTTAGTGTATTGCTGAGTAAAGTAATCATCTGTATGGACCGAATTACAAATATTGACAACACGGTTGCTCCTCTAGTACAGCGTGTAGAGTTTACTTGCATCTACATTGTCTTCGTCGAAGGAAAACAAAAATAGTTTAAATATGCAAATCGATGATACAAAGGCTTAACTCACAGCAAAACAATGGGAAGTGCCTTTTTATTTTCTCTTAAAGTGGTAGATGATGTAGTCATGAAAGAAAGATGTTTTCTGACGAAAAAAACAGGAATATTGTAAAATTAAATTTACTTGAACAGGAAGAGAGTAAATGATAAATCCTGAAACTGTTTTAGGATACGCCTCTCTAAAAGTGGAAGAAAAAAATATTCATAATTCCTGTCTGTTCATCCATATGTAACTTATATCGAAAATTAGTTCCAAAGAACGTTGAGCATCTTAGAGACTCTCACGTTGAGCACCATAGAGGCACATCATTGCAGCTGCAAAGTGATATCGAACGGCTCAAAATATTCAGCGAACAACTTCTCTGCCCTTGGCTAGTTCGTGTATTGATGACTTTTGAAAACAACTCGCTACAGTAGCTTTTTTTATTTGTAGTAGAAGTACCATCTTCAACTTATTAAGGTGTTGAATTTATTTTGCAGGTACTAGATTTTAGCAGATGCAATTTTGTCAGAGCTCAGTGTTTGAATCATAGCCTTAGAAGAAGCGGACAGTAAAACATTAATTAAGGGTGTTATAACTCAGTTAATTTACCAATAAAAGAGTTAGTTGAGGGTGTAATCAGTGAGTTCATGAACTCGTAGCACATGGATCTCTACTTTAGCTCATGAACCTAACACGAATGTGAATATCGTCATGCGGGCTGTACTGTTGTAGGCTGGAAGTATTTGAAGCCGATTTCCTTGGAAGTATTTCGGAAGTATTTGATTTCGGAAGTATTTCGGAAGTATTTGAAGCCGAACATGGAATGATGTTTCCGTTAGGGATTTTACTCTTGTAAGGTTTTCATGGCATATTTTTCTCTAATTTTGCGAATTACAGTATACCTATGTATACCCACACCTATGTATATTTATTTTGTGCTGCATAATTACATTGCCATTCAATACTACCTGGCCAGTTAAAGTAATTTTTAAATATTTCTCGAATGCCAGTGCTATTCATTCCAGAACGAACATTGTGCCCAGATAAAGAACTAAATTTAAAGTGGGTACTGGAAGTACATTATCAAGGTGTTTTTGACCTGGAGCAAGTACTTGCGCTTCCCTTAAAATTTATACTATAATAAGAACCCCGTCCGTCTCTCTGTCTGTCTGTCCGAAGTTAGCCGAAAGTGTGTGATGAGCGTATCTGTGATACAAGCTTCATCAACTACTCAATTTCCAGTGTATTAATCCATCAGATTCGAGTAGCATGAATATCATGGGAATTCTTAAGAAATAGGAACGTATGTCATGGGATTTGTGGAACATTATTATACAGTTTTGACGGACCATGTGCACTCGGCCTCATCAACTCTCGAGAGATTGAATTTTTTATTTCTTGCGGCATTTCTTTCATTTGCCTTCTTTCTTATTTCAAATAAAGGGTTGTGGACTATTGTTATATAATAAACAGGCACACAAAATTAATTTGTCTGTAGTTTCTGAGCAGTAGCAATAGGTTTGAAGAAAATTCTGAAATAACCGTATAAAATTCTAAAGGTATTTTCAGCTGTTCTTCGAGCTCGAGATAGTCAATAGTTATAGACTGCTTTCGATGGATAGTGTAGATTTCTGTCTTGGTAAGGTTTCATTAGATTTTCGTGCAGAGCAAAAGCTTCATCACGGACTATGACATGTGGTACATCAATAGTTGCAAATGCACCCTCTGTAGATCGGCTTTTAAATATCTCACCTTCTTCCGAACCATCGTCTACCGATGACTCTTCCTCTTCCAGGTATTTTAATAATGCTTTGTCTAGATCGTCCAATCTGACAGTGTGAGAAATCATATGTTCACCGCAATGCATGAAAACAACTCCCGACTTTACACTTATGAACTGCCATTATTTCACGTTCGGCGCATCACACTAAATTACGGTTTTTAAATGGCAGTACCGCTTTTCTCGGAAACCGTAGCTTTACTGCTACAAAACTTATTTGGACACCGCTTTTGCTTATTTCGCTTGGCAATTACATGATCTTTCAGGTCAAACCTGATATCATTTATCGGCATGGTTGATGTCGCCACGCTCGTTTTCGCTGCGTTTTGTTTTCACAGCTCCTTTCAGGTATGCATTAAGCATTAACTATATACTGTACATTTCTTCGTGTGGGAAACCCATACAAATAGGTTTAATACGACAAGGTCAATTGCAAAGTTTACTGTGCTGCAAGTTTAAACATTTTTAAAAAACCTTCAACGGAACAAAGAAGGCAAATTTTAGGAAATATTCTACGCAAAAATTAACAATATTTAGGTACATGCAAATAAAAATTACATAATTTATTTATTCAAGGGTTAAAATCTAAAATGGTGGCGATTTGGCGTCCCATTGCACGGCTTTGGCTTTGTCACTGCTGCCGCGACGAGTGAAATGTGAGGAGCAGTGGATTTCTGTGGAAATCTTCCTACCAAAGAATGGGGCCCTGGTCCTTGAAGGTCTCGGCGTAGAGGCAGACGAATGTCTGCCGTAGGAATCGTAAACTAGTTCAAGCAGTCGGCAGACAAGCAGTCCCACATCAATGATGTAGAACTTTCAAATGACGGCTGCGCTGCAGTTAGACGCGTCGATATAAACCAGGCGTCCTGTGCGAACTGCGACCCGCCGATCCGTCTCCTCACTCACTCTCGGTTATTAAAGACGGTAAGTTGACGATACTGTAAGGAAGGATAGACTGATCAACAAAATTAAAGCAGCTGGGGTCTTTATGATTCAGCTTTAGCAACGAGATACAACCAAAGCCTAATCAAAACACAGCAATGCTAACCTGAGTTGAAGTTGTGCCTCAGTGTGATGGACACTCCGGAGTTACATAAGGAAGAACGTAAAAGCAGCAAAGTAAAGAATAATGCTCATGTAGAGAAGAGTTAGATTGTCAAGTTAAGATTTACCCAGAAACCTAGACAGCCTACTCGCTGTCTAGCCGGCAGGCCCCAGGTAAAGAATTTAAGGAGAAATATAAGGTAAGCCGAGCCAATTCGGCTCTTTAAACAATTTAAGAAGGCAATAAGGTTAAATACACATGTACGCTCACATTCACACAAGTACAGCAAGGCAAGAAATAAGTTAATCAAGCAAGTAATATAGGTATAGTAAATGAAGTGGCAGAAGCAAGTGGGCCAGTAACGACCAAGTAAATGGGCAAGAAGGATTAAGTAGTCAACATTGAAGAGGAAGTGGGCAAGGAAGCACGGAGGAAGGCGAGTAGCCGCAGGTCCAGCGCCGCAGGATCGACGGCCAGGTACGCCAACGATAGGCTTCCGCAAACCCACAAGTGCTCCGTGATAGAGCTCACTCCTTGCACTAAGTGTGGCGGTGACAACCGAGGACGCCTAAATAAAAATCGCAAACAATTAGTGACGCATACATTGCGTATGCTATAGTAGAGAAGTTCAAAAAATATCTAATCAAAACCAGCAAAGGTCTGTCCCACCTCACCTGCCCGAAACGACGTCGAACTGCAAGTAAGGTTCGAACTCCTGTGCGCTTCTCAGCGCAATGGGGAATTTAACAATTCTCCATAATCTCTTGAAGTCAAGCTATGTTTTTATTTACCCGTTTCCATCATGAACTAACTTGTATATTGTCAACGCATTTACTACAGCCATGTCAAGAAGCCGAGTGAATAATGGTCAGTTCCACTTTTTACCTCTAATGGATGAGGCATATTTTGACACAAGCCTGTTATGTTTGTCAACGCATGCAAATGTTGTAGGCACTCAGTACGTGAGGTTGGGTGACGTTCCCTCTAGTTTTTTCCTGTTTTTTTTTCAGTGATGCACATTGGTAACTGGTTCAACTGTTGCGTAATTAGTTCCAATTATGACACATTTATTGTTCAGCCACCTAAAAATGAAAATTTCATTGCTGGCATCAAATTTGTAATCATAAGATCCTCGCGATTATTTTTTCATCGGCTTGGATTTTTTATAGGACATTTTTTCAGTCTGTTTTTTTCTCATGGTTCATATCCTTAATCCCTGAGGAAAATTAGCAAATCAGAACTTGTGAATAAATTATCGGAGAACACACAATGTGACCGAGGATCTGCTATAACTTCCAGCATTTAAAGGACAATCCTGCATCCAAGTTTAAGATCGTCTCTAGGCCCTCCCTAATGATTCTTCCTACATGTACAGTTCAAAGTTGTAACAATATGCAGCTACAGCGCACAAAGCCCAAAACTTGTTACCAAATATTACGGGTTTTCCTTTTGTGAACTGTTTCAGTCGTTATACCCATAGTATTTGAAAATCATAAGGTCCACAGAGAGATTTGATCCAAAAATTTCAAATTTCTAGAAGAATTATTGCATCATTTGAATGACATAAATTTTGTATCCTGTGTCAGACTTATTATCTTCCTATTCTTCCTTATTACACAAATCAATAATACATTTTAGTTGTTGGAAACTGTTTCTAGTCATGGCCTTTTAGATTAGGGCCCATATTTTCGTCATTTGACCAGTAATTGCTCGGGGCTCTCAATATGCATTAGCTGGGAAACATAGCATAAAATTTTTTTTCAGTTAATCCACTGAGAGGATATCAAAGCAGTTCTTACTTGATGCACAATATTGAATAACCAATAGTAATTTGATATGAGAGTGGAAGTCTATGCGTGCAGTTTGATACTATGCGTACAAGTTCATACGTTACAAAACAATAATTTTATATATGTTCCCATGAATTTTAAGTTTTTCAACACCTCCCGGGGAAAAGTTGAATGTAATAACATTTTACATCGTTCTAAGAGTAATTGTGCAGTTAGGTGTGTCATTATGTTCTATCTTATACATTTTAAAGAGAGTTATTTCAGTGTCCTATTTATAGGACAGAGGAACTTAATGGCTTAAAATGATGAATCTGATTTTTCTTCATTAGACCAAGCAGTAAAAAATTAGTTCATCACGGTACAAATTCATTCGATTTACCCGTGTTAATGTGCTAAAGATGTGACAAGTCTGGATGTGGTTAAATGGGATGTTTCTCTGGGATGGTTGGGTGTGGAAGGTTTCCATAGATGAGACCCCTGCTGTTGCTTGTGTCTCCATGGTCACTATTCGGCTCGCATGAATTGTTAGCTTTTAAGTTAGAACAGTGAACTAATTTCGTCGCAAACGAGAATACTTTAAAGAAAACAGGGGTCTACATACACCTGGGCAAAAAATTAATTCAGGAAGAACTTAATCGAAAGCGTATTTACAGTCGAAAGAGGTGAGATTTAAGATTTTTGTACCGAGGTAAATTCTGTTAACTGCTCAATGAAGTCAAAGAGGTTTGCGAGACAGCTGCGTCTCTTCCCTGGAACAGTGTCGGGTGTCTGTAATAAATTTTGAGGATTGATGTTGTTACCGTGCGCACTTTAATATAGGTTAAACCTCAACCTATCTGTGGAGTACCTTGCTCGTGACGTGTCATTTGGTGGCTACTTGTTGACTCGTGAGGATGTGACGCTGGGACACCTGCTTTTGAACGTGTATTTAACCCTATTTTTTTGTTCTTTCCAGTAATAATTATTCCTAAAATCACCAATTGACCAACTAAAAGTGAATAATCTAAATCGAATAAATAAACTTAAATAAATTAAACCGGACTAAAATAACCGAATAAATTTCGGTATGTAGGAACTGGGGCTGAGGTAAGTGGATTATGTACATATGTGTGCTCAGCCAAGTTCCGGTAGTACAGTAGATATAGGATTCTGTTCTTTTGTACGTGAGTGGCTTGGTTAGTTAGTAAATAAAGTTCGGTGAAATTCTGCGAATAAACTTCATTCATAGTTATTCAGTTGTTGAACTAAATTCTTATTTTCATTAATCTATTTGTATGTGCCTTGCCTTTGAAGTGGAAACATTCATAATATTCTTAGTTACTTGTTTATCAAAACCCGTGTGTATCGGTCAATATGCGAAATTTAACCAAATTATTTACTTCAATTATTTTACTTCCTATTTGAATATTATTTCTATTATTCCATTTTCTATTTCGTTGTATACTTTGCCTTATCCGTCAATTGTTATTTCTGTTAATTAGTGTTCTTCTTGCGTTATTTCGGCCTTATGAAGCAGATTGTCATTATTTTTAGTTTACCTGGTTTATCTTTTGCTTTCAGCTGATGTGGAAACACCCCTGTGTTTCCCGCCCACGCTCCATTTCTGGGGCTCTCCTAACTATGAGTGTTTCATTTGTTTCCTGACTTTTCTATTATTTTTCGCCACTATTTTTGATCCGTAGTCCCCCCTGTCTGATTTACGCTGATTATGTAGGTGTCTGTTATAAATATACCTGAACGCTTTTGTTTATTCTCCTTCATTTTCTTAAAAGTCCTCTGGTTATCGAGAGAGCATTTTCTTTTTCCTAATTCGGCACCCGCTAACAATGTTTTGTCATTCGTATTTTTGGTCAGCTTTCTTGTATTACTAATGACAGATGTCAGGTTTATACGCTGACAGTTATTGGATATCTGTGACATTTACCTATGTACAGTCCAGTAGGACTTAAAGGCTCTTATGCGGGAAAGGGATTGAAGAGGCTCGCTTAGGATTAGCTGTTTACCTCACTCGTTTCTCCTAATACATGTACTGGGACTGTGACCGTCAGTTGTAGTCGATTTAAGGGGGCCCTGGGGAGTCCGATGGGTGAATTTTTTTTCTTGGAAAAGGATCCTTAGGTGGTGGACTATTCGGTCCTAAAATTTTATGGCGCTACGGGCACTAGGTCCCTCCCCTTTGTAAGAGGACTAAAAATCCTGAATTTTCGAATCCATTTAGACCCCATATAAAAACAAAACAAAATGAAAAATGGAAAATTTAAAACCGTAACTTTGCTTACAATGCGTCAAGGATTCTAAAACTGTCTTTGATTTTGTTCTAGCATAAAAACTCAATGAGTTCAATTCGTTTGAAAAATCAATATAAATGAACTAAAAAACCAATTTGTCCAATTTTGTCAAAAACTAAGGCCTGACTCGAAAAAATGAAACTAAGAAATTGTGTTTCGTTTCAAAAGTTACATGTAATAGTCAAATTTCTTAGGAATTAGACTATAAATATAAAATTTCATAATTTTATTTTATAAAAAAAATAAAAAAAAATTATTTTCATTTTTTGTAAATTACAATTCACAGTGTGAAAATGAAGTTATACATGGAGATTACGAAATAAAAATGAAAACAGCATTCAATTACATAAATTGTCCACTATATTACACTTCAACAAAAACTTTTGTTTATGGCTTATACCCAACACCTCTTAACTTTCAACATTCAAAAGATAGAAGTCAAAAAGTTTTTATGCTGGAAGAAAAAAAAGACAGTTTTAGAATCCTTGAAACATTTCTAACAAACTGATAGTGTTTTTTTTCAATTTGTACATTTCAATTTTCCTATCATAGTTCAATCCAAAGATTCGGTATATTTTATATATTGGTAAAATATCGCATATATAAGAAAAGATTCTAATACAAAATAAAAGCACTATCACTTTTTTTCAAATGTTCCAAGGATTCAAAAACTGTCTTTGAATTTGTTCTGGCATAAAAACTTTTTGACTTCAATCTTTTTGAAATATGTATAAAAATGACTGAAAATCTAATATTTCTAATTTTTTGAAAAAACCAAGGCCTAAATCAAAAAAGTTACACGAATAAAATATGTTTTTCTTTCAAAAATACATACACTGGCAAAATTCAGACCAATCGGATCCAAATTCAAATTTTACCGGAGGACCTCCGTAAAGTGTTCGGGGCTAAGCTGCATAGCTATCTCTGCAACTTCAAATCTGTCATCTGCCAGAGCTAATAAATATTTGGAGCTTGAAATTGAGGAATTTCAAATTCTGTGAACATTGAATTTTGACCTTTTTAATGTAAAGTCATTTGGGATTTTCGTCATACATCTGTTGTCTTTTGAGTTTCATCGTTTAGATCAACCTGTTGTCTAATAAAATAAACCCTATTTTTACTCGTCTATCGTTCGTACATTCGTAGAAGATCTTTTTGGTTTGGTTTTACCAGTGCTGCGACCGTGATTTTCAATTTCGCTGTTTAAGTGTGATTGCTCAGCAATCCTAGAGGCACGGGTAGGCTTACACGCCAGACTATCGCCTTCTGTTTGGGACTTCGGCACCTTTTACAGACTCTTATATTAATGTTACCTGGTCTTTATGAGAAGTCCAATTTCCTGAGAACATGGCAGAAGGTTAGTGGTTAGTTTGTCACTTGCAGCTGAAGTGATTGTCAGAAAACTAGCTGATTTATTCTTTCAGTGTCAGATGCATTGTTGGTTTATTGTTTTTTTGTCAGTTTCATAATATCGAATTTTCTCTTTCATTCACTCTAATTTTTTCCCGTGATTAGTCTAAAACTCACTTCTTGGCGTTACAGCGCGAAATCAAATATGTGATGATTTTCCATTGTTCGTAACCTCTACACTGATCATTCTTTTCTCTCGAGTTGTGATGATGGCATTATATTATGTATTTAATTTCGAATCAACTGTGTCGAGAAGATTGATGGAAAATTGGAATACCCTACGATTAGTGTATAGTGACTATACTTTAGTGACCCCTCAAATCTATCAATGGCTTCTAGCTCAGTTACCGCTTAAATTCTATCTTGTCTTTTCAAGTTTTCAGTAATCTAAAGATGTACCAATGCAAATATATCCAATTCAAGTTCCAGTTCCCCAATCTAGTGTCCTCGATACGCACAACTGGAGAAGCATATCTAAGACCGCTACTTCACTTACCGCAAAGGCACTCAAAGGCCGAAGTAGCAACATCAGGTGTTAGAGGTGGTGACCACAGCGGTATCATCAGGTCCTACAACTGGTGACCGCAGCTGTTCTTCAGTGGGTTCACAATCGGCCCTAGGCTTCTACATCGCCTGCCACTTACAACTGGTGATCCAAGCAGATCTCCAGCGGTTTCATCGTCGGGCCGAGGCTTCTACATTTCCTGCCCCAGCCACCTGGTGACCCTAGCAGCATACATCGGCGCTCTCCAACTGCAACCAACGAAGCAACAACTTTCGTTGAAATTTCCGCTAGATGTTCCTATTACCACAAGAACGTAAACGAAGCGCGAAAATACACAACCGAGGTGCCTACAGCTCGGCCCCCAAGCTCGGCCCCACGCTCGGCCCTAACGCTCGGCCCCAGCGCTCGGCCCCAGCGCTCGGTCCCAACGCTCGGTCCCAACGCTCGGTCTCAACACTCGATCTCGACGTTTGGCACAAACGCACTGCAGCAACGCTCTGCAGCGACGTGTTGTGATTACCTCACCATCTGAACATACTCAAAAATATCGTTCGAACTACCTTCTCTCTAGCCAGAGGGTACTTGTGGTGACTAGACTTTAGTCACCCCTCAAATCTATCAAGCGCTCCTCGCTCAGTTTCAGCTTAAATTCTATCTAGTCATTTCAAGTTTTCAGTAATTCTAAAATGTACCAATGCAAATTTAATCAATAAAATTTCCGACTTCTCAATCTAGTATCACCGATAAACACCACTGGAAAAGCATAAGTCAGACCGCTACTTCACTTGCCGCAATGGAACTCAAGGGCCGAAGTAGCAACAACAGGTCTTGCAAGCGGTGACCCCAGAAACAACAACCTGTCTTCATGTGTTTCATTGAGGGTGATGCTAATATTGTCAAGTAAATCATCAAGTTCATTGCTGTCGGTAACTGTCTTGAGTGAGTTTCGATAAACTACCCAATTGAAAGTTAAGGCCGTATCGCCGGTGTATTGGGGTTGGTTATAAGGTTGTTTTTTTTGTTGGAATACGCGCGGCTTAGAGGTTAAATGCCCCCGTTATCGGATACAAAACCGCCCGCGAATCATTCGTGTTCCGCCTTACCTACCGGCCGTGTACCGCCTCAGTACCAGATTCGAATCGCGGCTGGCCGTCCATGGATTATGGGTTAAAAAATCGCTCCCGGTTTCACGTGCCTCGCCTCACGGAGTGTACAATGTTGCACTGGAAGCTTTGGATCTTACAATACATTCACACTTAATGCATTATGAATGTATTGACCCAATGAGCTCAGAACAATATTGTACATCCAATGAGATCGATGCACGTGCAACTGGGAGCTCAGGAACATACGATATTACACTAGTATGGACACGGAATCCCGCTCTTTCTTTAACTTTTATTACAAAAATGAAACATTCTCTATATAAAAATAAACATAAATATCTTACTTCCAATAATCACAGCTTTCCCACCAATGGCACACCAAAATAATATATGAATTAAACATTAGGGTGACACCTATTTTTCGACTTGTGAATTTCAACTGGGACTGGCGGCCATATTGTGAGGTTCTAGCCAGAAACAATGTACATAAATTTTTTTGGAAAAAAATCAACATTTAGAGGTCGCTCAAAGTTTGACGTATTAATACTAATTAGTGTAAAAATCCCAACTATTCCATATTTTTGGAGATATAATTCAAAGTGTGATATATGGATAAGCCGGTCAATTCTAAACTCTGTGAATGGCAGAAAGGAATGCCGAAATTGTAAACAACGTTTTATGGCGCAATGTTATGGTTGTTGCAAGGAGGTTTATCAGTAGCGATCGATGTGACCATTGGTAAGTGATGTTGTGGTGGGAAGCGCTCTCCGGATTTAGCTTGTTATTCGTTCCACAAAACAGATTCAAAATTGTTTCTAAATTTAACGACAATATATTTGCATGTTTATTGCTTTGTTTATCGTGAACTTGTTATTTGTTTTTTTCCAGATACTGAATAATAGGTAATAGCTATATTAGCTAGATATTAATTGTTCATTCTGGATGTAATCTAGGATGGCGTCAACAAGATCTAAGACAGACATCTATTTACTTACCTCGCTGGAGAAAACCATAACAGGAAGTAAGCTGCCCTCAAGAAAGCAGGTGCTGCAGGTTTTTTTCTATTATTATCTGGAACAAAAGAAGACAAGGAAGGACGCAACAGCTGATACAATGAAAGCTCCTGGAGATTTCTGGCAGCGCGCTCGAATTCCTATGCAGAAAGACCAGCGAGTAAAAGAAAACATCTTACGTTTGTACAAGTAATGGGCCAGTCTGAAAAAGAACAATAGCCGAACGACAAAGACCCAAAAAGAAAATGAAAAAAAGTTTGTCAACTCGTTTGAAAATCTGTTCGATATCGCTCACGCAAGTGCAATGTCAATGATAAATCTTGAAAAAGACAGACAGTTCTTAAAGGCACAACGGGTAGAAGGGAAGCAAGGCTCGATGATTTCTAAGGATATGGTACTTTCAAATAAAGTGTCTCGACGCCGGAAACGGGAAAAAAAGGAACAACACCGTAAAACGAAGTCTTTTCAAGAAAAAGGGAAGATCAATGAAATAGGCCAGTTGGCATCGAGCTCAAGTTCAACATCTTCTCCAGAATGAAAATCTGATGAAGACAATTGCGCTGGTCCATCTACGTCTCAGATGCCTCCCTCTAAACGTACGCGGGCGTCCAAGAAGATAATGGATAGCGAATTGTCAGCCGCAATGGATCGTACCTTAACTACTGATCGTGATGCAGTACCTATTCCTTCTTAGTGCTGCTGCTCGAAGTCTCGGACATGATCCCAAAAAACTTGTCATAAACCGTGAATCCTTCCAGAGGGATCGGCAAAAATTCCGCGCTGCAGCTGCTGCCGAGATCAAAAAATCCTTCAAACCGTCTGTTCCACTCACTGTTCATTGGGACGGTAAGATTGTTCCTGCAGCAGACGGAGGACCAGCCGTTGACCGCCTCCCAGTATTGGTTTCGGGAGATGGGGTTGAAAAGCTTCTTGCTGTGCTCAGTCTCCCCAATGGAACCGGACAAGCTACTGCTGACGCAATAATATCACTTTACAATTGAGGCATTGAAAAACAGGTGGTTGCTCTATCCTTTGATACCACTGCTTCGAACACAGGTTTGGCAGCAGGGGCATGTACTATCGTAAAGCAACGACTAGGGCATGAGGTTCTCCACCGAGCCTGTCGCCACCACATGTACGAATTAGTCTGTGAGGAAGCGTTCTCCACTTGCTTTGGACCCTCTAGTGGTCCTGAGATTCAACTTTTCAAGAGGTTCAAAACAACATGGGCTGAGTTGGACAAGACAGCACCAAAAGCAATGGAAATGGATGAAATGTCAGAAAACCTACTCAATCGACGTAATGACCTTTTGGTGGAGTTCCAATGCCTACTTGATGGGTAGCACCAAGGAGCTTTAATGGAATGGAGGCGGCATCAGCGCTCTAAAGTGAAGCCAATTTTCGGTAGCTGTAGGGTATACGGGCACACACGCGGAGATGGGGCTCAGTGCGTGTCAGACACTCAGCGTGACAGGGCGCCGCTTATCCACGCTGCGGTCAAGGACGAGTTTTTTCAATATGAGTTTCTTTATCATTCAGCGAGGACGCAATTGAGATATATGCCTAAGAAAAAAACAAGTCAGCCATTTAACAGCGCGGTCTTCAGTCGCTGATGATGGAGGTGGTGCTACCCCTCCACTGCAACACCACCTCCACACTGGGACCCAATGCCGGGTGGTCGGGGCTTCGGTCGGCAAAAGTGGCTTCACTCGCTTGACTGGCAAAAGATAGCGATGCCGCCTCCATTCCATTAAAGCTCCTTGGGTAGCACCCAGGAGATGATTATCGTGAGCTACTGGAGCTGTCAATTATTGTTCTCGGTGGGCAGCCAAAACTAGGAACACACATTGCTTCCCCTGGTGCTCTACATCGTGCACGATGGATGGGAAAAATAATTTATGCCATAGAGGTGTTCTTGTTTCGTCACCAAGATAAATTCGTGCTAACACGCAATGAGTTTTCCAGAATCAAGCGATTTGTGGAATTCAGTGTCTCTACCTATGTGGCTCCTTGGTACAAAGCTCCATGTCCAACATCAGCCCCAACGCAAGACCTAGTTCTATTGAAGGAACTAATAGCATATCCGGATAAGGAAATAGCTCAATCCACATCTACTTCATTGGGGAGCCACTTGTGATACTTGAGTGAACGATTGGTTGCTTTGCCGTTCTTTGTTGACAGTGTAAGCTTGGAAATAAAGCGAGACATGGTGAAGGACTGTAATAATGAAGAAGGTTCAGAGGATCCTCCACGTCGAGTCACAGTTGACACCAGAGACGCATCCTTCACCAATAAAACTTTCGCAGACTTTGTAACAAAAGGATCCATGAAGCTTTTGCAGTTATTTTATATTGACACAACCTTTTTTGCCACTGACCCAGCTGCCTGGAATACTGACCCAGCTTACTTGGACGCCCAACAGCGTATCAAAGCTCTACGAGTGGTCAACGACTTCGCAGAGCGTGGAGTGGCAATGATGCAAACAGACAACCTGGCCTTAATTAAGTAAGGATGAAGGACAAAAGCAGTACCTATTGCAGGTTGTAGAGGCTCACCGAAAATCCTTCCCAACCGCCAGCAGTCAAACTTAGATCCTGCAAACTAGGCGACATGAGTGGGAGATTGGCGCCCATGAGACCCCTGCCTTCGAGAAGCTAATACGACATACTGTGAGGGGGACCTAGGAATTATTCATCTTCAAGCTTGAACAATTAAACTAAGCACAAAATAATCGTCATTTACTAGTTTCTAATCAAAACAACCAAATATTAAGCATATACGGCGAAAAAAACTCAAAATTTATTTTATTGCGATTTTACGAACTTTTACCTCCTTGAGCGACCTCTAAATATCAATATTTTTAAAAAAAAGTTTACACACATTGTTTTTAGGTAGAACCTCACAAGATGGCTGCCAGTCCCAGCAGACATTGGAAAAAAGTTTTTTACCCCCATATAAGTGTCACACTATTAAACATAAAATCACAATCCGTTTAAAATGCTGCATGTAACAAACAAAAATCAACTACATAAACATAAGGTTGGGAATGAAATTTCCTTATCACAAAGTTCCCTTTCAACGCAATTTTACGTTGCAGATTAGATTACTGGTTAGTTTAAGCCTCCCTATCAGCAACAAATGCGATCCAAAGAGAGGAAAAGGGAGGCACCATTCAGTATGGATGCAACACGTGAACTACGTTTTGCGACATAAGTGTACCACTAGGTAAATTGATCATTTGTATACTGGCATAAATGAATAGCATTTTCATAGTTTCACTACCTTTTCAGAATTGATGTTAGCATACCAGGTAAAAATTATCGTACACATATATTTTTCAAACTTTTTATAAATGACCAAAAATAGATTTGAGCAGTGCAGTCGGTTTCTAAATTCTGCTACTCACAACCTAACCGAACCAACCGTAGCAATCGGACAAACGTAGTTAACGTTTAAAAGGGAACGCGGAATCTGTGCAGAACTGGTATAAAAACAGTAAGTTGAGAAAAAAGTTCATGAAACAAGATCAAAGTTGAAGAAGAAAGTAGTAGGTGCTAAAAAACAGGACTGCACTGAACCGAAAACCGGTGGTCCTTAACATAACAAAAACATTTTATTTCAACAAAAAGAAGGCCTACCTAACTCTTAGCTCGGGCCCTCACATTTTCTCCCTGGGAGTTTCCATAGATACAATAGTTGCATTCCTCTGAGGAGCGTCTACATTATATCGCGTGTCCCACCAAAATATCCCCGAATATTTAATTGATTATAAATCCGCTTTAAATCAAAATTTTTGAACTGTTTTTTTTTCACAATGTAGTAAATTTTCTTTCCGTTTCGAATAGTCTAGTTTTTTGAAAATCATTTAATAACCACTTTACAGTGATCGATTTACTGAAAGACGTAGAAAAACTAATTGTTCAAAGGAAATGTTATAAAACCACAACACTGGTGTTCTTCATTTCTCAATACCTACTATTAAAAATAATTTCACAATGATGTATCCTACATACCACCAGGTATTTAAACGCTCTGATAGGTTATTTACTCCCTTGTTTCCTTATTTCAAGACACCTAAAATGCTGTTCACTAACGATCAAAGAATTTTCATCGTATTGGAATATGGAGCAACGAAAAACTGTGAAAAAGTTCGAAGAGCAATTAATGAAAAGTTCCCGGAAAGGTACACGTCCGATTCGAAAACTGTGAATAGCACAGTTAGAAAATTAGAAAGAAAATTAAATACTCCTCTAACTTCACAGTTCACAGTTTGCCGTTGCTTCATCATCTAATACAATGAAAATTCTTTGATCGTTAGTGAGCTGCATTTTAGGTGTCTTCAAATGATGAAATAAGGAAGTAAGTAATGTATTGAGAAATGAAGAACACCAGTGTTGTTTTGAAAACTTTTGCTCTGAACAATTAGATTTTCTACCTGTTTCAGTAAATCGATCACTGTAAAGTGGTTATTAAACGATTTTCAAAAACTTAAATTATCCGAAAAGGAAACAATATTCATTGAATTGTGAGAAAAAGACATTTCAAATATGTTAATTTGAAGCGGAGATTTAATCACTTAAAAAGTCGGGGACATTTTTGTGGGACACCCGGTATATACAGGGTTGTGTGTTGCGATGCACATATTTTAACCAAATACAGAAAAACGCAAAATAAAACGATTTTCATGAGTGACAAAAACCTCAAAATTTCTTTGTTTTCGAGAAATGATGACCTGAAATAATTATAGATTCCCGTAGGGATGGCCTGAAGCGCGCGTCAAAGAAGTTAGATTTTACTCGTTGGCTGCAAAATGAGCCTATTCCTACGGGAATCTAAAATTATTTCAGGTCATCATTTCTCGAAAACAAAGAAGTTTTGAGGTTTTTGTCACTCATGAAAATCGTTTTATTTTGCGTTTTTCTGTAATTGGTTAAAATCTGTGCATCGAATTACACCACACCCTCTACATATATTATTCTTGTTATCTATACATGAAGTAATAAACCAATATAATATATTATATTATATATTTTTTTTAATATACATATATATCAACTCAAGTGTACAGAGTGCCCTTTCAATGCTCATGTACATTAAATATGTATATATTTAATAAAATGGCCGCGTACCGGTACCTTGATTGATTACTCAAATTTTTAGACATTATTGAAATGATTTGCCTGCAGGGAACATTTTGAATATCATTAAAGAACATAACAAATGAAATTAGAGTTACAAGGTAAATTTTCAATACCCTACCTCAGCTGGGTGACCAATGAACCAGCTATAAAAATTTTTTCAAAAGAAATGCATCATTCGTAAATTACATACGCAGGCACTTTAAAATTGACTGTATGTGCTTGTCTATTGGCTGGATGCTGAACAGCATTTTACATAATAAGTTCAAACACTGAAAAATATTTCATTAGAGAACCAAATGGAAAATAAAGGCGAAGAATAGCACAAAAGAATTTCCTTTCATTCCAATGCGGTTTTAGAGAAAAAACTAGAGCAAAATTAGCTAGCGCAATTATCTATCAAAAAAGTATTTACAATAAACCATACCCTTTAATGATAGATAGGGTGAATTGTTGCACAGGACTCAATGCACAGAATTACAAATCTTGAAAAACAAATTAAACAGGAGAATAGTTGAAGACAGAAAGACGAGCTGACATGGACAGTAAAAAAATGAATAAAAAATGTCCATCATGAAAAGGCAAAATAATAATAATAATAATTACAATATAAAATGACCCAAATGCACATCTCTCGGACCCTGTAGGAGTGCTAAGTCCCAGAAGTGCAAGAGTCATACAACGCAGTGCTATTTTTTGTTTGGCCATGATACATAATTACAGCAATCGATTTGCATTATAAACTCAGAGTTTTAATTATCACTACCGTTTTTCTCTTTTCTTGGTGGCACTGATACAAAGCACTGTAAAGAGCATATTGATCTTATTGTTTGTTCGATGTCAGCATTTGCACTTATTAATATCGTGAAAATAATTAACAAGGTCAAAACCCCCGTTTGATGGGTGACGTCCATCCATTATACGCTCGGCGATAATTCGCTGCAGCACACTACCTGCAGCATACCACCGGAAGCACACCACCTGCAGCACACATTTGAAAGGCTGTAAACCACGGATAGCCGCTCTCAAATGTTACGGCCATTAACAAACTGAAAATTTTGCGCCTTCAAATCGTCCATGGCCAACTGTAAATTTCACGTCCGAGCTCGACCGCTCGTAGTTTGGAGCGCGGAGAGGGAGTGTTATGGCAGAGCAGGCCAAACAGCCTATAAATCGTAGATAATCGACCACCACGTCCTAAATAATATTTTCCTCGTTGTTCTTCTGTTTATGCTACTTCTTATTTGTGTGTATCTATACATTTTATGAGACTAAATACTCTTGAAAAAAATAAAAAGATGACTTATATGCCTCATCGATACGTAACAACGGAAACCAGAGTTACTAGTGCAATACATCTTGAAGAGTTCACATTGTAAACAGATGCGATCAATTCTATTAGGAAGTACTTGCAGAACACGCAAAGTAGGTAATGAATACTTTTATATGCTTATTTTACTTTTTGCAGTTGAATAGAGTAATGACCTATGTTACTGATTAATAACAAAGTTAAATTATTATGTATTGCACTGTAGATGAATACAAAATTATAAGCTGGATTTATAAAACCATTGCAAGAATAAAAGCCCCTTTGATAAACAATATTTTTACTAATTTATTAAATTTAAAAAAAATCAAAAAATTCACAATGGGGGGTATAATAATAAATGTATACCAATATTTAAATGCTTAATTAATTTTTGCGTCTGAGATACATATTAACCGTAAGAAAAAAAACATTTATACATGTAAAAATATACAGTATACATCAATGAGACTCATTGGAAACCCCATTTTTTATCTATTAATGCTTTCATTAATTGAAAACTTTATTTAACAATATTTCTGAAGTTGATAAAACGATACATCACTAT
This sequence comes from Morinoia aosen, assembly GCA_030386875.1. Lineage (NCBI taxonomy): Eukaryota > Metazoa > Arthropoda > Malacostraca > Amphipoda > Talitridae > Morinoia > Morinoia aosen. The sequence continues at coordinate 71,455,424 of CM059559.1, forward strand.
TATAATTGACGTGAGGTGAGAGGATATATGAGCAGAGCACACCGGGTCTATCTACGAGATATCTACACTCGTAATATACATTTTCTAGATAAAGAAATTATGCATTTTGTACTTCGGGGTATTCATGAGCACTCTCATTAAAAATAAGCTTTTTCAATAAAAAATATATTAACGAAGGGAAAAATATCAAGATTTATTTAATCTACCTTAAATTATAAAATAATAGCTGATTAAAATTTGTGATAGATTTTAATAACTTATTTTTTCTGTAATTCAACTACTATATATTGTCATTTTTATTGAAATCACATATCATTATTAAAAAAACAATAACATATGAAAATAAGATTATTATTAACATATTAACATTTTTTTGAAAATATCCTAAAAAATTTATTACATTAATTAATTTATAAATGAATCTGTCAAATTTGAAAAAATTAAATAATGTTAAATAACTTTTCATATTTTTAATTATTCAAAAAAAATTTATAATATATATAAAATACTAATTGTTTTTGATCAAGGTAAATGTCATGTTTGATCTCCTGTAAGAAAATCACACACTTCAAGGTTTTTAAAGTTTTAATTTTGAACCAAAATAGAAGACAAAAACGTAGAAGTTTAACAAAGATTGAGGCAAGAACGTAGCTGTATTCCGTTAAGAAAATCGGTTGGTAAGCCCTTGCTTCCTCCTAGTTTGCGAGTGTTCAGCTGGGGCACACAGGGAACAGCGCAGCGCAGCCTACAAAGAATAGGAAAAAATTGGGTGAGACTAACATCAAAAGCGACTATGGAGATTATGGAGATGACCAAGACAAACGAAAAGAAACAAGGGATCAGGAATTATCAACAAAACATTAAGCTTCAAATTCATTGACAAAACAAATAATTGAATAGGAACGTAATTTAAGTATTTGAATAGTACCTCCAGAAGGGTAGGAACATCTGACAAATTAAGATTTAGATGGGCGCGCAACAAGAATTTGGCAAGCCGAAAAGACGCCCTCATCTGCTGTCGGGTTTGAAGCAGACAGGACCCGGCCGCGCAAGAGTCAACAGCTGGCAGATGCCCCCACTCTACCACCCCCACCCACCACCCATGCAGCACAGACGCCAATGGCGCCAGATCTACAGAAATGTTAGGTTAGGGTAATTTAGGGTAGGTTAAGTTAACTTAAGTTAGGTTAAGTAGGTTGGTTAAGTTAGGTAAGGTTGGGTTAGGTTAGGCCAAGTAAGGTTAAGTTGAAAAAGTTTAAAAATGCCTATTTTTGAGTGCCGAGATGGAGGGTCGAATGGCAAAACACCAGTGGTTGTTATCATAATTTATTATAATGATTTAATGCAGGTTAACTTTGGTATTCCGGTGTACTATCCACTTACTAATTACTTGTAGTGTTTATAATGCAGTTATTAATAATAACTGAATAACGAACAGCTAGGTTAATAAACCTCAGTAATACTACATAGTTAAATAATTGGCGCGAATGGCAACTTTTAGAAGCAACATGGAGGTGGAGGGAGAGGGGTGGGCGGCGTCCAAATCTGTCGCATCACCCAGCTGTTGACACTAGCGCGACCCGGCCGCACTGGGTCCAGTCTCGCGAATTTCTACACCGCCGAAGCCTCTCGCTCCACCTCCAAGCAGCTACATAAAGTTGCCATTCGCGCCAATTATTGAACTATGTAGTACTACTGAAATTTATTAATGTATCTGTTCGTTATACATTTATTATTAATCAGTGCATTATAACCACTACAAGTACTTAGTAAGTGGATACTTGAGCGGAATGTTAAAGTTAACCTGTATTAAATCATTATAATAAATTTTGAAAACGACCGCTGGTGTTTCGCTATTCAACCCTCCATCTCGGCACGCAAAAACAGGCATTTTAAAACTTTTTTAAGTTAACCTTAAACTAACTGAACTTGGCCTAACCTTACCCAACCTAACCTAACTTAACCTAACCTCTTAACCTAACTTAACTTAACTTAACCTAACCTAAATTAATTTAACCTGACATTTCTGTAGCTGTTTGGAGGTGGGCCCTGTAGCTGCTTGGAGGTGGAGCGAGAGGCTTCGGCGGTGCAGAAATTCGCGAGACTGGACCCTGTGCGACCCGGCCGCACCCACGTCAAAGTTGCTCCGTTCTGTGTGTGTGTGTTGCAGATGCCATGTGCGTGTAGGGTTCGTCATGTGCACTGGTCCATAGTTTAACTCATTGCCAGAAGTCGTTGTATCGTCCAACTATGAGTGACCAGATGCCGCAATGCAGTTCGTTATGCACTTGAATAATATTTAAAAAGAAAGAGAAATTTATCACTATATATATATATTTGGAAATGTGCAAAGTGCAAAAATTCAGGAGTGTTTCATTGCAAGCAATAATGCTTTCAAAAAAGTCGTCTTTCATATGTTTTTAGATGTATTTGTATAGAAGTTTGCTCAATAAAGCAATCGTAATATTTTTTACTGCAAAATGTCAATCGTCACAATTTTATACTTCTATCAATCTAAAAAATGCAACGTTTCGATGAAACTTTTACGACCTTCGGGCTGAAAAATGAAGTAAATCATGTTTTTAAAGGGGCACACTGATAGAAAATGACAATAAATTATTCAAGTAGAAGCAGACATAGTAAAACACAAAATTCTCATTGTAAGACGACTATATAGGAGCGATATTTTGTACTGTAGAAATAAAGATCACCAGCAGGCTAGCTTTTTCAGCCCAAAGATGATAGTTGCATCGAAAAGTTGCATTTTATAGGTTGGCAGAGGCATATAATTTTAATGATTGGCCTTTTGCATTCAAAATGTTGAGCGAATTCTATCTTATTAAACATGTGAAGAACTGAAATTTTTCTTAGAGTTGAGAAGTTGAAAAGCGATCGTAACTAAATTCAAAATAAATAATGAAAGCATGTATCACATATACAAATAAAAATTACTACTTGCAAATATCTTTCATTTAGAATGTTTTTTCATTACTTATGTAAGAAATTTTGAAAATGACATTAAATATCGTCAAATATATCATAGATGTCACGTAAAGACACAAAAAATAGCTAACTTGGGAGCATTAAATAGTGTGGCCACGAGCTTTAATATTCATTTAAAAACTATCTCATCGCCAGAGCAACTGAAAAAAATCGGTATTGTTGAAGCATCATATTTGTATGTCAAATATGACAGGGGAACGGGGATTATTTCCCGACGGAAACTAGAGAGGTGAAACAGTTGTAATGAAATTTATAACATTCATTACTTCTTGTGTTAGCGTCCAGTTTTCTTTATCGCCAATGAAAGTATCGAGGTTCCTTTACTTTGCACTTTACGACCAAAATAGTATGGTAATAAACGAGAAGGAAGTGGCTAATAAATATACTGATATGAGCACATCAAGTTTTCCACTGAATATGTAAAATTAAATTAATCTAATTCATTTGGCGTCAATTTGCATAAAAGGCATCGTAGAAAACGCTTCAGCACTTGAATACTTTAATTTAATTCATATTATAATGAACCAGTTCAAATACTTTTATTCACTTTAGTTTTACTTTTATTCACTTAAAAAGAATGGGTTAATTGTTCGAATGAACTACATATTTATAATATAAACTAAAGAGGTTTGCATTGTAAACAATACATCGTGACTTACGAACGATATATTATGACACAGTAGAATCGCAGCAACTGTGCTCTTATTTGATCTAACTTATAAAATATGTGTCGTTTAAGACAGCTGAGATTTTCAAGTGTACAATGAAACATAGAGTATTTTAATCCACTATTAAATGATACTTCAAAGGCAAAGTGCACACCATAATAAATGTTTGTACTACATTTATGTCACGCAGCGACGCGTGGCAGCTGTTGAAGTGGGCGTGGTTTTTGGTGACGTTGACTAGCCATGCACGTACACAGACTCGCTCACGCACACAGAGTGGAGCAACTTTAACGTCACCAAAACCACGCCCACTTCAACAGCTGCCACGCGTCGCTGCGTGACATAATTGTAGTACAAACATTTATTATGGTGTGTACTCTGCCATTGAAGTATCATTTAATAGTGGATTAAAATACTCTATGTTTCATTGTACACTTGAACGTCTCAGCCGTCTTAAACGACACATATTATATGAGTTAGATCAAATAAGAGCACAGTTACTGCGATTCTACCGTGTCATAATGTATCGTTCGTATGTCACGATGTATTGTTTAAAATGCAAATTACTTTAGTTTATATTATAAATATGTAGTTCATTCGAACAATTAACCCATTTTTTTAAGTGTATAAAAGTATTTTATTCACCTAAATAGTGACTAAAAGTATTTTAACTGGTTTATTATAATATGAATTAATTTAAAGTATTCAAGTGCTGAAATGTTCTGTAAGATGCCTTTTATGCGCATTGACGCCAAATGAATTCGATTAATTTAATTTTACAAATTCAGTGGAAAAGTTGATGTGCTCATATCAGTATATTTACTAGCCACTTCCTTTTCGTTTAATATCATACGATTTTGGTCGTAAAGTGCAAAGTTAAGGAACCTCGATACTTTCATTGGCGATAAAGAAAACTGGACGCTAACACAAGAAGTAATGAATGTTATAAATTTCATCACAAAAGTTTCACCTTTTTAGTTTCCCTCTGGAAATAGTCCCCCTTCTCCTGTCATATATGCAGTGTTGGGCCAGCTACTTTTAAAATGTAACGGCGCAACCCTAACCGCAACACTACAAGAAAAGTTGCGACGCAGCCGCAACAGCAACTTTGGAAAAACTAAAGTTCTGATCGCAACCGCAACTCGCAACCGCAACTTTTTAATTATCAAATATAATTTCAATTAAATATTATTCAATTTATTTTACGTATATACCTATGAATTGAAATAATATTAAGATATTCAAAATAGTGCATTGTTTTACTAAAAAAAATAATAGATCGAGTAAATGTGTGGACTAGAATTGAATGAAATATCATGACACTGAAAGAAACGTTTTATTTGTAAATGTAGCATAAAAAATAAAATGAATTCAATTTTCTAATAATAATAATAACGGTAAAAAGGTACCTAACTAGTAGCTATAATTTCATTGGAGTTCGGTATATATATCAATAAAAAAATGAGACAGAAGGAAACGTTTCATTTGTAAATATAGCATGAACAATAAAATGAATCTCATTTTCTATTAATAATACTGAAAAGGTACCAAGCTAGTAGCTATATTTTCATAGGAGTTCCGTATATATGTAGAAAAAAATAGAAAACAGAGAAGCGCAGAAGATTTGTACAGCCTATATGATGCATAAAGAAAAACCATACACATGCTTTTGTAATATATGATATTCCTCTGCATTTTGTTGTTGCTCTGTTATGATTTAATGCTAGTTCATGATCTCAATGTAACAATGTCAATGCGCTGTAATGACGATCAACGTTGCCTTTCAAAAATGTTAACAATTCGAAATGTTTGTCTGAAAGCCGAGCCCGTCGTGGTCTCAAAATTTCTCTGCCTAAGAGAACAGTCGTTCGACCGCAGCGCTCGATGGTATTGGAGTGTTAAATAAGATGAACGAAGCGACAAATTCACTTGAAGGAAACATCAGAGTGGCTAGTTCTGTTGATTACTGCCTGTTTCAGCCAAACATTGACTTCTTTCAACGAACTTTTCTTCGTTTTTTCCTTGTCATCCGATATCATTGCGACGTTGAAAAAGTCATCTTCGTCATCTACGTCCTCGGCACTGCTCTTCTCAGCTGAAATACTATTTTCCGATCTGTTATTTACCCTCGCCGACATGCTGATATTACCGAAATAGCGCGCAATATTGCCTTTGCTATTTTACTTCCAGCACGCTTATTATTATAGATAATTGTTTGAAAATACATGTTTTAGTAGAAAAATAGCTGCTCTTTACATAGAAAAAAACAATTTTGAAATAGCTTGTGCCATTTGTGCGATATAAGGTGTAAAAGTCCATAGACTTTTAAAGAAATATATTTTTTTAGAAGTTGTGCCATTTTTTCATCTTGACACTTTTCTGATAATTTCATGCTGATTTGTATAGAAAAAGACTTTCTAAATCCAAAGGTGCTTTTATTTTTTTCCTGTGACAAGTGACAAGTAGATCAGAAGATATAGGCATTTTTGGATGAAAAATACTCGTTTTTTACTTTGCAAAAACATAACCATTTTTGTCTTTGCTATTTTACTTGTTGTATGCTTATTATAATGGATAATTGTTTGAAAATACATGTATTAGTAGAAAAATAGCTGCTCTTCACATTGAAAAAAACAATTTTTGAAATAGCTTGAGCCATTTGTGCGATATAAGGTGTAAAAGTCCATAGACTTTTCAAGAAATATTTATTTTAAAAGTTTTGCCATTTTTTATCTTGACACTTTTCTAATATTTTTATGCTGATTTGTATAGAAAAAAAACTTGCTGAATCCAATGGTGCTTTTATTTTTTCTCTGCAATAATTAGTTCAAAAGATATGGGCATGTTAGAATGAGAAATCAATACTATTTTGTACTTAGCCAAAAACATAACTAAACATGTGTTCTACTCTACAAAACTGTAAAATTTTATAGTTTGACCCATTTACTCGCACAAAAAAATCCACCCAACCACCACACTAAACTTTTATTTTACTAACACAGTACAGCTATACATTCACAGAACAAGCATGTGGTCAAAACAGTAAGCATACTAGTATGTGGATGAATCGGCTGAAAGACATAGAATTTGATATTATGTCATTCCTAAATGTTGAGTCCCTCTTCCATGGTGTTCGAATGCTGCTAGGGGGATTTAGGCCGAGTAGGATGAGGATCCCGATGTAAGCACGGGCCTCAGCCGGGCTGACATCTTTTTGACCACCACGGATTTCTTGTCTCGGCACCCTGTTATGGTAGTAGCGGTTAGTCTCGCGAGCAATGGTGTCCCAGATGTCATCATCCATGAAGAGCATAAATGCAGCCAGCTCGTCGAAATCATCTCCGACATCAATCTGGATGCCTGGGCGTTCAGGCTTGAAAGGCAATGCCACAACAGGTTCATTGTCGGTTTCCTCCCACGGGATCTTTTCTCTTTTGCTGAGAGGCTGCACCAGCCTTACACTGCCATGGAGATCGCTCGCAACTGTTTCTTCGATAGTATTCGTCCGGCGGCGACCCCGGCGGGAAACGGGGGCCGATTGAAGTACTGTAGTAGCACTGATCTCCTCCTCTTCATCACTCGATGATTCAACATACGTAGCACGTGGTGTTTGTTGCGCACGATCACTCCTACGTACGCATGTGGACGTTGATGGAACAGGGTCGTGATCATGAATCGACACCTCGACTCCTGCAACTGTACTAGTTGGTGTCCCTGATGATGCTGCAGATGTCAGAGCAACATACTGAGGCTCTTCTGCCATAGCCATAGCCATAGCCATGTGGTATAGGTTCTGCCGCCGTGCGGCAAGGACCCGGGATCGAGTCTCGGCGCTGGCAGTGGCGATTTTCTCTGTTGGGTATAGGAGAAAAATTCCAAGCACAATACCCCACTCCACCCAGGTGTCTGAAATGGGTACCGGTCTCGACCGGGGGAAAGCGTCATGGCGTCCTGGCGTTAGTTATAAGGCATTTGAAAATCCAATGTGAAAGGTGATATATGTATCAGGCTTGATTGGAAATAAAGCATCCGTAGATGCCTTCATTATTATTCTTCAGGATCGTTAGGTGTTTCGGCCGCTCCTGAAGTGGTTTCTCGTGTCCCAGCTAAAGTATGAGCCATCTTGACTAGGTGCTGCAAATCGTCATGAAGCTCCACCGGCTCCTCCGCATGGAAGTCCGTCTCCTCTTCATGTATGACCTGCTGCACAATAGCTGAATGGTCATCATCCTCATCTGAGCTCTCAAATAATTTTCGTATTTCTTCTGAACCTAGTCTTTGCATTTTTTGCAAAGTGACAGTTTCTATCTAGCACACTCTCTGTATACAAATAAGATATCTGTCCTGGAAATAGAAAGAAATGGAAAAGATAACATTAGTATTGTCACAGACAAACATCTATAGATAGCCAGTATTATTATAATTATTACTCTATTGCACACACTGATAAGACATTGGGCACTCGAGTGCACAGACTGAGTCGGCGCGAGCCTCACAGTGAAAGCTGGCTACTCGAGTAGACACCAGACTGCGCAGCACACAACCTACCCTGGGCACTCGAGTGCACAGACTGAGTCGGCGCAGCCCTCTTTATTTTATTGCCTTCTCATCCCTTGCCCTCCCTTACCACACGCTCTATACTGTGTTCATTCAATAGAGCTTGTGAAGACGATTCTAATGGTATATGGCAACCCTATATTTCATTCCTTCACCCCGCGCCGACATGCTGTCTACTCGAGTGCCCAGTTAGTCGACGAGGGTTAAGATGGGCGATTAGTTTTTTGTTATTAACTCCACTTTTTGTACTTCGTTTGGCCATTTTAGCTTAAAATGTGGTTGCAGCGAGGACGCCAGGATAAAATCGTCGTTGTGAAGTGCATTGGGAAATCGCAACATCTAGCTATGTAGATTTGCCGTATAACACGTAATTTTACTCTTACAACTCACATCGTTCCTAGTAACATATGTTATATAATGAGTTACATTAAATATACTTACATACTGTAAGCAAATTGTATGTGTATCGCCTAATGCAAATAATGAACAGTTGCCTAAACTGTACTGAACAGTATGGTTTTAGTTTTAAACGAGAATGAAACGCGTATTAAACTTTATTGAAGTCATTTTGAAAATTAAATTACCATCGTGATGTTGCGGTTGCAAGTTGAGGCCTGACACGTCGAAAATTGTTGCGATCGCAACAGATTCGCAACTTTCCAAAAATTGTTGCGGCGCAACTGCAACCTTAACAGAAAAAGCTGCGATCGCACTCGCGGCCGCAACTTGTTGCGGCGCAACTGCCCAACACTGCATACATGACATACAAATATGATTCATCAATACCGATTTTTTTTGTTGCTTTCGCGATGAGACAGTTTTTAAATAAAATATTAAAGCTCGTGGGCACACTATTTAATGCTAAAAAGTTAGCTATTTTTTGTGTCTTTACGTGACAACTATGATATATTGGACGATTTTTAATGTCATTTTCAAAACTTCTTACACAAGTAATGAAAAATATATTATAAATGAAAGATATTTGCATGTAGTAATATTTATTAGTATATGTGATACATGCGTTCATTATTTACTATGAATTTAATTACGATCGCTTTTCAACTTCTCACCTCTACGATATACTTTCAGTTCTTCCCGTGTTTAAATAAAATAGAATTAGCTCAACATTTTTTACTGCAAAAGGACAGTCGTTAAAATTCTATGCCTCTGCCAACCTATAAAATCAAACTTTTCGATGCAACTATCATCTTTGCACTGAAAAAGCTAGCCTGCTGGTGATCATTATTTCTACAGTACAAAATATCGCTCCTATATAGTCGTCTTACAATAAGAATTTTGTGTTTACTATGGCTGCTTCCACTTGAACAATTGATTGTCATTTTCTATCAATGTGACCGTATAAAAATATGATTTACTTCATTTTTCAGCCCGAAGGTGGTAGTACTTTTTATCGAAACATTGCATTTTTTAGATTGACTGAGGTCTAAAATTTTAACGATTGACATTTTGCAGTAAAAATATCGCGATTGCTTCATTGAGCAAACTTCTATACAAATACATCTAAAAACATATGAAAGACGACTCGTTTGAAAGCATTATTACTTGCTACGAAAGAATACTGAATTGCTTAATTTTGCACATTTCTAAATATACATATTAAGAGATAAATTTTTCTTTTCTTTTTAAATATTATGCAAGTGCAAAGCGAACTGCATTGCGGCATCTGGTCACTCCTAGTTGGACGATACAACGACTTCTGGCAATGAGTTCAACTCTGGACCAGTGCACATGACAAACCCTACACGCACACGGCCGCTGCAACACACGCACACAGAGTGGAGCAACTTTGACGTGGGTGCCGGCCGCACTGGATCGAGTCTCGCGAATTTCTACACCGCCCAACCCTCTCCCTCCACCTACAAGCAGCGACATAAAGTTGCCATTCGCGCCAATTATTGAACTATGTAGTACTACTGAGGTTTATTAACCTATCTGTTCGTTATACATTTATTTTTAATCACTGCATTATAACCACTACAAGTACTTAGCAAGTAGATACTTGAGCGGAATGCTAAAGTTAACCTGTATTAAATCATTATAATAAGTTTTGACAACGACCGCTGGTGTTTGGCTATTCGACCCTCCATCTCGGCACGCAAAAACATGCGTTTTTAAACTTTTTTAAGTTAACCTTAAACTAACTAAACTTGGCCTAACCTAACCCAACCTAACCTAACTTAACCTAACCTCTTGACCTAGCTTAACTTAACTTAACCTAACCTAAATTAATTTAACCTGACATTTCTGTAGCTGTTTGGAGGTGGTGCTGTAGCTGCTTGGAGGCGGAGGGAGTGGGTTGGGCGGTGTAGAAATTCGCGAGATTGGACCCTGTGCGACCCGGCCGTAGTTGCGGTATACTGCGCGAAAAGAAAACTCTAAGCTTGCGAAATGCACAGAACGATTAGGTTTCTCGCAGTTATTTCAATGAAATCATATGGTTGTATACAAATTCGATTAGGAAAACAAGCCTAGTCCTCTAACCTCACCTAAGGAATTACTTCCTGAGTGATGCCACTGGAGCTTCTTTTAGAAAGAGAGGGTAGGTAAGAGATGGAAAAATAACGAAAAGACTATAGTAGAAGAATGCCATTCAGAGCAAGTATCAACAAGAGTTAAACGTTTTAAGGATGACCCAACGGGCTTTTAAACCCTTGGGTAGCTTGACAGCTAAGTGAGTTCGGCTCGACAGAGCCTAGTTAATACTACTGGTAGTAGTAGAGGTGGCTCAAAAGAGCCTAGTTCATAGTAATGGTAAAGGTGGCTCGAAAGAACCGTAATAGTAAGGGCGGCTCGACTGAACCGGTAAGTAATAGTAAGGGCGGCTCGACTGAACCGGTAAGTAATATTAAGGGCGGCTCGACTGAACCGGTAAGTAATATTAAGGGCAGCTCGACTGAACCGTTAAGTAATTTTAGGGCGGATCGACTGAACCGGTAAGTATTTTAAGGGCAGCTCGACTGAACTGGTAAGTAATAGTAAGGGCGGCTCGACAGAACCGGTAAGTAATATTAAGGGCGGCTCGACTGAACCGGTAAGTAATATTAAGGGCGGCTCGATTGCACCGGTAAGTAATATTACGGGCGGCTCGAAAGAACCGGTAAGTAATAGTAAGGGCGGCTCGACTGAACCGGTAAGCAATATTAAGGGCGGCTCGACTGAACCGGTAAGTAATATTAAGGGCGGCTCGACTGAACCGGTAAGTAATATTAAGGGCGGCTCGACTGAACCGGTAAGTATTATTAAGGGCAGCTCGACTGAACTGGTAAGTAATAGTAAGGGCGGCTCGACAGAACCGGTAAGTAATATTAAGGGCAGCTCGACTGAACTGGTAAGTAATAGTAAGGGCGGCTCGAAGGACCGGTAAGTAATATTAAGGGCGGCTCGACTGAACCGGTAAGTATTACCGCTCTGAATGGCTTATTTAAACAAAATAAACATGAAACACACACATTCACACAAACCAAATGAGGAGCACGGTCAAGAAAAGAACCAAGATTACGAGAGTTGAGGCGAATGCACTGGCGTTGTGCAGCACTCAGCAGTTTCACTTAAATCCATCTAACACCCGACGAGAAGCGTGTCCAGCAGAACGAGTCGCGTGATGGTATCAATTATAAATCCTCTAATATGAATAAAAAAGGTCTCACCGACATCGCTTCCTCCTCCACCCCCGGTCAGCTGTAAGCCTCTAAAGTTCAAACTGAGAACTACCTGAGAGGCGCACAAGGAAATTCTCAACACTCCAAAATATATACAAATAAAGAGTTTCATATGTGAAGAACTTAGATACATAAACTATTTATTACCATAAAATATTTTATCAATATTGAACAAAAAAATAGTATTAACTTTAAAAAATATATAGATCGCCTTTAAATATTTATTTCACCACTAAGTAATATTTAAAACTCAATAAAAGTTATTGAAATTTTTAATTTTAAAAACTGATTATATTTTTGATACAATAATTGGTAAAAGTCGATTTTAGGTTGACCGGTTTTTTTAAAAGAAATGTAAAAACAAATGTATATTAAATTTTATTATGAGTAAGAAAACGTGCCAACCTTCTCAGAATTGTTTCGAAAGGTTTTTTCACAGTTTTCAAAAAAATGTATTCTTGAAGATGATAGTTTATATTTTTTTGTGTTAATACCTCTTGTTCGTATATATTTCTTTAACTATCTCCATAAATTTTCAATATTCTTAGTGTGAATTGTCCTATCCTCATTATTTACCAAATTAATTTTGTGTGTAATTAATTTTTTACCATTCAAATATTATAAATGACCTGGCATCTGCTCACTTCTGTTCATAAGTCAAAATTTTTTCGCAAAAATTGAATTCATTATTGAGAAAATGTAGCTTATTGCGATAATAAAGATATGAAAAATTTTATCAAATACTTCCAGGCTGATAAAAATCTAACCTAATAATACTCGTTATGTGTTTATATATTTATTTATATATATTTTTGGTGTCCGCTTCTTGAAACATAGGACGTCTGAGTGTGCGGTATCATGGATACCGAATTCCTCAGTGTATTGAAAGATGTCCTTACATGCATTGATGTGTTTGACATTTTATAAGGTTAGATTCTATTAGGACATGTTAGGTTAGGGTAGATAATTAATATTGACGGATCTTTTCACGGGTCCACCTAGATTAACGATGACATTGTCCGTGGAATTTCCACGGGTCCTGCTACGACCTAATAATACCCTTGGTTTATTTGTTTGGAATTAGCGTCTTCCATTTCTCCGTCACGCTCATAAGGATAGTTATGATGACCGTATCTGTGATACGAGTTTCACCAGTGCACAAGTATAAGAATATTTTTTACCACGGGCTCTGCTAGGATGGATATATTTGTTTTTCATCCATATCTCAAAAATTTGTTCATTAAAGGTATGGAATCCCGTCATTTTTGGCGGGCCTGTACACTATTAAATAATAAAACACAGTTGTTGCTTGCTTGTTTGGTGCGTGTGTCAGAGACGTTCTTAATTGAATGAATGCTTAATAACCGTATCTATGAAACGAATTTCACCAGTGCACAAGTACATGAATACTTTAATCGAGGACACTATAAGGATGTATATTTTTGTTTGTCATCAAAGAATAGACTTATTTGAGGGAATCTTCCGAATCCCGTTATTTTTGACGGGTCATGTACACTACTGTAAAATAATGTTTCGGCACATCACATGACACGCGTACCTATTTCGTACCAATACACACGATATACATACCGATTCCGAATCTGATGGACTAATACAATTAAAATTGTGGAGTTGATGCAGCTTGAATCACGGGTGCGCGCTTCACACACTTTCTGCTGGTGGGAGTGACGGACAGGCAGACGGACACACAGACGCGGCACCTATTATAATATAGATTAGTGTCGTATTGTTTCGTGTATCCAGAGGGAAATGGTCGGCCACGCCTGCGCTCTGCTGGCTGTGCTGCTGGTGGCAGCCACAGCGGCTGCTCGGTTCCACACGGTCATGCGGGACCAAGTCCTACACAGCCACAGCCTGGTCGAGGCAGCCGACGATATTTGTGAGTACATTTCTGCGTGAAGTAATGAATTCCAGCTTCCCTTCTAATGAAAATATTATTAGGCAGCTGAATATCATAAGAACATATCAAACAAAAGTTCTTTGAAGAATTATTTGATATACATGAGATAGAGAACTCTTTCGTTATTTTCAACGATAAACTCTTTATTATTACTTTTCGAGAGCTAAACTCATTTTTAACATGTATTTTAAAAAATAGCATAAGAGAAGGTTTGAATTTGTAAACCTATGAAGACTGATGTGCCGGAAGTAAAACTTGCACATAGGATTAGAATGTCGAACTAACCAGTATAAATGACGTAATTTCATGAATCATTTATGAAGGGTTACCTAAGATTAGAATGTGATGGGAATGAATAGTTCTATGACTAAGATCAGCATACTCAGCAACCCTAATTCAAAGTGTGTTGTGGTTAAAACCCAATTATTACTGTTCCGACCTTTTCTATGTACCGGCCGAAACTAACGCGGATGGGGTTCGGGAGTGACTGGCAGCAACGTGATGTATAGTTTATTGGTACTTCAGAGTAGATACAGGCTTGGTAGTTTTCAAGAATCAGAGAGTTCGGACGATAGTTGCTAGTACAAATCTTCTACAATGCATCTGCGATCTATACAGGTGCTTCCTTGAAGGTAATGCGTCTGGTACTGGACAGTGATGGCTCTGTCTAATGTGATCTCTACGACAGCGCACCGACAATGAACCGCGCTGCCTCTTTCTGATGCTATTTATACAGTCTGAGGGCGCACATAATGCTCCCCCCAATACAAAATTCTTTATGACAATAAAAATTTTAAATGTTATTCAATTAACTTTGATTTTCCCTTAACTATCAGTTAATCTTACAATCCGTCAAGTCAATTCGAGCAGATCAGAACGTATGACATTAAATGCTTCTGAATTATGAACGGAGGTAGGCAGGTATGGCTATCGCTGTCTTTTAGCAAATCATAATTTAACAAAATGCAAGGTAATCCTACATCTCGTTGAACATTAATAAGTATAGTTACAAATCAATGATTTATTTATTATCCAAAATCAACTAATTAATTACTCTACGCACTTAGCTTAAACAGTTTGTTCATTCATCATTGATTCTTAGAATTCTTGGCTACTCCAGATATTTCGGATACAAAAAATACATCGCACAATTTATTTAACATATCAGAATATCAAAATCAAACATCAAAACGCGTACTGAATAAATCAACTGAAGTTATATCAATACAATACTACAATGGCAAGTTCATATCGTCCTACGATTTAAATTAACCTCTTTCAGTTCAAGTAAATTAAATATAGAAAGTAAGTGAATAATCAATAAGTAGCTAATTCAATTTAATCTAATCAATCAACAAGCGTACAATTTGGTTTTAGTCGCAATCGAAATAATTTGTCTCCTTAATTCTAGCGAAACATGAACAAAGCATTTCTATAGGATAGAATATATGATCCGTACATAATAGAGATTTAATTGTTTTTAAATCAATAAAATTTTATGATAGAGAAAAATCTACGGATTTCAATACCAGAATTTAACTATCTCGTGTCACATTATTCTCGCGTTACATTTCCATAGGGCGAGTAAAACAACAAAAGGATTATATTATCGACAGCAAAACAGAATCTGTATATACTAGCACTTTTTAAAATACAGCATATAAAATAGAGATAATCTAAGACATGGAGGGTTCTTACTCCGCGGAAGATTGGAATATCAGAACATGATATTTAGATCTATGGTATTCAATTACAAAATGTAGGAGCCTAGAATTGTAACGTTACACGCTAACTTGAGGTGAGACTGAAGGGATCTGCCTAGGACCGTTACAGATTTCTTTTAAAGCGGTTCGACGCAAGGCGACGTCCTCTCCACTAATTCGGCTAATGACCTTGTGTAGATCCCGTTTTATGTAAATAATCATCACCGCAAGGATGATTGTAATTACTGTGTACAAAAGCAACATTATGTCGCTTAACTGGTCAGGAATGAGATCAACTCTTGTTTCCTCAGTGTGTCGAATAAGTTCATCCGAGATTTGGCCATTATTGGCTTTTATCGCAGTTAGTATGGCATCTACATTAATATTCGATACTTTATTGCCCATCTTAACAGGCCAAAATGATACTAACAGAGCGGGAATTAAAATGGTGCCGCTTGAAATTACGTAAGTAGTTAGTATTGATTAATAGTGAATATTGTTTTAGCAATTTACAGATTTATCTTATCACTGGATGGTTGCTGGAAATGCAGCGATTCTTATTTGAATTACTAGTTCGATATCGTTTCCTGCTTCATATACTAAAACACGTGTACGTAAAGGGGAATCGAGGTTCAGAAATATGTTTAATTTGCAATAGGCCTCCTGTAACAATTCCTTAGGTACCCTAATTTTGAAAACTATCGTCGATTCCTGTGGTTGCCAGAGTTGGTTGGTAACCCCGGTACACATCAATACAAATTAAGCAGTGAATGCGTATGTTGTAAATTGGAATGTGTAAAAGTGTTCCGGAGTTGTTCAGGAGTCGCTCCAGGAATCTGAAAAGAACGATACAGCTTATTAGCATGGCCCCAAGTTTAAAATAAACAATTTACAATTCATACTAAGATTTCATACTGCGGCACGCTCCATTCGTATTACGACACACTCATTCCGACCACAGTCTCTGGCATTGTTGCCAAACAATATGCGACAGAGGCGATGGAATTCTCGCAATTGCGCATACACATTCTTGTGTTGACATCTCCACTCAGTTTATCAATTCTAGCTGACGGCTTGACGAGCACGGCTATGCTGTCGCAATAACAAAATGACAACATCCTCAACTCATCATCTCGGCTGAAGGTGTTTGCGTAACAGAAATATTTCCTAGAGCAAGACACACATCAAGTCTTAAGAACTCAAGAACGCACTTACAAGCTAAGAACTCATAGAACTCACTTACAGGCTAAGAACTCATAGAACGCATAGAACGAACTTACAAACTAAATACCATTGAAATACATATATGGAATGGCATTTTCAGAATATAAAGAATGAACGGTTACAAACTAGTTTGACAATTTTACCTTTTGAATCTATCTAAAGGCAGTACATGGTTTAGATTCGATCGGATAATCTTGTTGCCAATCCTAATATCTGCATAATTTTTACCTAGCCGTTCAATGATAGCAGGACCCAAAAAATTCAGCTGTAATTTATGTTTTTTGGCGTGATTTTTTACTAGTACACGGTCCATCACTTTTAAATTTTTATCGCGACGTTTCATATTTCTATAGGCAGTTCTTTCAATTGTTGCGTTAATGATCGCATTTCTAATATTGTTCACTACAATAGATGACTCTTTAAATTTTTGATTTTGAACATCTTCATATGAAGTCGCAACATTTAATTCTTCTAAATTAGTAGAACTGATGTGTACACAAGTATCTCTACCGAAAACCGTGTATGCGGGTGTATCTCCTAAAGTTTCATTATAGCTATTATTAATCGAATTTTCTACAATATCCAGCAAGCTATCCCACTCATTATGAGTAAGAAAATTTAGATATAGCTTGAGCAGGTGTCGAATTTTACCATTACATCGTTCGACGATACCGTTAGAAAAAGGTGAGTAAGCCAGAACTTCCCGTTTTAAGATAGAAAGTCCTTTTGCGAAATTTCTCACATTAGATGATTTAAATTCTAGTCCGTTGTCGGATAGTAGCACGTCCGGGGTACCGAACAAACAGCAAAAATTCCACAGACAATCTGTGACAGTCTCTGTACATCGGTCACTAGTCGAATATAATTTGACAAACCTGGAAAAAAGGTCGATAATCACAAGAATATATTTGTTACCATTATCCGTCATCGGCAATGGACCATAGAAGTCCATGCTGACAGTTTGAAAACATCGTGTTCCAATTGGAGCATTTAGAATTTTGATCGGCGTCGATATGCGTGATTTTAGAATTTTACAGATGTCACATGATTCAACAATTTTGCGTGTAACTGTCCTTTCGTACGGATGAAAATATTTTAATTTAAACTTAAACAAGGTATGATTTAGATCAGCGTGGGATAAATTATGGATGAAAAGAATTGTCTGGTGCAGCAAAGTATATGGCACCACAACAGTCAGAATGGTACTGGGTCTGTTGTCAATTTTTCGTCTTTTATACAAAATATCATTCATAATCAGGAATTCATTTATGTCAGTATTGGAAACTTTAGTTGCATTCTCTAGGGCATTCTTCATTTCAGAACAAAAGGGATCTTGATCTTGTTCACGTTTAAATTCGTCTAACGACCAGTTGTCATTAATACTTGAATGGTCTGTAGTCGTATTGACTCTATCTAGTCTGCATAAGCGTCTGGGGTCTGTCTGCTGTTCAGCAGTACTGTTGTTGTTTCTGCCATCCTCGCTTCCTGGTATTGTTTCCTCGAACTCTCCCTCAGTTACCGGCTTGTTACACTTGCTACTCGCAGCCGCGGCTTGCAGCCTGGTTACAACGGGAAAAGTCTCTACATCCGGGGTTAATTCAGAACACTCTACTAGTTCTCTTTCGGTTAATGGATTTTTCTCATGATTTAATCTACTTAATGCATCGGCGGCACTATTCGCTTTACCAGAAAAATATTTTAATTTGGCATCAAAGGCTTGCACATAAATACTCCATCTAGCGAGCGTGTTATCTTCGGGCAATTTCTTTGAAAATAAAGGGACTAACGGCTTGTGATCGGTATATATGACCAGATCATATCCTAAGACAAGATATTTAAAATGTTTTAACGCTTCAACTATAGCGTACATTTCCTTTTTCGTAGTTGAGTACCGTCGTTGGGTGGAATTCAATGTTTTAGAAAAAAATGCGACCGGTCTCATGTTTCGAACTTTATCAGTAGATGACTGGAGTAAAACAGCTCCTATGCCAACATTTGATGCATCACAAAATAGATGAAATTTTTGATCGAAGTTTGGGTGACTCAAGGTTGTGTTGTTACATAGTTCATCCTTTAATTTTTCAAAAGCATTCTGACAGTCCTTTGACCAATTGAAATCAACATTTTTCCTTAGCAGGTTATAGAGCGGGCTTGCGATACTCGCAAAATTTTTTATGTATCTACGAAAGAAATTTACTAGTCCTAGAAATGATTGTAGTTGTTTTGTGTTTATAGGAATTTCTAAATTCTTTACTTTGTCAGTACCGGTGCTTCGAGTTCCCATTCCACTAATGGAATGTCCTAAATATTCAATTTCTTTCTCGAAGAAAGTACATTTTTCATTCTTGATTGACAATCTAGCGTTCCTTAATAGTTCGAGTACAACTTTTATATCGGCAAGATGCTGAATTTTTTCTTTAGAAAATATTAGCACGTCGTCCATAAAGACGAAAGATAGTTTTCCTAGAACAGGAGATAACGTTTGCGTCATTACAGACTGGAAATATGCAGGTGAAGTTTTTAAACCGAAAGGTAATCTATTAAATTCGAACTTCCGATTACCAACTGTAAACGCTGTTATTTCTTTACTCTCATCGGTCAGTGTAATGTTATGGTATCCTGACCTAAGATCTAATTTTGAGAAATATTTTTGTCCATTTAAGCTATAGAGAAGCTCATCCACGCGCGGCAGCGGGAAGGATTCTTCATGAATTACCTCATTTACTTTGCGAAAATCAACCACCGGACGTATAGTTCCATCTTTCTTATGAACTACAATTATTGGCGAATTATAAGCCGAAATCGATGGTCTAATTATTCCATCGTCTAACATTTTTTCGTTAACGACTTTCAAGTCTTCCATGTAACGGTGGGCAATACGATAGGGAGGGACATTTACAACATCCACGTTAGGTTTTAAACGTATTTTGTATGGTTTAATCGCAGCAGCAGAGATCGATTCATTGTCTATAGTGATAACATCTCTGAATTCGTTTAACAGACTCAATTCAGGCTTCATTTCGTCATCATTACACTTGATATCATCAATATTTAATTTTCGCCGACCACGGGCGATTTCTTTGGAATCAGAAACGTACCCTTTGTCAACAACTCCTGTGGTCCCGACAGATTGACTATTAGTGTCTTTATTATCGACATCTAAATGACTGTCCTGAACAACATTAGCTGCCTGCACAAACGTACTCATTCCCGTTTTTAATTCTCCTTGTACATCTGACAAGTAAACTTCGGACTCAACTTGATCCTTTTCCACTTTTTCTAAAGTACTTATGATTGCGTTCTCCGGTAAGACAATCGCTCTGTCGGAGCTATTAATTAATAACAACGGAATCTTTCTCCTATTGTTAACTCTCACAATTGCTTCGGCGACACAAATGCCTTCTTTTAAAGTTGCTTTGTTTATTATATATTCTCCGTTTTTACAACTTCCAACATGTCCAACATGTTTCAAAATTACATTGGGAGCAATTTCTACGCGTCGAGTATGCACTCTTAACGGCTTGTGGGAACTGGTAACTGCAACTGCGCCTCGAACAGGCTGATTTTCTCTCTTATTATCTCTTTTTACTTCCTCACTTGCTTTCTCAACAATGCACGTCCTCTTCTCTCTTAGCTTATTTAGGACTTTCTTCTTAGCTCTGGACGTAATCGTGTCTGCCATGAGACACTCAGTATTCTCTATTAAATACTTCAGACATTCTGTCTTTCTCTTTTTTCTTCGTTTTACCTCTGCAAAGGGAATTTTCTCGTCTTTTATGATCAAACATCTTTGTTTTAAATCTACAACGGCGTTCTTGTCTAATAAATCACGTCCAATAATGACGTCATAATTGTAAATACCGTCCTTAATGATTAGAGCATTTGTCTTTAAACTTACACCGTTTTTTAACTTTAGGACGAGCTCAATTTCGCCTTCGACATTACTTTTAGCATTAACGCCTTTTATAGTCAGAGAACTAGGCTTCACTTCCTTACTTATCTCATTAATTCTATGGTAGCTGATTAGGCACTTCTCGGATCCTGAATCAATCAATGCATTCCACAGGTCTGCATCTTTTCTAAGCACAATCATGGGCTTATGACTTTTGCGTATTACAAATAATTCATTTTGCCCCGTTACTTCAACCTCTTCATCTTCTTCGTATTTACAAACGTTCGTTGTGAAATGGCTTTCAAAACTATTGCCATGAGCAGTCAAATCATCGCTTAAATCTACCTCTCCCAGTGATTCATATCTATTTTTACATTTTATCATTGGATCAACTACTACAACATTTTTAACGAGGGAACCTTCACCACCAGAATTCTCCTCGGGATTTTTAACGAGGGAATCTTCAACACTAGAATCCTCCTCGGGTTCACAGGGCATCACTGTCGTAGAGTCACACTTAGTTATAGTTATTTTAGTTTCTGTTTTATCATAGACGTTACTTCTATCGGCAATGAACTTTTCTCCACTGCTTACGCTAAAAAATCATTTCCACTGTTAGTTTGGTAAGTTTCTACCTGGCTTTTTTCTGGTACTCGAGTTTTATACTGTCCTCGCGCACGGACACGATCAGGCCTACCTGGTCTGTTGAAATACTCTCGTCCGGACCGACAGTCTCTTGCGTAATGTCCTAACTTATTACAACGGAAACAAGCCCCGCTACTCCGCGACTGCTCGGCGGCCGTATGCCCTAGACTTGGTTTGTACCAATCAGTCGGTTTCTCTACCGACGCACCTTGTCGTTGGCACACGCACACATTTCTGTTGCAATACGAGCAACGCCTAGCCTCGGTGGCTGTTTCCAATGCTTGAACTTCTAGAGTTCCTAGTTCGCGATCGACAAAAGATTTTACATGAGGTCTAGCACGGTAAGTTGGTCTTGGGAAATTGGGTCTCCAGTAGGGTCTACGCGTCCTACTTCTACTTTGGAATCTGCCTCTTGTCACGGCATGCACTTCGGCCTCATCATAGGCTGCATCAAAATTTGATTCGGATGAATGCTCATCATCCTCTGCACAATAGGTTTCCACAGATCTCTCAGTTCGAGTCGCTAAAATTTGCTTATCTTCGGGAAAATTCCTAACTATAGTCACGATTCTCTGAAGGAGCTCTTCCGACGAATTGAATGGTTTGTGAAATAGTTTCTTTGAAAAATCCTCGGTTACTAGGGGGTTAATGATGGCCATAGCTAACGCAACAATTAAAGTATTCTCGACATACTTATCGAGAGCAACAGGATCGGGACAGTTTACTACATACGGGTGGGCTCTGTTCGAACACTCCGGGCTGGTCATGATTCTGTGGGTTAGCTTACGGATTTTGGCTAATATTTCGACAAATTGGCTCGCTAAAGCATCGTTACGTTTTAGACGTACGTTATTCAGATCACAGGCAACTGCGTGCAGAGATCTCTCGCCTTTCGAGACGTAAATATTTTCTAACAGGTGTACGACTTCTTCAAAAGTTAATTCGTATCCCTCACTTATTATGGAGGCTACCACGGCGTTAAAATCGCCGACCCGCTTGTCTGCGGTTCGCAACAATAGATTGAGTTTAGCTTCCTCTGAGTTGTCGGAAAGCATGTTGAAGTATGCTCTCACATTTTTTATATGCGTTTCTAGTGATTTGTTTTCTATGAAGTCAGGGTCGAAACGACGCCTTCTACCACGGTATTGGGGAAGATCCTGTCCGGCAATTACTACACTGGGTATCGGACCGACAACAGAAGTCGTTACACTGGTAACTGAGCTAGTTACGGGGACAACTGTGGTAGTCACTGTACTAGTTACAGGGGTGACAGGGGTAGTGGTCGTCATCGTGACTGGTACGGAATTCAACTTCGCTTGAAAAATAGGTACGGATATCCTACCAAATCTAGTCACACACGGGAAAGTTCTTATGTACTCGTATTCGTCAGAATCACTATCCGACATAAATAATCACAATATTCTTAGACCTCCGATTACCTTTAAGAAAAAATTGTTTTCCACACAGTAAAATTTTCTACATGCAATTGACAATATTCTACACACCATAAAATTTTAACTCACATTTGCAGTGAACTTCCGTGGACTTAGAACAGGCTAATTGCTAATTACTCGAAGTCTGGCACCACTCTGAATAGAGGTGAGCTGCTCCAGCTTACTTTTATACGCTAGAGACAATGGCCCGTGACAATAGCAACAACTTCCTTTAATTGTTCTGGCGCACAATGGATTACCCCTCCACACAACGTTTCCGCGAAGACGCTCGCTCTCTCACTACAGGGAATCTTGCTCACTGCGCTTTCGCAATGCCTAGGCTGCTTGCCGCTCAACTTCCAACTTCCTAGAATCAGCACTTGCAACGCCTACTGCTTACTGCACCGCTCGCTGCTTAGCTTCCTACTCATTAACTTTATAATGGAGATGTCTAATCATTAATTTGAGTGCATGCTTATTTAATTTGCAAGCAACATTATCGGCGTACACTTAACTTAATATTTTTGGCGATGCGTAGATCTCGTAGCTCCTCTCGTTGCAGATGACGATGGGTAGATGGGTAGATCGTAGATGTGGACCCTCACTTCTTCTTCTTTGAGTAGCGATGAGTAGACTGGTAGACTGGTGAAGACTGCGTGCGTAGCGTGTAAATTTTCGATTATTCTTCTCTCCTTTCTTTCTCGAAGTGTTTCTTGAAAGAACTGCGCTGACGTCTTTCTTCCTTTTCTCGATGCTCTGAAGTAATGTGATGACTGTGCGACGTTACTCCACAGGCCGACACTCTTCACACTTCACTTAAAATCACGGATCAGCAGAACTGAAGATCAATTCTTGATGTCTTCTTCTTCAATGGAGCAATGTGGCAATCTTTAATGTGGCTTCTTGATGTGGTATCCCCATACTGGCCACCAAAATGTTCCGACCTTTTCTATGTACCGGCCGAAACTAACGCGGATGGGGTTCGGGAGTGACTGGCAGCAACGTGATGTATAGTTTATTGGTACTTCAGAGTAGATACAGGCTTGGTAGTTTTCAAGAATCAGAGAGTTCGGACGATAGTTGCTAGTACAAATCTTCTACAATGCATCTGCGATCTATACAGGTGCTTCCTTGAAGGTAATGCGTCTGGTACTGGACAGTGATGGCTCTGTCTAATGTGATCTCTACGACAGCGCACCGACAATGAACCGCGCTGCCTCTTTCTGATGCTATTTATACAGTCTGAGGGCGCACATAATGAAGTATAACACGCACAACTACCGACCTTGTTGGGAGAAAGTTAAATATCGGTCGTCGATGCATTTCAAAAGGGGAAGATGACTGAAATAGGGTGCTTATTTGTATACTTGAATAGTATAAAAATAGAGTTCTTGGAGAGATAGAAATTAACTTATGGTAAAGTCTGTTCTCAGCTTCTCTGATAGAAGTCCAAAATAGGGAAGGACACCGTAAATGAAGTTTGGTCGTATAGGCTCACATCAGTAAATTTGTAAATGTTATCAAAATACTTCGTGATTTAGCGTGAAACAGATGAACTTTAACACCTATTCGGCTATTCGGGAAAATGTATCCGTAATGAAACCTTATGAAAATCCATTAGGTCTTGTAAGCCAGGAAATAAGAGTGTGTATGATCTCAGTTTAATTTATTTAGAGCAAAAATATAATCAACTTACTCTTAAGACCGACAATGATTCCTTTCTATCGCAGTCTAATAAATGAATTTGATTGACAGTCCAATAACTACTTGCATGAAGAAAATTTAAGCTTACATTGGTTTTAACTTTCAACTGAATTTAATATTAAAATGCTGGCTGTTCATATAGTGCAATAAAGAAGTGCACGAAGTGTTTGCTTGAAAGGAATGAAGGTGACATCAATCTCATGTTTCAACAACAGAGGCTTACATTTATTGGAGCAATGTGGAAATCGGCATATTTTGTGATTTCACATGAATGTTTTGATACAACTTGGTCCACGGAGGTATGCATTAATTTTAAAACACGATTTCTGTGTAGCGGTGTTAGGTAATCTATTCTACTAGATCGATGTTTTCGGAAATATTTTACTAACTGAAACACATCAAATTTTTCTTAGAACAGCCAATGCAGTGTCTCAGTGATTGCTTTCCACCACCATTAACCTCCTTCTGCTACACAGGCACGTGCAAAACTCTGTGCCTCGTAGAACTGAACTGCACAGCTGCGTCATTCGACAAACGTGCGGCTGAGTGCTACATGACGCATGACGCACCGCAGAACGTCACCCTGAAGGCGCAGTCAGGCGTCATTTCGCTGCTCAAGTTCCGTGAGTGGATAGCGCTGGTATTTGGTATTCACAACTTAAACCTGTACTCGTCTTATCCATTTTGGTGTGCTTTAATTCAATATTGATTCTTAGTTCATGTCTTCTGTATTCCGAGACAAGTCCACCACTTCATATGCATCTACTGTGTCCAAAAAACTGAACTTACGTTGTACCTTCATCGTGGGAATTTGATAATTGTCACCTGCTGCCGAGATACACTTAATCGTTGCAGCTGATGCATGATCCCTCTACGTGACGTCACATTGATTGAGGTCTCACGTAATTAATCGGGTTGCTAGATGCATAAAGGCCTGCGTGTACAACTGCTCGTATTCTTATGACTCATTGCTTAAATGGAACAATCCACTGTGTGTTGCTTATTCGGTAGGTCACACTCTCTCTCCCGCTCTAAAGGATGCTTAATGACCGTATCTGTGATACGAGTCTCACTGGTGCACTAGCACAAGTACTAGCATATTTCAATCTCGGGTACTATTAGGATGGATGCGTTTTTTTGTCACCCATACCTGGAATATTTATTTAAAGGGAAATTTTAAAGCCTGTCCTTTTAGACGGGTTGTGTACTGTACACTATAGTTACGTACGTTCGTCAGCCTGTTAGCTTCCTCGCTCCTAGGTTCTTAGCTCATACTTCGAAAGGTAATTTATAATGCACTTAAACTTTGTTTTATAGTAAAAGGCCCCACTATTCTTCATTAATTTTACTAAAATTCTTAGTATCAGATTGACAGCAAAATGTACTCAACTTTAAAAAATTAGTACGTATCCTCTATGCAATTGGCTGAATTTATTCTTTAGTGTCTTCGACGTCGGTCATAGGTTGGTTTACTTAGCAACATATATACTGTCAGAGCGGCATAATTTCTATCGTACTGTCACAAACAAGGAAAAATAAAACCCAAAATTGCATAAACTTTCAGTTTGAATCCTTTGACCTGGATGCCAGTTCATGTATTTTTTCACAGTATCTCAATTAACTTTCCATAGAATTTTATAGCTCCGCTAAACATTCTTTGAAATACATTAATTAACTCTGCTGCAACTCGAAGACCACGTCGGAGGTGTCGTAACTGCAAGGGTGATGCTGGTGATACACAGCATGCAGTGGGCGAGAAAGCGTGCCTCGTCGCAGTATGTTTTTCTCACGTAACATGACTGGTTCGTGTGAACAAACTGAACATTCCGTTTCAAAAGAGAGCACCAGCACTACACTAACATGACTGGAAGATGGATTTGGCTCTAGTGATGAATAAGTTTCTTCTTCAATCGTTCAAATTTCATTCATTTAACCAGACGCATGTTATTCACGCACACATACTTTACAACGTTCTCCGATGATAACTTACGAATATATTAACAGTCCTAATCTAATGCGCCCAGGAAGTCATTGATCAGTCATAACTCAACATATCAGGCACGCTCTTGAACTATGATACATCACTGAAAATATCGATAGTTAGACGAAAAGTGTTTTAGTACAGTAAATCAGACACGAAATTGCCGTAAAATTGGCCATTTTCTATTCGTACTGAGCCTCGTTCATTTTCGAAAAAGAAATCTGACGCCATCTAAGCGAGCACGAGACAGTACAGTTCTTTGTGGTATCTAGGTTAAGTGCTCCCAAATTATATTTTATGATTTATATTTTAACCTAGACTCCTCAATAAACGACTAAAGTACATGTAAAAAAGACTTTGTTGGGCTTGTTGAAAATAAATTACAAAATCGTACCACGGCCTTTCAAGTACAAACTTTGAGATAATTAATAGCAAATTGCTTTTAAATGACTATTGCAATGTAAAATATGGTTTCAATGAAAGCTACTGGTAACCCTACATTTTTCATTTATCTTCAGTATGCTGCATGTTGAAAATTACTTTCGAATATTCGTTTTCACCCCAGGATAGAAACAGAAACTATGAATGGCAATTGAAACTGGAGATACCGCAAGTTCCGATAAAGTTGAAGCTTTTATTTCAAACCCTGAAAAATATGAGTCAACGAATCATACCAGAGTAATTCCAAATAAGTGAGAACAGATGTAAAGCAGCTCAGCGTAGCATCCTTTTTAAGCCGTTGCGTATCAATTATTTTGCAAATGAACTCCTTTGAGTTCAAATAGACGTTCAAATTCGCCGTAGCTTACTTCATGTATCAGTCTCGGCAAATATCACAATATCTTTAAAAAATAACAATGAATGTGCACGGGTTCAGCAACAGCTCGTGCATAGCAGCTGAGTTATGCACGACTTTGAAGACAGCGATAACGACATCAAAACTAGAGCTTCGTTCATAAAAATTAGTGTTCTGTGGGTGCTTATTGCATGATGCACCATGAAAAGTATAGTCCAGTTAGATTTAGTAAAACATGGTCATTTAAAAAGTTAGGTCGTTGAATTTTTTTCGAAACTATTCAGAGAAACACAGTTTATTTCCGTTTGTGGTATTAAACGTATTTTGGTGAGACTTTGTTTTTTCGTTTTGACAAAGCACAACCGCTTCACTCATGTTCTATTCTGTAGGAGGGGTTGATAGCCTGTAGGCCCGGTGATGTTTAAACATGAACGCGCGCAAAGAACTTTGCTTGTCTACAATCAGCAAAGGTAAAAAGTCTAATTCATCCAACACCATGTAAGGATGTACTCATGCTTACGCAAAAACTATAGAAACTACAAAAACTATTGATACATATACGACATAAGGTTTCAAGAGCACAGAGTTTCAATACTTGATCCATGTACTTTTTCCCTTCTTATATCAGAGACTCGAGTTAGAGAAGAATGGGATTAAGCTACCACGTTTTCTCCCTCAGTGTGTCCAAAATGTACAAAAAGAGTACAGTAAATAGGTTAAAAAAACCTATGTATTTATTTATTTATTTTACTGAAACGGGTTTTTACACTGATTGCTGTCGTGTGCTGTTGCTCAATTGAGTCAATATTCAAAGAGTGTGTTACAGCGCCTAGTTATACAATGATTCTGGTGCAATTTTTCTCCTCTGGTTGTAACCAGCGAAGATCACAGACCGACAGAATCATAAATGTGTGCTGCAAGACTATCTTCTACCACGTCCTCAAATGTTTAGATTCTATAAAATTAGCTATGTAGAATTTAATCAGGGACACGAATTTTCTTCGGAAACATTTTTAAGGCAGCAAAGCCAACCCATTGTGTTCTCAAATCCACGTCGACCTATTCCTAAAACCCATTCCATTATAAGTATTTATCATGGTAGATCCCAAGGTACTTATAGGGCGATTCTTAAGGAATCGTCTTCTCAAAATGAAATGATGAACCAACGATATAAAGCGCATTTTTCGACGCAAACGTTTCGGAATAAAATTATTTCAGATTCAGAGCTGGAAGATGTAAAATGTTTTTAGAGTCATGAGTAAAATATTTAACGTCTGACAAAGCATAAACGACAAAAAAAGATTAATTTCTAAAAACTAAAGCTTCGTAAGCAAGCACGTAGGCAATACATACAGTACCAAAAGCCGTACACAAACACATTATTATACACTCACACACGCACCCCAGCATACAGCAAATTAGGAATTAGGGGGCACAAATAATTTAGTCGTGTTGAATTCGTTATTTAGTGAAGGTTTATCCGTGAATACATATATAAAGATATTCTAGAAAAAGGAGTTCTTGTTCATTGAAGGTACGGCATGGGATAGAAAAATTAGACATTTTGATAGGGTGATTGGAACTATTGCAATGGTTTTTATTGGCAGATTGAGGGGACAGGCAAATGGGCGACCAGCTATATGAGAAAATCCTGAATGTTGGCAGTGACGGATGAATAGTTGGAGGGTAGTGCTTCCAAAGTACGATTGCCGGCAGCAATCACAAACAAACACATATACACTGCAACTTTCCAGGTACTCATACTGTCGCTTTTTTCTGTTAAAAAAGACACTATTTTAAAGGTATTCTTATGATAAACATGTATGTCAACCGCTGTAAAAACGGTTCGCACAAAGACTAAAAACTCTCTTTGAAAATCACTGTTCATATAACCTAGGAATGGAAGGCCAATCAAAATTTTTTGTTTCGGTTCGGTCAAAGTTACATGTGGAGGGGTAAAATCGTTATCGAGAAATTTCCTGACAATATGATTAACAAGATATTTTGGGTAATTGTTACGCGTAAAAAATTTCTGCAGAAATTCTGATACATTGCGTGATATTTGGTGCGTGCTTGAAATGCAATAGACTCATCTAAAATAATTTGTACAAAGGGCGGTGAATGTAGGTTTCCTATAAACTGAGGAGATGAAGTTAGAATTTGACTTCCTTAACAGGATATCTAAAAAACGTATTTCACCATTCTTTTCACATTTCATTGTGAATATAACGTTGGGGTGAATAGCATTACGTACTCAAAAAATTGATTTGCTTGATTCCGGGACCTAAATAATAGAAACGCATCATCCAAGTACCGTCTATAGAAAACATGTGCATATGAATTCAGTCGAACATGTATTTAGAATAACTGAAAGTGGAATAATTGTATTCCGAAACGTTTGCTTCAATAAATGTTCTCTACAACATTGGTTCTTCTTTTTATTCTGAGAATACCATTCCATCATTTTAAATTTCTATTCAGGATTGTGCATCGATACGACGAATTTGGATTCTATCTACATTGACAATCATGTACCCAACTTCAAATTTAAAGTGGATGTGGAAAATGTGATGCAAGTCAGCATTCAGTGGATCTCCTCTAGTAATATTGCAGTTGAGCAAGAACACTTGACCTGTACCTGAATCAACTTGAACGGAAATTTGAAAACTCAGTATCATAGCTGTGCAACTTTTACAGAGCTGCATTTAATTTTTTCTGAATTAAGTCTACAGTCATTTTCTGAACCTCATCATTATATTCTCGCCCGGCTTAGGCTTATTAGATAAAAATGTGTTCTCACTGAATCTGAAAATAACTCTGCATCCCTATTGAAAATCGAGGACGGTGCACCGGTGGAATATGAGTGGAAACATGGACGATTTGAGGTTGGTTTATCGTCTATTTAAGGGTCAAATGTCCAGTCTTCGCGACCATACTGCGCCCTCAATACGTCCATACTGCGACCAACTTTGGTCGGTGAACAGCTTCAAATCAACCTCAAATCACCTCTAAAACCAACGTAGGCCGGTGAATGGTTTCAAATCAACCTCAACCCAACTCTACATTCAATGAATCGCTCGCTTCGCAACCTTAATCAACTCCAAATCACGGGTGGCCACCTCTACGCAATCGCTTAAAAAACGCTCCCAGCTGCCAGTGTATGACGTCACGAGCATATATACATATGGTTGTGACGTCATACACTGGCAGCTGGGAGCGTTTCTTATCCATCGTACAGAGATCACCTGTGATTCTGATTTTGCTAGGGTGAAGAAGCAACAATATTAACATACCATGCTTACCGCACACCAATATTAAATCTTATCTACCCTTATTTAGGATATATGAATCAATTGCGCAACCTTAACCAATACATTCACGTAGATATTTGGTAGCAACGATCAGATATTTGGTATAACCACCCCCCACCCACACACACACACACACACACGCACACACACACGCACACGCACACACACACACACACACACACAAATATGTACCTGAACACATTGTTGATCACCTTCAAGAACGTCCTTCAATTCAGAGGTTGCTGAAGACGGACGAGGGACATTCAGGTTTGGTTTCCACATTTTGTTGCTTTTACATTGCCGTCACTACCAGCCCCACCACAACGATGAATCGTCATAAAGATCAATTCACCGAGGTGGTGAAGCGAATAGTTGGGCCATCTCTCGTTCCTCGTCAACAAGAAAAATCGCCATCTTCCCCAGAAGTCACGGGTCCGAACTCAAATACAAGCGAAACTTTAGAAGAAAACGACTCTTTGTGCGTTCCAGCGTCATTTTCTTATGAAGCTTCCGTTAGAGTAGCCAATGCAGCATCCAACCGTCTTTCTTCTTGGCCGTTGCACATAAATGTGAATGGCTGTCTTTTTATTTGAAATTCGGATCGAAACGTTAAAAAATATTTATAAAATCCTGTCATAAAATTATTGATGAAGCGATGTATTGGTATCGGTCATTTTTACTGGTGTTGGTAAAATCCAGCCGATACTTTCCAATAACGCGTATTTTATCATAAAAATGAAGGTCATAAATCATGAAAGTAAAAGTATGATCAAATAAAGAACCTATTCATACCTAGTAAATTAGTTAGCTAACTGTTGAATTACAGTGTTTAAGGGGACCATGTCGGTAAGTCGGCCAAAATTTTATTTTCCATCCGTAGATTTTTGTCTATCGGACTTACGTCTATGAAAATTTGCAGACTACTAGATCTTTAGATTCCCAACAACTTTTCACGTATAAATTTTTTTGCATTAGGGCATAGAAAATGAGTTATTCATGAAAAATAATAAAATATATGTATAGAACATTTGTTATTTAGGGGCCGAAATTTACAAAGCTAGAGCAATGCGGTTTGTTGCATGTAAAACTACAATGTATGCTCCAAAAATGCTGTTGACCGGTTTTTGAATTTGAATTCATTTTGAATTTATAGAATTTTTTCGAAAAAGCCATAATTAGTTTAAAATTTAGGGTAAAAAGTCGACGGATAAATTTTCACGTAAAATTTTTTGAAAATCAACTCAACAACAATTGTAAATTACCCATGTGACTTCCAAATGCAGCAAACCACATTGCTCCAGCTTTGTAAATTTCGGCCCCAAAATTACAAATGTCTTGACAACTTCTTGACAACCTACTTGTTTCATAAAACCTATTTTAAAGTAAAAAAATGCTTCTCCTCCTACAATTTTTGAGCTACAGTAATGATTTTGGTATCATTGGATGCAAAAAAACAAGGGCTTTACAATGTATTAGGAAGTTTTTCAAAATTCTTTCTTACTTCAAAGTTATCACGTCATAAATTTGATTTTTCTTGGGAATATTTTGATTTTTTCCTTTTCTTATTTTTTACTTTTATATTGGAAATTTGAGGAAAAGCATTCAAGTTTTTGGAATTTCCACGTTATTTTGCATCCAATGATACCAAAATCATTACTGTAGCTCAAAAACTATCAGAGAAAAAGCATGTTGAACCCCCCCCCCCAAAAAATGTCGTTTTCTAGGATTTCTCATTTTCTTTTTAAGAAATTCGCATTTTGTCATGAATAATAAATGATTCTAAATTGCATTTCCTATCAGTACACCAAATTTCATTGCTCCAAATTCAATAATAAAAAAATATTTGAAAGGGGGATGCTTACCTTGAGGAATATGAATGACGAAATATATAAAAAGAATAAAAAAATTTAAATTTGAGAATTTTTTTTTGAATGTCCACATTATTCTGCACCCAATGAAACCAAAATCATTACTGTAGCTCAAAAATTGTAGGAGGAGAAGCATTTAGAAAACCACCCCAAAAATGTCGTTTTCTATTATTTCCCGTTTTCTTTTCAAGAAAATCGCATTTTGTCATAAATGATAAATGATTCTAAATTGCATTTTCTATCAGTGTACCAAATTTCATTGCTCTAAGTTCAAAAATGAAAAAAAGGTCCGTAAGGGGGATGCTCTCCCCTTCCCGGGAGGGGACGTTAGCTCTGGGGTACGTTCCTGATATTTTTACAGACATTCGGGGACATATCTCAAACTCATTTAAAGTAATAAAAAAAATCGGGAGAATCGACCATTGGACTGCAGATGCCCCCAGCATGGTCCTCTTAATAAGGCCCGCTAACTGAATTTACTTCTTCGACTTCCCGATGAGGCACGTACGGTCAGTAAGTGAAAGCTATGTAACATGAATAGTGGAAAACAGAAGCGACATACAATTATCACACTTAAACAACAAAACAGGCGAACCAAAATCAAACCAATTATGTAAATAAAGTTAAGGTGTATTTTAAAGTTTTCGAAATTTATTGCAGAAAAAGCTGAAAATTCGATTTTTATTTATCTTGTAAATCGTCAAATACTACAAAGCGAATAATTTTATTTTAATTTAGCATATGAATCCCCGTACAGTAGGAATCTAGCATTTTTCTTCAATTTACGATGTTTGAAAAAAAATTCACATACAATCTTATAGTTAGTTGCGCGTGTTTGGATCTTTTTGGTTTCGGGGCCTATTGAATATTAATGTTTTTTTTCGCCGAAGTATGTATTTTGGTGTGGAAAACACAAACATGCTAACTATTATGTGGATAAATTATTGTTTTGGTTCACTTTTTTAACTACACCTTTTTCATTTCAAATTAATCTAAGTCAAGTTCAAATTAATCCGAGTAAAGTTCAAATTAATCCGAGTAAAGTTCAAATTAATCCGAGTCAAGTTCAAATTAATCCGAGTCAAGTTCAAATTAATCCAAGTCAAGTTCAAATTAATCCAAGTCAAGTTCAAATTAATCCAAGTCAAGTTCAATTTAATCCAAGTCAAGCTCAATTTAATCCAAGTCAAGTTCAATTTAATCCAAGTCAAGTTCAATTTAATCCAATTCAAGTTCAAATTGATCCGAGTCAAGTTCAAATTAATCCGAGTCAAGTTCAATTTAATCCAAGTCAAGCTCAATTTAATCCAAGTCAAGTTCAATTTAATCCAATTCAAGTTCAAATTGATCCAAGTCAAGTTCAAATTAATCCGAGTCAAGTTCAAATTAATCCAAGTCAAGTTCAAATTAATCCAAGTCAAGTTCAATTTAATCCAAGTCAAGTTCAATTTAATCCAAGTCAAGTTCAATTTAATCCAAGTCAAGTTCAATTTAATCCAAGTCAAGTTCAAATTAATCCAAGTCAAGTTCAATTTAATCCAAGTCAAGCTCAATTTAATCCAATTCAAGTTCAATTTAATCCAAGTCAAGTTCAATTTAATCCAATTCAAGTTCAAATTGATCCAAGTCAAGTTCAAATTAATCCGAGTCAAGTTCAATTCAATCCAAGTCAAGCTTAATTTAATCCAAGTCAAGTTCAATTTAATCCAAATCAAGTTCAATTTAATCCAATTCAAGTTCAAATTGATCCAAGTCAAGTTCAAATTAATCCGAGTCAAGTTCAAATTAATCCAAGTCAAGTTCAAATTAATCCAAGTCAAGTTCAATTTAATCCAAGTCAAGTTCAATTTAATCCAAGTCAAGTTCAATTTAATCCAAGTCAAGTTCAATTTAATCCAAGTCAAGTTCAATTTAATCCAAGTCAAGTTCAATTTAATCCAATTCAAGTTCAAATTGATCCAAGTCAAGTTCAAATTGATCCAAGTCAAGATCAATTTAATCCAATTCAAGTTCAAATTGATCCAAGTCAAGTTCAAATTGATCCAAGTCAAGATCAATTTAATCCAATTCAAGTTCAAATTGATCCAAGTTAAGTTCAATTTAATCCAAGTCAAGATCAATTTAATCCAATTCAAGTTCAAATTGGTCCAAGTCAAGTTCAAATTAAACCATGTCAAGTTCAAATTAATCCGAGTCAAGTTCAATTTAATCCAAGTCAAGTTCAATTTAATCCAAGTCAAGTTCAATTTAATCCAAGTCAAGTTCAATTTAATCCAAGTCAAGTTCAATTTAATCCAAGTCAAGTTCAATTTAATCCAAGTCAAGTTCAATTTAATCCAATTCAAGTTCAAATTGATCCAAGTCAAGTTCAAATTGATCCAAGTCAAGATCAATTTAATCCAATTCAAGTTCAAATTGATCCAAGTTAAGTTCAATTTAATCCAAGTCAAGATCAATTTAATCCAATTCAAGTTCAAATTGGTCCAAGTCAAGTTCAAATTAAACCATGTCAAGTTCAAATTAATCCGAGTCAAGTTCAATTTAATCCAAGTCAAGTTCAATTTAATCCAAGTCAAGTTCAATTTAATCCAAGTCAAGTTCAATTTAATCCAAGTCAAGTTCAATTTAATCCAAGTCAAGTTCAATTTAATCCAAGTCAAGTTCAATTTAATCCAATTCAAGTTCAAATTGATCCAAGTCAAGTTCAAATTGATCCAAGTCAAGTTCAAATTAATCCATGTCAAGTTCAAATTAATCCAAGTCAAGTCACCGATACTTTTACAATTTTATTAAAATAAAATCATTATAAGCCCAACATGAGGAATGCAATAAAATTATTAACTAATGTATCTAATAATATAACTATATTAACAACAAAGTTTTCGATTAGGAATAATAGGACTGCTCTAGCTTTGTTAACTATATTGTTGCAATAAAATAACAAAACGAAATCCTTGCAATAGATGTTTCTAACCGTATTGCAAAGTAATGTAGACCAGTTGTAATAGCAAATGTTTTCAAAAGTAGACCGAAACAATAATTTATCCGTAATATGGTTATCATTTTCATGTTTTTCACACCAAAATACATACTTTGACGAAAAGAAAACATTAAAATTCGTTAGGATCCGAAACCGGAGAGATGCGCTAACATGCAACCAACTATAAGATTGTTCGTGATTTTATTCAAACATCTTAAAATAGAAGAAAAATGCAAGATTTGTGATGAACGGCAATTTGCATGCTAAATTGAAATAAAATAATTAGCTTTGTAACATTTTACGACCTACAAGCTCAATTAAAATAGAATTTTAAGTTATTTTTATGTTTAATTTATAAAAACTTTAAAATGCGCTTTCAACTATATATGATAGGTTTAATTTTGTTAGCTAAAAATGTTTCAGTTGTAAAAGTATTATAACTTTATGTCTCCACTGTGTTCAACTATTTATGCCACAAAGTTTTGACTTAATCCGTGACATCGGGAATTCAATGTAGTAAATTCACTTAGCGGGCCTGATTAAACGATGTAATTCAACATTTAGCTAATTTACTTGGTATGAATAGGCTCTTTAGTTGATTATACTTTTCTTTTAACGAATTATGACCTCATTTTCACGATAAAGTACGTATTATTGGAAAGTATCGATGAAATATCGGCCAGATTTTGCCGCTACCGGTATATCTGTACATCACTAGCCTACGATCACGCAACGTTCGCTAGTAGGTAGCTCCTCAATTCAAAATATAATTCAACTCTAACTCATCAATAATGCTAATGTTCATCAGGTGATTAAGGAGTTTTATTCGGTTAGTATTTACTTTAATGCGTTCACGGAAATCACGACCTCCGTTTTAAAGAATCACTAAAAGAGCTCATATAAGAACGCTTTACACGAATGACATTTTGCTCGCTGATACGTAATTTTCAAGCTATAACATGAATTACGTTCAGGTTAAAGTAGCATTATATATTCGGCTGCATCGTACCTGCATTTTTGAAATACGCCTGGTATTTTGGCGGTAACCATCAGTGTCAGTATGGCTAAGTTAAGTTCTTTTAGGTTAGTTTATTCAGCTAATCTAACGTTACCTAACCTAATTTACCCAGCATCACGTCATGCTGTATTACGTCATATATACGTGTCCGTTTTTCCGCTTTTTATATACAAAGTTCCTATAACTTCACAGGTTAATAACTTAAAAATTATGCATCAGTGAGCAAAATATCATTCATTTAAAACGTTCTTAAATGTGTTCCTTTGGAGATTCTTTGAAAGAGAATTCTTAATTTCCGCGAACGAATTTAAGTAAATATTGATGTTTTTTTCT
This sequence comes from Morinoia aosen, assembly GCA_030386875.1. Taxonomy (NCBI): domain Eukaryota; kingdom Metazoa; phylum Arthropoda; class Malacostraca; order Amphipoda; family Talitridae; genus Morinoia; species Morinoia aosen. The sequence continues at coordinate 71,492,141 of CM059559.1, forward strand.
TTAAACATCGTTATTCCGTAATTTTATAACGCAGCTCGTCAGATATTTATTGAAGTTTAATTTTCTTACTAATAAATTGAAAACTAGTGATGTACAGATAATAGAAAAAGGCCGATACCGAAACTATCGGTACATCTAAATTGAAAATATTGCATATTGTTTCTTGTCAAAGGTTTCTCAAGTGGAATTATACTGCAACTTAGAAGTTTGAAGCTAAATTGTGTTAACACTTACTGTAAAATAAGAATGGAATTAATAGTGAATAAACATATCATTACTATTCATTACAATTCATTCACACTAAAAAATTATTCAGACGACAAGGTTGAAGGCACTTGTTGTCTCAACCGTCACCTTCATCAGGCGCTTGACAACATGCCATACCGGCATAACGTCTTCAATGGAATAAGAAACTAACTTGAGAGCGTACACCTCATACCTTTTCAGAGCAAAAATTTTTTCAAAAATAAGATACACTCTAACGTACTACACACTTGCACTGAAATACAGTCTGACATTGCTTGAAACTTATTAAATGAGTCAGAAACCAGCACCACATCTGAGACGCACAACTGCCACAACACAATTTAAATAACTGGCGCCGCCCGGCCCTTGACATCTTGCCTACGTGGGCGAGCAGTGTTGCCATCTCTAACTCGAGTGCAGATAAAAATTATTGGCTTAGATGAATAACAGGATAGTATTATTTAATGAAAACTGTAATAAATGATTAAATTGGCATTTAAATACCTTAATACATTATAAATATCCGCAAGTTAAAGTTTTAGGTAAATTTAACAATTTTTTAGCTGACAGCTTTGACTAGCAAGTATTCCTCGGCAGCTACCAACTGTAATTTTCATGGCAAATGAATTTTGCTGTCTGAGAGTGCTCAAGAATGTTGGCATGTACGATTTTTCATAAGAATGTTTTTTATCTTTCATTTGAGAGTAATTTGAACTCGATAGGTGAATCATTTCAAAAGTTACGAGTGGTAGACTGAGATCTTAAGTTGCACTCAAGAAATTCTAAAGAAATTTCTGTAGTTTCCAGAAGACCGTTTCCTTACAGTCTCCGCTGCAGCCTGACAGCATTTTACGTACTATGAAAAGTTAAACTTTTAAGGCTATTAGTGTCTTAAAAATTTATAATTATCGGCTTATGCAATGTATTCATCGTATTTTGATTTTTATCGTAGGTATCTCTCACTATTTCGAGACGGTATCTAAATAATAAACCGATGAACAGTTATTCTCTTATTAAACTATTGCATTTCCTTTAATATTGTTATCATTGTCGCAATTTACTTCTGTTTGTAGGCTATTACGTGTAGTTTTTAATCCACGTATTCTTTAAGATTTTTGTCTATGATGGATCTGTCCAAATTGAGCGAGCATTGAATTAATTTTCGATTTATCTGCAAGCCTTTTTTAAAATGAGCCAAGAGCTTGAAACGTTCATATGAATTCGTTTTTAAAATGGATCTTCTCTATCGCCTGCTTTACGGACTGTTTTTTCTTGTATGAGATTTGCACATATAATTGTTCTGACAATTATACATACTTTATTAGGCTTGGTTGGAATAAAGCATCCCCTCAGGGGGATACAGCTATTGTATATGTGGGAATTAGCGCTCCCAGGGGAAAAATGTGAGGGCCCGAGCTGAGAGTTAAGTAGGGCTTCTTTTTGTTGAAATAAAATGATTTTGTTGGGTCAAGGACCACCTTTTTTCGATTCACTACTGCACGGTTTTTCAGCAGCTCGGACTTTTTTTCTCAACTTTTATCTTATTTTATGAACTTCTTTCTCATCTTACTCTCATATTCTGCTCAGATTCCTCAGTCTCTTATCACCATACTGAATGGTGCCTTCCTCCTTCCTCTCTTCGATACGCTCTATTTTTTTTAGCGGTTAGGGAGGCTTTAACAAACTCATAATCTAATCTGGAATAAAGCATCGTATTCATAGAGGCCTGAATGTTTTAATTTTTATCTCAGTGTGAAAGGTTTTATAATTAGTAGAGCAAAAATGTAAAATTTCAGAATAACTTTTTATATATATTTCATTATTATTTTGTTCATTTCATTTCAAAATTAAGGGGTTATTTAACATAGATTAATTTTAGTTGCTTGAGGGCATGAGAAACAAGTGTCATAAAAACACGGTATCATCGATTCTGAGCCAGATGGCCGTCCATGGCCAAGTCAACCTCGAATCGCTACTAGATGCCGCGAATTAAAGACGGTGTATGGACGGGAGGCCACGGATGGCAGTGCCGATCATAACATGCTCGTAAATTGGGCGGTGTACCGTTGTTTTATCGGTCGGATGGCCGAATGACCAATAAATCGCGGATAATAAGCCCTGTCAACCATATTCCACCGGTGCACCGTCCTCGATTTTCAATAGGGATATCTCTTTTTTATCCACAGTATACTATTAATTACAGTTTCAAAAGATCGATGGATTGCTATTGATAAAAATGTGTTCTGCAATTAAACAAGCGAATCCGCCTCATCAAAAGAGTATACAATTTCCTGTAGGACAATTTACACTGCACGGCTTTTGTAGCCGTTTCATCGCAGCCGACTACGTCATGTTTGTTTGTACAATTATTCTTGTTCTAGTCCAAATCATGCGACCGTAAACGGAAGTTTGTATTTGCATGTGTTTATGGTAACGAGCTGAGATTCATTAATACCTTATTCTACAGCTCGTTCTTCGTGTGAGCCCATCGCTCCCAATGCCACCATTTTCATAACCGCTGCAAAAACTAAGAACGGCACCTGGCAGAACCAGAGGAGGATGTGTGATGGCGAAGCTGGGGAGCCCCTCATCATCAAGACGCGACAGGAGCGTGCAGATGCCGTGCTGGCTGTCGCAGGTTACTTAACTCTCACCTCGTGATCTTTTTAATTTCTAGATAGCGGTAACTGCTACAGCCCGTCTTTTTACGACTTGAGATGCACGATTAGTAAGTTGACTGCTGGAGGTGGAACCATCAATTTCGCAAGCTCTCAACACTTAGCCGATCGGAAAGCACCGACGCAAATAATAATTTCTGTTTCTATTGACATGAGATGATATAATTATACATTCTGTTCTTCAAAACGATGAAAATCTAGCCCCTTAAAATTGATATTCATATTTGGAAGGTTTCAAATTATTTTAATTAATTATACAATAATGAAAATTACCCGTATGGAAATATTAGACTGAGTATATTTTGAAAAGTATTTATGTCAAATTTTAAGGTAAAATAAACGAAATCACTTAATAACAAATGCTAATTGTTTATCTTGATTTGCAATTACCTTAGGATTCTCATTTTATTTTCACCTCATAGCAAAATATTTGCTACATAACTCATAGCATATGAAGATTTATGCAGTTTTGTGCTACATTGAATCATGGCTTCGATGTCTGATCTCGTATCAAGTTTAAATAAGCCTACGCCTGCTCCAGCCATCCCAGTATAATCGAGTCACCGATAGCTATTTCGTCTCATGAATTAATTGCTTTAATGTTTAGTGATTTACTTAGCTTAGCTTATTGCATAGTTAGAGGATTAAATGTTACATATTTTGAAAATTCAAAGAACGATAACAGATTTAGCAGTCTTGTTTTGCAGCGTAGACAGTCAATTGTGTTCATATACCTACAGAGGCTAGCAATCTTTTGGTTCGCATGATTTTTGAAGAAGTGAAAAATTACCAATTTCGACCATTTTAGGTTATTTTTGACACAAAAAAGCAACTCATTGACTATATTCAACCTCATTTTAGCCGTAAGTTTAAATGTAGAAAATTGGGAAGGTAGGGGAGATGAATAGGTGCTGATGAATGCACAGCTGTTTAATGCATGATCAGCTGTTGGTACGCACAAGTTTGTGACATTTACGATTACAATTTCATCAGGCAAAATTAAAATTTGAGTGCTCCTAAATTTTTCTCACCCTGACTAACAGAAAACTCCGCGTATGCCATGCTTCATTTAGTTAAACTGCAAAACTGTTCTGCAGTCACTCAAATACGTGCATTATGCAGATGTTCCGTGCGTTTTTTTCAAGTCGATATACATGTACGAGGCGTGCCCGTAAAATAAGTTCCACGGGCTGCTGCTGGCGCCAGGATCGCTTTGTTACGAAATATGTATGTTTATATCACATGATATGTTTTTGGCTAAATCACGGAAAGCTATGTTCATATTAGATTAAATTTTTATTTTTACGTGATAAATTTTTGGCTAAATCCCGTAAATCTACAACATATTTAATACATGTTGCGTATATAACATTCTGCTGGGCTACGACAAAGGAATGTTAGACCGTTAAGCCGGCGCCGACTAGGCTTGAGAATGGGAGATAGCGCCGCGTATGCGAGGGGGAACTTCGAAGGGGTGAGGGATCAAGAGAGGACCGCAACACACGGGCCAATCACGAGAGCTCGCAAAGACATCACACGTGGAGGTGTGTCGAGCGCGAACCAATCATAGGCAAAACTTCAGGACCGGCAAGTTTCCAACGAATCAAAATTGAGAAAATCGAGTGACTTTCTCTGTAGCTTGGAAGAATCCAGATCCTTCGAGAAAGAAAGAGGCGACACACATAAAAGGAGTGAGACGAGGATAATCAGGGTTCTTTTTGGTGGAAGCGATTGCGGAAGAGGTGCACGCATCTGAGGGGCACGCAAACAGGCACGCCGGCGCACTTCTGGTGTGCCTCCAACATAATCAGCAAATCGAATATCTGAGCACATCGAAATTTTCAAGAAAGGCAACGTCGTCCATCATAAATCGTCGAAGCTCCAATTTTACAACACGACTGCTCGAAGCACCTCAGCTTTGTGGTGGAATCGTCCAGTATCAACATAGAAACCATGCCACGGAGAGAATTCAGAATATTAGTAATCAGTTCCGGGCTCACAAGCAACTTCAGCGAGAAAAAATTGAACCCGCACGGCCTTCAGAGTCTACAATGATGCCGCCACTACGAGTCCTGCGGTGGTCAAGCAGACTCGGGATTCAGAGCTTGAAATGGAGACTGAGTATAGCGCTCCCGCACTACGGCCGGCTGATGAGGAAGGAACTTCGGGACCGCGGGGCGAAGGAACTTCGGGACCGCGGGACGGTCTGATCTGCACTACGTGAATTCTCAAGCAGCATTGGGAGTGTGTTAATTCATCGTCTTAGCTGCACTGCGTGAATTCTCAAGCAGTATTGGAAGTGTGTTAATTCATCGTGATCTGCAATTGCAAGAAAGGGTTTAGGCCAATCTACTGGTTTGGAACTCAGAAAAGTGATCTTTAAGTGTGAAATTTCTAGCACAGCCAGCACATGGAATAGTGCGTTCCGAGCGGCGCGCAATCAAATGTGATTTGTGTGATACGGGCAATTGGCTCATGTTCGAATTCTGTGTTGGGTATAATGCGAAGCATTCTATATTTGACACCTTGCTGTGAGTCAAGGTTCTATTCTTTTTTGGCATAACCATTTATTTCATGTGTACGCTAGCCAGGATGTTCATTTTTATACTTCTAATTTCATTTTTGTTTGTGCGTAAACTCCCCGTTTGACGGTTGCCAAGAAAGACTGTGTCGAGTTAAATCGTGTGATCGTTCACACGAATTTTCTAGCCTGAATCTCTCATTTCATGTGTCATATTCAGATCCACGTGTCATCTTAAAAAAATGTCTTATTCTTTCAATGTTTATTATTCTCCATGCTCATTTATGTGGGTAACGTGCGAGCACAAAGGTGTACATTATATTCCTTCAGGGGTTGAAAATCCTCTCATGCGTACGTGAATAGTAAACCCTTTTCACGTATCGCGACAGCTTCTATGCGAAGCCAGGCAACAGAGGCAGGTTGTTTGGCTCCCCCACTCCAAACCCCCACCAAGACAGCGTCGCTGGAACGCTCAGCCTCGGCTCAGCAGCCGTCAGCGATGGAGCCCCCTCCTGCGTCTCCCGCCAGCTGCGAGTTGCAGTCTGTTATTCGTTTCCTGGCCGGTAAGAAGAAATCGGCGAAGGAAATTCACGAAGACCTTTGTCAAGTGTGTGGAGAAGAGCTCCGGGATGGTGCGCAGATGGGTCAGGGACTTTAAAAATGGCCGAACAGACGTCCACGACGAAGCCCGTGCAGGGCGGCCATCGGTTTCCGACGAAACAGTTGCCAAAGTCGATGCGGCAATGCTTGAAGATCGACGAATTACAGTTCGGGAGCTGTGCGAAAAGATTCCGGAGGTCAGCAAAACCACAATTGACAAGATTTTGACTGAAAATTTAGGCTTTTCAAAGGTCTCGTAACAGACCGCAACTCGCAGCTGGCGGGAGACGCGGGAGGGGGCTCCATCGCTGACGGCTGCTGAGCCAAGGCTGAGCGTCGCAGCGGCGCTTGCTTGGTGGGGGATGGGAGTGGTGGAGCCAAAGAACCTGCCTCTGTTGCCTGGCCGCGCATTGAAGCGATCCTGGCGGCAGCAGCAGCCCGTGGAACTTATTTTACGGACACGCCTCGTACATTATTGTAAATGTACTTTACTTTCACTGTAGTGTTCAATGCGACACTTACTAGCTGCACGTCTGTTCCAGTGACGTGATATTTTGGATTACATTGTGTTTACGACTCTTCTACTGGAGTTGGGCTAAAAATGTATTTGTTGATCTCCCTCGCTCCGAAGAATTTCTGCAATGCTCTTGGTTAAATGAAGCCTTTCAGTAGAGAGGCCGTCGACAAAAGCTTTTTAGGTTTGATTTAATAAAGTTCAAGGTCAGTTTGAAAAAGATCAAGTTCCATTTAAAAAAATTCAAGCTAAATTTAAAAAAGCTCAAGTTCAATTTAAAAAGATCAAATTCAATTTAAAAAATCTCAAGTAGGCTATATTAAAAAAAAAAAGTTCAATTTTGAAAACCTTATGTTTGATGATGGGCTATGGCAAATTAATAAATTTCATTGACAAAAACCAATGTTAATCTTTTCTTACGGCGTAGTGAAGGTCGTTTTCGTAAAGGAACTCGCTGTTCGGTCAAGTGTCCGACCTCGAGAGGAAAAAATATACATGTTATTGCAGGGATATCACAACAGGGTCTCGTGTATCTGCAGAGGCGGAGAGGAAGTTACCGAAAAGAAGACTGTCAAAAATGGCTACGCGAAATGCTGCGCGCAGTAACAGAGCCTCTTAACAATTTCATAGTAGAATGTGATAATGCCCCAGTACATGTAGGTCTTGAAGCTGTTTTTGATAAAGAAGAATTTTCTGGCGCTATGTTAATTCCAGCAAGTCCTCACAGTGCACCAATTAACCTCATAGAACAATGCTGGAGTGCAATGAAAGCAAAAATGAAGCGCTTATTAGCAACCAGAATGACAGAGATGCTGTACTCCAAGCCGGAAGGGATGACCATTACTGAGCACCGAATCCTCTTCCTTGAAGAAGTAATAGATGCATCCATTAATGCCATAACACCCAGGCTATGTCTACGCTCCTACAATCATATACAGATGCATTTGCTGGAATACTTGCGTAAGAAGATTTAAAGATGAGAGATAACGTATAAATGCACTTTGCTATGGTATAGATGTGTACAAATGCATGGAATTATTAGCTAAGAGATTGGCCTCTAATTTCGTATCATATTTCACATAAAATACTATATTATATAACTTGATATAATAAGCCATTATTGTAGCAGCCTTATTGTTTAAATATAACTTTGAAGCCATGTAATGTTTAACTTTTCAGTCAGTGCAGTTTGCTAAATGTCACACAGTTGCTTATTACATGAAGTTTACTTAGATCATTTATGTCAATAGGTATAAGTACCTATGATCTGTTTAGCAAATGATTCATAGGTAAAACTTGAAGAATGTCAAATTAAGTACAAAATCACAGCAGCTTGGTTTCTTGACATCCTATTTACTCTGTTTTCAGTGCCAGTACTTTTAAATAAAAATGCATTCCCACAAATGAATTTTAATTGAATTATTATAACATAGGTATACAATTTTAGAAACATAAGCTTTTCAAAATTGAACTTGATCTTTTTTAAAATATAGCCTACTTGAATTTTTTAAATTAAACTTGATCTTTTTTGACATTCAACTTGAGCTTTTTTAAATTGACCTTGAACTTTTTTTAATTAAACTTGAGACCTTTTTTAAATTTAACTTAACCTTATTTATACTAAACTTGAACATTTTTAAATTGAATCTGACCTTTTTTAAATTAAACTTGATCTTTTTTAAACTGAAACTGAGCTTTTTTAAATTAAAGTTAAAAAGTTGTAGTTCTTACACCTACTCGTACTATGATTTCTTTAGAACGTATTATAAATTGAATAATTCTAGGAATCGAGTTTTTAAACAATGTCGACGCTTAATTTTTAGTTATAACGAAGAGATTCCTCATGCATTTTAGTAGAATTCTTACGTATATCGCTCATCTGAGTTGAAAACTTACAGCTTTTGTTGAGCATGAGATAGATATGATTTGAAAATTCTATATACATATAAAAAATTATTTTTGTGAAATGTCTAGCTCATCAGTATCACTTTCATCAGTTCTTATCCCTATACCACTTCTCAAAATGTATCGTTGCATTTTTTTAGATTTCATTTTACTAAAATAGCAAGCACTTTTGTTACAATTTTAAATTTCTATTAAAATCATCAACACTCTTTGTGTGGAAATAATTTTAGCTATTAAACTGTCTTGCACGAACCCTTTACCCACGGTACGACAGGTTGGCGAGCAAGTGCGGTTGCACACCGCTAAATACAAAAAGAAGAAGGTATGCAATCGCTATGTTAATTTTTGAAGCAACGAAGATTGAGATGAGAACTTTGTATGTGTGTTCCTTATTCTAAACTGGACTCTTTATCTATGGATGTTTCTGAAACATCCGACGCTGATTTCTTCAAGAATAAATCAGTGCGACTTCAGCAGTGGGATAATAGTCACAGCAATATTTCTGTTCTTATGTTTGGCGTTATTTGGCAGGTGTTACCGATTCACCCTTCCCTGAGAAGTACGCCTGGATTACCGCTGCGTGGGCTGTCAGCAAGGCAGAGGCTGGACCGCTCCGGTGGCCGGATCGTTCCGCAGTGGCCGACTGCGCCTTCGATGTCGATGATTTCATCAACTTTCCGAATAGGTACACTGCCAGCATGGTGAGGGACGACGACAAGCTGGAAAGCTCCCCCTTCTTCGAACAGAACACTCACTCTGTTCTCTGCAAGAAGAGTTCCGGTATTTAGCAAGAGACCAGTGATAGTTTTTGACAATTTACAGCAGGAAAAAAATCTTTTCTGCATTATAAACGCATTTTCGTTGTTTTTGATAGTGCGACCTATGACGTAAATATACTGAATTTATATTTTTAGTAATCATTGAAACTAATAACTTAAATCTATATCTTGGTTTTTGCAAAGATATCACTTTTATGCGTCTACCTTTTGAGCATAACGGCATTGTTTCAAGTTTGGCGCAACATTCGATATTTTCACGTGCGTGATAAACAGTTTAGTTTGAAAATCTTCTGCAGTTGACTTCTCATAATTTTTAATATACCAGGTTTCTGGAGTAATCAAGAATGTAACTGGTCGAGATTTCTATTAAGATGCATCTGAGAGAGTTATAGCCGATACTCCTTAGCTTAAAACATCCATTATCGTATTCCATAATTAGGGAAATCATTATGAATCCTATATTAAGAATCTACGTATTCTATTTTTCTGGTTTTAGTGAAGAGCCAAACTTAGAGATTTGTTTTTGTTCAAGAATTGTTAAGAACTTATCATGTATCATTTCATCGTAATCGGAGATTTAATGAGTATCTGGCAAGAGCAGAACAGAACAGAATACCTGACCGAAAGATGGACATGCATCAGAGAGGCGAGGAGGTTCATGTAAATCATCGCATAAGCTTCATGAAAAAGATGAAAAGAGGTGGGAACAAGTTCTGAATTCTATAAGTGATAATGTCGTTGAGATGGCAGACGAGAAGGAAAAACATGATAATTTCGTGACAAATGATAAACAGCGATATAGCTTCAGGGTACTAACGAAAAAATGAACCTGTTGGAGTTAAATCAGGTTCTTCTATCAGAAACTGAGGCTAAAATATGACTGAAAGAATATATGTGTAATATTCTTAAGTAACTGAGTCCAGTTATTCTACAGTAGTAACTATACAGTAGGAGTGATGGCTGCATGACAATGCTCTTTACCATCGACCATATTGGTGAAATCAATCCTTATGTGGTTAAAATATATGGTTCAAATTAATTTGCGCACTAAGCGTAATATTTGAAAATCTTACTCCACGAGTAACGTTTGAAGCAAATGAAACTTCGACCAGACCTATTCCCGAATTTGCCATTTGGAATAAAATGTCACTTTTAATCATGACTCCGACGAAACGATAAATTCCCTGAAGACAATTTTTAGGCAGATAAGCGGATATTTTGTTTTGCAATTCATATTCAAACTTCACTCTCCTAAGTATTATACACAGCTGCATTGTGCTTGTGATTGGCCGACAAGTTCAGTGACCTGTCTGACTAGCGAAGAGTCAAATGGCCTCTGGGCACCAATAAAGCCACAAATATGTAAGGGCACCAACATTCATACAGCGAGCGGAAACGGTACTTGACATTCATATCACATTACGAGGTAACAATAGGCATGCATGCGAATTACGCGATGGAATCCCAAAATTATCCATTTAAACATTCTACGAGTTTTGAATACCGTTTTTGCCATGTTAGTTGTAAACAAGAGGCATGAGAGAGTCTATACCAATTTTTAAGTTAGTAGAATATTCATTTTCCGAATTCGTTCTGACCTCAAAAAAGGAAAATATTTTAGAAACATCTTTTTTCAATGTTAAAACTGAAGTTTCATATGCTTAGATTCTAAACTTTTTATCATGATGGATTAGTCCTGAGCTCCTAAAAGGGAAATACCTATAACATTATAGTGATCTTGATTTTGCTTAGAATTAACCCGTGAGTGGTTATAATATCGTAGTTGCTTGTTTGATGAGAAACCATTAATTTGCCAAAACAGCACGAACTGTTTTTTTAGCCTTCCCAAACAAGAGAACGTAAAGTAATTTCAAGATAATTAGGCAATCACGCAAAAGCTTCTTAATCTTATAATAAAAATTTGCTAAAATTGAGAGCAGTTGAAAAATTAGAGTCATTTGCCATATTCCAAAATTCTAAAAAATCTAAATAATCCATAATCTAAAGGGAAAACGGATATACTGAATTTATAATCATAATTAACTACGTAACTGATTGCTTTTCCCAACGGAAGAATGATGGAGGAAGATATGCGTTTTACATAACCTCAAAAAGAGTTTCTCGAACTGTGCCCATTATGACGAAGGAAAATTTAAAGTGTGATTAAAGTTGATTGTGGTTTGTGAGCAATACCTAAATTTTCTACCGGATTTATGATGTACCATTTATCGATTTATGCAAAATCAGCTTGTTTTGCTTCATGAGCGCTATTCAGGTTTTGAATTTCGAATTGAAATTCCAGTATTGTTTAAAGTTTAATTTCCAACTACAGTTCGGTAAATCACTACTGAAAGGTCCATATCGTGTAACAAAGTACCTCATTGCCCATAATGTCGACATTGAATAATCTCGATAAACGCAGATTCTTAGCTAATGAAACATTCAGCTAAATGCAAGACTAGGTTGCCTCAGAAAATCATTCTCTATAATTTTTATATTTATTATAACAACATTCAGCAAGCGTGTGGCAAATTAACGTCCTGCATACACTAATATTTTGGAGCATCGACCTCGAGCATCGCTAGCTAAAAATATTGACTCTTTTCATGATGTGTGTGAGCGTGTAAACGAGCGTTTAGTAAGAGGCTGCTACTTTAGGCTCTAAAGGGAAATAAAAATATAGCTCACACAATAACGATGTATTTGAACAGCCTCACAAGGGGCCTTGATATAGTAAGAGTGTTCACATCGTCCAAATAATTATTGGATGCTGCACCAAAGAATTTCATGAATTATCTAAATGTTTTCAAATTTTGCGAACGGTTGCTGAAAAAAAAAACAGATTAAGTGTAAATTTGATCAATAAAACCCACTGACCAAGCATTAGATGGAAAAATATAGCTATGGGTCGAAAAACCGAGCAGCGGCGACTTTTCGCACTGCAAGCGGAGCAGTCAACTTTTCGAACATTTCAAGGGTTCAAATATTTAGGATGTACAGATTTAGATACATTTGAGATACACATGTGCTACACAATCAAGCCAAGCCGCTTAGAATAGTTAAACTGGTGCACAAACTCTCTTTCTAAAATTTCCCTTGAGCGATGTAAACGAAACTCAAGAGGCGTTGAAGTCGAAGGAGAGTTTCCATACGCATGCAAATAATAACATTTTTTTCACGTTTTTTTTTCTCCTATTTTGCCAAAAAAAGAATAACATTTTTCCACCCCGTTGCTATCAACCTTGATTGCTGCACATAAAAATGAGCCTAAATAAAGCCTTACATAGATAAATTGACCTCTAAACCTCTCGAGGAAAAACAGTTTTCTGTCTGTTCTAACGATACCTTCTTATCTATTGCGTATAGTTTCAAATCACCTAACGCTCATAGCATTGTTTCCTACCGCGACATGCAATATATGAAACGTTGGTGAGCTCAGTTATTGCTCACATGAGTCATCACATCTCTTTTGAAAGTCGAAATTTTTCGCGATTTAACTTCCAACTATCATTCTTTCTAGCTCCAACAATATGTGTAGCATTTCATTACGTTAAGAATGAAGTTTTTTAAAATAACACGGGAATTGGATTACGTAGCATATGTCCAAACACGTTTGTCATCGTTACCAGAGTGGAGAAGTTAAATGAAGACATTCAGTAAAACTCACATTCATAACCCACCGTAAAGATCAGTACTCCAGCGCTACTGGCCACAATTAGAAAAACAAGATAAGTTCAAATTCCCTGTAAAGCTTCCATTTTGGAGCGCCAATCCTTGCTGTGAAGTTAAAGCGGAGCGGGACTTCAAAGGTGTTTTAGATTATTGAAGCTAGTCCAACTAGCATTTGAAATACCTGATGCTGCAACTGGATATGTCATCGAAACAGGTCTTGGATGATTAGGCTTAAGCTTGGGTGATCACCTCAATTGTCACTATCATAATATGTAACTGTCACTGATTACATATGTCACTGACGCCTAAAGTTTTAAAACATTACACTATAACTTTATAACTTCAAGCTGTATAGCTTTATGTCGTAAATCACTTCCAGCTTTTTAAAATATTAAAGATACCAGTCTCACCCCAATTTTGAAAATTGTTTGGCAGATGTATGTGAACACTTATGACAGCTGTATGTGAAATTTGCAATAACACCATCAGCAACATGTAACTACCAATGTCATAATGGAATTTAGATTTCATCCTTGTTCGCTCTCTCATCTTATTTGCATGAAATTTTTACAAGTATGATCATTATTACGTGTAAACCATATTAGCTGATTCAATATCTCATTCTCACCTTAATTTTTAAAATTTAATACCTGTTGTATGAGAACTTTGTGACAACGCCTCAGGAATTTGTTCTCACCAATGTTGTGATATTGAACTCCATTATTATTCGCTCATGGACTGAGTAGGTGTGTGCTAACGAAATCGCGCTAGATTTTTTTTTACTCTTTTCTCTCTTACTTCCTAAGCTAGTTTTTAGACAGGAATATCTTTTTAATCTTGACCCTGTATTTCATTTTTAGGTTATACTAATTTTAAATTTACTAATTTTAAATGAATGATCACGCAGATGTATTCGATGATATAGACCCAGATCTCAATCATTTAAACAGAATATATCCAAACCTAAACGACTCTGATAACTGCATGTATACTAATATCTCAAAACTCAACGAAACCATACGAATAACTCGCAATGATTTTTCGCTCCGGTGTTGGAATTGTAGGTCACTTTATCCAAAATTGAAAGAGATACAATGTACTTTTACTGAACTTAAGTATAACCTAGACGTGATTAACTTCACCGAAAGCTGGCTAGATGACTCAACCAAAGACATGATTAGATTTGAAAATTATCATGATTACCAGTCGTCACGAAACAACAAGCGAGTCGGTGGCATCAGTATCTACATATCTAAAGACATAGACTCGAAAATCATAGCAAGTGCAACAATGAATCAGGATCATATAGAGTCACTATTCGTAGAACTGTCTAGAGATGGTAAACGAATAGTGCTTGGAACGGTGTATAGGCCTCCTACAGCCTGTCCTATATCCTTCCTGAATGAGCTCAATCGTATTGTTTCTCAGTTCAACAGGTCCTTATACAATGATGTAATCATTTGCGGTGACTTCAATTATGATCTACTGAAACATGAAAGCTACGAACCAATCTCTAATTTCCTAAATGCCTTTCAGTCTGAATCTTTCCTTCCGATCATCACGAAGCCTACACGAATAACCTCTGAGCCTGCTACACTGCTTGACAATATCTTTATGACAGACCCAAGTGATTTTCTTGCTGGAATAATTACTTCTGACTTATCAGATCATTTTACAGTTTTTCTTATTAAGAAAAATGTATATATTGCTTGTACCAAGCCACGGGCTGAAACTTATTCATATCGTAAATTAAACGAATCAAATTTAGAAGAATTACGCACCGTTCTAGAAGAATCAATACCAACATTGCACATCTCTCAACAAAACAATAATGCAACGAGCATTGATGAAGCAGTAGTAAAGTTGACTGAAACTACAATGACCGCATACAATCACTGTTGCCCAATTGTAACTTGTACAGTTACACCGAAAAATAAACAAAAGCCCTGGATTACTAGAGACATTGTAATAAATGTAAAGAAACGTCAAGCGCTCCTAGCCCTCCTTTGCGTAGGTAGAATATCTAGAGAAACATATTACAGATTCAGAAACTACGTAACAAACCAGATAAGGACATCGAAAAAGAGTTACTTTGCGCTCAAGTTTACTCAATTTAAAGCTGACATAAAAAAGACTTGGCGCCTCCTTAACTCCTGCTATAAACCGAATAACGCAGATAGAAAGAAAATTGAATGTGTTGTTCAAAAAAATGTAAAATACCATGAGAAGAAAGAAATTGCAAATCTCTTTAACAATTTCTTCGTAAGCGTAGGGAAAACTATAGCTGATGGTATTCCAAGTGAACCAACTGATCACCTGGAATACATGGATCATATTCGAGAACACAGCTCCTTTTTCTTTACGCCTACCAACTCTTCCGATGTAATTGCGCGCATTAAGAACCTGAAAAATAAATCGAGTGGGTTACAAACGTTTCCGACTAAAGTACTTAAAGTTATTGCTGATATTGTAGCCATGTTCATATCCAATATTATTAACCAGTCTTTCTTCCTAGGCACTTTCCCGAACTCCCTCAAAGTTGGTAGAGGAACCCCTATCTTTGAAAATGGTGAAAAAACTGTATAAACTATTATCGACCTATCTCTATGCTACCAATTATTCACAAGATATTCGAGAAAATTGTGTATAAAAAAGTGTACTCTTATTTTGAACAAAAATCATTTTTCTATGATAAACAATGCGGCTTTCGCTCTAGAAAATCTACAACACAGGCTATATTAAATCATTTACAATTCGTTTATTCTAATATAGATGAAGGAAAGCCTGTCTTCTCTGTTTTTCTTGACTTTCGTAGAGCATTCGATTGTGTGGACCATAACATAATGCTCTCGAAACTACACTGTTATGGCATTCGAGGGATTGCCCATGATTGGTTCTGATCATACCTAACAAATCGGCAGCAATACGTTGTCATTGACGATGCAAAATCGGACCCACAGACAATTAGCCATGGAGTTCCACAAGGATCTGTCCTTGGGCCTCTCCTATTCCTGATTTTTATTAATCATATTATTAAATCTACATCATTTTTCAAATTCATACTTTTTACCGATGACAGCACGCTTTCTGCAGTCCCTCCAGACAAAAATTCCGCTCTGATTGCGGAGAGTATAAATAATGAACTCCATAAGGTTTCATTGTGGCTTAAAGCTAATAAATTAAGCCTTAACATAGATAAAACAAAATATATTACATTCTCATACAAGAAAAATATGTCTCTCCCCCGCATTAAAATTGGCGAAGGTGAAATCGAAGAAACTAACTCATGTAAGTTCCTGGGTATCATAGTAGATAAACATCTGACCTTCAAAGAACACATCGCTTATATCAGTACTAAATTATAAAAATCCATCGGAATCCTAAATAAAGTTAAAAGTTTCCTGCCTGAAAAAGGTTTACAAGTGTTCTACCAAACGCTCATTTCACCATACTTGCAATACGGAATAGAAGCATGGCACGGAACTGAGCCACCTGCTTGCTGGCTCAGTTACCCCCCCCCCAACCCCCTCCCCCCCAGGGACCAAAAATCCTGAATTTTGGACCCCATTTCGACCCTTTATAAAAAGAAAACAAAACGGAAATAAAAAATTTGAAACCGTAACTTTGTTTACAATGCTTCAAGGATCCTAAAACTGTCTTTGTTTTTGTTCTAGCATAAAAACTCAATGAGTTCTGTTCATTTGAAATATCAATAAAAATGAACTAAAAAACCAATGTGTCAAATTTAAAAAAAAACTAAGGCCTGATTCGAAAAAATGAATAGAAGAAATTGTGTTTTTTTCACGAGTTACATTTAGTCAAATTTCACAAGAATGAGACTGCAAATATAAAATTTTATAATTCTGATAAGAACATAAAAAATTTCACTGTCGGATTTTTTAGAAATTACAATTCACAGTATGAATATGAAGTTATGCATGGAGATTATCGAAATAAAATTGAAAACAGCATTCACTTACATAAATTATCCATTATATTACTCTTCAACAAAAAATTTTTATATTGGCTCATACCCAAAACCTCTAATTTTAACATTCAAAAGAATAGAAGTCAGTGAGTTTTATTGCTCGAACAAAACCAAAGACAGTTTTAGAATCCTTGAAGCATTTCAAACAAAGTTACAGTAGCTTTTTTCTTAATTTGTACATACTCGTATAATTATTTTAATAATAGTTCAAACGAAAAATTTAGCATATTTTAGTTAGTGATCAAATATCGCATATGAAAAACGAAAAGTTATAAATGGAAAATTTTCTACTGTAACTTTGTTTGCAATGCTTCAAGGATTCTAAAACTGTCTTTGGTTCTGTTATAGCATAAAAACTAAATGACTTCTATTATTTTGAAATATCCATAAAAATGAACCAAAAAAGAGTTTTTCAAAAAAATAAGGCCTAAATCGAAAAATTTCTCGGGTAAAGTATGTTTTTTTAAACATACTGTACATATACTGGCCAAATTTCAAACGAATCGGATCAATATTTAAAAATCGTTGAAGTGACCCCCTTAAGGCACTGAAAATTGTGGAGTTGCTGAAGCTAGTATCACAGATACGCTCATCTCACACTTTCGGCTGGTGGGTGTGAAACACGGACGGATGGACGGACGCGGTTCCTTTTATAATATAGATGAATTTCTCATTTTCATCTAGTCAAGTTATTCTCGGAGAGCTCTAGAGCACCCTCAATTTCTTTCTTTCTATGCCCTTATTAACTCTCCTTTAAGTTGCCGGGTGTCAGGCAGCAGGTGATGTCGAGTTCAGTTTGTTATAGTTACCCATAATCTTAAGTATTTTCTTTATGTGTTCAGTTCCCTGTATGGGGCCTAGGTCTGTTTCCTTACCCCGATGGCGGGTTTGTGCATTTACTTTACTTAGCCCTCAAGTGTCATTTGTATTGTATTTCAGTATCCTAGCATTAGTCTGATTACCAAGCTGAATGGCATAAATATAATAAATGTAATTTTGCGTGTTGTACCATGTTATGCGGTAGCTCATGTGTGTACACACCATTTTTGCAAAACGAAATAAATCACTGTTCATGCTGAAATGTATCTGTGTATGTAAGAGGCACTGCAAAGAGATTCTGCACTAAAAAATTCTCATCCTGCGGTCGAAAGAGTTTCCTTTCTCCAGTTTGACATAGGCTTTAGTCTATTACGACACCTCGCCTAAAAAGGGGCTTATGGAACCACCTTGGGAGAAAAAACTATTCCGCATAGTTTGTCGTGAAGGAAGACACAGTCGCAGTTCGGCGAACCAGGGAATTTCCTGAGGAGCCCTAACGGATTGATTACGGCGCAGACAGTTGCTCGTCTTCCTAATGGTACCGCCGTAGTTCGGCACAAAACAGAATTTACTTCTGTTGCCCTAGCGGACTAATTACAGCGTAGGCGGTACCCACACAAATCTCACCTTACCGGTACCGCCGTAGTTCGGCACATAAAGAAATTACTTCTGTTGCCCTAGCGGACTAATTACGGCGTAGGCGGTACCTCCCCACGAACCTCAGGAAGGGCAGCTGCGCAGAAAAGCTAGCGCCCCGGAAAAAGGTAGCTGAACTGAAGACAGCCCCTTTTTCACGAACCCTAACGTCTACCGCACGGCGGTATCGTCACCGGGATAAAATTGGAGGCAGAGTTTCTTCTTGTGTGAGATCGAAGTCGATTTCATCGTAATGATTTCATAGGAAAAACTCCCGTTCTGATGAATTTACTCGCTAAGAAATTGGCTAATATTAAGATATTCTTCAAGTTGTCAGGGAAAAATGTATACGCTGATTCGAAGTATCAATAATGCAACATTATTCTATTCAGCTCATTGAGCTGTGTTTTGAAACTACAAACATTTTAAAATGAATCAAGAGTACACTGTAGTTCATTTTTGCCAACTAACAGGTATATCAACATGTTAGCCATCAACAAATTGCAGGGTGCGTGTAAATACTAAAAAATGTTTACCGAGACTGCAGGATGTTGGCAAAGACTTCAGAGCGTGTACAGAGGCCTAAGGGTGTTTCAGAGGATGCAAAAAGTGCGCCGTGATAGCAGGGAGATAACAGAGATTGCATGGTGCTGAAGAGATTGCAGAGTATAACAGAGACTGCAGTGTGTTGCAGAGACTGCAGAGTATGGACAGAGACTGGAGAGTGTTTACATATAAAGATTACAGGGTGTTACTGATGCTTCAGAGTTTGGAAAGAGACTGTAGGGTGTTAACAGCGACTGCAGGATGTTGCAGGCCGCAGAGTGTGAACAGAGTGAACGAGTCAAGTACAAACAAGATAATTTATCCCTGTCACAGCACAAACTGCCCTTACTGCGGGAACTGATCCAGCCCCACCCACCGTCCTCACGGACACGGTCCAAAGGCTGCAGTTGTGTGACGTGCCGTTGCCTCGCTGCTCGTGCTCGCCATCTCCATCACTATGTAGTTACTCCCATGCCTTGGTTTTGACTAAATTACTTTCAAAGTGTAAAGGAGGCAAGTTTTATTATTAACTCATATATTTTGAATCAACTCTTGATACAATATACTTTCTTCTACGTATTACAGTAAATAAAGTAATGTGAAACGTGGAAACATCAACTCAATATAAAGGTTATATCAAACACTTTCTCTGAAAAGAGGTGCGAGTGATTCTTTTTTTTTAAATAGATAAAAACCAAAAACTTATGCTCATAAATATTGTGCTTATTATCTTCTCAGACAAAATTATGCTTTCTAAAACGAAGTACTCGATTTCAGGAGCTAAGCACAAAGATATAGGACCAATACACTGGAAATCTAGTCCAAAATATTGCGGTCAGGATCCAGATAAGTAATTTCATGAACGATAGTTACGGACGTTGAACCATCAACTCATGTGAGCAAATTCATGCCTGCCATGACTTTTTCATTAACTCTAGTGTGTAAACCATCACTTGGGCCTCCATGCTGTGAAATTTGGACCGTAAATTTACCCCCTGAGTACGAAAATGATAAAATACAATGTTTCATTTTTGAACATCTCTGTTCAATTTCAAGGATTGCAATGAAATAATGAAAAACAGATTTTAAATCATCAAGTTTTGAACATTGTAGGAAAAAGACCGTGTCGTGCAGTCAAATTCCGTTTTCCCAATGATAATATTTCGTGTCTGAAATTAACAAATTCTGTGCCGTGGTAATCACACTCCAAATCTTGTAACAAATAAAGTGTCCAAATCCAGCTAGTTCAGTTAGATTCTTAAATTTAGTGTCCTGGTGAAGACCTGCTTGCGTCTTTGGAAGGCAGCTGTCGAGGCGACCATCGCTGGTACCAAAATTATTGTGACAGTTGCCAGCTCAGAGGAAGCGGGCGAGCGGCGGGGCCTAGCACAGAACAGACTGTTGTAGTCATCGGTGTGGCTCACCACCGCCGTCGAGTTGGACGCCAGGTAGCCGCTATGTGTGTCCGACGTCAGGGTAGGGTTCAGCAGGGGTAATGGCTCCCGGAAGAAAAAAAGAAAAAAAAGAAAAAATGTTTATTTCCAAGTTGTCACATGATATACATGCCAACATATTGGCTTTTGAAAGTTTCTTAAATATAGGGCATCCTAAAACAAATGTTCCATACGAGGAGTACTAATTGACAAACCAGCCGAGGTGTACAAGTAGATAAGCCATACGAGGCATAATAATAGACAAACTATACGAGGTGTACTAATAGACAAACTGTCAGAGGTGTACAAGTAGATAGACCATACGAGGCATATTAATTGACAAAATATACGAGGCGTACTAATAGACAAACCATTCGTGGTGTGCTAGTAGTCTAACAAAAGTTCTATACTAGGAGTACTAATTGACAAACCATCCTAGGTGTACAAATAGATAAGCCATACGAGGCATAATAATAATAGGCAAACTATACGAGGTGTACTAATAGACAAGCTATCAGAGGTGTACAAAATAGATAGACCATACGAGGCATATTAATAGACAAAATATACGAGGCGTACTAATAGACAAACCACACGTGGCTTGCCAATAGTCTATCTCTGTCAAGGGTAGTTGAATGAGAAATGAAAAATATGCCCTAAAAATATGCAAAGCCCTATCACCACCAAAAACATATTTCATATCTTCTCGATATTCACCACATCATGCGGACATGGGTACATGGGATAAAATAGAGGTACAGTGTAAGCCGGTTACCACTCATGATTGACAAATATCTACAAAATATTGGTAGAAATGGGTAAACAAACATATATTCAATATCAAAATTCATAGCTTGTACAACATACGGACAGAAAGATAATTTTACTACGATTCATATGTTCAAATTGCACTTTATTTCATTAATTATATATGACATTAATCCGATTCACAGAAACGCCCTCTGGGGAAGTGATAGATCTATTTTTGAATCATTTCGCTATTGCAATAAAATTTATTAACCGAATGGTTTTTGCGTGAAGAAATGAAATAGAAACATGTATATCTATTTATGTAGATACATATATATACCTACACACGTACACACACATATTAATATATATACTTATTGAAAATAAAATATTAGAAAAAAATACATATATAAGATAAAAGATAGAAGCAACCTACCATCTACTACACAGAAAATGACAGCTGAGCTCACTGTAATCCTAAGAAATTTTTCGCAGAAAAAAAAACTAAAAAGAAGAGAAGACTTCGAAAAACCTAAAAATGAGCTGATGAGCTGGTTTTTAATTTCTTCACAGAAATTTTTAAGAAAAATCAGGTTATAGTCAAGAAGCAACACAACTCTTCAGCATTATACGGACATGTGTACGTGGGATAAAATGGAGTAACATTGTGGCCGGATATCACATCTGAGTGGAGAATATTCACAAAATTGGCACATATAGGAAGATTAGGCCTTGATCCAAAATGATAATTTTAATTACAGAAATTTAGAGTTTTTTCCGATTTGAAAGTTCAGTGCTAGTGTGCGCTGAACGCACGGAAAAAATAAAAAGACTAAATGCAATCCTTAAATTACCCCTTTCCCCCCAGCTCAGCCGAAAATCGATTGAAAACATCTTCGAGAATGATTTTGAAATAGCGAGACAACGTTAGCCAAAAATTTAATTCATTATAAACTTTGCACAACCCTCACATCTATAAACCTGTTTATTGGTGTACACACGAAATGTATTTCATGGTATATTTGTCATACGGACGTTAAATATTAATACAGAAAAGAGAAAGAAATAACAAAATAAAGATGAGGAAATACTCTTAATTATGGAAAGAACGTTCGTTCTGCTGCACTGAACTGTCGGCTGTGGTGCTCATTGTTGTCGACTGAAATAAGTAAGATGAAGGTGAATATACGAATCGCTTAGCAAACGTAAAATGAAATAGTTTCTAAATTTCTAACAGAAATTTCAGGAAAAATTAAAATTTCTGATAGATGGGAAGTTCACACCGAGATGCTGCAGGCCCTATGACAGAGATGCAAAATGACGTGAAACATTTACTCTAAATTCTTTTCCAGTTTTAGAGTTTTTGATATGCTGGGGAAGCTTGTTCCACAAAAAAGCTCCAGAAACTGAGAGAGCTTTTTGCCCCACGTTAGATGAACGGTAACTGACTAAAACATCGTTCCTCCGGTTTGGTCTTTCGTTTGGGATATTAGATGGAAAAAATTTTACCACCTCTGCATTACTTTGGGGGGGGTACAGAGAGGAGAATACTCGTCGAGCTTTCTGGATCATGAATCTGTTCGGTATTGGGATCCAGTCGAGTTTTCTTATAAGAGGGGTGACATGATCGTATTTATTGAAATTTCCTTTGCATACCACTTTGGCGGCGAAGTTTACACATTTTTGCAACTCTTCCTGACGACATTTAGGTAAGTCTCCCCACACAAGACTGCAGTAGTCCAGACGCGATAAAACTAAAGACTGAATCACTAATAATCTAGATTTTTCGTCAAGTGTGTTCTTTATACGATGAAAGAACATTAAGGTTCCGTTAATTTTGTTGCACATTGTTTCGACGTGTGAATTGAAAGTCATATTTTTGTCAAACCAAACAACCAGATTTTTAACCTTATCGACTGGTTTAATTAAGGGGACCTTCCCGGGCCAAATTGGGTCCCCGAATGGAAATGCGTGTTTTTGTTGAAAAAGGATCCTTAGGGGGTGGGTTATTGTGCCACGAAATTTTATGGCGCTACGGACGCTAGAAACCCCCCACGGGGGGTCCAAAGGGGACCGATAAACATCATTTTTGGACCCAATTTTTTTTCTTGTTGAAAAAGGATCCTTAGGGGTTGGGTTATTGTGCCATGAAATTTCATGGCGCTACGGACGCTAGAAACCCCCACGGGAGGTCCAAAGGGGACCCACCAGGGGTCCAAAGGGGTCCCCTCGGGGGGGGGACCCCTCTACGAATTTTTCGAAAAATAATAAAAAACTAAGGCCAGAATCGAAAAAGTGACAGGAGTAAAAAAGGTTTACTTTCAACAAATACATATACTGGCCAATTTTCAAACGAATCGGACGAAAAAAGTTGGTGAGACCTCAATATGACTGAGTACGCAAAAGAACTGTAATATTTCTCTATAATTTTATGCACTATATTTCTTGTGTTTCATTGAAATTCAAGAGGGAAAACGTTGCTCATAATTCGTACATAGAAATAAATCATGGAAACTGCATTCATGTACTAAAATTTTCATGATATTCCAATTCAATGGACATACTTTGTTTTTGGGCTCTAGTGAAAAATTACCGTTTTTACCATTCAAATCGTATCAGGGCATTGAGTTTTGATGCTAGAACAAAACCAAAGACAGTTTTAGAATCCTTGGAACATTTCTAACAAAAGAACATTCTCTTTGTTTTCAAATTCAAATATTTCGAAAAAATATATTGTTCTAAACCCAAAAATTTTTTAAGGGTTTAGAAAATTGAAAAAATAGAAAAAATTCGAATTTCCAAAAAAACTAAATGTACTTTTGTTAGAAATGCTCCAAGGATTCTAAAACTGTCTTTGGTTTTGTTCTAGCATCAAAACTCACTGCCCTGATAGAGTTTGAATGGTTCCTAAATATGCCCCAAGAAACGAATTTTTCGCAAAAAAAAATAAGGCCTAAATCGAAAAAGTGACGACAAGTGACGGTTTACTTTCAACAAATATATATACTGGCCAATTTTCAAACGAATCGGACGAAATTAGTTCAACCACCCGGATGGTCCCCTTAATTGTATCGTCTCCAAATGTTAGCTTGAATGGTGGTAAATTTTCAGTCGCATTCTGTGATCCAAAAATAATGCATTGCGTTTTACTTGCGTTAAGTTTGAGGCCATTATGGTCATACCACAATTTCAGATTTCTCAGAAGGTTTTCAGCGTTGGCTTGTGTTTCTGTTAAATCCGCTGTTGAGCTTGTCATGGCAATTTGTACGTCATCAGCATACATTGAGATTTTTGTGTTTGCCGGTATGGTGGGGAAATCGTTGATGAAAATTGAAATTAGGAGTTGGCCGATGATTGAACCTTGAGGAACTCCAAAATTATTTGGTATGAATGATGACATTTTGTTATTCAAGCACACTGCATGAGAGCGGTTTCGTAGGTAGCTTTCAAACCACTGAGTGTCTATTCTGAGGTTTGAAA
The DNA here is from genome assembly GCA_030386875.1 of Morinoia aosen. Lineage (NCBI taxonomy): Eukaryota > Metazoa > Arthropoda > Malacostraca > Amphipoda > Talitridae > Morinoia > Morinoia aosen. The sequence goes on from CM059559.1 coordinate 71,516,708, forward strand.
TTTTTTGTAGAAGTTTCTTATGCTCAACACTGTCGAAAGCTTTGGAGAGATCAAGCAATAGTAAGAGAGTTAATTTTTTTTGGTCAATATCATTGTAAATTTTTTCTGTTATGTTTAACAGGGCGTCCTGAGTACTGGTATTCCTCCTGTAAGCATATTGATTGCGATGCAGTAGATGTGACTCGTCTATGTAAGACGAGAGCTGGTTTGTTATTACTTTTTCTAATATTTTGGACATAACAGGCAGGAGACTGATTGGTCTGTAGTTTGACGCTATGTCGATATCACCAGATTTATGTAATGGCTTAATTATGGATAGTTTCCATTAATCGGGAAACTTGTTTGTGACTATAGATGTATTTATTATCAAGCGAATAAAGGGTGCTGTGACAGGGAAGCTGTCTTTTATATGTTGGAGGCTTATGCCATCATGTCCAGTCGCTTTAGTATTCTTTAGTGAGTATAAGATTTTTCGTATCTCTATGACGCTAACTGGCTTTGGTCTCCACTTGTTGCTACTATTTGGGGATGAAACATCGCTCAGATTTGCCTCTGTAGATGTGTCTGAAACTGTCCTGGATACTTCATTGAAAACATCTTCGCCAACTTTTGAGAAGAAAGTGTTAAAGTCATTCGCCATTTCTGAGGGGTTGTCAAAAGTGCTTTTGCAGTCTGAATTTTTATACTGAGCAGCTTCTCTAATGATTTCCCAAGTTCTTTTAGGGTTTTGTTTTGCCGCCAAGAGTTCTTGGTGGAAGTAGTCCCGTTTTGCTTCCTTAACTTTTCTTCGTAGGATCTTCTCATGATCTTTATATAATTTTCGACGCGTAGTATCTGATTTATTCAGTTTGTACTCACGCTGCAAATTTCTTTTAGCTCTGCTCAAATGTTTTATCTCATCTGTTATCCATTTAGAAATTCTTGGCTTAACTTTCTTCGTAGTGAAAGGTGCGCATTCGTTAAGAGCTGATACGAAATTTTCGTTGAAAAGCGAATTTTGTAGATTGACATCATCGGTGTTTTCCATGCCTTGAAATTCACTCCATCTGTCTAATAGCTTTTCTTGAAATATTTCAGGGGAGTAGTGGTTATTCATGCGATATGTAATGTGACTAGATTTCTGTTTCTCTTTTGCAATATTGATTTGGCATTCTACCGAATGGTGATCAGAAAAGGACGGTAAGATTTCTGTGCTGAGTACTGCTTGGGGATTGTTGGTAATTGCTAGGTCAAGAGGAGTTTTAGAAGTGTTGGTAATTCGCGTTGGTTCTTGGACCATTTGAGAAAGATTAAGTCTGTGCAGCATCTTGCTTAGCTGATTGTTTTTATTTGTCAGATCCACGTTAAAATCTCCGAAAACATAGAAAGAATTTTTGGCTGCAGAGATTGATCTAAGCGTATTTTCAATGAAATCTAATGTTGGACGAAGAGATGCTGACGGATGTCTGTAAAGACTGCCGATAATGAAAGACTTGTGTTTTTTTACTTGAACATTGAGCCAAACCATTTCTATGTCTTCGCATTTTTCTTTTATCGGAACTAAGGATGTAGAGTAGACATCTTTGATGAAAATGCATGAACCGCTACCTCTCTTACTCTTGACTCCGTCATAACGGTACAATTTGTACCCGGTAATGCTGAGATATGAGCTTTCGACTCGTGAATCGAACCATGTTTCAGATACGCATAAAATATCGATATCGTTAGTGATCAACATTACTCGTACGTCATCCATTTTACCATTGAGGCTGCGAGCATTTATGTGCAATATTTTGATATTATTTACCTCAATTGGCAGATCTTTAGTGGAGTTACTGCATTTTTTAGGACTAGCAGGGCATTTAGTGTTCGTCTCTAGGTCTTTATTGCCGCGTTCATTGTTTGTGATTTCAGCTTCATATTCAATTTGATCACTGTTATTTAGTCACAAAATGGGGGAGGGAGCAACATGATTTTCATCACGCATTTTCAAGAGGGCGCTATAGTGGTCCTGTTTCCGGTGTATGTTTACGGGAGGACAGTTTATCAGAGCATTTGATGTAGGGGAGATTGTCGTCTTCCAAATCCCATTGTCTCTTTCATCAAATACGTGAATTGGTGTTCTCGTTACATTAGAAAGTATTTGGGGTATGAGGTCTCCCACTGCGTGATCGAAGACTTTTCTATCGATGTATTTATCGATGAGTTGTTCGAAACTGCCACTGTTCTTGTCAACGAATTTTGCATACTGGTCCTTGTTTCTGGAGCTCTTAGTTTTGATGGCTTTTTTCAGAGATATAATTTTTGTTGTGAAGCAAGCTGGGTCGTTACGGCGTGGAGGAGACAGTGTCCGTCACCTACAGTGTAAGCAGGCTCCAATTTGAGCGATCGTTTCAAGTCGTCCAGTGTGTATGCAACGCGTGTGCAAATTTGATTCACTGTTGATTTTTCGGTAGCAGTATTAGTTTGGTCGTTCGACGGAGGCCCGGCAGAGGCATCAGATTTTTTTCGAATAATTTGATTTTCTTTGGAATAGTTTTGAATATCGGTATTCGCTTGACTTTCCTTGGTTCCTGCGTACTCACTGGAAAGGTGAGAATTGGTTGAAAAGGAGGGCATGTCGCAATCACTATTTGTGTCTGTTGCAAGTAACGCAAATTTATTTTTCGTACTGACATTATATTTGTCTGAGATCGAATCAGGGAAAGGCTCAGGGTTATTTACGTTCCTCATGCTGTGGGTGAGTGAGTTACTCAGACCTCTGCTTGATGACGCAATCAATTTTTAAGGATTTGATGTACCATGTGCAGTGATGTGCATAGGCTTATATTCTTTTTGAAAGTCTAAGGTGAGACTATTTGTCTCATTCCGTGAATTTTTCGATTCATTGGAAAGATCTACAATTCCATTTATTGCTTGACATTTGTTGAAACGAGGACAATATGGCACGGTGATTCGCAATGTTGATTTCATTGCAAGTTGTTGAAGAAAACAGAAGTTCTCTTCCTGGGTCCGAGGCCATTGAAAGTTATTGAGTGCGTCACCATTTTCATTATCTGGGTAAGTTTGAGATTGAATCAAGTTTGAACCCAGGTTTTTGCAAAAATGCCTCGCTTTGTTGAATTCGTTTGCACTGCAAGCATTGGCAATATAAATGCGAGATAGTGCGTACTTTCTTACACTCACTACTATTTTGGTCTGAGGGCGAGTGGCAGAGACCATCAAAACTTAGTATATAATTTTTAAATCTAGGCATGCAATTTACAGTATGGAGAAGGTCATCGAAGCGCCCTTATGGAACAGTTTTGATCCAGCACGAGCGATCGATGTCCTTTCTTCTGATCGTGCTTAGGATATTATCACCTAGCAGCAAAGTGTGGTAAGGTTCTCGACAATTGGAGTCGATTTTACAAGAGATACTAGCAGGTACCACAGGTGCAAGGTCTTGAGAACTTATATGTGAATTTAAAGCAAAAAGCTGTTCGGTTAGGTTCTGAATGTTTGATACTGTAGAGAAAATCGACGACGGGCTTGGAGGCTCACGTTGTCTTAGGGATTTATTGAAAAACGCTGTTGTTAGAGACAAATTGTGAATAATTTCATGAATTTTTTGAGAGCTTGTTATTTGAAGCGGGTGCAAGTAGCCATTAAAAGAAGCAACAGTGTTATTTTTATTGCTCTGTACTGGAAATTTTATTTTGTTTTCACAGCTTGCGCTCTGGGGTAATTTACTGCCAGTATCGGTTTGTGCGCGAAAATTATCGAACATATTATCTGGAGAATGAGAAAAGTCTACCACGCTTGAAATGTCCTTATTAATAAAAACTATTTTTTCTTGTACCACTGATGAGGATGGTGTTTGTGTCCCCGCCGCTGGCGGACAGTTCGGAGCGTTGTTGTTGACGCAGAGCTGGGGAGCTGGCACGCTGTTATGCTTGTTCAGATGAGGAGCAGGTGGTTGTGGTGCTGCGTCTGAGACTTCACTGCTTCGAACCTTCAAATGATTGCTGGAGGTTTGGCAGATATATTTTCCCTCATCCGGCGATATTGGTTGCATAGTCTTCACTGACGTTGCTTCGGAAGGTGACACACATTCTTTGACGGGGTTACTGGCAGCTGTTAACAAGTCTCCCGTCTTTTGAGCATTAGAATCTTGTGCGTGAGAGGATGTAGGTCCCCTACTTGCAGGCACTTTGCTTGGTAAGGTCGTATTTTTGCCCCTGAGAGAACCATTTTTTCGGGATGTTGTGTCGGGCAACATTTGTGCAGAGAACGGCACTTTCCGGCCTGCGAGGCGAGTCTCGTAGTGATGCATCGTGCGTCGTAATTGTATAGTTATGATGTTTTAAACTATTCGGTGTCAGTAGGGAAACGGAGGTACGAAACACAATAATTCTTCCGTGCACATTTTTCGTCTTGGCCACGTAGGAAGTGAACAAAAACTTCACTGAGATGTTAGACATTACCAAAAATTTATCAAATCAAACGTAATTTCTCTGGTTGCTTGGAGCGAAAAAGTTCATCAGGATTTGCCATGCTCTGAACAGTCAGAGAGACGGGAGGCAGGGGTACGGGAAGAGGGGGGGGGGGAGTGAACGGGTTCGGTGAGGGGTGATTGAGGGGACAAGGACACTTCAGACAGACAGGTCTATAGGTCGAGACTGGGCTGAGCACACCATTTCCTTCGTGTTGGTAGCACTGCTTTGTTAGCTTCGTATTTAAATTGCACTGTTTTATGCAGATATAAGACAAAAGTTATTTTTTTTTTCTTTTCGCAGTTCCACAGGTAGCAAAAACATTCACTGATAGTAAAATTTTAGTATTACAGTAGTATGACAGAGAGTATGACAGAGCCCTCGTAAAGGTCTATAGTTTCAGACATGTACAGGGTTTCACATTTTACTCGCTCAGTTTTACAATATTTCACATTTACAATAATTGTTTTCCCTCTTCCCCGTTACACGTCACTATTTCATCAAAGTTTCTCGATAAAACGACAGTTACTTACAGGAAAAGTAATTTGAAACACAATTTGTGAATTAAATGTCTAAATTAAGCGTCATATACACTCAACATGATGTTTTTTTGCAATAACAGATGAGAGAAACCGAAGATGAAAAAGTTTTTTTTATCCTTCTCAGGTTTTACGTCACTAGTTAACCAACATTTTCCATAAAAAAAAACAAGATAATAATGTAAGCCAATTTGGTGAATCAGAAATTGATTGTGTGCGTTAGAGATTGTTCAACATTCATGCTCTATTGTAACATAATAATAGGGAAGGATACATTGTTAAAATAAAGGAAACATATAATAATAAAGGAAACAGATCAGGGGGATAAAATGAAAACCAATGCAACTACTCCGTAGAGGAAACTTTGAAAAATACCTGGTTACTCCTCAGAATGATTACTTCTTTACAGCTTAAGATATTACATCGATTTTAAATAAGTTACCTTGTGAATTACCTAAAGTAGGGTTTTTTATGAAAAAGATGCGATGTATTCAGAGATTTATGAAGTGGCTATTAGCATTACTGTAATTAGATCGCCGGTAAAGGCACAGTTGATCACAATTGGCTGATAAAAAATATAAACTCATAAAAACAGAAGAAATTTAGCTCTTCCTACTAATTTTTGTATTTTTTAAAAATTAGAAATTACTTACACTATCAATCTACTCATTTTTAGATATAAATTTCAATTTTCCTAATCTACTCAAAGAAGTTGATTTAATAAAAAATATTTCCGTTTATTTTTTATTAAATTAAAAATTCGATTAATATGAAAAAACAAGGTTTCAGTTCCACAAGACTATAATTAAATTTCTTAATACATTCTAGGTTATAATACAATATCTAATTTTAGATTTAGAAAGAAGTTATAGAAAGTTTTTTCGGGAGTCTTGGGAAAAGAAAGTTAGAGAAAGTTTTTCTATAAGTCTTGAAAGTAAAAAGATGTGTGAAATGGTGGCAGTCCAGTAGTTTTGAGACCCCCAACTTTATTTAGAAACGTTACAAGTACAAAATAAATTCGACACCACTGAATATATATTACATTATGATATGATATAAAATTAAGCCATGAAACTTGAATTGATTCCTGAAAATATCTTTAATCTCTTCATACGACTTATTTAAAGATAAAATTAAAAATTTATTTTATAGTGTATTGTTGTACGATCTATTTAAACGAATTAACAGTGGCTATTTAGTTATAAAACTATTAAATGAAATATGGTTGTATTTGTTACTCTTTTTTACCTCCTAAATTTGATTTTCCAGGCATTTCACAGGACGCACGCGCGCACAACCTCTCACTAAGAAAGAAAATCAGCAGATCATTGGAGCCAGCTGCTTGCTGTATCGGTGTGTAAAACAGAAGAAACAAAAAAATGAAACAATAAACCGCAGTACGGCTCAGCTCGCGCAGAGAGAGTCGGGAGAGGGAGGGGAGTCAAATTTTGGGGTCTGGGCTACCAAAACGGGGTATGTAACTGTTCTACGTGATGAAGGAAGGTTTACAGTACATTTTACGCAATAATCAGATTTTAGAGTTTTCGGGCCAGGAAACCGTTCGCTTGGCTGAATACTCTACACAGATATCGCAAATAAATACTGTCACACAGGGATTCCAGTATTTTAAGCATTAAATGTAAGGCTTATCTTTAATATCAAGTATTAAGTATCTTAAGTATTTAACATTATATGTCATTTTGCTCTGTTAAGGCCCTATTACGCAGGGCAACCAATTGCTCCTAGATGCAGCGACGAGTGGCTCTGGGAGCAACTGACTGCAGTTGGTGGGTAATTTCTGGTTACCGCGCTTGTTCAGAAGCCACAAGCAACTCAAAGTTTCCGGGACGGACGGAGCCAGTGCTCGACTGACCGTCGTAGAGTGAGGGTGGTTATATCACCGCCTCTCACTGAGCCAACATAGACTCGGTTCGACATAAATAGATAGTAAAAGGGTTTAATTAATGTCCTAAGATATGGAATGCTATTAGATGCCACATGAGCAATAATATATCATTTAAGGCACAGAATTAGTCGTAATTGCTGATCAAAATAAGCGGCATATTACCATTTACTGTACATTCGTGACACGTTTCATTTTCAAATTCTGTTACTTCTCCATTATAATTGAATGTTAGTCAGGTAGTGTTTTATGATGAGTAAAATGGTGAGAGATTTTAAAAGTATAAACTATAAATTTATAAGTTTAAACAGCTGAGCTAAATATGATGTAACTATCAAAGCCAAAAAAATTGGAAAAACATCACTACCTGCCACAAACGAGACAAGAAAAAAAAGATTAACTCTATGAAGTCAGGTAGCTATTCATTTTAATTTTCTATTACAAGTAAAGGGTGGAAAAAGGTAATACTTTATTCGGCATTCAATTATCAAACTATTTATTATGTTTTTTAGACTTGACACCAACTAATTCAATAAAAGAAATGAATGAACTTGATTAAATAATTTGCTGTTTCTTTTGTTTGGTTCTGTGCGATATAAAAACACAAATAATTATATTAATATGCAAATATAAGCTGTAAAAATGCAGTTGAAAATTTATTACAATATTATGATGTTTATTGCATTCGATATTGATTCTCACTAATTCAAGATTAGTAAATTAGAAGTTAATAATACTGAAGTTACAAAGAGAAGTTATAAATACATTAAAAAATTATATTGAATCAGTATTTGTAAGACACTTCAATCTCATCCATTTTCAGAGAATAAAGACAATAAATAATACAAGGACATTCAAAAGCGTAAAATAAGAACTGAGTTTTGCATACGTTCTTAATGCTACTCATTTAATTATGAAATGAGAAACGTCACATGACGCAGCCATTGCGAGCTGCAACCTCCCTCAGCAATTTGCAACGCGACACTGATTGCATCGTCTGATAGCGCACCCACAAGTTGCGTCAATTCAGTTGCCGAAGTCGAGGCAACTAGTTGCCTCGTGTAATAGGGCCTTTAGGAACATTTTAGCGAGCCATATTTTTTCTTGCTGAAACCATGTTTTTTAGTTTAACAGTTCAACAGTTTCTCTTTTGAAAGTGTTCTCTATTGTTACTAATCTTTGTTTCATTTCAGCATTATGATCTATAAATTTCTGCGCCAACTTTTTCAAAATTTCTATTTCTTCCGCATTTATAATCGTATCTCTATCCTGTTGATGGAGATTATCTCTAAACGTTTCAATCTATGAACTTCAGTCGTTAAACACTTTTTCTCTAGATTATCATAATCTAACTTTAAATTATTTATCCTGTTTTCTTTTAATCGCTTAATTTAATTTTTCATGAACTCTATGTGTTCTTAAGTGTTCATCTGAATAACCTCAATTTTTCCTCAGATATTCTACAGTGTTCATCAAGATTCTGCGTTATTTCCTTGAGTTTTTCTTGAAGACCTGTCGCATTCTCATCAAGTGAGGCTTGGATAGCATCACTTCTGAACTGAAGATTTTCATTAATAAGATTTTCTCTTACCTCTATATGATTTCTGATATGAAGCCTCAAATTTTCTAAAACTTCGTCAACATATTTTTTATTCGCAACGTCAAATTATTCAATTGGAAAGAAATATTTGCCAGTCTTTTATTATTTAAATTGAAATTTAGATCTTCATCAAGATATTTAAAACTTATTCTAGGAGGTTCTGGTCGTGAAGATAATGATTTTTTGCATTGTCCAAAAATATTAAAGCCCATTATTTTTGAAACAGTATTTTCATATCTCTAAATTTGTTCAAACTCTCGTTGATATCAAGTTAAGTTTGATATCAAGTTGTTTAATTGTTTTATCAAGTTGTTGTCTCGTTGATATCGTTCACTCAAACTCTTCAAATCCTGGTTTGATTTTGCATTATCAGTTTCATTCTGAAATATTAATTTGAACTGACTGATTTCATTCTGATTAGAAATAAAAACTCCTGAAAAGACTTACTGCATCATTCAAATTTTTAGTTAGTTCTTCTATCTTTCTTAGTGGAGCTGACTCTGCTCGTAAATCCATAATGATTTTGTTTAAATCATTGAATTTTTCTTCGCTGGATAAGATTATGGTTGACTCTAAATTATTTAGCTTTTTGTCAACTTCAACAAATGAGGGTTCTAATGTTACTGCTCTTTCCAGAACAAACAGGTTTCTGTCAATTATTTCAGTTAGTCGTGGTCTAAGCCTTTACTTTTTCCTCAACATTACTGTTCAGTGTTGATTCTAAATTCTTCATCTTTTCTTTAATTTGATCATTAAGTAATGTCTGCAAGCATATTTCTTTTTCGTTCACAACATTAATTATATTTTTTTTCTTCAACTTGATTTCTTTTCAATCAATTTGAACATTTATTTTAGAATCTAAAGTCTTCAGTTTTTCATCTATTTGTTCTCCATAACTAACTCTCGGTTCTTGAAATTTTCTTGAATTTCAGGAATTTTAACATCAATCAAATTGGTTATGTTTGTGTCCACAACTTCAAGTTTAGCTTCAACTCCTTTAATCTGATCAGTTAAAGCTGACTCTTTAATTTACAGTTTATAATCGATTCTTTTTTCAATACCTGACTAGACTCTTCAAATTGTCATCAATCTCAGGAATTTTTACATCTGCTATGTTGGTTATGTTTGAATCAACGTTTTCAAATTCGGCATCAATTTCACCGACTTTCTTTATCAATGTTGAGTCTAAACTTGATAGTCGTTCATCAGTTGAAACGATTAATGGTTTTAAAGCACTGAACATTTTAGATAATTAAAAAATTAATGACTAAGAATTTTACGATTTAGTCTGCACCAGAAAATTTAAGTTGTAAATCTGTTTGCAGAGTCAGATATTTTTCATCATACTCGTTTATATTGATTCCATTTCTGTTCTTTAATTTTTAAGTGCTTCAATTGTATCTTTCAATCACCCTAGATTACAATCTTCAAGTAAACTTTTATTTGCTCAACATTTTGTAAAAGTCCTTCAGAATTATTTTCATGATTTTCATAGTCATTATTTTCTTACCAGGAAGGTAAAAATATCCACTTTACTGCATAAATATTTCTACAAGACATGTTTTTGCATGAAAAATTAATTATGGTATATTTTTTAAATATCAGTAAAAAATTTTATTGTAGGATTTTTTAGAAATTACAATTCACAGTATGAATATGAAGTTATGCATGGATATTTTCGAAATAAAATTGAAAACAGCATTCAATTACATAAATTATCCATTATATTACTCTTCAACAAAAAATTTTCAGATTGGCTTATACCCAAAACCTCTAATTTTCAACATTCAAAAGAATAGAAGTCAGTGAGTATTTATGCAAGAACAAAACCAAAGACAGTTTTAGAATCCTTGAAGCATTTCAAACAAAGTTACAGTAGTTTTTTTCTTAATTTGTACATACTCGTATAATTATTTTAACCATAATATTATAGACCCTTGTCACAAATTTTTTCCTGAAGTTAGTCTCATATATGAAAATTTTTTACTTTCCATCGCTTCATGATGCCTTTTAGTTTCTTCCAAAAGTTAGTCGCTAGCTTTCTTTTTACTAACAGCGGATGCTATTGCTGAAGCTCCTCCAGCTAAAGATCCTGCCACTGCTAATGCTCCTAGCAAGGCAAGAATAATTACTGTAAATATGAAACCTCCTTTTTGGCCTCTAATCGAGACACAAAAGACGTTTTCATCTCTTTACAAACTAAATATCGTCCTTCAAGAAGTATTTTATCATTTTTAGTTTGTAGATATTGAGGATTTTTAATATCAGTTTTATTTTTACATTTTACACAATACACCATTATTTTTAAAAACTAAAAATTTCAATATCCTTCCTTTTTTTAATTATTTAAATTCATTTTATCCCCATCTGATTGTCGTTGAATTACTCTATCAGATAGAATCAGTGCAAAAGCATGTGTATCATCAGGAATGTTAGTTTCAAATTCTGCTTCAATTATAATATCAATTGTAGTTTCATCGATACGTTCATTTTGAACGCTGATGTCAAACACATAGATAGGGTATAAATATTAATATAGTGTCTGTATTCGATAGAACACTTTTCATGAGATACATAATCTATTAACATCTTATAAGCTGTAGCATAATTCTTCGAATCAAAATCAATCTGCAAATTGTAATCATGGTATCGTTCATTATTCAGCTGAACGTATGCATTCGTCAAGTTACAATGATCGAATATTCCATTGTTTACAACTTGTGAATTATCTTTCTTAGTTTGGAATGCTAAAATTATATATCGAGGTCTTTGAGATCCTGAATTTAGAGTTAAAGTTCAATCTAAGAATTTCTGTTCAGAGTTTGCAATTGTTTCTCCTAATTTTCTATTCAAATATGAAATAAGCAATGTTATCAAATCCTTAATTCGACGCTTTTACCATCAACTACGCTATCATGCTGGTTTGCATCTTTATCAAACGTTTTAAATATAACATTAGAATTATCACCTCTTTTCAAAGTCAGAGCATGTTTCACTCCATAAATTACCTTCTTATAATTTTCACAAAATCCAAACACACGTTCGAGTGGGATAGCAGCGCTAAATTTCCCATTAGCTGAACCTAAGTAGTCATTTCGATCACTAAATCCTTCATTTGATTTTTCATTCTTATTAATATCAACGCTCCAGAAGAATATCATGTTTTCTTTTGAATTTCGCTGATAACTAACAATCCTTTTAGATTTTTGTGATTCCATGTTCACCATAGCCTTCAATTTCCTCATCTAGAATTCTGATGAAATTCTATCCAACAAATGCATTAATCCAATGTTGATTGTTATTTTTTAGTCTTTAAAATTAAAATCACTCACATATTCTTTATTTAAAGCTCCTTCAATATGGAAAACAACTTTAGCAAGGTATTAGAAATTGATCTTGATTCCATATAATTAAGCTGATTTTCCTATGTTCACGATTCAAATCAATTCCTATTTGTGGTTCATAGTTAAGCGGTTAAATTTTTTCACTTGATTCATCGACTTTAAAATTTTCATTCCATTTCAAAGTGTAAATTTTTTAACGAAAATTATTTCTTTTTCTATCGCTAATCACAGTGCTTTGCGATTCCGTTTTTTAAACAATAAATCATTAAACATCTTAAAGTCTACAGCATTTAATAGACCTCGCTTTAAAAGTTCATGTGCACGTTTATGCAGTTCATTAAAAACTATTGTATTTCCAACGTCAAACGAACCGAACAATAACTGGTGTTTTTTTTACAAGATCCTTGATGCTGGAAGGTGATACAATAATAACTGATCCTGAAACGTTTGAATCATCCTCTTCGTAAGGAGGAGGAGAAGGTATAGGAGTAGGAGTTAGTCTAATAGTAGGCCCTTGTGAAGGGTCGAAATATTAACTAGGCCTCGGACTTCGGTCTCGACTCGAACTTGAGGATTCAGAACTTTCTATTATTCTGGGGCTTGTTGTAGAACTTGATACATGATGTGTTCTAACACTTGATCTATACATTAATCCAGGACTTGGTTCACTACTTAATTAACGACTTGATAGACTTGCTGCTCTAATTGTTTGAACTGCAGATCGAACTTTTGCTTGTTGAACTTTTTCATAAAAGGGTGTGATAAATTTAGAAGATTTCCCTCTCCTTTTTGCTTTTATGGTACCATCTTTTCTCAAATAGGCATCAGTTAAATACATCTCATAATAATTTCTTATATCCTTGTCTTTAAGATCAGCAGGAATTTGCTTTGTTAATAGTTCCCATAATCCTGTCGTGCCTTCGAATACTTAACCTCCAATTTTTGAATCATTTCCGAGAATATCAACCTTTTTATTTCCAAATATAACTCTACTACCATCCCATCGAATGCCGTAAGCTTTGTGATACTCATTTCCAAGTTTCCATGCAAAACGCAAGAAATTCAATGCTATAGGTCCAACTACAGTGCTAGATTCAGAAGAGAGTAAAGCTAGTTTCTTAACAGGTTTTCCTTCGATAGATTCAAGTTTTTTCATGAGGTGTATCCTTTACTGCCAACCTAGTTTGTTTAGTTTCATAAACAGTTTTAGATAAGAATTCTATCAAAGGTTTGTAAACCTTTTTAACATCATGGTATAAATCTTATTCGATTATTTTATCATTTGTGAATTGTTTTTTCAAACTCTTTATTAAGTTTAATAAATCTGATTTAGTTTTGATATTAAGCAACTCCATTTTTTAAAAAGAAAAACTCAAAAATACTTCAACATAATATAAGTTTATTCTGAACAGACATTAAGTTCAGTTGCTGTGATCCATGAAGGCTCATCATAACCTTTATACATGACCAAAAGCTTTCCTTCACTTTTCTCAAGAATTTTCTCAATTGCATAAACATCAGTACTATATTTTGAAAGGTGTTGTTCATAAAATCTTCCTATTATTTCTTCAACATCCATATCTTTTAAGTCAATTGTTATGTAGACAGTATTTGGGATATAATGAATAACTCATTAGTGATATATGGCGAATAACCCTTAGGAAAGTCTTTACGATTTTTACTTATTCTCACAATATCTCTAATTTCGTGTTTTGGTGATGTGAAAGTTTGCTCAGTTGGAGGAAATATGTTATCATAAACCTGTTTACTGTTCTTTTTCAATGGTACTTCGTTAGGTGTCATTTTTATTGATCTATTATAGCCATGATTGTGATTATACGTTAGATCTTGTAAAATATTCTTCCATTTTTCAGTTTTCATATGTGTAAAATATTTCAACATTTTAGTTTTTAACGTCCTGTTGAAGCGTTCCACAACCTGCGCTTTGGTTTCATTTTCTGAACCAAACCACTGTATGTTATGTTTCTTAAATAGCTCTTGAGTGAATTTATTTGAAAATTCTAAGCTTTTATCAGTGTGAACTTTAAAAAGGAATTCGTTTTTAAAAGTTTTGAAAAGAAGTTTTTATTTCTTCCACTTTCTTCTTACTTCTTAGAATCGCCCACGCATATTTACGTAAAATCTCAATTACTATTAAAATGTAGTTTTCCCTTGATCTTTGTAGTTTTCATGTCAACCAATTCAGCTTGCCATTCATCATCAATTCTTGATACCTTCACCCTCCTCGTTTTAAAATTATTTTGTATTGGTTTTAATAGATAGTGAGTTTTTTGAGTTTCTAACCGTTCTGTACATGAGTTGAAGATAAGTCAGATTTTTTAACAAGTTGATTCATTCCAATATAACCGGTATTAGGATTAATAATTAAGTCATCTAAGATTTTATCGCCACCTCAGTGAGCGTGTTTTGACGTTTTTTAGAATTCCATGGCCAGCCCAGCTTTTACCAGCCATTATTGCGTTAAAAATTTAGCATCTTGTTGAACGTATTCTGGTTCATATGGATCAGTTGCAATTTTAGTGGCTTTTTTAGTTTTGGCTCAGCATAATTTCTGTCTTTCGTCTTTGGATGTTGTGAATAAAATATGTCATAATTCTTACAAGCTCGTCGAGTAAGTTAACTCCTTAATAACTCTCTTGAATTCGCTTCTGAACTGCCCGCTGAAGCAGGTGGGTGGAGGGGTTGGGTAGTTGCTTATTGCTTTCAAATAAAAAATTGGAAAAACCGAACCGTTTTTTTGTATAACTCTCTGAATTGTTGTGGAATTGAAAAGAAGCATGCAAATGTTGGTATAAATTATTTTTGGAAAGTTATAGAATAATTTGAATCGGTAAATACTGCAAAACGAAAATATGTTCACGTTAGTTCTTTGCTGTTAAATCCTGTGTTACGCAAATACTGGATTTCGCAGACTTCAATAATGCAAAAGCACTACCACTACCGACAGCTTTTAAACGTGACCCGACACACGAAACTTTTTGAAACCATCAATCGTTTTATTTTATGCATAATATCCAGGCGTATTATTCAACTACTATAATGACACCTCGAAATGCGCAGAACCAACACAAGAACTTCCTATGTGAGGAGTCCGAAAGTAGAATGAGAGAGTTCACTCACAAACGTCAGATATAAAGTTGTAGATTTGCGGACATTTAGGGTGGAAGAATGTACTATTTAATTCCACACTTAATTATTTAAGACCAGTTTGTATCCAACATGTTACAAAATATAATATTACAAGGAAGAAATTGACGAGATTTGGAGTGAAATTTATTCTGTGATTTAGTAGTACATTAAAGAGAGGGAAAAATCATCTTTTCGTAGCTCTTTTGTAGCGCATTAAATGTATTATAAGTAAACGGACTGAGTAGTAAAATTGGA
Organism: Morinoia aosen; assembly: GCA_030386875.1. Classification (NCBI taxonomy): domain Eukaryota; kingdom Metazoa; phylum Arthropoda; class Malacostraca; order Amphipoda; family Talitridae; genus Morinoia; species Morinoia aosen. Next base: position 71,531,953 of record CM059559.1, read on the forward strand.
AGGGATGCGATTGAGATTTGAATGAAATAGCACAGGTAGCGAGAGCTTTTTCAGCTAATCAATTCATCAACAGTAGTGGTAGCGGTTTCGAAAATTCGGAAGCGATACTCACCCCTCCATTAGACAAACATCAGTAAACACATTCTTTGCCCCTCCTAGGCCCATCAGCTTTGCATTCTTTTATGCAGTCAACGTTTGTCATTGGCATGTTCTAATACTTCCCCGTGAGAAACGCTACTTCTGTATAAGTTGGTAATTTCAAAAAAATGAGCTAAAAAACAGGAAGTAAATTACGCAACTATAAGTGAAGTTTACTGAGCATTTTAACAGAGAGAAAAAGAGTCAGCATTCATTTGCAGTTGTACACATAGTGTAATTGTATACATTTAATTTATAGGAAGCAAAATTGGGCTGAACAGACGATGTAACTAATTAGGGCAACGGCTCATCACATCCCCGTCTGCGATAGCGGAAGGCATTCCCAAACTGTGCTAGTATTTTTTTCACTCGATTACTAAGGGTCTGACTAACTAAGGCAAAAATTGCCAGTGCTTCAATATTAATTGCATGCACTGGTTGCTGTCATTCAACGTTAATGCTCACAACACAGTTCCGTTGCCAACGCTGTCGGTTAGTCGTCTGCCTGCATTCACCTTTTAATCATTAGTGATTTTCGATAAAACTTGGAATAACCCAAAAATTGCGTTCATTTTCACTTGTATATTAAAATACATTACCGTTTTGATGCCAGCTAACGAGGAAATTGGAAGAGTACGAGTAATAATAATCATTTTCCCGATCACGTTCACAAATAATTTTGAAAATTTCAGCGATTTTAGCGAATTATTTGGACGTAGAGAGAAATAGTTGAGTCCCTATTATTTCAGTCACTGCTGAGAAACAGTAACTGTGAAGGCTTCGTGGAAATTTTAACAATTTGATTAACTCTTGGCAGTGACCAATGAGGTACGTTGTTTACTAGAATTCAAGTTGCAAATGACATGAAATTTTTCTCTTCACATAAAAAACAAGGAATTTTATGAAGAGGAGTGAAAAGTTACGTAAATCACGTTATGGTTGGATAAGTGAAGATTTCATGACGTAGCATCATGTAGCTAGTCTCATGCTTAAATTACGCGGAAAATTTACTTGTTGAGACAAAATGAAAGTAGCTTTTTACCTTACAAATGGATCATGTTGGAGTCCAGCTCTATAATTATAATATTTTTTTTTTGTACATGAAGTACAGGCTATACGAAATTTTACCTCTTTTTTAGACAGAATGAAAATGATTCGTACAATAAACTGTACATTGTAACGATTTCCTGTTTCTGAACTAATTACTCACGTTCCAAAATTAAAAGTTGGCGAAATTTTTCAATTTTTACACCTGATGGAACGGTGTTCATTCATTTCAAAGAAAATTGATTCAGCTTATATATTAATTTCCCACATCAGCTGTTGAATTCTATCTGAAAGTCAACCAACACGTTTACGAACGTATCATTGTTTCTCGGCGTCACCGCGCCAGCCTCACTGCGTTGTGGCTTTTGGAATTGTCCGATGCTGCGTGAGCTGATCCACCAGCACCGGAGCGATAACTCGGTGAGTTTTAGAATTTAACGCAGTTGCTTGATATTTTCAGGCGACGTCCGCCATCAAACCGAGTATAAGTAACAAATCCGAAAAAAGTAGACGTAAAACTGAGAGATAGTGAATCACCAGCGCTTGGATGCCCAATGGACAATCTTCTTTTTCATGGATGGCTAGATAAGTGGGATGAATCCCTACTAAATTGAATAAAAAAATGGAACTCATCAGAACCACATTTGCATGCGAGCGTATTGTATCTGTTTTGGACGTGATTTGGGGGCACAGACATTCGCCAAAACTCATGGTTTAATGATGAATAGTTTGTTTACCCACGCCGAGAAGCAGTGAAGAAAAGTCTCTTGCAATTGCTATTCTACGAAACAGAATGTACCTACCATATAAAACTAGAAATTTTGTTTGCTACTCACTTGTACAGTAACGTTCATCGCTGAAGTCGCCGCAGTCCATGTTCCCGTCGCACACCTTGTAGTTGTCAATGCAAATTCCGGAGTCTTCACATTGGACCTGATACGACAAGCATGTTCCTGAAAGGAAATGAGCAATAGTTGCACTGGCGGAAAATATTGTAGGTCTAATTTGCTACGCCCTGAATGCTATGTTGAACCCATCGTAGATTAAGAAATATTTATTGGTGAAGATTTATTATCAGGTTATTTAAACATGAAAATAATTATTTTCACAGAGAAAGATAAGAAAATCTAGGTGTAGAAAGGCTTTCAGGGAAATTTAGAAGTCGATCTCTAAGTGCCTAACATTGTCTACTCATTAAATTTTGCTTCGTTGGATCCCGTTCCAACGACATCACTAGACATAATTTAAAACGTGAATTTCCGTTCATTGAACTCTTATCAGTTTTCATTCACACCAGTTGTTGTAAGTCATGATCGAAGTTACCTTTTTGGATGCACAATAAATAAAAATACGTTATTAAAAGATAAAAGGTTCCACGCAATAAATCAACCTCAGAAAATACAGCTTCATCAGTGATCTAATCCCCGATTGAAAACGGAATAAAACCTCAACCAGACGCAATTTCCTGGTCTCGGGGAAAATTACCTAATCGCCCTCAAGAGGCATAAGACGTAGAAATACATGTCCAAATTACGCTCGACAGAAGTTCGCTGTAGGGTCAACAACGAGGAGCTCCACCTCTAATGAAAGTGGTGCTAAGCCGGTGACAAAAGCCTCATTCTTCCAGAGAAAATAGGCTATCTCAAAAACATTAAATTATCCGCTCAAGATGAACCGAACGAAGGTTGAATTACGTAACGATAAACTTGCACATGAATTGGACAGCCTGAACAAGAATAGGGTATTCCGTCGACGGAGAAAAATATCATCCGACCTCATCCATCCTAAGGGAAACTTTCGACCCTCGCAAAACCTGGGTGCAAGAACCCATCAGGGTAGTTTAGGGGCATTATTGACCTTCAAAATAATACTAAATAATACGGCGCCCGAACAGGGACCATCCATATTGTCTATCACTATCCAATCTTTAGCTCGGGACCTCACATATTTTCGCTGGGCCTGCTAATTCCCATATATACAGTAGTGGTGTGCGCCTGAGAAGTGCTTCCTTCCTTTTAAAATGAATTAATGCATTCAGCAATTTGTAAAAGCTACGCTGGAACTCGGGGGTTCTCGTAAAACACACACACACATCGCCGCTATCATTTACTTTATCGAGGGCGATGACAGCCACAAATTGTCTTTTTTCTACGATTGAAATACATCTACACACTCGGCTAAAAACACAACAACTATTATAGGTCACACAAATCTCACACTCAGAGCTCTTCAGCTTCGTCTCCTGTACACTCTCAATGACTTCAATAGATGTATCATTCGATCACTTCTAGACTCATAATTGTTGCAAATTCTAATGCATAGTTCTCAGGTATGCTCGTATGTTCAATAGGCCTTGTGGTTATAAAGAACTTAACAGTTTCAAGTGGAATTGTAGCAAAAATTTTGAAACATGTTAAGTAACAAAGAGTGACGTTCACACCTTTAGTTAAACAAGGAAAGGTGTCTCATCACCCATTTCGTCACTATGCTCAATTTCATAACACGCAAAATTGTATCAAACCACAGGCACAACAAACACTTAAGGGGGTCCTCCCGTCAAAACTGAGTTTTGATCCGATTGGTCTGAAATTTGGCCACTTTATGTATTTTTACAAGAAAAACATATTGTCCTCTCGTACCTTTTTTGATTTAGGCCTTAGTTTATTTTTTATTTTTAAAAAACTCGTTTTTTGGTTCATTTTTGGGATGTTTTCAAAAGAATGGAAGTCAATGAATTTTTATGCTAGAACAAATACAAAGACAGTTTTGGAATCCTAGAAACATTGCAAACAAACTGACAGTCCTGAATTTTTTATTTGAACTTCATTTTTTATAGATATGCGATATTTGATCAATACCTAAAATATACCGAATTTTTAGGTTTTGAATTAGCATAAAAAAAGACAACGTACAAATTGGGAAATCGAGGAATGTCAGTTTGTTAGGAATGTTCCAAGAATTCTAAAACTGTCTTTGTTTTCATCCTAACATAAAAACTCAATGACTTCTATTCTTTTGAATTTTGAAGATAAGTAACTTTACAGTATAGGCCAAAAACAAAATATTTTGTTGAAGTGTAATATAATGGAAAATTTATGTAATTGAATGCTGTTTTCATTTTTATTTCGATAATCTCCATGCATAACATCATATTCACACTGTAAATTGTAATTTAAAATTTAAAAAAGAAGTAAAAAAATTTTTACTTATTTCATAAAAATTATGAAATTTTTTGTTTTCAGTCCGATTCTTATTTGACTATTATATGTAACTTTTAAAAACAAACACAATTTCCCCTATACATTTTTTTGATTCAGGCCTTAGTTTTTGAATAAATTTGACATATTGGTTTTTAGTCCACTGGTATTGATATTTCAAAAGAATAGAACTCATTGAGTTTTTGTGCTAGATCAAAAAAAAAGACGGTTTTAGAATCCTTGGAACACATCAAACAAAAGTACATTCGCAAATTTTCCATTTCTCCTTTTGTTTTCTTTTTAAATGGGGTCAAAATGTGCTCGATAATTTAAGATTTTGGTCCCCTGACCCCCCCTGGGGGGGGGATCTATTGTCCGTAGCGCCATAAAATTTTAGGACCGAATAGTCCACCACCTAAGGGTTCTTTTCCAACAATAACATGAAAAATACCCATCGGAGAGAAAAGGGGCCCCGGAGGACCCCCTTAATCTATGCAACGAACATCACACCAGTGAGGAAGGCATTACCAGACCATCCTGGTTATTCATTTTTAAGCACACAATTGCCATTTCTCATATTTACGCTGATTACCAGACCATCCCGGTTATTCATTTTTAAGCACACCAATGCCATTTCTCATATTTACGCTGGGAAACATTGACTACGCTTTAAAATTTATTGCCTCCGTTAACTGCATTAATTCAATATGACGAGGAAGCAAGCACACATAGATACCAACTTGCTGTGCAGTTACGTTCGTCGCTGAGGTCATTACAGTTGTCGTATCCGTCGCATACGTTGGGTACGAAAATGCAAACTCCGCTTGTCTCACACTGGAACTGATATGAGAGGCACGATCCTGGGGTAAAAAGTTCATTTTGGAAACTAGAAAACTTTTCCCGTCAATAATTTTTCGGGAAATTTTCGCCAAAAAGTAAGGAATAAATTACGATCTTGAGAGTGGCTGTCCTAATGTTATTAGCCACCAGTTATAAGAGGGTATTTTAAAAGTATGCTTTCTTTAAGGGGGTCATCCGGATTTTCAACTTTTTTCGTCCGATTCGTTTGAAAATTGGCCAGTATATGTATTTTTTGAAAGTAATTTTTTTTACTCATGTCACTTTTTCGATTTAAGCCTTATTTTTTTACGAAAAATTAGTTGTTTAGGACATTTTTATGGATATTTCACACCGTATCTCCTCATTGAGTTTTGATGCTAGAACAAAACCAAAGACAGTTTTAGAATCCTTGAAGCTTTTCTAACAAAAGTACATTAGGAAATAGGAACATTTTAAAATAATTTTTTGTGATAAGCGATGTTTTATTTTTATATAACAAAAAAATTATTTATGGGTTTGAGCTATAGAATTTTTTTTTCTCTCAAATATAAAAAAAGCCAATGTACTTCTGTTAGAAATGACCAAGGATTCTAAAAATGTCTTTGGTTTTGTTCTAGCATCAAAACTCAATGAGGAGATACGCTTTGAATGTTGAAAGTTAGAGGTGTTGGGAATAAGCCATAAAAATTTTTTTGTTGAAGTGTAATATAATGGAAATTTATGTAATTGAATGCTGTGTTCATTTTTATTTCGATTATATTTGATGCATAACTTCATATTAACGCTGTGAATTGTAATTTCCATGAATATATTTTTTTATATTTTGAATTTTTTTAATTTTAAGTCTAATTCATATGAAATTTGACTATAATATGAAACTTTTGAAAAGAAACACAATTTCTTCTATTCATTTTTTTTTATTCAGGCCTTAGTTTTAGAAAAAATTTGGCATATTGGTTTTTTAGTTCATTTGTATTGATATTTCAAAAGAGTACTAGTCATTGAATTTTTATGCTAAAGCAAAACCAAAGACAGTTCACGAATCCTTGAAGCATTTTAGACAAAGTTACGTTTTCAAATTATCTATTTCCCATTTTGTTTTCTTTTTATATTGGGTCGAAATGAGATAGAAAATTCAAGATTTTTGTCCCCTTCCCCCCCCTTATCTAGTGTCCGTAGCGCCATAAAATTTTAGGACCGAACAGTTCACCACCTAAGGGTTCTTTTTCAACAAAAACATGGAAAATACTCATCGGACCGACAGGGGCCTCAGATGACCCCCTTAATTAACTTCAGAGAGTTTCATCATTTTAGAAAGATAAAAGCCCGTGCATTTGTGTACATGGTATAAAAATCAAAAATAACATCAAAACCATCATACGTCAGCTGAAGGACGGTAAGTACATATTAAATGGCCTGTTCACAAATTTATTAGGATCAGGTTGTGATCCGGACGTGATAAATATCATGCCATAAGTTCATAAAAAAGTTTTTCCATAAGATTTTTAGAAAAGATAAATTTTTTCTGCCATTAGATGCCAGAGTTTCAGCCTGGATAAATTCTTAGATGTTGTTCTCAAATTGTTTACAGTGAATTTGTGTTCGGTAGATAGCTTGACAAGCTGCAACTCTATTTTAATTAATCCCGCTTGGAAATATAATAAGCTTTTAATGTTTTCTTTCGTTTTGAGGGAGTCAACATAAGTGTCAACTTACACAAAACCGTGGACACTTGCTCCAGAAGTCTTCGTGAGGAGCCTGAATTAAATATCCTTGCGTTCAGTGAAACAACGTATTTCAGACAAATTTCAGGAAATGTCTTCGCTAAAATCTGTTTTCAATAACTAATTTACAAACACGTTCAGGGCACGAATATTGGATTTTCCCCATTTATCTACTCACAAATCTTTACCTATGTTTTTCCTGTTTATACAGGGTGTTGTGTAATTCGATGCACATATTTTAACCATATGCAGGAAAACGCAAAATAAAACAATTTTCATGAGTAACTAAAACCTTAGAGCTCCTTCGTTTTCGAGAAATGTTTATCTAAAGGTTACCCGTAAGAATTGGCTTGCAATGCAGCCATTGAGTAATATCTAACTTCTTGGGCGCGCGTTTTAGCATACCAAAAGAAGAATCTAAAACTATTTCTGGTCTTCATTTCTCGAAAAAGAAAAAGGTTTTAGATTTTTTGTCACTCATGAAAATCGTTTTATTTAGCGTTTTTCTATGCATGGTTAAAATATGTGCATCGAACTACGCAACACCCTGTATATAAAAAACTTTCTTTCCAAGCAGATTCAGGCCTAAGTATTTGATTGTCCCCTTCCTATAATTTTCATTTTTTTAAAACATTTCAGTGATGAGAAATGATCGAGTGCTCCGTGAACTTCTGACCGTTGTGTTATACACCGGATGCAGACGACACTTGTTAGCTTTCATTCCATGTGTTTTACTTTTCTCTATCTTTGAAATACCTTAATGATAAACATGAGAAAATAAATTTAATATATATAGTTGCGAATACATTTTTCCAAATCAATCATATTAAACTTCTAGTCTAAATTATATAATGTGCGTAGTGCTCACAAACATTTTAGAGGAGGAATTCAATGTACTAGTCATTTTCAGAGCAAGGGATTTTCAAACTTCTTCGTTGACTGTTCCATGATTTTTTAACGGTCTAAATTTGACTTTCCTTTCACTCAAACTGAAATTTTTGTTGAGACGTCACGCGTGCTGGGGCTCTCATATTTTAGCCCAATTTCAGAGCATATGGAATGATCATCATTTCATTACTTCCTAAATATTTTTATGAGTGTAGTTTAGATTAATTGCAGTTAACTTGTTCAGCACTACTATTCCGGTTCGAGTAGAAACTTCCTGACTCTTCGTAGGTCTTCCTGCGTTTATAAATTTAGTTCTTCACAATAGGCATAAGAGTATGTGGGTATGACATCCTGTACTTTTAGCTCCAGGGTACTTGAGCTTCGTGACCAGAGTAAGCGTACCGTAATTTGTTAACCAGTCCTCGTCATTCAGCAGTCAGAGTCCTCGCTGATACGCGCCCTCGTCCCGTTACCTAACTCAGTGTTCTCCAAACTATGGCCCGCGGGCCAAATCCGGCCCGCCAGTGTGATCAATCTAGCCCGCAACAATGCTCAGTAGTAATTGAACTAGCGAATTTAGCAAGAGTATGCTCCATCAGGGCGCGTACTCGGTGACTACTCTAGAAATTATAGATAATGGCCGAAAAATTAAAACAGTTTTGGCCCTTGGAACTTAATGGAGTGATCAGTGTGGCTCTAAAGGCCCTATTACACGGTGCAACAATTGCTCCAAAAAGCAGCGACGGATGCTTTTGAGAGCAACGGACTGCAGTTGCAGGGCGAGTTTTGGCCTTTTGGGTATCGCGCTTTATCAAAAACTTCGTGCACCTCAGAGCGACGGAGCAGTGGTCGACTGAGCGTCGTAGAGTGAGGATGTTTGTAACACCGTCTCCGTCTGGTTCACTATGGTCTCGATCCGTCATACAATTGATAATAGAAGCCTTTCAGCAATGTCCTATGCTATGAAACACCGCCTCCCACTAAGCCAACATAAACTTGGTCCACCATTCAATAGAAAGTCGAAGGATTCAACACTTTGACTGCGGCAACTAGGTATTAATTAAGTTCACCACCAAACTCAAATTTTTAAGTCAATTATAGAAAACTATTTTGGAAATATCAAACATAAACTGGATCGTGCATGTATTTAGTTGTGATTAAATATTTATGAAAATTGAGTTTACGACTATTGGTCGGCATTATGAAAATTTCCTCCGTGTACCACCGGTGGCGCACGTCGCAGTCAAAGTGTTACTAAATCGCGCAGTGTTTTATAATATGGAAGCTAATAAGTCTTATATAAGCAATTAAGTGTCATTTTATTCATATAATTAGTCGTAATTTCTGTATAAAATAAAGCGGAATATTACCATTTACCGTGACGTTTCATTCGTGACGTTTCATTTTCAAATGCTGTAACTTTTCCACATCGGAATGTTTATCAGGTAGAATTTTATGATAAATAAAGTGGTCAGAAATTTGAAAAATAATAATCCATAGGTTTATAAGTTTGAACAGTTTAGCTGGATATGATGTAACTATCGAAGCCACAAAAAATAGAAAAAACATTAAGATGATTGACTCTATGAAGTCAGGTAACTGAATGTGCATTCATTTTTAATTTTCTATCATAAGTAGCGGGTAGAAAAATAGGCAATAATTTATTCAGCTTCTAATGATCAAACCATTTAATATGTTTTTTAGGCTTGAACCTAACTATATCAATATACCAAATGAATGGGGTTAACACTTTGACGGCGACGTGCGCCACCGGTGGTACAGGTAATTTTCATAATGCTGCTCACCGACGCAGACTCAATTTCCATAAATATTTAATCAAAGCTAAATGAAGGCACGATCCAGTTCATTTTTGGTATTTACAAAATAGTTTACTACAATTGACTTAAAATTTGAGTTTGGTGTTGAACTTTATATTTAGTTGCCGCAGTCAAAGTTTTAATTAATTAAATTACTGTTCCTTTTGTTTATTTCTGTGCGATATAAAAACACAAATTATTATATTTATATGCGAATATGAGCTGTAAAAAAGATGTTAAAAATTTATTACAATATTATGATGTTTATATTGCTGCATTTTATATTGATTCTCATAAATTAGATATTTTCCTAGAAGTCAATAATACATCAAAATAATTATTTTAAATCAACAGTCGTACGACCCTTCAATCTCATCCATTGTTAGAAAATGAAGGCAATAAATTATGCAAGGACATTTAAAAGAGCAAAACAGGATCTAAATTTTGTATACGTTCTTAATGCATTTCATTTAATGATGAAATGAAGATGTCAAATGCCGCAGTCACTGCGAGCTACAACCTCCCTCCGCAATTGGCAACGCCACACTGGTTGCATTGTCTGATAGCGCACCCACAAGTTGCGTCCTTTCAGTTGCCGTAGTCGAGGAAAAATGTTGCACCGTGTAATAGGGCCTTAAGGCTGGAAAGTTTACGGGGGACAACCCAGCGATTTTCAAAATTTAATCTGATTCGTTTGAAATTTGACCAGTACATGTATTTATTGAAAATAAACATATTTTACTCGTGTAATTTTTTCGATTTAGGTCTTATTTTTTTAAATACGAAATATTAGTTTGTTGGTACATTTTATGGATATTTCAAACGAATAGAAGTCATTAAGTTTTTATGCTAGAACAAAACCAAAAAACAGTTTTAGGATCCTTGAAGAATTGCAAACAAAAGTATGGTGTCAAATTATCCATTTGAAACTTTTGTTTATTTTATCTGCGATATTTGATCACTATAATTAGCATATACACTAATTTTGGGTTTTGAGCTTGATGAAAAAAAATCATAAGTAAAATTGGGAAGAAAGGGACCATACTTTTGTTAGAAATGTTCCAAGGATTCAAAAACTGTCTATGTTTTTTTCCTAGCATATAGACTCACTGACTTATATTCTTTTGAATGTTGAAAATAAGGGTTGTTAGTATAAGGCATAAATAAATTTTTCTCTGAATTGTAATATAATGGACAATTTATGTAATTGAATGCTGTTTTCATTTTTATTTTGATAATCTCCATGCATAACTTCATATTCACACTGTGAATTGTAATTTAAAAAAAAAAATCTTTATAAAAAATATGAACTTTTGTATTTGTAGTCTGATTCCTATGAAATTTGACTATTATATGTAATTTTTAAAAACAGACACAATTTATTCAGTTCAATTTATCGATTCAGGCCTTCGTTTTTTGAAAAATTTGACATATTGGTTTTTTAGTTCATTTTTATTGATATTTCAAAAAAATAGAACTCATTTAGTTTTTATGCTAGAACACAACCAAAGACAGTTTTAGAATCCTTGAAGCATTGTAAAAAAGTTACAGTTTAAAATTTTTCATATCCCGTTTTGTTTTCTTTTCATATGGGGTCGAAAATTCAGGATTTTTGGCCCCCTCACACACCCCTGGGGGGATCTAGTGTCCGTAGCGCCATAAAATTTTAGGACAGAATAGTCCACCACCTAAGGGTCCTTTTTCAACAACAGCATAAAATGGCTCATCGGACCGACAGGGGTCTGGCAGGGGCGCACAGGGTCCAGTCTCGCGAATTTCTGCACCGCCGAAGCCTCTCGCTCCACCTCCAAGCAGCTACAGTGCCCACCTCCAAACAGCTACAGAAATGTCAGGTTAAATTAATTTAGGTTAGGTTAAGTTAAGTTAAGTTAGGTTAAGAGGTTAGGTTATGTTAGGTTAGGTTGGGTAAGGTTAGGCCAAGTTCAGTTAGTTTAAGGTTAACTTAAAAAAGTTTAAAAATGCCTGTTTTTGCGTGCCGAGATGGAGGGTTGAATAGCGAAACACCAGCGGTCGTTTTCAAAATTTATTATAATGATTTAATACAGGTTAACTTTAACATTCCGCTCAAGTATCCACTTACTAAGTACTTGTAGTGGTTATAATGCAGTGATTAATAATAAATGTATAACGAACAGATACATTAATAAATTTCAGTAGTACTACATAGTTCAATAATTGGCGCGAATGGCAACTTTATGTAGCTGCTTGGAGGTGGAGCGAGAGGCTTCGGCGGTGTAGAAATTCGCGAGACTGGACCCAGTGCGGCAGGGGCCTGGGTTGTCTCCCTTAAAGACCCCTGCGGCATAACCCGAAACAAAATTTCAAGTTTGTCGATTTTTCCTTTAGACCTGCTAATTTTAGAATTATATTTCCAATAGTGCGATTCTTCGAGAATCTTATTCGTAGAATAAAAAAAAAATCAGATTAAAAACGAACATTACATTTATTGCAAAAGCTTCGTAATTAAAATTCCATCATCAGTACTGGAACAGGAGAAAAAAAAATTAAATCATAAACCTAATATGTATTCTCATATTCACTCATTAACCCAACCTCAACAAAGACATAAGTGCCGTAAAGTTATCAATTGCCCAACCTACTGACGTAATTCTGTATGTATGTGTGTGTGAATGCATAGTGTGTTTCGCTGTTGTATCTGAATTAGCGTGTACATGTGTGTTTGTGTGAATTAGGAGTATGCAATTGTTTGAGTATGAATGAACAAATTAGGTAGTTTAGACATTTAGAGAAATTTGTGGAATATCTATGATTTTTGTGTTCAAAATAGACAATTTTTTTTTCTCTCCTGTTCTAGCACTTTTGATGGAATTTTAATTCCGAAACGTTTGGAATAAATGTAATGTTCGTTTTTACTCTGGTTTTTAGATTTTTTAATCATTTTCAAAATAAAACCTAATTTAAAAGATCATTTAATACATATCAGTTGACAGCTGCTGAGTTGCCGTGGCCTAGTTATGTCCGTTTTTATTTATTTTTCCATGTATTCTCAACTGGTTCATATCACATTTTGTTTACATTTTCAGTTTCCCAAGTTTATTTTCTACCGACATTTTCCCAGTTAGATTTTCAGATAAGATTTTGCTTTTTATTTTCTTTGCTCATGATGTGTGAATGCACTAAACATCTTATTTTAAACAATTATCTTCAGAGCTTTTCAAAACTAATTATTACTTTACACTGTGGTCTAAGCTTTCTCCTTTTCATTGAAGATACACACATTCTGGTCCGGAATTGTCTGATCATATTTAACATTTGATTATATCACAAATCCAATTTGTGCGTATGCTTTCCTCAGCATGCATGATGTTTAGCAAAAGAGAGGCTGCTTTGCGAGTAGTGAGGTTTCTTGCTTCCTCAGCCCAAGCCAGCTTAGGCAGGAGGTATTGAAGACAACTGCCCGCTCCATGTTAGGTTTGTGATTACAAACCTGACTTGTGCTACTGAGTAACACCTTCCATGTCATACTGTCTGTGCATCCGTATAATAAATTGAAAAAAACCTGCAATAACTTTCCCTTCCTAACCTTTAGTCGGGACCTCACATATTTCCACTGGGATCGCTAATTCCCATACACACAATGCTTCCTTCCTTTTAAACTGAATTAGTGCCTTCAGAAATGTGGAAAAGCTGCACTGAAACACAGGAGTTTTCGCAAAACACACAGACATCTCCGCTACCATTCACTTTATCGAGAGCGATGAAAGCCACAAATTCTCTTTTTTCCACTACTGAATTACATTTCACATACTCGGCAAAACACAAAAAACTAAATCACTCAAAATTCTTCAGCTTCGTCTCCTGTACACTCTCAACGACTTATATCGGTATCTCATTTAATCACTTTTAGGCTCATATTTGTTGCAAATTCTGTTACATTAGTTCCCATGTATGCACGCAGGTGCAGCAGGTCTCATGGTTACACAGAATTTAACAGTTTCAAGTGGAATTGTGGATAATATTTTGAAATATGCAAAGTACCGGAGAGTTACGCAAAATTATATCAAACCACAGGCAGAATAAACAATAATTTTTTTGATCTATGCAACGATCATCACACCAGTGTGGAAGGCATTACCAGACTATCCTGATTATTCATTTTTTAGTACACAATTGCCATTTTTCATATATACGCTGGGAAACATTGACTATGCTTTAGAATTGATTGCCTCCGTTCACTGCATTTATGAAATATGACGAGGAAGCAAGCACACATAGATACCAACTTGCTGTGCAGTTGCGTTCGTCGCTGCGGTCGCCGCAGTTGTCGAATCCGTTGCATACGTTTGACTCGTGAATGCAGGCTCCGCTGGTCTCACATTGGAACTGATATGAAAGGCACGACCCTGGGGTAAAAAAGTTCATTTTGGATGCTAGAAAACTTTTTCCAAAAGAATTTACTTGCTCTCTCTGAACTCAACCATCATAACTAAGAAGGAAAAGAGCAATTATACATGTATATAAACTTGCGAATACATTTTCCAACTCAATCATGTTAAACTTCTAGTCTAAATTATATAATGTGTGTAGTTCTTACAAAGATTTTAGAGGAGGAATTCAATATACTAGTCATTTTCAGAGCAAAGGATTTTCAATCTTCTTCATTGACTGTTCCATGAGTTTTTAACTGCAAAAATTTGACTTTCCTCTCACTCAAACTGAAATTTTTATTGGGACGCCACTAGTGCTGGGGATCTCATATTTTGGCCCAAGATCAGAGGATACGGAATGATCATAATTTCATTACCTCCTAAATATTTTTAGGAATGATGTTTAGATTAATTGCAGTTCACTTGTTCAGCACTGCTATTTTTCGGTTCGAGTAGAAACTTTCTGAGTCTTCGTGGGTCTTTCTGGGATATACAGAGGGGGCAAAATAATACAACACGTTGATAAAATCGCCAGATTTCCTATTTCTAAACCACGTACAGTTACAAAGATCGGACTATGTAAATAAACAATAGTATAAAAAGGTTAATAACATATCGAAAATCCATAAATATTTATAAGAAAAAATGTATAAGAACATGTACGTTAAATACGTGAATAAAAGTTTACCATACCCAATTTTTTCTCGATATTATAAATTAAATGCATTGTAGGGCTATTCCAGAATGTTCTAATACATTATACTATTTGGCAACTGAACTTTCAAAAATAAGTCATTGGTACAGTAGCTCTAGTCTGGAAGATCGTAGGCATGGGTAAGAATAAGGACATCAGCCAAGACCTTCTCGAACGTTTTGTGGAGCTCCATAATGAAGGTTTGGGATATCGGAAGATATGTGCACAACTGCGTGTTCCTATGCCCTCGTTTTGAACCATAATACGTAAGTGAAAATGCTGGAACACGATTCTCAGCAATCCCCGAACTGGCCGTCAACGGAAGATTAACGACCGTGTTGTTCAGAAATTTGTCCGAACAGTGTTGCAGATGCCTCAAACTACTCGTCAAGAATAGTTGAAGGATGATCTCAAGGCATCTGCGATCGAAGCTAGCGAACACACAATCAGCACGGTGTGTTGATACTGTGATGGTCTGCGCACCCGCACCCCTCGTAGGACACTTCTTCTTCAGAAGTGTCATTTCAAGGCCAGGCTGAAGTATGCCAACGACCATTTGAGCAAGCCAGTAGCGTTTTAGAGCTCAGTACTGTGTCAGATGCAACCAAAATCGAACTATTTCGGAGAAACAGCACAAACCAAATTTGGAGGCAACAAAACGATGAGTATAACCCAGAGTACATCATACCTACTGTTAAGTTTGTAGGTGGCTCAATCATGGTGTTGGGATGTTTCAGCTCATCAGGGGTAGGTAAACTTCACATCATTGAAGGAACTGTGAATGGCAGGAAATATCGTGAAATATTGGAAAAGTAACTGCTACCTTCAGCTCGTTTGTTGAATTTGAAACCTGGGTGGACCTTCCAACAAGACCACGATCCAAAGCATACTGCGAATGAAACCAAGGAATGGTTGAGGATGAAGAAGATAAACATTTCAGAATGGCCGTCAATCCCCGGATATGAATCTGATCGAAAACTTGTGGGGGGAATTGAAATTGAATATTCAGAAGAGAGGTCCCAATAACATTACTGAACTCAAGTAAATTTACATTGAAGAATAGAATAATATCATACCCGAAACTTTTAAAAGACTGCTAGTGAACTACTCTAAGCGTCTCGAAGCCAAAATTAATAATAACGGCTTTGCAACGAGGTATTAATGTAAGTAAATCTAGAAATGTGTCCTAATCTTTTGATCACGTATTTATTGAACATATTCCAATACATTTTTTCTATAAAATAATTGTTGGTTTTTGATATATTTTTAACCTTTCATGCCATTGCTTAAATTTAGTCTAATTTTCGTAATTGTACGTGGTTTAGAAATGTGGAATCTGGTGCTTTAATCAACATATTGTATTATTTTGCCCACCACTCTTTAATTCTCCACAATCGGCATCAGAGTATGTTGGTATGACATCCTGTACTTTAAGCTCCAGGGTACTTGAGCATCGTGATCAGAGTAAGCGTACCGTAATTTGTTACCAGTCTTCATCATTCAGCAATCAGAGTCCTCGCTGATACGCGCCCTCGCCCCGTTGCAATAACTCGACACAAAATTTCAGGTGTGTAGACTTTTTCTTTAGACCTGCTAATTTTAGAATTGTTGGTCATTTTCTAAATAAAACCTAATATGAAAGATCACTTAATACAAATCAGTCAACTGCGGTAGCCTAGTTACGTACGTTTTTGCCTTCATTATCTTAAATCCTTCGATGTTAATGCTGATTGACGTATTCTTCACAAAGTTAATGTGATTACCGTAGACTCACAGTGTTGTCAATCCAAGTGTTAAGCCAAATCGGAGCAGTGGAAGAGTTGCGTTCTCTAACATTTAGATTTTAGAACGCATTAGCTACAGACGTTTAGTTTACGGCAAAGATCGGCATTCTCTTGTATATATAGTACTTTTAAATCTTTTTCCTATACTTCAATCAAATTATGCAAACATCTAAAAAACTAACAAACAATGTCTATCACAAAAAACAAAATTTATCATCAAAACCTGTAAACACGGTGAGAATTACATTCTTATTGAATCTTGAAGCTCATGATTTTTCTCAGGCTAAGTAAACCAATATGTGTTTGAGCTTCCAGCTAATGTAACTCACATGTGTGAGCCAGGTAGCTACGTGCGATATACCAATCATAAAAACAACAAGGAAGCACACATCAACACTAACTTGCTGTGCAGTCGCGTTCGTCGCTGAGGTCTCCGCAGTAGTCGTACCCGTCGCAAACGTTTAACTTGTGAATGCAAATTCCGGTATTTTCACATTGGAACTTAAACGAGGAGCAGGTTCCTGGTGCGAGAAAACAACATTGTGAGAACGAGGACTGAGCTTGTGGACGAATTTTCTCAGCAGGTGTGGAGTACCGTTTGATTAGTAGAAGATAAAGTGAATTTAAACATGTAAAATTATTCGCACACTTACATTAGACACGAGAACCCTTTGAATTATCTTGAAAACAGCAAAGAATTTAGGAGCTGACTAATTTCCAGTTAAGCTAATTTTAATTTCTATGTTTCCTTACTTCTGCCATGAATTTACTCTCATTCGGCAATCCAATTATAAAACGCTCCCTTAACACGACGTTGTTAACTATATTGTTCGCAAGTCGTAGAATTGCGAGCTCGTTTGAGCTACTAATTTTTGACAAACCTGCTTCAAACCATCAGTTAGAACTGGTCCATCTATTTAATATTTGTGCGTAGAATTTTCTATACGCCAAGCATTCGGTTAGACCACAGAACACTTACATAAGAAAAACTTAAAAAACTACGGTGGACCGCAAGCCCGCTCAAGACAAACGTACTCACGCACGCCAACCAATCAGCTTCTAGCAGCCATGACTCGCAGCCAACGTCATTGGTGCCAAGGCTTTCAATTGGCTGCGTATCCAGGTTTTACTATGATACTCGTTTGGATTGGAACTCAAGTTTTTATTCAAAAGTTATGAAACGTTTCTTGGCGTAATAAGGATAGTGAAAGCCAAAGTAGTACATTTCGATTATATTGATAACACTTTTTTTATAGTCCTTCACTATACATAAACGTGAATGTGCATTCATGAACATATTTTAAATTTATATTCAAAAACTAAGGTGCATTTAAATTAGACTCAGGTTCTAAATGTGATAAAACGTCGGTGCCGTATATTAAGTTTTTCGAAAAGAGTTCATCACCATTTTAAACTATTAAATACCAGATTTTCCTATAAGTCGAAACAGCACGATAATGAATAAATTAAGATGTTTGAGTTATAAAAAAACATGCTAAAAATAAGTAGCACAATTTTCCATTAAGCATTTTTTCAAGCGTACGTAAGGAGCCACTTCTGCTGTAATCTTCGTTCCACCTCTGTCAGAGGCTCACAGCAGACTAACGACACAGAACACTTACATAAGAAGAAGTTCAAAACTACGGTGGACCGCAAGCCCGGTCTACACAAACGTACTCACGCACGCCAACCAATCAGCTTCTAGCAGCCATGACTGGCAGCTGACGTCATTGGTGTCAAGGCTTTCAATTGGCTGCGTCTCCAGGCTTTACTATGATACTCCTTCGGATTGGAACTCAAGTTTTTATTCAAAAGTTATGAAACGTTTCTTGGCGTAATAAGGATAGTGAAAGCCGAAGCAGTACATTTCGATTATATTGATAAAACTTTTTTATATTGTCCTTCACTATACATAAACGTGAATGTGCATTCATGAACATATATACAATTTATATTTAAAAACTAATGTGCATTTAAATTAGACTCAGGTTCTAAATGTGATAAAACGTCGGTGCCGTATATTTAGTTTTTCGGAAAGAGTTCATCACCATTTTAAACCTTTAAAC
Source organism: Morinoia aosen (assembly GCA_030386875.1). Lineage (NCBI taxonomy): Eukaryota > Metazoa > Arthropoda > Malacostraca > Amphipoda > Talitridae > Morinoia > Morinoia aosen. Next base: position 71,550,557 of record CM059559.1, read on the forward strand.
CATTAAACACCAGATTATAATATTAGTCGAAACAATACGATAATTAATAAATTAAGATGTTTGAGTGATTGAAAAAACTGCTATAAATAAGTAGCACAATTTTCCATTGAGCATTTTTTAAGCGTACGTAAGGAGCCATTCCTGCTGTAATTTTTGATTCACCTCTGTCGCAGGCTCACAGCCTACTAACGACTTCAGATTCAAACAAGAGTCACGTAATAATTTGTCGGCTCCGTCATTGGCCAATTGGCACCTACGTCATTGTCGACAGGGCTGAAACTCACTTAGTGATAAGTTTAGGATCTTCTAGTATATGATCTGTGGTTAGACCGCCATCTTTCTGCTCTGTCATTTGATATTCTCTAACTTATTCAACTTACCTTTAACCTACACAAGAACTGCCCGGGTGTGACTCGAATAAGATGTAAAAGTTATCTAAGATTGAAGCTCAAAACGATCCCTCCTGAGAGCAAAAGTGTTATCATTTTTTATTTATGTTTCGACAATTGGCTACAAACCCACTTTTGTACTTTTTTAGGACATCGGTGAACATGCTATATCTGAAATCTCTCATGTTTATAAGAAAATGTCGACTACTTCAGCTGTTACATTTTTTTTTGTATGGATGACATAGTTTTATAACTTGAATTTCAAATGACATGAGCAAAAAAATTACTGCTTAATTCTGTTGCATCATATTGATGTCAAAGTTTACAATTGATTAGTTTTAACTATCACTGTTATCTTTTTATCACCCTGTGCTCATTGTCATAGTTGTTCCTCACCAAAACAGGGAACAGCGTAATAGTTCTGCGGATTTAGCTTTTGCCTCAACTCTAATTACTCGAGTTGCAGAGCTTTATCTAATCAGCAGATTACAATACCATATGTAAATTAATGATCTGATAACGCCTAAGAAAAATTAGAAAGGTTTCAAAATACTCAGAAGAAGCTTCCCTGGCAATGGATCGAAAGTTTTATGCAGTACAACGTGAACACGGACAATCATATTACTATTTGTAGTTCGCTCATCAATGTTAAAACTTGTAATTTGACCGGATTCATAGGACATAATTAAGCATAGTAAAATGAAAATCTTTTTGAGCGCTTGAGTCGTTTATCCATGATACTTACGACACACCGTAACGTGGGAGCGTATCTAAATACCAACTTGCTGTGCAGTTGCGCTCGTCGCTGAGGTCGCCGCAGTCGTTGAAGCCGTCACACACCCAGTTGGACGAGACACAGCGTCCGCTATTCTCGCACTGGAACTGTGAGCTCGAGCACGTTGCTGGAGGAGCTAACAACAGAGTTTAATCAAAATTGCAATAGTTATACTTTTCTTCAAATCCTCCGCGCAAATTTGATGAATACTGCTAAGAAAAACGTGTTCTAAAGGAATTCATTAGAAATGCAATGAAACAATCTGAATTATTAAACACTGGGTAAAGACAAAATTCTTCTCAGTTCGTTTCTAGTAAATCTCTGTCGTCCAAATATTAATAAACTCAGTACCTGATCATTACACGGCAATTTAACACATTCATTGCGATATGACCCATCAGGAGGCTCGTGCTTATTAAGTTTTTCCAACTGCGGAACGACCCATGAACGGGTCGTTTTAAAATTTGTTAACAATCTTTTTAAATGATTGCTATTTAAAATACCCAGTTAATATTAACTATTTATGAAATTTTCAAAAACTTTTTACTTTAAATTTGTGTTGGGTATTGAACTTCAGTTTGACACATCGCAGTCAATGTGTTAAGGAACATTTTTAAACGAAATGAGTTTTTGTTCACTCGTTAAATGTGCAACGTGTCAGCAGCCGTCACACACGAGGTACTATGAAAAATTTTCACGCTGTCTTCGTCACGGCAGTTGGACATGACTGCGCAATACGGCGTGTCAGCTGTGTTCAGGCTAATTAAGAGTTGAGTTTATTACAGGGTTGCGGAATCGGAGGAACAAATTTACGACTCCGACTCCACTTTTTCTGAATTTAGCGACTCCGACTCCATCTCTACAGAATTTTGCGACTCCGACTTCATCTCTTCAGAATTTTGCGACTCCAACTCCGACTACACTATTCACAATTTATAAGATGAATATTTTATTTCTTAATGGTTGCAGTTGTTGCAACCGGTACACATGTTTATTATATTCTTTATTAACAAACGACTTTTAAATTGGCGTTAGAATGTTAAAAATCAAGTTTTAGTATTATATACATCTACTAGAGTACATGATACGTCAAAAATGACAGGATTCGATAGTTTCCTTTAAAAAAATCTGAAGATATAGATGACAAGCAAATAGATCCATCCTAATAGCACCGGGTATTATTAGGATGGATCTATGTGTTTATGATTCACATCTGGAAGACTTGTATAAAGACATTATCGAATCCCGTCATTTATGACGGGTCGTGTACACTATTATATTTACAATATACATACTAGTGTGCACGGGCCGTCAAAAATGACGGCATTCAATACCTTCCTTGAAAAAATGTTCCAGGTGTGGATGACAAACAAATATATCAATCCTAACAGTACCCGTGATGCAAAATATTCTTGTGCTTGTGCGCTGGTGAAACTCGTATCACAGATACGACCATTACAACTATCCTTATGAGCGTGACAGAGAAATGGAAGCGGATTCCAAACAAATGAACTAAGGGTATTATTAAGTAGTAGCAGGACCCGTGGAAATTGCACGAAATTCCACGGACACTGTCATCGTTAAGCTAGATGGACCTGTAAAAAAATTTCGCCAACATTACCTAACCTATGGTAACCTAAGCTATCTTAACCTAACATATCCCAACCTTTCCTATCCTAACCATTCCTATCTTAACCTAACCAAACCTATCCTAACCGAACCTATCCTGATAAAATGCCGAACATATCAATGCATGTAAAGGCAATCTTTTAATGTTACACTGAGGAATTCAGTATCCATGGAACTGCAAACTCAGACGAAAGCGTAACGGACGGACTAAAGCCCTGTTTACACTGGTATACATTTTGTCGAAGACTCCCGTGCATACGCCTCGTGTGGCGCTTCACAAGAGCCATGAGCGTTTAAACTAAACATTGAGCGTGACACCTAGATCTGCGCGCTGCTGAAAACCAGTCTGTCTGTGGCCAGCTGCTATAAAAGATGGATAGCAGTCGACGAGCTTTTCTGAATACTGTTACTGCATCGTAGGCATCGTAATCTCTTCTTTATTTGCAAGAGTGAAATGTCACTATATTCGTTCACTTTCACTAAAATATAATGGAAAGCAGCCTGCTTATATTCGCTGCCTTTTAGTCTGCCAAAGGTATTCATGGGCTTAGTACATTTCAATTGCAAGCAATGTAGTTTCTCGCGGCATTGTTGCGCCAGCCATAACGGATGAGTGCGGGGCATTACCTCAACTAATGACTGCTAACTGCACACTGACCGGTCTAGAGTTGCGAGGCTCTCGTGTGTCGCGCCTCACGAATTCGATCATAGCGAATAGGGAACTTCGTTTACACATACACAAAATGAGCCTCAGTGGTGAGCCTCGTATACACGTGTCGCGACTCAAGGCCGAAATGTCCCCTTTAGTGTAAACACCCCTTAGGTAACTAAAGTAGGATCAGGCTGCCTGATTTCTTTTCTTTGTTCCTCAGATAGCGCTGCTCTAGCCCTTCTTTTGCGTTCTTTGTCAAGTCTTCTTGTTCTTTCCTGAAGCGTTTCCATTTCATTTAATTGGAAAATTTGCACACATTTAAGATAGAGTTATTTCCCCGGATATTTCTATCCCAAAACGTTTGATATTTAATAATAATCAGTATCCATTCCACCAAACAAATAAATATACGTGTTATGCTTCCTAAGAAGCAGACACCCAACAAACATATAATTAAATACATAAATAAACACACAAAGGGGATTATTATGTTATAAATATATATATATATATATTACTGACAGGTGTCTTCTGAGTAGGCAAAGTAGGCAGTGCCTACCCTGAGAAGCATAGATAAGTATCAACAGTTTTTTCTATAACTAAGTGTAGACCAATTCAAGGAAATTATAATAGTTGATTCAATTACTATTCTAAAAATCATAAAAATCTCGGCTATAACAGACAAAAGTTGTTCTGCTTTTGTCGCAGGGGCCTAAAGTTTTGGAACGTTTTGTTCATGAATAAAAGGCATTTTTAGTTTCTTTGTTTAAGGAAATCGAACGATTTTTCCGTATAAAACTTCAAAAATTAATAAAAATTACTTCAAGAGCGTAGGAGCGAAATAAGCTTGGAGGTATTCACAACATGTTTAGAACATTCGAATGGATGTTCAGAGCCCTAAAATTTTTGCAATTTACCCATACATCCTCCCCCCCCCCCCCCCACCTCAAAGAGAAATTCGTAAAAAATCTTACTTCTCAGCCTATACTGTCATAGAGACGATCATTATTTTTTGTTCGATTCACAATGAACTGGTCTACAAAATAGAAATCCAGTTTTGAAACAATTTTTTTAATTTTTATCACAAAATATATTTGCTTCTAGTTATTACTTTAAATGGCAATAAAACATTTTAAAATTTACTTCTCAAAACAAAACTTCGCAGGTTTATAGTACTCACCTTGATCTTTACGATACGAAAAAGATCTCATCCATAAGTAAAAAACTGTTGGAGAAATAATTAAAAAACTGGAACGCTCTCTCTCATAAAAAATTTTATTCGGCTGTGCGGCTCAATTTCTCCTTCAGTTTTTCATTTATGAAGGAGATCTTTTTTGCATCGTAAAGATCAATGTGAGTACTATAAATGCTAGGATTTATTTTTTTTTTTTAATTTTACATTTTTTTATTGTCCATACAAATAGAGTTATGATGTTTTTAATAGTCAAATAGGCATCAAATTTTATTTTTTATTTATGAGCAAATACAAGAAAACATTCCCTAGTTTTGGTAGATATTTGCATTGTGAATCTAACAAAAAAAAACTGTTTGTCTCTATGTACAATATTGGCTGAGTAATTGAAATTAAAAAAAAATTGTTCGAGGGGGGGGGGGGGGAGGAGGGTTTGGTTAAATTTAAAAAAAGGGCTATAACTGTCTATTCAAATGCTATAAACATGCTGAGAACACCCGAGAGCTTATTTCCATCCGAAAGTATTTATCTTTATTTTTAAAAGAATTCATCGAAAAAGCGTTTGATTCCCTTAATATGATGTTCTTTTTTATTTTGTCTGACTTTTTACTATGGATTTTACACTTTCTTATTGTAATGAATGCCCATGTTCTTTTCATTTTTTTTGCTGCAATTTGGAGCGTTTTCAGTAAGAAAATTTGTACATACATACATATACCAGGCTTCTCCTCCCTATTGGAGGGTAACCGACAGCAGGCCACAATCATCACTCTTAGTCACTAGGAGGCGAGAGAAGCAACACTGGCCACACCAGAACTGCCAGGATCAGCAGCAGCCCAGCACAACCACCTTCCACAGTCAGGCCCGACAGCCATAGCTGGTTTACCCTGACTGCTTCATTGAGTGCAAACCCTCCCCCCCGCACAGGACAGGTCAACCCCATCACACGCGGGCAGGCTTCCAGTACCGCGTCAAAGATAAAATTACCTTGTGCATTGCCCCCACTCACTTGTGTCCGCAGTCATCCCTCTCGCCACGTCCACAGTCAGACCCCTCTCATACAAAGCACGTTTCACCCCATCCATCCAACTCATCCGTGGTCTACCTCGCGCTCTAAATCCACTCACTTCCGATACATAAATCTTTTTCACCAGCCGCTCAACATTCATTCTTTCAACATGCCCGAACCATCCAAGCACTCTTTCATCCACTCGCCTGCTCAACTTTTTGTTAACACTCATCTGCCCCCTAACCAACTCACTCCTGGTCCTATCTCTTCTTGTTACTCCATACATGCTCTCAAACACTTCATCTCAAACACGTCCAAATTTCTCCTCTCAGCTGCTCTCAAACCCCAGGACTCTGCTCCACACAACAAAACTGGCACGATCAAGCTTTCATACAGTCCTCTCTTAGCATTCATACTCAAACTCCTGCATTCAAAAAACTTTCCTCATTGCACCCAATGTCTTACAGCCTTCACTCACTCGATGCCTCACTTCTACTTCCATACTATCCTTTACCCTTTACAGTCACATCCGACCCGAGGTACTTAAAATGCTCTACCTCTTGTAACACTTCACCATTCATCCTCACATCCAAAATTCCAAACACTCCGCCTCTTGAACATCTCATCACCTTACTTTTATTCACATTTACCCTCAATTTACGCCTTTCGCACACTTTACCAAACTCTGCAACCAGTCTCCTCAGTTTTTCCACTGAATCAGCCACAAGCGCTATATCATCTGCAAACAACAGCTGACCCACTTCCCAATACGTACCATTCTGTCCCACCAACTGCGCACCTTTTCCCAACACTCTGGCATTCACTTCTCTCACCACACCCTCCATAAACAAATTAAACAACCACGGTGACATCACACATCCCTGTCTCACACCTGTCACAACTAGGAACTACTCACTCACCTCATTCCCTACTCTCACACATGCTCTGCTATCAATGTAGAAACTCTTGATCGCATTCAACAGTCTCCCACCCACTCAATACAAGCTTACAACTTGCCATAGAGCCTCACGGTCCACTCATGTCATAGGCCTTCTCTAGATCCATAAATGCCCAATTTAATCTTTTCCTTTTGCTAAGTATTTCTCAAGAAAGTAAGAAAATTTGTACTATTACACAAATGCAACAATTATTGCAGCTGAGATAGTGCATTGCTCTCAGTTACCATATGTGTGAAACTAAGTGAAGCTTTTGCTAGTGTTGTGTTATTTTCACTGCAGCTCCTTTACATTGTATTTTATTTTTTTCATGTGTCCCAATACCGATATTGATTACCTTACAACATTTCCAAATCTTCCTTAAGAAGAAGTTATTTATTATATAATGCGAAAAACAGATACTATTTCAATTTTTAAAATTGTAAAAACATAATTATAAAAATTTCCATTTCAGCGTATGCTTACTTAGAAAACTGAGGAGTGATCAGAAGATAAAAATTAAAAATGAAATAATGAAATACAACATAAATCTTAAAGAATCAAACAACATTCAAGGAATAACTTTAGGAATGAGCAGATATTTTAATTATTAATACATGTTAACTTGACCTAAAGACAAGGAACTAAACCAAACAAAGAGACCAACTTGAAGTACGTAGGTACTACATATTGCTGAAAAAATCAACTAAAATTCCAGTTATTATCATCAGAATATGCTAATTGAATTTGCATTATCAATACTGAAAACATAATATGAAAATTAGAAGTATTTATGTACCAGGCCATAGCTTCAGGTTTTGGCAAAGACTAGTTGTTATCAATGTATCATATTCATAACCTAAAGACTTGAAATATTTATGATCACAACATAACTTTAGGTTTCTGCAAAGACTAGTCACTATCAATCAATAAATCAAAGCATGACCAAAAGAAAGGCTAGAAAAGATCGTTATAAGGAACCACTGGTAAAGAAAATAGACACATTGAGAGCTCACAGAGTGATCACTCTTTATGTGAGTACAATGTATTGCATCAGCTGAGCTGTTCTGCAAGTAACTTGCACCACCTTTACTGCTAGTTTCTACTTCCTACGTATTAATTGAAGCAGAAATGAACGAAACAGAAATGAACAGAATGAATTTACGATGCTTTCAATTACTAATTCATGCTTCTTAACTGTAAAATATGCATTGTTGCTCCGGTACGAAAATTATTTTTCGCACTCGTAGGTATCTCATATATATGTGTGTGAACCCACAATGTCTAGAGGTCAATGACAGTATTCGGTAATAGGAATAGATACGATGTTTCGAACTTCGAACAAAATAATCACCAAAAACATTGCGTACTTTTTAGCTTTTCAGTTTACTATTTTAAACTTTTTTTGTTTACTTTCGGTTTTAATCAATTCCAAATAATTTATTCCGACTCCGACTCCACCACATTCGGAATAGCGATTCCGATTCCATCACATTCAGAAAAGTGACACCGACTCCGACTCCAACTCCGGCTCCACCCTAAAACATACGACTCCGGCGACTACGAGTCCAGATTCCGACTCCGCAACCCTGGCTTCTATGAACAGACTTTAACGCCTTAACCGCGATTTCACCCGAATTGTAGTGCAGAGACGCTACAAACCAGGTAGGTGCATCGTGAGATGAACTACAACCTATCCACGTGGCGTCCGCTGATCCAAATATCGGTGACAGCGCGCAGGTTCAGCCAGAACTCACGCATGACTCTGCTCCTACCTTTGAAGGAAGTAACGCTGGGCATCGCCGCTGCAGAGCTGCAGCAGTACACTGTGGCGAAGAGCAGCAGCTGCAGGCCACAACGCTGCCGGAAGAATTCCTGCAGGTGCACACACGTGCATTTCAAGACTACGACGAAATTTTGTGTGAAAGCTTACGGGCATCCAACAATCACTGAGTAACGCAATTCTCAGACAATTCGAATTCATCCAACAAGTTACGCTATTATTTACATGATTTTTAAAATCAACGAGCTTGTCAAATTTTCTCGTACAATAATGTGATTACTGAGTTTAAATTAGTTTAAATTCGTAACGGAAGAGACGAAAAGAAATATTAATATGTTGAGGCGAATAGAGAGATGTTCATGATGTGTAAAATTATGGTTGGAGTTCAGTTTTCATTTAAATGAATTTGAGGTGGAATCATCATTGATATACAGAAGGCATCGACACGAATTAATTATCTGATTCTGCACCTTCAGGAGCTTGTGTGAACACTGTGAAGACATAAAAGTGTCAGGCGATCTCAGTGACATCAGAAGGTGCCCACGCTGACTGCTCGTGCTGCGTGATGGCGAAGCATTGCGGACTCGTAACTAAGATGGTGATAGAAATGAGCTGTGCTTTTTGTTCAAAAACAGATAAATATGTAAATAATTAGAAATTTATTCATTACCATGTATGTATCGCAAAGTTTAGAATGCTTGTATGTATGAATAGTTGTCATTCTTTAGGAAAATTTATTTCCGTTCTATTGTGAAAGTAACTAAGGAGAGAAATTCAAAAATACTTATAAACGACCATGAGTAACGCAAGGAGGCAAATGTTCTGCTTAACATACCCTTGTTAAAATGGCCCAAACTTAATCCTAAAATAAGAAAATAATAATCCTATGAATGATGAGTGACATAGGCTATATCAGTTTGGAATTGTGTTGAACCTGGAAAGGATGCTTTACTCCAATCAATTAAGCCTGATACATATCATCTTGTACATTGGTTTTCAAATGCCTTATAACTAACACCATGATGCAGTGACGGTTGCGCTCGGTCAAGCCAAAGCCGATACCCATTTCTGACACCTGCGTGAAGTGGGGAACTGTGGCTGAGTTCTTCTTTTTCCCAACGGGGAGAAATCACCGGGCGGCGTATTGCCGGGATTCAAACTGCCGACACCTTCCCGTGAAGGGCGCGTTCTTAACCACTCGGGCACGGTAACCATATGATGTGAGTTCGGTAATTTGCATTATTATGAAAGCAGGTAAAAGAATTGCTGAGAATATGATTCTATCGAGACCGTCGTGGTGAAATTTGAGGCCATTAAAATTGTATTCAAACTCGATGAGCACTAAGTTATGAGTGCATTATTTGTCATGACAAATCGAGAATAAACATAAAAATTCCGAAATTTTGATCACTGCTTCCTGTTGCAGCTGTCCATTTAATTATGACATTAGAATTCACGCTTCATAATAGTCGTGTAAGAATTATTAGCAAAATAGTCATAAGAGCTATTTTTCACCATAAACGGTAACTATAGAAACAATGTTTTTTTAAATTTTATACATCTTTAAAATTCCGTTCTATGAGGTATATTATCTTCTATGCATAAGCTGGAGTAGGATTTTGGACATTGGTGCGCCTCGCAAACTTCGCTGTACGTACGTCATGAACCCTAACTAGCACGGCTATGTGCGTGTTCATGTGTGGGTAATGATGATTGAAACACACGCCAGGAAATATTGTATAACTGAGTTAATTGCCGATTCCAGTGCAGAACAAAAGTTCCATCTGTGAACCTTGACTGCAGATTGCACGTAAATGACAGCAGATAGCACATAATCATTAATTCCATGTTCTTTCAGCACAGCTGCATTCAGTATCGACGCGCGGGGCTGCTGTCCAATTGTCTGAATTGTCCAGCAAATTGTCGCTCAAAAGCGCTCTGTGATGACACTGTGACGTTTTCCACCATCATTTGGGCAGGATCATTAGATGGCTACCACAAAACTTGCTTTTCTCTGATTCAACACACCATGTAAATTTTACATCAATTGTGGATATAGGTAGTAGGGAACATTTCCGCCTATAGTAAACGTGTTTTCTTCGACAACTAGTTTATTTTCGACGGAAACGGTACTTCATGCAACGCACCAAAAATACAAGCGAAAGCGTGATGTCCGAGTTTTGAGACAAATCAAGTTTAATCTTTTACTTTTTTGTCGCATTTTCTTCTAACTAACATAATATGTATGAACAATAAAGCCACACTATATAAGCAGTGGTTCTTAACCTTTTTACTCCCACGCCCCCTATAAGGATATATTTTTTCCTACAAGCCCCCTTTTTTTTGAATTAATGTGGAGCTTAGGTTTAAGACAGAATTGGATTTTCTATTGAATTTATCGATTCTATTCCAGTTAATATGAATCAATTACATCATTGACATATTTGATAATGCTCCATTGGATGTAAAAAAAGAATTAGTGGGACTTTTGGAACGGTTTCTTTGACACTAGATTTTGAATGCGAGGCTGAATGCTAGAAAGTCCCCCAACGTAAATCTTCTTCGACGCTCAGACGATTTTCGTTTTCAGTTTCGATGACTACAAGCGCAGAAAAGCCTTATGTGCGATCAAAAGGTTTAACTGGATGATAATTGGCCCAAACCAACAGTGCAGCAGTTAAAGTTCACTCTTTTATCGAAAACATTACAGGAAAAAATTAGGCTCTACTGAGGATGCTCGCGCCCCCCTTGGAATCCGCTTACGCCCCTACTTCGACGCCCCTCCGGTTAAGAACCGCTGTTACAAACCACACGTATGTTCTGATAGAAGTAAACTGGAAATCTATACTATAATAGATGCGTCTGTCTTTCCGTTCCCTTATTCGTTCTTTCGTTCGGTCGTCCGCCACACTTTGAGAACATTATAAAATTACTTCTGTAATGAAGGTACAGGATTCAACTTTGTATTCGAACTATGAGTAAACTTATTAGGGTGCGTGACCTGAGATAAATTTCCTTCGTCAACTAAAAATAAGGAAAAACTTTGCTTCATCGGCGTTCCGTACGCTTGCATTTTTGACAGCCGAATAAACTGACTTTTAAGGATTTCCTACATCTTTGTCAGTAAAAAAACTCACTTGGATCAGGTCTGAAGCATAGATACGCAACTACAACTCTTCGAGCAAGAAAAGAAAAGAAACGAAATTGTGGTAAAACATCGCGATGGCTTATAAGCCTTTAATGTGTACATCTTTTGCTTCCAGTATAAACTTTTATTGCATAAACAAACGTAACCTGAGTTGCGTCCACTATTTTTCCTAATTATTTTGTAAATAAGTAGAAAAGAAACAGTTCAACTTCCGATTTGATCTCTGGTCGACAATCAGTAGGTAATTAAAAACCTCACGGTTAGGTATGCTAGATGAAAACAGCATAGGATTGGATTGTAAAGGTTAGGTTAATTAAGGTTAGGTTGAGTTAGGGTGAGTTAGAATTAATGAGGTTCACTAATTTATTTTTAAAAACGGCCATGAATTCTTTTGGAGGTTACAAAACGCCATTTTTGACGTCATTAGGGAACTGTTCGTTCTCTAGAGATGTTTCAAAGCAACTATTTAGGTCAAGCGGGCATTCAAGGCTATCTTGGCACTTCTGGGTGTAGCACCTTGTACACACGTTCCATCGACGGGGAAAGTTAAGTAACCTCTTTGCGTTTATTATGGAGGAAATATTCTCGTTCAAAAATGTGGAACTTGTGTTATCTGTCACCACTTGTTTAGGGGAAAAGTGTTTTTAGGGTAAAAAGTGAAAAATGTAATTGTTTTTATGAATTTTGAACTGATGTTCTTGACAGTATGAATGGATTTTTCATGTGAGAAGGTATCCTTGTTGATTTATATTTGTTTCTAATGTAATTTATCTACTTTCCATATATTATTAATAAATCTATGGGACCTTCCTCTTCAATTCTTGGAAGGGCCCAAACATTCATTTTGGCCTGAAACAAAGCAGTTAAAAAGCATACAAATTAATAAAAGTTTAATTAGGTTTACCTAACTTAACTTAACCTTAACATCAAAAGGATACCAAAAATTAAAAGTGGTGATAGATAACCCACAAGTTCCAAATACGCTGTATTCTGAATGAAAATTAATTTTCCGAAGACACCTCAGAGTATTCGCCATTTTTTGCTCAACATTTTGAACATTCATAGTTCATCGGCAAAGTTTACAGCAAGTCTGATTAAATGAAACTTTATTACAAAATAATGCCGACTTGCACTGTGTCAACGATGGCACACTATATAATGTGTCTCGTAGTACTGACGACACAGGAAAGTATGTCATTATCCATTCATTTATAATACACTTTACTGACACACGTTCATGAGTCGGTTTTGGGACAAGTTTAAGGTGATCATCCCAGGCCCCTGTCGGTCCGATGAGTATTTTCTATGTTGTTGTTGAAAAAGGACCCTTAGGTGGTGGACTACTCGGTCCTAAAATTTTACGGTGCTACTGACAATAGATCCCCTCACCCCATGGAGGAGGTGAGGGGACAAAAATCATGAATTTTCGACCCCATTTCAACCCCATATAAAAAGAAAACAAGACGGTAAACGGATAATTTAAAAATGTACTTTTGTTAGAAATGTTTCAAGGATTTTAAAACTGTCTTTGGTTTTGTTCTAGCATAAAAACTCAATGAGGGGATACCGGTTGAAATATCCATAAAAAATGAACGAAAAAACCAATATGTCCAATTTTTTTTCAAAAACTAATGCCTGAAACAAAAACATTAATGGATGAAATTGTGTTTTATTTCAAAAGTTACATATTATAGTTAAATTTCATAAGAATCGGACTGAAAATAAAAAATTTCATAATTTTTTACACAATCGAAAAAAAAATATTTTTGGAAATCACAATTCACAGTGTGAATATGAAGTTATGCGTGGAAATTATCGATATAAAAATTAAAACTTCATTCAATTAGATAAATTGTCCATTATATTACACTTCAACAAAAAAAAATTGTCTTTGGCTTATACCCATAACAAATAACTTTCAACATTCTCCTCATTGAGTTTTGATGCTGGAACATAACCAAAGACAGTTTTAGAATCCTTGGAAAATTTCTAACAAAAGTAAGTTCGCTTTCTTCCAAATTTCAGAAAAAAAATTATGTAATTCAAAACCCAAAAATAATTTTTTTGGTGTAATGATAAATATCGCTTATCACAATTTTTTTTTCAAAATGTTGAAATTGAAGGACTTTTTTTGTTAAAAATGCTTCAAGGATTCTAAAACTGTCTTTGGTTTTGTTCTAGCATCAAAACTCAATGAGGAGATACATCTTGATATTTACATAAAAATGTACCAAAAAACTAACTTTTCGTAATAAATAAAATAAGGCCTAAATCGAAGAAGTGACTTGAGTAAAAAAGTTTACTTTCAAAAAATACATATACTGGCCAATTTTCAAACGAATCGGACAAAAAAAGTTGAAAAACCGGGATGATCTCATTAACTCATCAAATTATTTGGAAACAGTTCAATTTCCAAATAGCCTTCTGCAGGTTGACTGGTTAAGTAAACATAAAATGCATCTTTTGTAGGCAATAGCGTGAAGGTTAACAATCGATCAATTCTGCTGCTGGTTTTCCTGAAAATCTTAAGCGAGCTTCACTTCAAAACAAAAACATCTAACTGCTTCCAGCTATACCTGTATTTACCTATAACCAACGTATGCTACTCACAATCAGGACGAGCATCTCAGTAGATCTCCGATGACTTCCACATAAGCCTTCTTAAACCTCGGTATGTAGCTGTGGACTGTAGGTTTGAGGTTTGATTCCACTGGTCTCCTCTAACTGGCGTCTGTTTTTATATTGTGGGATAATCGCTGAAACGTAGAAGAGAACTGAAATAATTCACACCACAGGAAGATGACATCAAATGCAGTTCACTAGTGCGGGTCTGGCGTAATATTGCAACGCGCAGTTGTACCGGAGTGTTGCAATCTAATTGCTAACCTTCACGGTCCCAATTATCACAGTTCCACGTGCTAGTCCAGAGCCTGCGCTTCACGCCAACAATGCGATTATTTGTAGCATTCATATTAAGGCGTCTCTAAAAAGACTAAGTTGAAGCCCGGTAAAGAAATCTATTATTTTTATAAAAGATTTCTTGTTGCTAGTGATAGTTAAAGTTGAAAATAATTCTTGACTTTCCGTTTATCACAGCGTTTTTTTTCGCAAGCATCGTGTGTTCAATCAGCATATATTTTAAATTTTATTGAAAGATCAATTGTTTTATTTACAAATGTCGCTTGTGTTGTTTTCTGCCTTTTTTAGGTCATAAATTTCAAATTTTCTTTGATTTAAGAAAATTTTAAAAAATGTTTTACTAGCCCAGATATTATTGATTCTACGTAAGATAAACTTATTTTACTGACGGACCAATTATTTAGAAATTTTTTCGCTTTTTTACATCACAGGTTCAGAGGTGTGGTTTTCATATTGAATGGAATCGCAACGAATCTTTGTTCCTCTGACTTAAGTGACTTTGTTCAACTCGACCTACTAATCGAAAAGGAAATTAGCTCTACCTCTTGCATACCTAATTGCAGTGCAAAAGTGCTATAACTAGTTACACAAGCAGATGGCCTGTAATTTCAGTGGTAGCTTAGCTTCTTTGCAGCATTTGACTAGCGTTGTTTCGGGAGAAAAATCAACTAGGCCTTTTGTTATCCGTGAACAGGAAGAAGGCAGCTGTTACCCATGCCTTCACGTTCCAGAGATTCCCTCAAGGTGAATTTGGAGACTGGCCTGATGATACAGAAGTCAAGTGTCAGGCCGCGCAAGTGTTGTCGAGTCTTTTGTTATAGTTACCCATAATCTTAAGTATTTTCTTTATGTGTTCAGTTCCCGGTACGGGCCCTAAGTCTGTTTCTCTGTGCTGATGATGCGTCTGTGTATTTACTTTAGTTAGCCCTTAAGTATCATTTGTATTGCATTTCAATATTTCCATGTTATTTGATTACCTAGCTGAATAAAACTAATATTTTAAATATAATTTTGAGTGTTGTACCATGTTATGCAGTAGCTCATGTCTGTAAACACTATTTTTGCAAAAAAAAATCACTGTTTTTGTTAAAATGTATCTGTGTATGTAAGAAGCACTGCAAAGAGATCCTGCATTAAACAAGTCACATCCAAAGGTCAAAAGAGTTTTCTTTATCCTTTTTGATATAGGCTTTAGTCTAATAAGACACCTCGCCTAAAGAGGGATTAAGGAGCCTCCTCGGGAGGACAAACTATTCCGCATAGTTTGTCGTAAAGGAAGACGCTGTCGCAGTTCGGCACAAACAGAATTTACTTCTGTTTCCCCAACGGATTACGGCGCAGACAGTTGCTCGTCTTCCTAACGGTACTGCCGTAGTTCGGCACTAACAGAACTTACTTCTGTTGCCCTAGCGGACTTATTACGGCGTAGGCGGTATCCACACAAACCTAACCCCACACACACAACGGTACCGCCGTAGTTCGGCACTAACAGAATTTACTTCTGTTGCCCAAGCGGACTTATTATGGCGTAGGCGGTACCCACACAAATCTCACCCTCTCGGTACCGCCGTAGTTCGGCACACACAGAAATTACTTCTGTTGCCCTAACGGACTTATTACGGCGTAGGCGGTACCCACACGAACCTCAGGAAGGGCAGCTGTGAAGAAAAGCTAGCGCCCTGGAACAAGGTAGCTGCACAGAAGACAGCCCCCTTTTTCACGAACCCTCACGTCGACCGCACGACAGTATCGACACCAAGTATTCATGATAGTGAGTCTAGAAACGCTGACTTCAATTCTAGAATAGTGTGCATTTAAAAATATATATTTCTGTTTTAATATTGCCATTTGGAGAGAATAACATTATTGTGGACCACGTTGGAGACACAGCCTGGATGGCAATCTCCCTTCTATTTCTCAAATTAATTATTCTAATTTTAATTTGGATGTCAGTAAACTGCAAGTGTTTCTGAGAGTTCCCGTCGGTAAATGGTGCAGACAAAGCCAAGCAAACGTCGCTTGCTTTAAATGAGGTTCTGGGACATACTGTAGCACGCTGACGTGGTGCAGTCACCGCGGATAGAAGACCCCGGCACGTCTGTTTATGAGTTGGACCAGGTGTCTAGAAATTGAAGATTGTATCTGTCTTGGGAGCAGCTCTGCAGCGTGATGCGTGAGTTTCATGTTCTTCAATTTGTACTGTGAATGGCTTAGCAAAATTTAGAGTGTCATGAAAAGCTCTGGGTGTTATGAATGTTCCGGCAACCGATCATCATTAACTATGGCAATAAAGAAAGAATATTTGTGTAAATAAAAATTGCAAAAAGCCAAACAAATAAGTGGGAAAAGCTGCAAATGAGAAATCACTAAAAATTTGGAGAACCACATTGCAAATGAAAATAATTGAATTAAAGTCCAAAGATACAAGTCAAAGTGAATGCTTTCAACATGTGCAAGCTTAAATGGAGTAAAAATTTTGATATTCAAATGCCTGATAAAAATTTAAGTCTGCCAAATACATGCACTTCAAAATTGGTATATTATCTCATGCGCATGATACCTAACTCATTTTAACAACACTATTTGAGTTCTCCTGAAGCATTTTTTGCTAATTTCATTTGTGCAGCGAAACAACTCGTTTGACCAGCGCCTGACACGAGTGGCAGTGGCAGAGAGATGACGAATTATTGGCGCCCCTGTGCGAGTTTTTTGTGACGATAGCAGCAGGAACTTTTCAATGCAACATTAGAGTCTGTTAATTAGCTGTAGCCATCATAGATCACCATTGCAGTACAGTCATTATTAACTACAACACTCTCACGATCATCTAAATCATTGTCGCCATCATGATTGCAATCATTGTAGTCATGATCTCTCTATTTCTATCCAATATTAAAAGAAGCATTTACTCATATAAAAAAAAATTCTGTTTCCTCAAATGCAAGTTAGCTTTCTTCCCAAACCTCTAACTTCAAAATATTTTGATCGATAGTGGACAAGTGTTCAAATGAATTAAACCATATTTTGATGTAAATTAAGAAGAGTGTACTAGCGTCACCCAGCACACAACTTTTGTGTTTTTCCCTCATGACATCCAAACACTTAATCATATAAATGAGCCGCCAGACATACCATAAGTGACACAATTACCTACTCCAAGCCCAGTGAACTCTTATCATTCTAGAAAACGAAACGAGAATTTGTAACACCGCAAGTTGTTTGTGTTCTTCAACATTTTCAGAGACAAGCGAAAGGAAACCAAAATTTCTCCGATCTTTTTTATTTATGTCACACTGTAGCAAGTTATAATAGTAGGGCGTTGTATCAATTTCTAGCTCAACTGACTTTCGTAAAGCATTGCCGACTTCCATGAATAATTTTGTGCAAACAAAAAATAAATGGAGAAAGCAGAAGGGTGAAATTTGATGTTCCTCAAGCATCTATCTTTGGCTCACTACTGTTTTCTATTTTCATCCATGATTATCCTTCAGTAGCATCTAAAATAACCTCTATGTGTGTAAATGATGTTCAAAATGTTTTTTTTCGGTAACTGAAATAACAGGATCACAGATAAACGCTAAAATCTCTTTGAGCAGCTTGAAATCATGGCGTGACCAAAGCAGGAAAACGAACGTAACGGAAAAAATCCAGTGCAAAATTTTTAAATAAAGTTACGCAATTAAAAAATTACCGCAACTAACTTCAACATCAGGAAATAAAAAATCTAGCCGAAAGACGTAGGGAAAATTAATGTATTACTCGAGCAAATGCGTCTTTCAAATGTTTTTTCTTTCTTTTATGCATGAATCTTTCTTTTATGGATACATCTTGCAGCAGAATAGAAAAAATTTAATGTCTTTTCATCGCGTAAAAATTAGGCTACATAATAAATTTAGAGTACAAGCTTTTTAGTCTTCAGTGCTATTGCATCTTGACTACCGCAGCGTAGACCTGAGGAGACAGCTTAATTTTTTTAGGGGGATGTCTACACAGAATTAAGAAATTGGCTGTCAGGTTTGTTGTATGTGATCTAGATTTGGGAAATTTGGCATACGGATGAATTTTTAAAATAAATACAGGGCGTATACCCAGATTTTTCCCATTTTCGAAATAATTACGGAGATAATGGGGAAAAATGGTGGAAAATATAGGGTATAAGATAGGGTATTTTCAAACGCTATCTCCTCCAAAAGTTATTACCGTAGAACAATGATTTAAGTATAATTGTATTCGCAAGGAAATGCTGCATGGCTGGACGTGAGCTCGTTTTAAAACTCGTAATAGTTTTTCTCATGAAATTTCAAATTGTTTTTTTGAAAAGTCATGCATTTTTTCGAACATTTTTCAATGTAACTAAAAAATAATTGCGAATTTTAAAACGAATCTGCGCCCAGCTATGCACCAACTCTTTACGCATTCAATGAGGCCTAAATCCTTGCTATACGATGTTAAATTTTGGAGGACATATCTTTCGAACTTTTTATCTTCAACTGTTCAGGAAGCACATTTTTCAATCATTTTCATTTTTCATTTTTTTAATTTGCAAGCCATATTGCTTGGAAAAATACAAGCGGTTGACGTTCTGAAAGCTATCTTAACATGTGAATATCTTTTCTTGTAAGTTTTTTGTGGTTCCTTGAAGGAACCGGTACCACACGGGGTATCACAAAAACGTATGACCGCTCCAGGATCGCACGCTGGGGCGTCCTCCCCGACGCGCTCCTCCCCTTCCCCCTTCGTTTCCCCTCTCACGGAGCAAAGGACGTTGTTTAGCTTTGCTGGATTGTGAACTAAGGAGTTTTGTAACGAATTGACCAACAGAACAAATTCCAGATATTTCTGGTTCGTGTCAAATGCGGTGACTGTCCGGCGCTAACAGCTGCATTCGAATCCACCCCGTTCCCCCCCCCCCCCCCCCCGTTTTCCCCTCTCACGAAGCACAGAACGTTTTGAACTTTCGCTAGCATGTAAACTAAGGACTTCTGTGTTGAATAGAGAAATAAAAACCACAAATTTTCTTTAAGGAAGTGGCACATGCACTTGCTGGTCGGCACTGGCTGCTGATTGGAAACCTCCCCTCTTCCCAACCCCATTTTCCCCACTTACAATGCTCAGATCGTTCTGCAAATTTGAGTGCTTGTGGAGTAAGCGTATCTCTCGCGAATAAAGCACTAAAAAACAGGAATTTTTCAGATTCTGTGCAGACGTCCCCCTTAAGAGTATCATAAAAATAATGAATTTTACGGCAAAGTTTGTATTCAATGGGAAATTCAGGATAAGAGATCGTGAGAGCCATCTCCTAATTGAAGACTAAACATCAATATATGGTCGACTTCTCATTCACAAAGCCGGATATGTTTTTCCTCTCTGTGCTTTCTTCGAAGTATTAAAAAGCCAAATTATTCCCCCAGGCTGTAACTAACCAAAAGTAACATTAGAGAAATGATATCTCTCTGAGCTTCCGTTTCTCTGACATTGAGCAAAAAGCTTGGCCAGCATCAGGGGCCCTACTCAGGAAGAAACTTCCCCAACACATAGAAATCTCTCCATCAATGCAAGAATTCTAAATTAATGGTAAACGATATTTTACAATTCAAGAATAGCAACTGGAATTGTTATAATACTTACCAACAAACTAAAAATGAAATACTTCCTCTCATTATTCTGCACTGCTTAAATACAGATAAAAATCTCTGATTGCACGCGTATGTGATGTGATTACTTACATGCTTGTAGGAATGTGTTACAAATATGCTTGTCGTAATGTGTCCATGTGCGGAAGACTTAATTCATCTTTACCTCTGTCAGTGACATTCATTGTCACAGTAAATGCAGAATTTTCAAATCAGAAACTAGTTGAGCTGAATAGAATTTTCTTCCATTGCTATCCATAAGTCAATGCATCAATGTCTAAATATTTCAATACTGAAAAGTGAATAAGAAACTTCTACTGAGGGATGCAGTGAAACTTCAACTTGAACTCCTGATTTTCTAATTTTAGAAGTTTTCGAAGCTCACTCATCTTTAGGCTCATCTATTCACAATCTCTGTTCCTCATGTGCTTAAGTAATCAACGATTTATAAAGTAAAACTGAATCTTTAGTTAAATTCAGATTAATTTCAACAATTTTGACGACTACATTCACATGACGGTATGCAATTAACAAGTATTTGATAGCAAATGTGATGCATGAATGTGGGGTAAATAGCATTGCGATATTGGCTCATCAGCGCAAAAATTTGTGTTCTTTTCTCGTGTTGTAAAATTTTTGGTCGGCTTTTTGTGACTGACAGACTTTTCCTGTTCCTCATTCACGGCTATCTTTTCTTCCAACATTATTTTTAAATGAAATTTCAAAGTTTGTTGCATGGAAAACCACATTTTTTTAAGTGCTCGCTTGTTACTAGGTTCGTGTTGATATCTATGAATGAAAAGTTGGTTTCAAATTTTCGAGCAGTCGACCTAACATTTTCCAAAGTGAAGTGAGATTGGATACAATATTATAAAATTGAACGGAAATTTCTGACAAGTTAATAAATTAAGTATTCACATTTTTTATTTACGAATGCATCAACGCAAGATATGGACATCATTTTCCAAGCATATTTGTGAACAAGTTCTCATTACCACCTCAGAGAGAAGTAATAGTCACTAACCCCTGTAAGGAAAAATTAGACTGAGTTATTGCGAACATTCTTTTACTCGTTAGATGGACTGTGTGGAAAACACTGTACATCTTCAAGAGAGATGAGACAATAAAATGAGTGGAGTGATAGACTCCCCTCAAATGGGTCAAGCCTTTGGTAAGAGCTTTTCAGGAGAGAACCTAAAGAAATTTTAGGGAAATGGCCAATTACACTAACATGAGTCCCAGAACTATGGGACTGCTGATTACTCAAAACTTTCCGAATATAATTTTCCAATTTAGAAGAGAGAAGCTCTCTGAAAGTGCGGTAAACTAAAAATATCAGAGGAGCAAAGTTCTTTAAGAGTGTACGCAACGCATGGCCGCTGATATTGTTTGGTATAGCAAAAAATGTTGACCTTTGAGCAAGGTTACTCCCCCAGGGGGGGGATGCAGGAGGACTAAAACTCCTGAATTTTCGACCCCATTTCGACCCCATATAAAAACAAAACACAACGGGAAATGGAAAATTTGAAACCGTAACTTTGTTTACAATGTTTCAAGAATTCTAAAACTGTCTGTGGTTTTGTTCTAGCATAAAAACTCAATAAGTTCTATTCATTTGGAATTTCAATAAAAATAAACTATAAAACTAATATGTCCAATTTTGTCAAAAACTAAGGCCTGAATCGAAAAAATGAATAGAGGAAATTGTGTTTTTTTTTCAAAAGTTACATATAATAGTCAAATTTCATAAGAATCAGACTAAAAATATAAAATTTTATAGTTTTTATTATAAAAAATAAAATATTTCTTTTTATTTTTTATAAATTACAATTCACAGTGTGAATATGAAGTTATGCTTGGAGATTATCTAAATAAAAATGAAAACAACATTCAATTACATAAATTGTCCTCTATATTACACTTCAACAAAAAATTTTGTTTATGGCTTATTCCCAACACTTCTAACTTTCAACATTCAAAAAGATAGATGTCAAAAAGTTTTTATGCTTGGAAGGAAAAAAAGACAATTTTAGAATCCTTGGAACATTTCCAACAAACAGATAGAGCTTTTTTTCCAATTTGTACATTTTAATTTGTTTTATCATAGTTCAAAACCAAAAATTCGGTATATTTTATATATTGATAAAATATCGCATATATAAAATAAATATTCAAGTACAAAATAAAAGCACTATCACTTTTTTACAAATGTTCCAAGGATTCCAAAACTGTTTTTGAATTTGTTCTAGCATAAAAACTTTTTGACTTCTATCTTTTTGAAATGATAAAAATGACTGAAAAACTAATATTCAAATTTTCCGAAAAAACTAAGGCCTAAATCAAACAGTTACACGAATAAAATATGTTTTCTTTCAGAAATACATATACTGGTCAAATTACAGACCAATCGGATCAAAATTAAAATTTTAGCGGAGGGACCCATAATTGAAAACACGCAGGTAAAGTCTCCTACGAACCAAGAACCGTTTGCTTAAAAACGAATGCTGCAGTCATCTATTTTAACATTTTGAGCCCCATCTATGAATCTCCTGTCATTTCGATGGCAACACCTTGTTGACCATCAACGGAACAGAGCAGCTTTATTCGCTGCCCACCTGACACAAACCTGGTGCGGAGACCCTCTTTCAAGGTTTTTATCGAAAGAAATTTGAGCCTAGCGGGTTCACCAGACTTGAATTCGATGGACTTTTTCACGTGGTCAACACTTAATGTCTAATAGTTTCTAAACATTCATCAATTAGTTTCTAATTTGAAGTAATCATAATAGAAGTCATGGCAAGAGATACTATGAATAAAGAAGTTCATGTCTCTGCAAAAAATTCTAAAGAAGGTTAAAGACTCATTAGTTCAAAGAGATATTGTTCGGCCACAATTTTTTTTGTGGTCGTGTAGAATCTTATGTAACTGTTGAAACACGGTCTTCGAAAAATAATCGCTTTTCTTCAACAAGTGTTTTGATTGGGTGTCAACCTTGTGCCGCATCCTGCTCATGAACAAGCATTAACTTTCAGTCATTGTGTTTTTCTCAACATTAGCAACTATATCAGATCGTGAAACTCGAATATCAATGTAAATGAAGGCTGTGCCATTTAAGGCAACTGTTATCGTCTCACCTTCTTTATCTCGGCACCAATATTTATAACAGTGTTTAGAATTAAGTTCACTAAACAAGAGAATCGATTTCCACATTTCCTACTCGATCTTTAATCATTTACACAGCAACTATGAAACCGATAACGGCACATCTATCAAGTTAGAATCTGATGAATGGCAAGATTTGTAAAACTCTAATGCTGTTTTAATTTTATTTTACCTCACTGGAAACAAAATGCTATTCTTCTTTTTTTCTTTCTTTCTATTATCGAATGGTGATATTCTTCGTTTATTTTTTACGCTCTATGAGAGTTGTGTTATATTTCATATGTCCCTCGTCATGTTATAGAGTACATCTCGTTATTAACATGTTCGCTGGTATTTTGTCGTTCACTCCCCATAACATGATATACGAAATATTAATTGTTTTTTTCTTACGAAATTTCATTTGTAATATTTTTTGTGTGCAGTCCCTCAATTTGTTGAGCTTGACAAATTATCAGCTACCACCGAGGTTTATTTTGATGGCAAACTATTTCACATTTGAGGAGGAAATTTTAGTGGTAACATCTTCGTTTAACTGAAATGCGAACTTTGGAGTCAACTAGTTGATTGAATTGATGGATGCAAGACAGTACAGTAAAACCATTGAGACATGTAAGGTGTTGAATTTTGTTGAATGTTTTAGTTAACTGCGGGATTAAGCCGATATTCAGGAGAGAAGAGATAAATAAAAGGAGATTCAAAGTGGGAATTTCATGTGCATGGGCGTGCCAAAACCTTCATTATAATAAGGAGCCCAACATGACGGGCGTAAGGTGAACACTAAAACTTCGATGCAAATTTCGACGTACCACACCTGCCGGAATGAGAAGACAAGGCGGTCATTTTATCTCTAAAACTTAAAATATTTATTCGACTAATGATTCGAGTTTCAATTTTATGAGCTTTCTTTCGATTGAGATGGAAGTCAGACGGTGATCTTTGCCTTTCCTCAATTACAGCAAATGGGGTAAGCCCAGAAAAAATGTTACATCAAGTATGGTCCATTTGTAATTCGTGCCTTGATTACATTTTAATATTCATACGTGCTTAGTGACGTGACATTGAATAAAATTTTTGCACATTTAGGGTAGACGCAGAGAATGCGCGTCAATATAGGAACTTACGCTTCCTGTTGGACCACTACGGGAACAAAAATATTTAAAAAATATCTCCCTTAATTGCAATTTCTGCAAATAAGGAAAAACCGATCCATAAGAAATTTTTATTTCTCTCTCGCAGCCGTTTGGTAATGCTAGGCTCATTTGGTCTCATACTCCATATGGCTTCTTCGGTAACCCCATTTGATCAGCTGTAAGATAAAGTATTACTCACGTCATCAACTTCGGTTGATGATGCTATGACAATTTTTCGTACCTTGTCGCTGGATATGTTTCAAACCATTGCATATAAATTCGCCAAAAATTTCAATTTTTAGAAAAACTAGAATTAAACATTCCCTCTGCCGACCGGTGCATTGAAGAATCTAGTCCTCAAAAGGCATTTATAACAATGATTTACCGAGCTGACGCGAGCGTCCGAACAGGTTTCCGCTACAGACGCCGTCCACATGAGACGCCAGCTAAAGAGAAGCAAAACACAGGAGCTCAGAAAATACGAGCTGACAAAACGGGCAGCCTTCCATTCACGAAAAAACGAGAGTGAAATCTCACCCCGCGTGAAACGAATATCCCAGCAACACGTGGATTCCTTCAACACTCCAGTTTTCTTGCGGATTGGGCATTCTGGGCTTCTTATATTTGTGCCAGAACATGAAAAGCAGTGCGTGTTTCAAAGTAAACAAATCCAGACGCGTAGTCCTGAAACTTCAGTGATGAATGACAGTCAGCTCAAAGACATTTACACCTACTTCCAAATAAATCAGTTTTCAATATCGACAGGGAGATGTATGGGTTAGGTAGCTAAACACTAATTATTTCTACCCTTAAATGCCAATTAAATCAGTGTAATTAAAGACCTCGAAGTATTTCCGAACATCGGGATGTTATTTGTCAAAAAGTTAGTGACTTTGCACATCAGAAATGCACATTTCGAAGTAGTAAAGGCAAATTTAAAAACTTCTACAAAAATTTCGTAGCGATGTCTCACACGCATCCCGTAGAGTCTGCGTAGAAGGCATAACGACAACTATGAACGCGACACATTACTATATATGCGTAAATCGCAGTCTAGGCATTCCAGAACGATCATCTATTGAAACTACGAATCGCCTAGTGTACACAAGCTCTTCATCAGACCCATCCTTAAATTTTCACTTACAATAATGTTCGCTAATAATTCACGTATTTAAATTTGTCATTTTTCTATCATTACTGATTCATGTAATTTTGTTTTCTTCATTTAATATTGTTTCACAAGAAAAAATCATCCTTCCTAGTAGTTATTAGCTTAGACGTCATATTGCTAAAAATACTCTGAATAACAGCGAATATTCATCTCATTGCTCACGTGATACTTTTGTAGTTTTTTATTTTATTATTTCAAGCTCAATTCAAACAACACTTAGCTTTGAAGTAAATGGACGTCATTTACGTCATAATATTACAGAACAGTGCTCATACACAACTCAAGAACTTTAATTCACACGTCAGAATAAATGAAGCCATATAACGAACATTTACAGGGAAACATTAACATGGATATATTAAAATAAAAACTTGAACATGGATATAATAAATGGAAACATTAACATGGATATATTAAAATAGAAACTTTAATATGGATATAGTAAATAGAGACATTAACATGGATATATTAACACACACGACAGAGGATAGACGAAACGGGCTAGTTTATAATAATTGTTACAAATTGTTTTTGACGTTTTTTAGAAAGAAAACATATTACAAAGCTGTGCCGAAAACTCAGCGCTCGTTGTCTCGTGAATGATATATGTTTTAGTTATTATTTTAAATTATTAGTTCTACATTACCAAACGCATTGTGTAAATTTTTGATATAAGTGTGGAAATTATAGATTTCAGTTATTTAGGACACTTCAGAATATGAAACCTCGACCGTTGTGTATAAAGTGTTAAATTAATATCTTAGTCAAGCGCTCAAATTTGTGCACTATTTCTAGAGCGTTCTGACCAGGAATTCGGTGAGCAAACTTTAAGCTCGAGTGTCACAACGTGTCACCTTCACGTATTCAAGTAACTTCATTATCAAAATCTTGAAGGTGCACAAATAATCAACTCTAATTTTTAAAATATTAAGGTCGTACTCTGAATGACTTATCAACGAAGTATTGTGCACTAAATTATCAATTTCGATGTCGTGTTCAGCACACTCCTATTTTTGAATTTGCGGTTTTCTACGTTTAACTGATCATATTACGCGTAATAATTAATCAAATCCAACGATACGGCCCTCAAATTTAGTGTCCAAATGAAGACCTGCGTGCAACTTTGGAAAGCCGACGTCGAGGCGGTCATCGCTGGTACCAACATTATTGTGGCAGTTGCCAGCTCAGAGGAAGCGGGCGAGCGGCGGGGCCTGGCACAGCACCGACATGGTACTGTTGCAGTCGTCGGTGTGGCTCACCACCGCCGTCGAGCTGGACGCCAGGTAGCCGCACCGTGTGTCCGACGTCAGGGTAGGGCTCAGCAGGGGTGATGGCTGCCGAAAGGCGGGTGATCAAATAAAAGAAATACAATTTCAGAAAAAGGGAGAAAAAGAAGACCAATGAAACTACTTTCTAGCCACAAGAGAATATAAAAGTATCTGCGTACATGATACTTAAAGTTTCTTAAACTCTTAATACATCACCATTTACGATGCTGTAACAGCTTAGACAGAAAATTTCTTCGGCTCTATGATCAAGAAGTTTTCCATATTATCGAGGCATGGTTTTTTTCACGACGAGGCGTATGTATAAAACCTTTTGTCTCAGTTTCTTCGGGATATGTCCGCTATGGCGACTGTAATTAAATTGTACTTCATTGGTGCTCATCTCACAGTAGTAGACTCAACATGGGTGCGCGGTGTACATATTTCCACTGATTTAAAGAAGCCTTTTAAACGATCTTGGACTGTATACGAATTAGCTCATAGTTAAACATGCAAAAATCTCCTTAGGTAAAATATGAGGCGAAAGGAGACCATGATTTCTGAACATATTTGAGAGGCGCCTCACTTACTGGCGGTGTCACTCATATCTTCCCGCTCTAATTATGCAGTTCTAGAGGGTTGAACTAAAAATGTAAAAACAAAACATTCCATACTTTAATTATACAGATTCACATCGAACAAAAACACGTAATAAAATGCCAAAAGCATTCTGACAAAGGATTTTATTCTTAACATTTAGTTACAAATCCTTTACCTAGTATAACTGTTCAAAAACGGTTTCGAGAAGATGAAATTAGGCGATTGCAAGTTTGTGGTAAAATATTTGCTCCTTCTTCAATGCACATTTTTAACCCTGCAAGATTCTGTAGTTTTTGCTTGATCTGACTCGTCAGTGTTCCTCAAGTATTTCAATTTGAGTTGAGGTCCAGAGATTACCTTGGTTCTCTTGGGTCTCAAAATCAATGCTCTCGTTGAAAGCAAACATTGATTTTGTGTTCATTTTACTATTCATGGGTTGAATTTGCAGTGCAGGTATTGTTATAATTAATCATGTTGGAACGTCCGCTTGCGGTTGCTTAATAAACGCATTGCACTCTGAATGAGATTTTTCTCTAAACTGTTGAGTAACTCCTAGCAGTCTCGCCACCACCTCCCTGCATCACATTTGGTATGAAATTTCTAGGTTTATTAGCTATTCCCATCGTTTCCCCAAGCATGACTTGTAATATCCCATCTAAACGAGGGAATTTTGGTCTCATCAGACAAAGAACAATTTTGCAAAATTCATTTCCTTAGGGTAAAGGTTTTCCATACATTTCATACTACTTGCCAGACACTTTCTCGTTGATCTCCTACAGCTATTGTTTATTTATAATCGCCTTGTAATTTTCCACCGAACCTCGTAGACTATTGTCCTTCAAACGTCAAAATTATTCGAAGATTGGCTCAAACACAGAAGTCGTATGAAATTGTAACCATATTATTATTAATTTATAAGATTTCACTGAAACTATTGAATTCGCTTGTAATGTGTCACACATGTTTGTATCGTACACAAAGTCTTTCATTTGAAACTCTAATACCATACATTTTTAATATAATCATCAAAACCAACATTCTGTCAAAGTTTAAGCACGTTTGCCTAACATCGGTCTATGAAATAAACTTGAAATCTCATATGAGAAAAGCATTATGTACCCACTGTAATTTTTTTCCTGTAGTTGACCCTACGAGATAATTGCTTCCTTACGCATTAGGAAATTGCAAGGGCTCCAAATTTTATGGAATTGTTTTAATTCAAACCGAGATTTGTGAACAATATTCCGTTAAATTTTGAGATTCGTGAAAACATGAATAAAAAACTAACCAATATTGCCTCACGAGTAGGGACATATTAAGTGTAAAATTCCTTTTTACCGTCGACAACGTTAGTTAATGATTAATTGGGTTTGGTTGCAGAAATTAGAACGAAGCAAGTGATGTACATCAACCAAAACTTGGACACGATCGATGTCCACCATTTAACAAAGTAAAACACCGACGTGTACAACATCCCCGCCAACCTAGGATTCTCGAGCGATCATCACAAACTTCACAAAATTTTCCGTCAAGTTTGTAAAAGCAAGACTCACGTCGGGCTCGACCCTGCCAGAGACCCAGCGCCACTGTTGCTCGTCCTCGTCTTCTTGCTGGGAGGAGTATAGGCCCACCCACATCGGGAACCGCGCGCCGATCCAAGCTTTACGTAGAAGGGGAAAGTTGAATTAAATCGTAGCATAAGGCATCTTTGAGAAATAAACCGCTCTAAATCGATATCAGGCTACTCACAATTGAAAAATACGCCAGTTATCAGCATATTTAATGCCCTCTTTCAACTAGTGATGTACCGATACCATTTTTTTGGCAGATACCGATACCGATACCGGTACCCATTTTTTGGCCGATACCGATACCGATACTCCGATACTTGAAAATACCCATACTTTGACCGATACTACTACCGATACCGATACTTTTACAATCATCTAACCTAATAATACCCGTTGTATGTTAGTTTATGTATTAGTTCGGTGTCCGCTTCTTAAGAAACATAGGATGTCTGAGTTTGCGGTATCACGGAGACCGAATTCCTCAGTGTAACATTGAAAGATCGTCTGTACATGCAATGATATGTTTGAAATTTTATCAGAATAGGTTAGTAGTATTGGATAGGTTGTTGTGATCGCCGTGATTTGCGCATTTTCCTACCCATGTCGCTTTCGTGCAGCTTTCAGGCCATATCGAATAATTAAAAGACATTAAATTAAGTATTTTTGACGTATTAAAGTAAGTATTTTGACATTAAATTAAGTATCTTGACGTAAGTATTAAATTTTTGGACGCGTTACTGGAAGCTACCCGCGTGTGATGGGGTTGACCTGTCATGTGCGGGGGGAGGGGCTGCACTCAATGAAGCGGTCGGGGTAAACCAGCTGTGGCTGTCGGGCCTGACTGTGGAAGGTGGTTGTGCTGGGCTGCTGCTGATCCTGGCAGTTCAGGTGCGGCCAGTGCTGCCTCTCTCGCCTCCTAGTGACTAAGTGTGGTGATTGTGGCCTGCTGTCGGCTACCCTCCCATAGGGAGGATAAGCCCGGTATATGTATGTATGTATGTATGTAAATTAAGTATAGTAATTTGGTGAATAGCTGTGCCCGAAGTAATCATTTTTGAGTAATGGTGATTTGTCACCGGAGGGAACTCCGAGTCAAGAGAGCTTTGTGTGTTCTTGTGCATATGTGTTCGGCATAAACGTTTTAAACCTACCCGACTTTCCGTTCTACGTATTGGCAATAGTGGAAAACGCATTAGTGGTGTAGGGTCTACAAGAACCGCAGTTGCTACCATGTAATGACGATCGCTAGGCCTTCGCGTCGTGAACGTGCTTTGCGGCGGTGCGAGTCACGACATAGAATTAGGATAGCATAAGTTAGATAATGTTGACGGAATTTTTCCATGGGTCCATCTAGCTTAACGATGACATTGTCCTCGGCATTTCCATGGGTCATGCTGCTACCTAATAATACCCTTGCCCTTGGTTTATTTGTTTGGTGTCTGTTTCTTCCATTTCTCTGTCACTCACGCTCATAAGGATAGTTATAATGGCCGTATCTGTGATACGAGTTTCAACTGTGCGAAAAATATTTTTAATCACGGGTACTGTTAGGATGGATATACTGTATTTGTTTATCATCTACATCTTGAAAATTCATTCATGAAAAGTATTGGATCCCATTTTTGGCGGGCCGTGCACACTTGTATTAAAATAAAACCATTATAACTCCTACATGGGAGTTATAATAAAATTATTTCCTTATATATCTAATAATACAAAAATATTGACAAAAAAGTTTCCGATTGTGAAAAATGAAATGCTCTTGCTATGTTAACTATATTGTTGAGAAAAACAACAAAATGAAATCCATTCAATAGATATGTGTATCTAATCGTATTGCAACGTAATATTTGTAGACTAGCTACAATAGCTACAGGCTCCAAAAGTGGACCAAAACAATAATTTCTCCAAAAAAGGATTGTCATTTTCGTGTTATTCACACCAAATACGAGTACATACTTTGGCGAAAGAAAATATTAACATTCGGTAAGCTCCGAAACCGAAAATATCCGCAAACACGCAACCATCTATAAGATGAAGAATTTAAAAACGACAATTTCAAGGAACTTGATCATATTTATTAGGAATACGTTTCGGAGTGCAGTTCCATCATCAGTTCGTAAATTTACAAATCATTATGTCTGCAATAAAAGATAAAGAAAAATGTTGGATACAGTCATTAAAGGAAATCAAGAAAATAGAAATAAAATTAAAACATGTCCCAGAAAAGCTAAAATCGACAAGATTATTATTTAGTTACAATTCGTTATGGGTAGGAACTATCAGAATTGTTGAGGGCCGGTTTTCGTTTAAAAATATGTAGCGACTCTAAAATTCTGAGGTCACATGCAGTTGAAGCCGAATCTAAGATTTAGTTGCATTTTACTGCGTGATTACGTACTGCGGAGTGTGAGGAGTGAGCTAATTAGTTCCCCGCGCGGAAGCTTCGACCCCAATGTTCGACCATTCTGTTATAAAAATTTCGTCACGTCATGCCGACGTACGATGATGTGCACTGCACACAACTGTATAACTGTTAAAAATAAATCAGAGATCGAGGTTCGCATCTCCATCGGAAGCGTATCCTTGTACCGGAAAAATGAAGCAACCGTAAAATTATACAATTCCGGTACAAGGATACGCTTTTGATGGAGAAAGAGCCTTTCTGATTTGTTCTTACAGTTGTGTGCAGTGCACATCATCGTACGTCGGCATTACGGCACAAAATTTTTATATCAGAATGACCTAACATCAGGGTTGAAGCTTCCGCACGGGGAATGAATTTGCACAATTCGTACGTAATCACGCAGTAAAATGCAACGAACCGATATCCTCTCCGGACTTCAAAATCTTAGATTCGGCTTCAACTACATGTGACCTCAGAATTTCAGAGTCGCTACATATTTTTAAACGAAAACTGGCCCTCAACAATTCTGATAGTTCCTACCCATCGTAAATTGTATGTAGATCATGTCGATTTTTCTTTCTCTGGGACATGCTTTGATTTTTTTGTTTTCGTGATTTTCTTTAATGACTGTGTCCAACATTTTATTTTTTCTTTTATTGTAGTCATAATGAATTTTAATTTTACGAACTGATGATGGAGCTGGACTCCGAAACATATTCCTAGTAAACATGATAAAGTTCATTGGAATTTTCCTCGTTTTTAAATTCATCAAGTTGCGATGAAAGCAATCAACTGACCCGTTCAGATGTATTGAACTATAAGATTGTTCGTGAATTTTTCGAACATCTTAACATAGAAGAAAAATGCAAGATTCGTAATGAACGGTGATATACATGCTAAGTTAAAATAAATTATTAGCTTCGTAATATTTGGCGATTTACAAGCTAAATTAAAAAAGAATTTTCGGCAATTTCTATATTAAATTCACAAAAACTTTCAAATGCACCTTCAACTTTATTAAATTGGTTTGGTTTTTGTTAGTCTGTCATATACTTTAAGATATGGACATTAGGTCAAACTATAAAGGTTTAGTCGTAAAGGTATAAAAATTTTAGGTAGCTACAGGGTTTAACTATTCATTTTACATAGCTTTCAGTTATGACCGGGACTCATCGGGATTTCAAAGTAGTGAATTCAGTTAGCGGGCCTGATTGAACGCTATAATTCAACAGTTAGCTATCTAATTTACTAAGTATGAATAGGCCCTTTATTTGATTACAAGTACGCACAGCCCGTCAAAAATTACAGGACTCAATAACTTTCTTGAACAAATTTTCCAAATGTGATGCCCAACGAATGTATTCATCCTAACAGCGCTCGTGATGAAAAATATTCTTGTTCTTACGCACTGGTGAAATTCGTATCACAGATACGGTCACTATAACTCTCCTCATGAGCGTGACAAAGAAAATGGAAGAAGCGGACTCCAAATAAACCAAGGGTATTATTAGATAGTAGCAGGATCCGCGGAGATTCCATGGACAATGTCATCGTTAAGCTAGGCGGACCCGAGAAAAAATTCTGACAGTATTACCAAACCTGTGCTAACCTAACCTAGCCTATCCTAATCTAAGCTAACCTATCCTATCCTAACAAAACCTTTCCTGATAAAATGTCAAATATTTAAATGCATGGAAACGCCATCTTTTAATGTTACACTGAGGAATTCGGTATCCATGATACCGCAAACTCACACAACGCGGACACAAAATAAATATATAAATAAACACACAACGGGTATTAATAGGTTAAATACTTTTACTTTCATGATTTATGACCTTCATTTGAATGATAAAATACGTATTTTTGGAAAGTATCGGTAAAGTATCGGCCGGATTTTGCCGATACCGATACCGATACCACTAAAAATGGCCGATACTGCCGATACCGATACCGATACATCGGTACATCACTACTTTCAACAAATATAATTCTTTGAAAATATGAAATACAGTTGATTTTTCTCTTACAGATTTAATTTCATACGAAGCTTCCAGACTGTAGATGACTTCTAAGTTATGGTTTAATTAGTTAGGTATTAAAGTGATGGCAGTTACATTAGGACGGCTGCTATAGTTGCTTTGTGTGCAAATATTTATGAAATTAGAAACTCCTCTGGATGTCCTAATCCGAAAGTCTAAATCCCAAATTAACAATACAATTTCTCTGTTGAAGAAGAGCTAGGCTGAGACTCACAGTTCTCGGTGAGGTAGCGCTGGATGTAGATGAGCTCGTCGACGTTGTGGATGGTGACGAGGTATCCCTCGTGACTCCTGCAGAGCGTGTCGGCGGCGCTCCACGTCACGTTCACGTCTATGTACGCCCAGCATACGCCTGACATCAGCAGGAAGTTCTCAGGGCACGCGCCAGTGTCTGCGTGAGTGGACAAGGGCGCGTCATATGCTGGCCACATACGGTTGCAGAGGTGTAAAAATGGAAAGTTACTTCCTACTGCAAAACAAAAACTTGAGTGTACGTAATGATGCAATAGGCGGCTTCTGCGTAACCCGACGAAAGTTCATCCTGCTGCCGCACACAGGATTCATATCCAAAGTGTCATTTGTTTAATCTTAAAATATTTTCTTTTCACATCCTCTTTGCTCCCCGATTTTCTCACCATCAGCACAGGGAAGGTTTTCGCCCGCCAGACTACTTTCTATTCCTTAAATTTTTTGTTACTATTTCTATTCCTTTCTATTCATACTCTATTCCGCACACAAATTTTTCATTTTTTCATCGTTATTTTTGCTTAATTTTCTCACTAGCCATTCGAATTTGATGTAAAATTGTGCAACAATTGCTTTTGAATCCGTGTTTTTCATAGTTTAATTAGATATGTGATCTTTTCGAAAAAATTGGAAGAAATGGGTATTACGGAAAATTTATCTTCTATAATTTTGAAGTTACAGAACTGGCAACATGTTTTCTATATAGCTAATTACATTGTCTAGAGAGCTGCTGTAAGGGATTCTCGATAATTTGATTTGATTAATTTTAATAATTTTTTTCTATAAACAACTTTTTTTTCGTTTTATGTTGTCTATAATTTTTAACATAAATCGAGTTTCGAAAATCGGTTGCAGCGACTCTCTAGATATTTTTCAAGCCCTATCGACTGCAGTATTAGCTATTCATGTACCTTTAAAATTGTGGGAGAAGATACATTTCAAACGTTAACAACTTCACATTTTCATGAGAGCCTAATAAACCCGGAGCACGGAGTGGTCTGCTGGTAAACCCAACTCAGAATTTGTTCACTGTGTGTCATAATGTTTTGTTTTCATTCCAAATCATTTCGACCGTGAGCTGTACGGCTAGGTTTCGCCTGCTGAGCGCTCAAACATGCATTGTCGTTTGGGGGGTGGGAGGGGAGGGGATGCTTGACGACCTAGAGGGGACCATCTGTGTAGAAACTCAAGTCCTTCATTTCCGAAAATTTTTTTGAAATTTTCAACATGCGTGTAAAATTAGGCAAAAGTTTGTTTTGGACTCGTGTGTTTTTTCGTAACTTCATTAGAAAATTGGAGTTGTTTAAAAAACTTGAAAAACGAGAATTTTAGAAATTGTATCTCCTCCTTCAATTTTAAAGTTACAGATCCGGTAACATGTTTTTAAGATAGCTTAATGTGCAATATGAAGTTTGTTGAAGTTGGTTCTTGATAATTTGATTCAATGAATTTTGTGATTCATTTTGAAAATGTAAATAAATTTTAATTTTGACATCTTATTTCTGTCATAATTTTCAAACCAAACAGTTTTTCAAAAAACTCACACATGAATTTTTAGCTGTTTTTAAGTCCTATTGGTTGATGAATTTGCCATTCTTATAGCTTTAAAACTGTATGATAACTGGCATTTCAAACGTCAGCAAGTTCAAGTTTTCAGGAGAGCCGAACAAACTCGTCACCTGGCCGTACAATAACGTGACTGGAATTTCGCAAGCTGTAGCAGGCGAACGAGCACACTTACAGAGCACTGAAGCATATCGTAGGATACAGAAAAATTTCGATAACATGAGCTGAAAAACTGAAAATAAATTTTTTTGAATTTTGGGGTAAACCTGTCACTCTCCTAATTGGCTAGCCTTTCGTAACCTGTAGCTGACGAACAAACACACTTACGAGGAACAGAATCATAGCTTCAGATTAGCAAGAAAATACTCTATAACATGAGCTAATAAAAATAGAATAAATATTATTTCGTATTATGACCCGAACCATCCCCGTGCTTATCTCTGAGGTACGTAAGAATATGAACGCGTTTTAAAATGAAATAGATTTGAAAGTTTTTGCATCGATAATTTGCTGAACAAAATCAGGGATGCAAAATTTTATGTTACGGTAAGGTATGAATTGAAAGAATAGAACTCACTTGGAGATTGTTGTAGTGAAACTATTCCTTCTCTCATGGAACAGCTATCGTGAGGAA
This sequence comes from Morinoia aosen, assembly GCA_030386875.1. Classification (NCBI taxonomy): domain Eukaryota; kingdom Metazoa; phylum Arthropoda; class Malacostraca; order Amphipoda; family Talitridae; genus Morinoia; species Morinoia aosen. The sequence goes on from CM059559.1 coordinate 71,586,415, forward strand.
CTGAAACTCGTCCTTCCCTGATAAGACAAACGGCCGACCATACTCTTATGCACAGTGAATATCTGCGTCAAGAAGTCGAGTAAGAAACTCTGGCGACATTTATCCAAGCAATTGTGAATAAAGTACTAAACTCTGATATTACACACGGGTGCTCGAATTTTCATCAGTCGGAGCGTCGTCATTCGAACAAACACTCGTCCCACAAAGCGACACATCACAGTTCTTTTGCTCCGTACCCTAAAAACTGATGACCGTATACATACGTTGGACCAGAAAATGTTTTTAAAAACATGTGGCTCACCCACACGTACAGCTCCACACTATCACTAAACACCGACTCACTCAGGCTCGGCACAGAAGGCAGCGCTCCACCACAGACATTTGCGTTTCAACTTATAAAATAGTTTTCTTATCGTAGGCAAGACGTGGGCTTAACCTGTGAATTTACTAAAATTAGATAGTACAGGGTGGGGCAGAAAAACCTATCCGATTTCAAATCCCTTTTTCTCAGAAGAGGGAGCAGGTAGAGTAGCGGGGTAAAAATCGTTAGAAAGCCGGTTTTATGCCATTTGTCAGTAGTCAACATGCCTTGGTCTGGTGAACATCGTGCTTTTGTTATTGAGCGGTTTATCGAATGCGGCGGTTCGATAATTGCTACACAACGTGCTTTTCGAATTCATTTCGGACTCGGGCGTCATGATCCTGTTCCACATCACGCTACGATTAAAGTGTGGGTGTCAAATTTTAGACAGACGAGTTCAGCATTGAAAAAGAAGTCGCCTGGACGTCCCAGGACAGCAACAGGACCTGAAAGCGTGGCCAATGTGAGAGCCGCGATTGAACGTTCCCCGCGTCGTTCGGCGCGAACACATTAGCTCGCTTTGGCGATTTTCAACCGCAGTATTCGGCGCATTTTGCACCGGGACCTCAAAATGCATCCCTACAAAATGGTTGTTGCACAGGAATTAAGTGAAAGGGATTTTGAAACCCGTACGAACCTGTGTCGCGATCTCCGAGAACTCCCAAACGACGATGTTGTGCTCTTCACGAACGAAGCCCATTTTCACCTTTGTGGTGCCGTTAACAGGCAGAATTTTCGATATTGGAGTGACGAAAATCCTCGAGAGATCCATCAGGAACCCCTCCATAGCCCAAAAGTGACTGTGTGGTGTGCTCTTTCCCGCCTAGGCGTCTGGGGGCCTTACTTTTTTGAAGAAAATGGGCAAACCGTAACGGTCAACAGCGAGCACTATTGTTTCATGCTGGAAAATTTTCTTAGACCCAAAATGGAAGAAAATGGCGTGGAAAATGTGTGGTTTCAACAGGGATGGTGCAACCGCCCACACATCGCGACGATCAATGGACATTCTCAGGGAACTGTTTCCCGGTCGCCTCATTTCCCTGAGAGGTGATCTTGGCTGGCCGCCGCGCTCACCGGATCTCACTCCATGTGACTTCTTCCTTTGGGGTTACCTCAAATCGAAGGTTTACCAGCATCGACCAAGGACCCTTCTTGCTTTACGAAGGGAAATTGCTCGGGCAATTGAAGAAATTCCTGTGGAAATGACGGTGAAAGTCATGGAAAGCTACCGCGAGCGCCTAAATCAGTGTATCCGCTCCCAAGGACGACATTTGAGTGATGTGCTTTTCAAAACTTAAATTTAAAAATGGCATAAAATTTGCGATATGCCAATAAAAAATTTTTTTGACAACTTCAGTCGTTTTAATTTTATAATGTTTTGAAATCGGATAGGTTTTTCTGCCCCACCCTTTATGTAAGTCGGTGTCGGTGAAACACTACGTTAAGTTCATTTTTTAAATGTACAGCATAAAATGGCATATCTATCATATCCATGTTATTTTAGAGCTCAAAAACTAGTTGATACTAACTTGAGCAGTTTCGTTCGTCGCCGAAGTCGCCGCAGTCGTTGTCGCCGTCACACACCCACGACTCCGTGATGCAGCGGCCGCTGTTCTCGCACGAGAACTGTGAACTCGCGCACGTTGATGGAACAGCTGAAAGAAGTTGGTCGTTTGAAATAATCTGTAAATTTTCTATCATTTTCTTCGTATTTCTGACGAACGGTGAATTGGTAAAAAATAATGGAAAATCTCGAAGAATTTTCGATGGGAATTTTAGACAGCTATATTCGTAAACGCAGAAATTATAAACCCAAGTCCGTTTTCTAAGTCAGTCTAAGTTATGTCAATATTAGGTATTTTTAATGCGAGTATTTTTTTAACAATCAAGACGTATCATTTTGAGTCCATGTTGAAGAGCTAGTCTGATCATTATGAGTTTCCGTTTGCCCCATTGGTATGTCGCTTGGAGGTGTCAGCTGCTCTCACATTTCAACTCGAACAGCAAGTCACTGAACTACAGTCGTGTTTATCGCTGAAGTCGCCGTTACCCTTATTGGTGTCTTCTTTTCTAAATTCAAACGTATCTTTTGGTGCACTCGCATTGCACCACCTAGCGAATTCGCTCGTACCACGCGGCAGGTTACATAGGTACAACACGAGGTGGTTCAATTCGAGACTCTACCACAAAAAATGTGTTCACTGTCGGAAAGGTATTGTAAGGAATTATCCCAACAAGTTTTTAGAGATACTAAGAATTTTAAGGCTAATTAGCTATCTTCAACAATTTGGTAGAGTTGCAGCGTTAAAGTTTATTGTTATAACCATTTTTAAATAGGTATATTCAATTTCACCATGCAATACTTGAACTTTTTTGTTCACCATCGAATTTGCCATTCATCGGGACAATAATTTTAAAACAAATAAAGATTTCTGTAAAAGAACTGAAGAAGTATAGTTAAATAAGGTAGACAAATTCCCATTGGTAGACAAATCAATAAAAATTAACAAATCACTTGTATGGAGAGCATTTAAGGTTCAAATAGAACAGAAGAACAAGTAAAAGATATGCATCTTGCAATGGCAAGGCAAATTCTCCTTGTCATTGCAAGGAACAATAATATTATTGGCATTTTGTTACATCAGAATTAAGACTTGAAAAGTATTCTGATACACACACACACGCCGGAAGAACTGCAACAGGAAAGCTCTTGGTAACTTAATCAATGCCACGAAACACAACTGGCTTGTCAAGACCAAAGCAAAAAGAGCTCAACCACACCTTGTAACATACTTACTCGTTGGGCAGCCGACCTCGTCGCTGGAGTCGCCGCAATTGTCGATTCCATCACACAAGAAGAAATCATAAATGCAAATTCCGGTGTCCTCACACTGAAACTTACGTTGAGGGCACGTTCCTGATACGAAATGAGGCATAGTCATGCACTTGGTACAAATTGTACAAGTTTTTTTTATTTATGAAGGTTGAGTTGAAAATATAATTGCAAAATTGAATGAATGCATAAATTGTTCTCATGCTATTTCATTTAAGATCCAAAATTTATCTCGTGATGAGACAAATGAAATATCAATAATAAACATATATCAAGTTAAATTATAAAATAGCTCGTCTCACTTCTAAGGTTTACTTCTCACTTAATTAAAAAAATGTGTTAGGTCATCACTTTTTGTATTCCTCTTCTGAAAATGCACTGTAAATTCGACTAAAATATTTTGTATCAGTGAATAGCCAACCAAAATATCGCGCGATCCAAAATGAAATCAGCTCAGAATCAGCTGCTACAGCATAAAAATCAATAAAGAGACATTTATAGATCAACATGCGTCTCACTGACAAGGAAATCATCACAAAGACAACTATTCATGTCTCACACTACCCAATCCCAATCCCAGTTGCGGCTGTTAGGCACTGACCACATTTCTGAATTAGCCACTAGCACTTTCAACGGCATGAAATAATTCAGTATATCCTAAAATTGCACATAAATTCCTCCCATAGCCAAAATTAGGATAAAATACATACATCAATACTTTCATGAACATAATCAAAAGTTGTGGAGGCTGCAAATTCTTTTTTCTGTGACTAATTGTACACTAAATACTTGAAAGCATTTTTTAATCATGAGGCAACATTTATTGAATAGGATGATAAATGGAATTTCTGCACGTAAAACCACACGCAGGCTACATGTCACCATATCATTTACAGTACGACAAAAACACTCAAATTTACAAGCAAAGCAGTTTGCATGTGAATTTGCAAGGTGTTTTTTCATTCCTCCATTTATTACTCACGCATTCACACACAATATACCTCTCATCACAAGCCCTTTGTTTTAGCACGCTACTTCGTAACACTGCGAAAATTTAAACAAAAATTTTGAATTATGGAACGCTTTTTCCTTGTGATGCAATGATGTATTTTAACCCATAGCCTTTATTCGTGGCGCTCATTCAATGTTTATGCCGATAGCAAATCTCTGTAATCAATGTTGCTGAGTCACAATTGCTGATCAATGCTACTGACTCATAACGAAGGACAAAGAATGAATGCAAATTATAATAACAACCAACCCGCCTACCGAATTTCTTCATTCATTACCTCACGAATCCACACGAATTCAATCATGAAGTATGGGATCTCCCCCTTAGGACACCTCTTTTATCCCATGCAATTCACAATTTCAATTAAAAATTATAATTTGCTTGTCAATCATATTTTACGTGTCACACAGACGTAAGACATGTTTTATGTGTAATGTACAGATGTTTTACATGCGTAACTTACCGTAATTCCTGCTCAGAATCAATAGTAAGAGCGGCACCATAAAAAAAGAACATGCACGAAACCAGCAAATATATCATCACATCGTCAAATAATATCATCACATCAAATAATATCATCACATCAAATAATATCATCACACCGTCTATAACATTGCCTCTTGTCTCATGGAAGCATGCCTATACACAGGGAACAATACATAATATCACACAAGTCTGTCCTAATCTTACAGCACCGCACACCATTCGCTAACTCTAACTGAAAACTCCGGTCACGCAGGAACTGATAAGAAAAGTAAGTTCCTGGTTTGAGGAATTGCTATATTTTGAAGTAGGCAATAATAGTGAAGGAATTTACTTGTTGCAAGATATAGTTTGTTGAAGCGGGAGATATTGAGCATTTATAAACGTTACTCTTCGCCAATTTCTTTCGGCACGACCACCGTTTACTTCATGACAAAAGAATACAAGAATTTACGAGCAATGCAGACGCAAAATTTTTATGAGTATTTATATCGTGTTATTCTTCCATTCATACTCATTCAATCTTTCATCATAGTTTCTTTTGATTTGGAACACTTCTACAACCAACTCACTAAAAGTTGTACAAGCAATGTGAACATTGCATGGAAACCTATCTTTTTTCGTAATTCTAATAACTGCAATGGCTATTAATGATAAGAAGTTGCTGCTGTCCCATTAGTAACTATATTATAAAGACGACTTTTTCAACTCCAACGTATTAAGTAAGACCACATCTTGTTAGAGAATCATTTCTCGTTTTCGAGAAACGAACTTGTACAGGGTGGGGCAGAAAAACCTATCCGATTTCAAATCCCTTTTTCTCAGAAGAGGGAGCAGGTAGAGTAGCGGGGTAAAAATCGTTAGAAAGCCGGTTTTATGCCATTTGTCAGTAGTCAACATGCCTTGGTCTGGTGAACATCGTGCTTTTGTTATTGAGCGGTTTATCGAATGCGGCGGTTCGATAATTGCTACACAACGTGCTTTTCGAATTCATTTCGGACTCGGGCGTCATGATCCTGTTCCACATCACGCTACGATTAAAGTGTGGGTGTCAAATTTTAGACAGACGAGTTCAGCATTGAAAAAGAAGTCGCCTGGACGTCCCAGGACAGCAACAGGACCTGAAAGCGTGGCCAATGTGAGAGCCGCGATTGAACGTTCCCCGCGTCGTTCGGCGCGAACACATTAGCTCGCTTTGGCGATTTTCAACCGCAGTATTCGGCGCATTTTGCACCGGGACCTCAAAATGCATCCCTACAAAATGGTTGTTGCACAGGAATTAAGTGAAAGGGATTTTGAAACCCGTACGAACCTGTGTCGCGATCTCCGAGAACTCCCAAACGACGATGTTGTGCTCTTCACGAACGAAGCCCATTTTCACCTTTGTGGTGCCGTTAACAGGCAGAATTTTCGATATTGGAGTGACGAAAATCCTCGAGAGATCCATCAGGAACCCCTCCATAGCCCAAAAGTGACTGTGTGGTGTGCTCTTTCCCGCCTAGGCGTCTGGGGGCCTTACTTTTTTGAAGAAAATGGGCAAACCGTAACGGTCAACAGCGAGCACTATTGTTTCATGCTGGAAAATTTTCTTAGACCCAAAATGGAAGAAAATGGCGTGGAAAATGTGTGGTTTCAACAGGGATGGTGCAACCGCCCACACATCGCGACGATCAATGGACATTCTCAGGGAACTGTTTCCCGGTCGCCTCATTTCCCTGAGAGGTGATCTTGGCTGGCCGCCGCGCTCACCGGATCTCACTCCATGTGACTTCTTCCTTTGGGGTTACCTCAAATCGAAGGTTTACCAGCATCGACCAAGGACCCTTCTTGCTTTACGAAGGGAAATTGCTCGGGCAATTGAAGAAATTCCTGTGGAAATGACGGTGAAAGTCATGGAAAGCTACCGCGAGCGCCTAAATCAGTGTATCCGCTCCCAAGGACGACATTTGAGTGATGTGCTTTTCAAAACTTAAATTTAAAAATGGCATAAAATTTGCGATATGCCAATAAAAAATTTTTTTGACAACTTCAGTCGTTTTAATTTTATAATGTTTTGAAATCGGATAGGTTTTTCTGCCCCACCCTTTAGATGTTGAACACTAGTCAGTACATCACACAGCCTGACCACAATCCCAAACGTAACCCGTACTATCACCCAATCTACTATCATCACTCACTAAACCTTATTTTTCGATCCGTGTTATGAATCTTTAGAGTAAAGTTTGTTTTTGAGTCTTCTTTCTGACTTTTGCCTTTGTCAAACACCTAGAATTAACAAATGAATTTAACCTCGCACAAGCTACATGGGAACTTAAAAGGCGTTCTAAATATCTCCAACGAACGGTACAATTAGCCTCATAATTTCAGTTTCAGCTCAAATATTTTACCTGGGAATAAATTCATCCTGCATTTTCCACTAACGCAAACGCTGCATGTACACACAGACACTTTCTACAAATTTCTGAGGTTGCCCAATGTTGCATCGTCATTACCTATGACTCACGTAGTCATCATTTATTTCTTGCATAGATTGGAGCCGGACTGTAGTTCAAGATGAGTTTTAGGATTTGAAATAAAAGTTACAGAAATGTTTCAGAATAAATCAGTGTCTAAGACCCGTAAAAAAATAAATCCACCAATTCCTACGATGTGAATGAGAAATTCACTCATGTTAAGGCTTTTAGGCAGCTAAACTTCCTTTGAGTTAAACCAATACAAAGATGTATGAGTGGTTCAATGTCAATCTATCTGAGTGAGATGGCTACCTGTGCATCTTATACCAGTCCTATATATGACTGAGAAGCCCATGTTGTCACCAACTTGTTGTGCAGTTGCGCTCGTCGCTGAGGTCGTCGCAGTTATCGTATCCGTCACATACGCTCCACTCGGAAACGCAAATTCCGGTGCTTTCACATTTGAAGTAATTTGGGAGACACGTTCCTGGCGACGGAAATATTTTATTAGGAACTATGAACATATTTCAGTGGAAATTTACTTGGCGGCTGTGTTGCACAAATACTAAAATATTTATGAGTATTAAGCCACAAAAAATTGTTCGAAAAAACCATTGGATTCGAACATAGTTTGGGTTACGACAAAGAGATTGAAAAATTGACCAGCGAAATAGTTTTCAGTGGAATTCTTAATTTTTTGCTCTCGATTGCACCACGGTTTCATTCTCACTTAATTTTACAACATTGGATCTTTATCACAATACCTTTAATTCAACTCCTTTCTTGCAGTCATTTCCCATTGAACATTTTACGTTGGGTTCTCTGTCAATTATACATTGATTATCCAGATTGAGCGCTTTTCCAACGAAGAGCTCAAATTTTATCTCATTGAATGAAGGTTACTCTGCGTAGTGTATTATTAAACAGGCTGAATGTTGGTTATCCTTCATTTCATTTGAATCTCGAACTAGAAAAAAGGTGAATTAATATTGTAGGATGGACACCCAATATTGTACTAATGAAGAACTTGTTTCCCCAAGAAATTGTTTTCTTTTTGCAAGGTTTTGTTTTGTAGAAGCAGAGCAAACGTGCAGAAGTTACTGGAGAAATCCTCCCAGTTAATAAGGTTGTACTTCACTCCTTTCTTCTCGAGTTAACAGCAAAAGTCATTTCTACTCTTCTCCAATTGAGCATGTAAAATGAATTAATCAGTCACGATCATCCTGGTCCCACCTTTTCATCATACAGGACCTAAGATATCGAGGGTCATGCACGAAAAGAAAATATCAGAAAACGAGGGACTTCGACATCTCATGTGTGTTATAATAGCTAATTTTTCCGTTCGATTTAGTTGCTTTGTAATGTATAAGGCCATAGTATATATGTCATATATGAATGCTTGTTAAATCGTAATATTATCAAAAATGTTCAAATCTGGTAACAAAATTATATTGTCATATTCATTTACGCACTGTTTTCTGCAATTTCTTTCATATTAGAAGCTTTTTTGGCCATTCAGGAAGGATTTCTTTTCCGGCGAAGCAGTTCGTGTGTAATTACAAGCGTAGCTAGTGCAGTGGTACAGATTGCAGCGCAACCGCTCGCCTCTTCATTTCACGCACAGCCGAACACAGGGGAATGTATTCGTACCGACAAAGTGATGGCAAGCTCTCCTTACGGAAAAATTTGTGATCGTGATTACAGTATTGCGCCTCCTATTCATGTCAAAGGCTTCAGTATTTTGTCACCGTGAGATCGGTAGAATCCTGAATTACTGAGAGAATTTAATTCCTAAATTAAAATGCCCAAGATTCTTTGTTCCTCTCAATACCAAATACAATAAATGGATAGGTTGGCATAAGCAAATAATGTGGGACTATCAATGACAGAGCAGAACCTTGACTTACAACAAGGTGTTAACAGAATTATAGAACGCTTCAAACGATGCCCAGCAATGATTCAACACATTATCCAGGAAAAACAATACACATCAAATAGCGCGCCAATTTGAACACACTGTTTTATCTACTACTTGACTTGCAATAGATTTTTTTCAGAGTCCTCAACCAGTATTTTCGTGTTCACACTATTTGCAACATGTAGATCACGATGAACTAATACACTTTTAAAACTGTTTGAAGGATGCACGTAGAGTTGATCAGCTCGTTTGTGGTTCTCTAAAGCGTCTGCTTCTTCCGGCGATGTTGCGGCGGGATGCCCGACCTCAGGCCGCCTCGGTGGAAATGTTCTCATCCAGCGCTCTATGATCTCCGCTCATTTGAGAGCCAAGGAGATTGAATTCTATAGTTCTCATTGTTGCTTCACAGCGTTGCCAACTTCGTCACTGTGCAGTTATTATTTGCTTGTAGGAGTTACTTGCGAGCGTGGTGTTGAAGTTGAAACATTTGGAATGTTTTCCAGAGGAGTAGTTGCGGAGCTGTCCTTAACGTACATTACCGCTCCACTGACATGCTTCAAGCGGATTGCTTTTACACGTCAGTACTTTGACGATTGCAGGTGTCGATGATTATCTTCTTGAAACTTCGATGTTCACTTTACTCAGATATTAAATTTTGCTGCTTACGTGGGACGCATCCCGGCAGCGGCCGGAATGCTACGTTGGGTGTGCCGTCAGTCCACTCACACCTTGTCTGTCTTCCGTAACTCAACCCAAAAAGCCTCACGATTTCTCCTGTCAACTTCTTTTATGTGTTCCGCTAGGATCTTTCTCGAATGATCCAGACTGTTCGGAGCTACAGAGGCAGCATTTTGATTCGGATTGGGGGAATTTCGGCCTGTTCTGACGTCTCGTAGTCCAATTGACTAGCGCTCCTGACACACTCACTCGCGTGATGCCCTCTCGAGCGCTCATTGGCGCAGGTGGTGCGGCTGCCTGTTTTCGAGTTCCCTCGCCTCTCCGACGCTCAGCCGTTGCCTCGGCCTGCTGTTCTCACGCCTATAGCGGCACCGGCTCAACGGTCGGACATTCCAATGTCCCGTCGCAACGCCGTGTTCATGTTATACAGGGTGTTTCAAAAATACACGGCATAATTTCAGGTATGTATTTCCCACATGTAGACAATCAAAATAGTTCATTACAACATATGTCCGGAAATGCTTCATTTCCGAGTTATGGCCTTCACAACATTGAAATTCACCGGAACGTTTTTCTTTCCGCAGGTCGTTGCCGTCAAAGGACACATTAAGAGGGCACTCTGACAGATCATTCCTAGGCGAAGGTTAAATTCAGTGTTGTGTTTGGCGTTCGACTGTGTGTCATGTACACAAATCAGGAGCTGGCAGAGATGCACTTGATCTACGGTAAGGCAGACGGCAATGCTGCGCTGGCTCGTCGTTTGTACCAGGAGAGGTACCCACAGCGACAATGTCCAGATCGGAAGACATTTGTAAGTCTCCATCAGCGTCTGTGCGAGTATGGAAAATTTGACTCTCCTGGATTGGGAAGGGGACGACCAAGATCTACAACTCCAGAAGAACAGGAGGAGATTCTGGAGATTGTGAACAGAACTCCTTCTATCAGCACACGAAGGTTAGCGTTGCAAGTGAATGTTCCCCATACGACTGTCTGGAGACTGCTGAAAGAGTATCAATTGTATCCTTACCATTTGCAACGTGTACAGGCGCTGTCACCAGCAGATTACCCTGCACGAGTTAGGTACTGTCAGTGGTTCTTGCAGCAATGTGCTGCAAATCCGAACTTTCCTGCCTTAGTATTATTTACAGATGAAGCACAGTTCACACGAGATGGCATAACAAATCTCCACAATCAGCATGTATGGGCGTATGAAAACCCAAATGCAACTGTTGTATCTCATCACCAGGTGCGGTTCTCCCTCAACATGTGGGCCGGTATCATTGGTGATCGGTTAGTTGGACCCCATGTACTTGTAAACAGACTTACGGGGCAGGCGTACAGAAACTTCCTGGAAAACATCATACCTGATGTTTATGACGACACTCCACTGATCGATCGTCAGCACGCTCACTTCTTGCATGACGGCGCTCCTGCACACTTCAGTCGTACGGCTCGCCGGTACTTGGATCGAAGATTTCCTGATCGATGGATAGGTAGAGGTGGCCCAATTGCTTGGCCTCCACGCTCACCTGATCTGAACCCTCTCGATTTCTACTTGTGGGGCCATTTAAAATCATTGGTTTATTCGTCTCCGGTGCCTGATTTGGAATCCCTTCGGAATCGAATTGTGGCACGCTCTGAGGACATACGCAACATTCCTGGAGTGTGGGATCGTGTTCGCAGGTCAATGAGACATCGATGTGAGGTCTGTATTCAAGCAGGAGGTGGTCATTTTGAACATCTTCTGTAATGGCAACGACCTGCGGAAAGAAAAACGTTCCGGTGAATTTCAATGTTGTGAAGGCCATAACTCGGAAATGAAGCATTTCCGGACATATGTTGTAATGAACTATTTTGATTGTCTACATGTGGGAAATACATACCTGAAATTATGCCGTGTATTTTTGAAACACCCTGTATAGCCTAACAATATATTATGTAATGTATTACTTAGCGAAACGAAATAAAATGTTTCGTTACACTTACGTTAGACTCTTTACTTTATATTTTATCTATCGCTGACTATCTTTATAATAGACTAAAATAAGTGTAATTTTGTTTTCAGATACTGATTATGAAAAACGTTTCACTTGAAAGCTTTAATATTTTTATTGCCAAAAATGGAAAAAAAGTGTGCAAAATAACTTTCCAAAGCTAAATTCATAGATTGTTTTATGTGGATTTTTCTGACATTTGAATAAGATTGCATTGCTCTAGAGCCAAAGAAGCTGCTGTTATTCTATGTTAACAGTTTCTTAAACACATAATATTTCTAGAAAATGTGACTTTCCTTACATTAGGCAGCTGTTCAGTTCAAATCATGTCTAATGGTTTATTTGGCTATGGAATCACCTGATCAAGTGTAGGTAACTAAAGTAGTAATTGAAAAGCAAGGCGAAAATCAACGTACATTCGTATAGTCATTTTATGAATACAATCAATAGTAAAGTCAAAATGAATAAAATTGAACGTTTCGAACTCAATAGTTCACATTCAGCAACAAATTCTGCGACAAAAGAAATATGAGTAAATGAAAACTACAGCATACAAAAGAATACTACAACATAATTAAAAAATGGTCATAAATATAAAAATAAACAATAAAAACACAAAATACGGAAGCTTTTGATTACGTGTTCCTGACGAGAAGAAGAAAAGCAATTTGAGAGTAATTTAGAGCGGGTCTGAGTTTAAAGATATATAGAGACTCAAGGATACGTAAATGTGGGCACCTGAAAGGAATTTAAAATGGTTCACGGAAACAGGGACGTTACAGTTTTCAGCATGGAATCGACAGTAGCCGCGCCCAGCGTGCTCGGCTACTCTGGACACAAAAGTACGGCAGGTAGAATTTACATTCTGTGATTCAAAACATGAAGAACTGAACTGATAAACCAGAGAGAAGCCCATAGCAGGGGCATCTTATCCTTAAGCGGAAAAGAGAACCGATTGTGAAATTATTTACATGAATAGAATGAACTTTAAGTTGTGGAAAAAATTTATTGGTTAGGAGTTGAACCTCCTGATAAAACTTAACCGACTGGTGTTCGAAGTAAGGAAGTTTGAGAAAAAACTTCTGTTGATGACATGATTGAAGTGCTGGCGTGTAATCATGAATCTTTGACAAAAATTTTACCGATTTACTTAACGATAGTAAAAAACGAAAAACCATTCACGAGAAAAAACTGTCGTTAAAAAATCGAATTCTTGATGTAAATATTGTAAGTTAGTACAAACTCTAAGCGTTCTATGAATGAGGGTTCGAATGCCTCAGAGTTTAAAAGGGTTCGTACAAAAACTAAAATAACTTGTATCCGAACCCGAGAAAGCGTCTTTTCCTTAAACAGAGCATTGGAAAGTATTTTCAACTCTACTGACTTTGACATCCTGAAACGGTAAACGGTGGCTTGTTCCATCTTCCCTCGTAAACATAATATTTTTATGATACATATTCAAATAATAGAGAAAAAGATTCGCGTGAGATCTATCTTTGAACACGACAAATGTGTCGTCTACAAACCTTTTGTAAAATACAGGATTAAAGTGTTAGGACAGTCTTTTAACCAGTTATGCTCATGATGGAACGTAAAAATATTGGCAAAAGTTGGGCCTAATCCGTTTATCTGCTGGTAGTATTTATTATTTTAAAAAGAAAAAGAAATTGCAAACAGCTAGGTCTAACAGTTTCTGCATAATCTTGCGGAAAAAACATGAATACGGAATAATCGGAGAATAATTTAGCTAAGCAAATTTCAATGGTTTCAATGAACGGAACATTAACAAACAAATTATCTACGTCAAACGAAGCCATGAACTGGATATCAGCATTATTAAAATCTGATAAATATTTTACAAATGACCTCGAGTTATCAGCAGTAAAACAATTGGTAGTAAGGGCTTCAAGATTGGAATAAAATATTTAGCAGGTTAACACTCGGGGTGTTAAAAGCAGCAAAAATTTGCTTAAACTAAAATTTAGGGGAAAAATCTGGTTTGTATGTTTGAGAAAGACCAAACAAAGTATCGCTTCCCGAGTTGTTCGCACGGAGTCTGCTGTAATCATCTTTAGACAGGGAACCATCATTCCTCAAACGTAATAAAAAAATCATTTTATCCTCGATACGCACTGAAAAATTGTGTATTGGCTCAGTAATTTCTTTAAATTTTCGATACCCCCCAAAAATATTAAGACCTAACTCAATCAACCAAGACCACACCTTTCCCCTTATCAGGCCTAGACACACACACAATGATATCCGTATTGGAAGCCAGAGTATTTAAAAGTAATTTATCGTCCTGTATCGTTTTCAAAAGCATTTCATTACGTTGAAGCGATAAAACACTCTTGAAGTGTAAACTATGACGATCTGCTTGAGTGTACAGGACACTTACGTACAATGTGTGCTGAGATAAGTATTACAAAGATTGAAGTAGCTCATATATATACACCTACTTGCTGTGCAGTTGCGTTCGTCGCTGAGATCACCGCAGTTGTCGTATCCGTCACATACGCTCCACTCGTAAATGCAAACTCCTGAGCTCTCACATCGAAACCGACTTGAGGGGCACGTTCCTGGTGTAAAAAACATTTTAATGAGATTACAGAAGGAATTCATGTACGAATGTCCTTGTTGTAAGGTCAGTCTTAAATTACAAAGATCAAGGATATATATGCGCACAGAAATATTCCAGGCTGCATTAGGCACAAGCATTGTTTAGATATGACCAAAAAATAGAAGAATTTGCGAGCCGAATTGCTCAATATAATATAACGGCAAATTTTCCCAAAACATCCCGGAAATTCATGCATATTTAGGCTTTCATCATCAAATCGTTTTCCTAGAGCGCAATCTCAATTCTAAGCTTATCTATTATGAGCTCTATTATGAGTGTTGCATGCCTATTTTTCGTGTATCACTGATTACTGCAATTTCTACTCGGATTCAGCAATTGCTGCCACCGTTGTGGCGTAAAATGTAAGCTATACTCTCAAAAGACATGGAACGCTTGCCTATCAATAATAGCACGACTTTTGCAGACTATTCCTTTCCGTTTCGTAGAACGGAACCTGAATATAATGAACAGAAGTGGTGACATCGCATAACCCGCTTGCAGGAATACTACATTTTCTGTGTGAGACTCGCTAACCTTATTTCTTAGTGTTAAAGAGTCCTGATAATTAGCTTTATATGTGTGTTTCATTCCTGAGTGACCTCAAACCAGGGTTGCGGAGTCGGAGGAATAAATTTGCGACTCCGACTCCGACTCCACCCTTCCAGAATTTAGCGACTCCGACTCCGACTCCACCTTTCCAGAATTTGGCGACTCCAACATCGACTCCTCCTATTCACAATTTTGTGACGCCAACTCTACCTATTCATAATTTAAAAGATGAATATTTTATTTCTTAACTAGTGTACACGGACCGTCAAAAATGACGGGATTCAATACCTTTCTTCAACGGATTTTCGTTCGAGTGGAGTTTCCATGCCTAAGCTAATTCCAAAGGTAACTTATTTTTGTTATTAGAGTAATAAACACTGAAAACACAATACTTTTGAGCCGCAAGAGAAGTAGTTATAGCCATTTTTGTTGTATCCTAGAGACAGAAATTCATCATTACCGAAAGCAACTGCGAGCTTGTGTAGGTATATTGTAAAATGCAATACAGTATATTGTAGTATATAATACAGCATATTGTAATATGCAATACAGTACATTATAATATACAATACCCCGCCGAACACGGTATCTACGATACAAACTCTAGTATATAAGGCTCTGGATCGCTCTGATTGTTTTGAAAGTGAATTATTATAAAGCACTTGTACAGCGAAAATGAGTGTATTAATTAACCATGAACTGAAACCATGACCGCCAGTACTAATTTCTTCCTATCGATTCTTAAAAGCGTGACACGAAGCGTATAAATAAACACACGACGGCCATTCTTAGTTGTAGACGGTTGTAGGTGTTGAATTCAACCTGTGCACATGTTCATTATATTATTTATTAACGAACGACTTTTAAATTCACTACAGAATGTTAACAATCAAGTTACTAGTGTACATGATTGGTAAAAAATGACGGGATTCGATGAAATCGTTTTAAAAAATCTCAAGATAAAGATGACAAACAAATATATCCATCGCAATAGTACCCGCGATTAAAATACAGTTCTCGTACTTGTGCACTGGTAAAACTTGTACCACAGTTACGGTCATTAAGCATCTTTAAGAATGTCACAGACGCACACACCAGTCAAGTAAGCAACAACCGTGTATTATAATTTAAATTATTATTCGCGAAGAAGTTTTTAAAAATTTTGCCATACCTTTTTACTGCGATAAGCCGCGTTTTCGTGACAATAGATTCGATTTTGACGTAAAATTTTTTACTTATAAACAAAAGTGAGCAGATGCCAGGTTTTTCACAATATTTCAATGGTATTTATGATACTGTCCAAGCAAGCAGATTCCCATTGTAATAACGTAGGAGAAATTACGCACGAGAACAAATATTTATTTAATGGTGGATACCTGGCTTTTTGGAGTCATGTCAGGAGATCTATGATGCATGCAACTAGAACATTTCGCCCGATCAACGTAAATTCAAAACAAATATTACGAGTAATTTAGTCATTAAATTTTATCCTTTAGAACAATAAACGGCTAATATCTCAATGTCTCATTTTTCGGAAAATTTCATTGGAGAAAAAGATTTTATTTTGACATCTACTTGGTACGTGTGCAATTTTTTGCCTCTCATTTTGAAACCCCCTGTATATTACTGACTAGCGTCTTCTGAGTAGACAAAGTAGGTCCTGCCTACACTGAGCAGCAAAAATATGTATTCACAGTTTTTTTATTCCTAAGTATGCACTAATTCAGTAAAATTATAATAATTAATTCAATGACAATACTTAAAATCCCCAAAATTATGGTATACGTACACGTAGATGACGCAGGCAAGATTTTACACATTGCCTTTTCATCCCTGTCTCTACACTATACAGGGCAACAATGCAGAAAAGGTTTCATATTATTGCTCAACACTATATATATATATATATATATATATATATATATATATATATATATATATATATAGTGCTGGCGCGGTAACTTATAAGTCACGAGTTCGATTCCCATGAACTCCCTGTACATTTATTTCGTTTGAATAAAAACCTATGCGCGGACAGATGAGCCCGCTTTACCAGACTCAGTAATTGTTTCTGGGGGTGATATGACTTTGAGCTATTGATATATATATATATATATATATATATATATATATATATATATATATATATATATATATATGTTACATTTCGGCTATAAAAGGCAAAAGTTGTTTTGCTTTCGTCGCAGGGGACTGATGTTTTCGGAACGTTTTGTTTACGAATAAAAGTTACGTTTAGCTTCTTTTTGTGTAATATGGTACAATCTTTTATTCTCGTCTAATTTTTTACTTTGTGCTTGACACTTTCTTATTTTAATAAACGCCCATGTTCTTCTCATTTTGAGTTTTTTGGAGCGATTTGAAACGTTTCCAGCAAGAAAATTTGTACCATCGCATAAATGCAGCAACCATTGCAGCTGAGATAATGCATTGCTTTCAGTAACAATACGTGTGTGACTAAGGGAAGTTTTTCTAGTGTGTTATTATTTCCATTGCAGCTCGTTCACTTTATATTATAATTTTTTTCATGTGTATCAATGCCGATATTGATTACCTTACAACATTTCCAAATCTTCCTTAGGAAGAAGTAATTAATTATGTAATGCTGCAAAATGGGTACTATTTTAGTTTTTGAAATTGTATGAACATAATTATAAAATTCTCCACTTCAGCTTATGCTTACTTAGAAACTGCGGAGTAATACGAAGATAAAAATTCAACATGATAATGATAGAATGAAATACAATATAACTCTGAAAGAACCAAAAAACATTCAAGAAATAATTCTAGAAATAAGCAGAAATTTTTATTATTTATACATATTAACTTGACCTAAAGACAAGGAAGCCATATCAATTTTGATAACATAACCTGAGAACTATAAGTCTTTATACACCAGGCCATAGCTTCAGGTTTTAGCAAAGACTACTCATTGGCAAGGAATCATAACCCAAAGATTAGAAATATTTATGATCACAACATAACTTTAAGCTTCTGCAAAGACTAGTCATTATCAATCAATGCATCATTAAGAGCGTACGGAGTTACCACTTCTTATGTGAGTACAATGTATTGAATCAGCTGAAATGTTCTACAAGTAACTTGCAACACATTTAATACTATTTTCTACTTCCTATGTATTAATTGAAGGGGAAATTTTTCTGTTAATTGAAGGGGAAATGAACGAAACAGAAATATACAGAACGAATTTGCAATGCTTTCAAAACTAATTCTTGCTTTTTAACTGCAAAATATGCATTATTACTCCAGTACAATTATATTTCTTTCCCGTATGTATCATATATAGGTATGCAAACCCACAATGACTAGATAACAATGACGGTAATAGGTATAAATACGCTGTTTCGAACTTGAAACAAAATAATCAACAAAAACATTGTGTATTTTTAAATTCTCAGCAAAGTATTCGAACTCTGTTTGGTTTACTTTCGGTTTTAAACCATTTCAAAAAATTCTTAACAAAAATTAGAATCGAATACACCAAAAAATAGCGACTCCAACCTCGACTCCACCCCATCCGAATGAACGACTCCGACTCCGACTCCACCACAGTCGGAAAAGCGACTCCGACTCCACCACACTTCAGAGAAGCGACTCCGACTCCGACTCCACCCTAAAACATGCGACTCCGGCGACTCCGACTCCCGACTCCGACTCCGCAACCCTGATTTAGGCGGCGTCAGAGAATAAAAGGGATTCTTTTGCTAGTGTCAGCCGAGCACGTGTGTTACACATCTGTGCTGTACCAGGGCAGTGAAATTCCGATACTTGTTTAAAACGGGATGTATGTAATCATTAAAAATATTGTACGTTATCATATTAAACGAATCAAATTACGATATATTTCGTACGTTGTTAGGAACGCTTCTTGCTACCGAACGGTGAGTGTGGCGATTTCATTTTGAGTCGTTTCAAACGTCAGGGACTATAGTCAAACTTTCAGTTCAGTTTCTTTTATACGAGTGTTATATGAATTATTGTCGGAGTAAGATTTATGTTTTCGATAGATTTATAGGTCATTTCCGAAGAGGCAAACAAGGATTTGGGAAAATGAGAAGCCCACTAATGGTACATTATGAACTTAAATTCCCGTTTCCAATTGAATGGGTCTAGAACTGGATAAATTTCATGGATTTCCAGCGTCACCGAACTGAATTATCAATTAAATTATTTTTTACTGCAAAGGAACCAATGATAGTGAATAGTTGATACGATAAATTTTTGTTCTCAAGAGGGTGGAAGAAACATCAGGCGTAAGAACAAGAAGATACTTCATCTCGTCAACAAAAACTTAGAGATGACGGTAACCATCGCTTTTTTCTGAATCGTTGACGAGGGTGAAGATCACGAGACAGTTTTGAAATACTTGATTTAGGGGATCATGAGAAGAGTGATTGAGACGGGCAAAGTTTCTTCGGTGGTTTGATGGTTTGATGTTCAAAGTTCAGTGAACTGCGGATAGATTTTAAGCCTGGCTTTACATAAGTTGTGTTCTGTCGTACTATTCTGTACTCGTATACCATTTTATTTTTGTTTAATAGATTTTCTAATTGGAGTGACATATGAATTTCGTGTATTTGCTTGCTCATTCGCATAGGCATTATTCAGCTCGTGTGCTTACTTTAAAATAAAATAAATTAATCTTTCATTTCGTCATTATGGTCCTTATGTTGCTATGGCAACATGAGACTTTCTCTCTATGTCTTATTTCTCTGTTTCTGTGAATCTATCAACTTTCATCGTTCTAACTTTGTTCTGTCCCTCTACCGATAGTTTCAATCCCGGCTCCCCAACAGCCTACTCTCCTTACTCATGTCAGAAGGGGACAGATGCCGTAATAAAATATGTCATATGTGAATTTACTTGTGGTCAGGTAAGGCTGGAATGATGAAAATTAAAGACTATAATGCAAACTAAACTGTTTTCAATCTAAATTAGACACGAACATCGTTTACACGAGTATCATGACGAAAAGCTACTAAAATTCACCGGCAAAATCGCCTAAAGCACAATTCCCGCAAGTATCTCACAAATTTACGCAATTTTACAACTAAATTATTTCATCTTCATCAAGTCTGTATCATCATTAGGTTTGTATCTTAGAGTACTATCTTTTTACTAAATTATTAGTATTTTATAACAGCATTTTAGAATATTGCACGACTATTTTTCGCGTGTCAATAATTACAGCAAATTCGGCATGAAACCAACAATAATTATTGCAGCCACCCCCAAATAAGTACGACACCTGCCGCTCAGATGATAGACTGACTTTTGCAGCCAATTCCCTCTTATTTCATAGAACCAAACCTGAACGTTATGAACAACAGTAGTGGCATCACAAAGCCCACAAACAGGAATACTACATTTACTCTATGAGATTCGTTAACCTTATTTCTTATTGTTAAACTGTGGTCACTTCAAGCCCTTCCAATTATTATTGAACAAACTGCAAAACTTAAAACTCTTCATTGACGAATTTTAATTATTACTGTTAGAAATGATAATGGAAACCTAAAATATTTTCATTTAGCGGTTGAATTCATTCTAAATATTTGGCACCGGTTCACGCACCCACAGACTGTGTTAAGCCCCTCTAATTATGTATTTAATTTACATCAGTCATCACAACAATATCCTGATGATTTTTATATTTTTAATAGTTTTTTGCACTTACATACAGTCGTCGAAATGGGGGACTGTGTAAAATATATTGCCTACATTCACCGCCTTCATAAAATTTAATGCTGATTTCGTACTTTTTTAGTTTGTAAACGTTGCTTCTAGGCGTCACTCCTGACTTGCATTGTCATCATTCCTGCTGTTTACCTAGAGTACAGCAGCACAGCAACTGCCTTTATATCAGTGTAAAAAATTTAATCTATGAGCAATTTATGCAGATGCTGGAGCAGAGCTGTCGTTTTAAACGCAAGGCATTTGTTTCAGAAATTTTTAGTACGAATTAATAAACTGAGGGCGATAAATGTGAAAACATTTTGTTTCACAAAAGCTGAGTAACAGTGATGACTGCATTCTTGCCATAGTTCTTAATGTAACTACTTTCCTTCAGGCTGAATCAGTAAACAGTTCGTAAAAACAAAAAAAAATTAATTTTTCAAAGTGAAATAAGCATAGGCATCTACGCATGAAATTTCAATCCTGAATGAGACAAAGAATTACATAAAAACACCAACTTGCTGTGCAGTTGCGTTCGTCGCTGAGGTCGTCGCAGTTGTCGTACCCGTCGCACACGTTTGACTCGTGAATGCAAATTCCGCTGGTCTCACACTGGAAACGATTTGAAGGGCACGTTCCTGGCACGGAGAAATGTTATGTCTAGGAGCTGTAAAATGTTCTCTAGCAACTGTAATTTTCCGTGAAATACGAATTTTAATACGGAAAATATTAAAAGTGTTTATACTATGTGCAATTGTTCGGAAACTCTATTGAACAGTATAGTACAGGAACACAATTTAAATCATAACCAACATATAAAAGATTTTATGAGCAAATTTAAGATCTTTATTCTAAAACACAAACTTAATAACCGGCTGTAGTCATTTTATCAGCAATTTAAATCAGGGTCTGCTTGTCTATATAGGGTCGCAAATTATTGAAAATTCTTCTCGGAGAAACCGTTACCACTGCATTCACCATCAATAAAATCTCATACTTAAAACATATACATACCTTGGGCAACGACTTCAGCTTCATCAATCAAACCTTTCTAGATGAAACAATAATGGTTACATAGCACAACCCGGACAGCATCGTACATCACTCTGTCACGAAACGAGGCCGGCTGTCGTCTCTCGTTTACGATGGAGGGATTGAAACCTCGATGGTCGAAGAGGAAAGGACAATCAAAGAAAGGAAAATACCCCGGAAGAGAATGGACAGAATAGGGAGGAAAATAGAATAGCAAGAGTAGCAAAGCTGTGCGTTTACGAGTCTACCTCCACCAAAATCTTCGATCAGCACGGGATAATAACGACAAAGATAGTAAAATTTAATTACCTTCATTTTATATTACGAATTGAACACGTTGAATTGAACGCAAACGAAAGAACTGCAAACTGTGCACCTTTTTCAAGCGCGTTAGTGAACGACTACGCACTCAAACGTTGCACAGTAAATGTAATGCTCATACAAAAACAAAGGTGCATCGAATTTTTTTTTTCGCTGAGGAGGAAAGAGACAGAAAAGGGTAGAATTTGGCCCAGAGTGTGCCAGAGGAGAACAGAATTGAAAAGGAAATGGATAGTAAAAGACAAAGGACACAACTCGCGTGCATGACTAGGTTAATTTGGTTCTGTTCATGATGAGCGTTTATATGTATTATGAAAAATTACCTATCAAGGCTTTGTGATGTGCTATGGGGTTGTGCAGTGTTTGGAGGGTTAGTACTGTTTGGTGTTACCGTCTGTATAACGCTGCCGGTATGTGTCTGTTATATTGTGTGTTGCGTTGTTAGATTGTAATGGTTTAGAATAATTTTCTAGTAAGGGGAGGAGGTCTTGGGGTCCCAGCTGCCCGCCCTTCCTAATAAATGGAGACCAGGCCTACTCGCGCTGGTTTCCCAAGAAAAAAATAAATAGAAAAAAGTGTTAAATAGTTATGTTGAACATCTTAGGCCTGGTCTCATGTAAATATTGGGGTTGGAGGTTGTCCCAGTGCTACAAGCCTTGAGCTCCTGAACCACGCATGTGGTCTGTCACAGTAGCCTGAAACAATGTTTTCAAACACTTCAGGTAAATTGTCTTGTATGTGATTCCAGGTTTTGTTTGCTTGATTATGTAATACTATATTGATGGGTTGGAGACGGCATTGTTGGTGTAATTATTCTGAAGTTATTCGATCTGATCGGGAGGAATTTGCGATGAAGCGAGTTGCGGTATTTTGTATTCTTTGTAGTTTTGTGTGTAAGGTATTAGAAAGTGTGTGCAACGGGATGGCCGGGTATAGTAGTGCTGATCTAACATATGCTAGGGATAGTTTCCTTTTGATATTGGTGTTTAACTGTCTGAATCTGTAAAGTTTGGTCAGGTTTGCTCTGGCTATTGTCATTCTTGTTCCTACCTGCGATGTGTAACCCCTTATTGAAAAGTTTAAACCCAGAACTTTGCCCTTGGTTTGGTATGGAATGTACACTTCGTCAATATAAACCGTGTCTGATTTTAGTCTTGCTATTGGTACTACTGTAAATTTTTGCATGTTAGTCTTTATTTTTCATTTGTTTTCGAACTGATTAATGTTGTTGATGGCTGCATCTGTGTTTTTTGCTATATCCCTGTTACTGGTGGAACGAATTGCTACTATTTGAGTGATGTCATCTGCGTATGCTATGTATTCTGGGTTTGGTGTTGGGTCTGGTAAATCGTGGGTATAAAAGTTGTAGAGAGTGAGGGAAAGGCACGAACCCTGCATACGCCGGCCTCTAGCTCGAAAAAGTGTCCTATAATGCCAGTTATCCTGACTGCTGCTGCTCTGTCTGTAATGAAGTCACAAAGTGTTCTTGTAAGAGATGGATGAAGGTTTAATTTGGCTATCTTGTATTTAAGGCCTACATGCCAGACCATATCGAAGGCTTTAGCCACATCTCGGAGAACTACATCAATTTTGCATTTGTCTGACAGGTGGTTGACTATGGTTACGTGGAAAATTGCTAGTGCCGTATGTGTCCCGTGGTCTGCTTTGAATCCGTGCTGTCTTTTGTTTAGTTTGTTTAGCTGTATTAAATGGCTTGTGAGTCTGTTATTTAGAATTTTCTCGAATAGTTTTGCTTGAATGTCAAGTAGTGAAATGGGGCGGTAATTTTTGGCTTCATTGGAGGAGGATCCAGCTTTGGGTAGGAAAATCATTGTTGCTGTCTTCAAACTGTCGGGAAAGTAACCAGCTGATAGGGAATAGTTAAAGATGTTTGTTAGAATGGTCAACATGTTTAATGGCAGATTCTTTAAATGGTTGAAAGTTATTCCTGTCGGTCCGGGGGGCACAGGGTCTAATCTCGCAGGATTTCTACACCACCCAGCCCTCTCCCTCCACCTCCAACCAGCTACAGCACCACCTCCAAGCAGCTACAGAAATGTTAGGTTAAAGTTAAATTAATTTAGGTTAGGTTAAGTTAAGTTAAGTTAAGTTAAGAGGTTAGGTTAAGTTAGGTTGGGTAAGGTTAGGCCAAGTTCAATTAGTTTGAGGTTAACTTAAAAAAGTTAGAAATGCCTGTTTTTGCGCGCGATGGAATTGGTGCGAATGGCAACCTCAGTAGCTGCTCGGAGGTGGAGGGAGAGGGGTGGGCGGTGTAGAAATCCTGCGAGCTTGGACCCAGTGCGTCCGGGGGCGCTAGTGTCAACAGCTGGCTGATGCGCCAGATTTGGACGCCACCCACCCCTCTCCCTCCACCTCCATGTTGCTTCCAGAAGTTGCCATTTGCGCCAATTATTTAACTATGTAGTATTACTGAGGTTAATTAACCTAGCTGTTCGTTTTACAGTTATTATTAATAACTGCATTATAAACACTACAAGTACTTAGTAAGTGGATAGTACACCGGAATACCAAAGTTAACCTGCATTAAATCATTATAATAAGTTATGACAACGACCACTGGTGTTTGGCCATTCGACCCTCCATCTCGGCACTCAAGAATAGGCATTTTTAAACTTTTTCGACTTAATTAAACTAACTGAACTTGGCCTAACCTAACCCAACCTTACCTAACTTTACCAACCTACTTAACCTAACTTAAGTTAACTTAACCTACCCTAAATTACCCTAACCTAACATTTCTGTAGATCTGGCGCCATTGGCGTCTGTGCTGCATGGGTGGTGGGTGGGGGTGATAGAGTGGGGGCATCTGCCAGTTGTTGACTCTAGCGCGGTCCGGGGGCCTTTTGTTTGAATGTGCGAAGAGTACTGATGACTTCTTGTGTGGTAATTGGTGGGCATTGCAGTGGATCGAGTCTGTTAAGGTCTCCTGTGTGGTATGGTATTGTTTGCTGGTTATTGTAGCTCAACCAGTTCTCTATTGTTTCAATGTGCTCTTGATCATATGCCTCATCGTCCTCATTGGTGAATATTTGCTGCCAATGTTACCTGAAGACCCTCTCTTTATCTGCCAGTTCTCGGTTAGTTCTGCATTGTTGTGCCTGATATAAGATGCATGCTGTTTATTTCTGTTCGCTCCTTGAAGTTTCTTGACTGTGGTCCAAAATTTCTGTATGTCTTCCTCGATGTTCAGATCATTCATGATATTGTTCCAGGATGTATTGTACAAACCGTTGTAGATGGTGTTGAGATTGTTTCTGAGATTGGTAATGTATCTAATCAACTGTCTAGATGGACCGAATATAGACATATGATTTAAAGCTGCTTTGTATATTAGTTGTGTGTTAAAAGCTTCTTGGCTAGGTTTGATGCCTGGGATAGTCCTCTAAGCTATGGTTGGAATGTGCTTATTTGCTGCCGTTTGAATTGTTGATATCCAGTCCTCTATTGCCTTGTCTATTTCCTCTAGAGTGGGATTTGACTCTATAAATTGAGTATGCCGTCGCAAGTCAGTTCTGTATTCCTTCCAGTTGGCTCTGTGAAAACATTTCCTAGGTTGTATGGGAACTTGCATTGGGTTTGCTGAAATTTTAATCAATAATGGGATGTGGTTGGATGGAGTCAAGGGTCCAGCTCTTAGATGTATGTTCATGTAAGCCCTGCGGTTCTGTAACATGATGGCTGGAGTGGTAGTATGATGTCCGGAAATGTAGGTTGGAAAGAAGGGCCCAACATGAGAACAAATGCCTGACCTTATTAGGGTATGTAGGTTTCTGCCTCTTGTGTTTGAAATGTTATGCCCTAACAACGGATGCCGTGCGTTGAGGTCCCCAATCAGTGAGGTGGGGTGCTTTCTTCTGAAGAGTGTATTTAAGTCAATTATGTTGAGATATTGCGTTCGAGGGGGTATGTACATTGTGGCTATTGTGATTGGTCCTTGCAGTGTTTCCAGCGTAACAGCGATCATATCTGCGTAGAAGTTATCAATTAGTCTGCATTTAAAGTTTTTTCTGATTGCTATTGCTGCTCCAGCGTAGCGTTCGTTTGCATGGTTGACAGTGAAAACGCTATAGTTGAAGATTTTGAGTGATTGTCCTGTTGTTACGGATTTTTCGTTCAAAAGAATGATATCTGGATCGGATTGGTCGTATATGTTAGAGAGGGTGATTTTTTTGTTGTACTACGTGCTTACGTTGTGCTGTAATATTGTTAGTGAATGCATGGTTAAGGCTTGAATTTTTTTGCTGTACTTGTGGTGGAGTGTTTGGGTAATCGAAGATATTTGTCGTGGTTCAGAATGTGTATTTTGGTGCCTGTGAGTTTCAGTCTCTCCGTTCTGATCATTTCGAGTATTTTTCTTGAATCTGCGTCCTGTACTGTGAATTTTAAACCGAAATCTTTCTTTGCTAGTTCGTTGATGTACCATTTTTGGGTTGGGTTTGGAGGAATGGGCTGTTTGTCTTTGGAGCTACGATAAATTGGAATTGTTACTGGTCGTGTTTCTGAGTGTTCTCTTTCTCTTTCAGTTGGTGGAAATTGATCACTGATTTCCCTCCTAATTCGTGGGTCTGTTGGTGGTTCAGGGCCTATTTCTGCCGCCATTGCTGTTAAATCCTGTGCCGGTTCGATATTGGCAATGAGTTGTTGGGTTATTTGAGAATAGGTTTTTGGCCTCACTGAAGGACCCTCCTCCTCCTCGAGTTCGTTATCACTGTTTGATTCGTCCACAGAGTGCATGCTCGAGCTTGATGGTTCTGACTGTTGTTAATGTTGCACGTGAAATTCAGTGTCCGGATTATTGTAAAAAAAGTTGAAAGTGGATTTGGAGTCTCTGCCCTCAAATTTAGCATATATACCATAGTTCAGTTGAAGGTTTCTAGAGAGAAGGCAGCCAAAGCTCTCTTTTCCTGCTAGACTGGCAATTTGGGCTTCTACCCAATTGAAAATTAAGGACGTATCGCCGATGTGTTATGGCCGGGCAAGGACGAACCTAAGGGACGTAACATGGGTAAATCACCTTCGAATCGTAGGCGAAATGTCCACTTGAGGACGAACTTTTGGCTCAGATACGTACGCGGCCGTCCGCGATGATCACACATGCTAAGTCCATGCTACGTCCCTGCTCGACCCATTTCACAGGCGATACGTACATGATTCGCGGATGGCCATCCTTGAATTTAGCGTCAAAAAAAAAAATTTCGGCCGCGCACAGACGAGATTTATCGCCTCTAAGCGACCCTCAAATATAAATACATATATATATTTATATTTCAGGATCGCTTAGAGGCGATAAATCTCGACTGTACGCGGCCGAAAGTTTTTGTCGAAAGTTGTCGTTTTTGAGAGCAACACTCATATATATATATATAAATTTATATATATATATACATATTAAATATTTGAGTGTTGCTTTTCAAAACAACAACTTCGCTGAGCGTGACAGAGAGTTTCTAATGATAAAGCTTGGTATTAAAACACTCAAATGTTTACCCCCGCCCGCTGTTTATTATGTAAAGAAACAAAAATACTGGCTCATCTTGGCCGATAATTAAGCACACCTGTCCAATTACAGCATATACTGCGCTGGTCTTATTTCTACGATCACATACTGGACTCGCAGTTATTAAAACATGTTTTGACATCCAAGTGATTTATTGCCTAAATTTTTTTACGAAAATGCAAAGCACGATCGGCGTTAAGCACCCAAAAAGGTATAAATAAAATATTTCATTAAAATTAATCCTTTATTTAAGCTAAATATAAAATTTTAGGATAAGCCTCCCTATCTATATTAATGCGTTGTAGAGAGTGGAAGATGGAACACACAAATTTGTAGGGAATTAAGCAAACGGGGGAATCTATGAACAAGGCGTGAAACACCTTGTTTTCAGAATCAACAAGATACACAGAAGTTTATGAAACATGATAGAAGCTGATGAACGTAATAAACAGCGAAAAAGTCAGCAGTAACCTGCAAAAAAAATTAATCCGTAATAAAACAAAAGCATATGAAATCAAAAGGAATGCATACCTTACCCTTCAGCTGGGCCTCAGAAATTCCCCTGGGATCGCTAGTTCCCATGGATATAATAGTTCTATGCCCTGAGGAGTCTAAACCTTCTGTGACACTTCATCTTAGAATACACCCCGTGTCTTTCCGTCTAACTCGAGTAAAACTGGCTCGTCAAGAGCTGGTGCACAATTTTCAAATGCCCAAGTGATAGCTGAAAGATAAGTGACGGGTCTCTTGCCTCTCCTCCATCCCAGTCAACTGATCCTGTTGAAAAAAAATAGTTGGTTATAGGATTGCTATCCAACAAATGAATATTCTGAGTACGAAATACCTTTAATAGTTTCCTGGTCAAATTTTAGCGAGAATAAATGCTCCTCACAGCATAGGTTTGTAAAGTTTATCCTCCGTTTTAGGTTCCTTATCAGTAGCTTTACTCATTTAATTAATAAGGGTATACTGGCTGGAAAAAACCTAGTTAGAGAAAAAAAATCGAATTACTTGTGTTTCAATAGTTCTAAACATGTTAGAATACAGAGATAATCACTGATTTAAGCTAGATTAGACAGAACAAAAATATTGGTATCAAATATCACAATGCGAGAAGACTAGGTAGGGTAATTCTGTACATGATTGAAATTGCAGATGACTAGTTCTTACCGCACACCAGATATTCGCATGTTAACGGCACCAGAGATAGAGGTAAAATGAATGAACAACTGGAGATTTCACACGTCCACAAGCCACAGTCCTATTGAACAAATTTAGAACAAAAAATTATTTATAATTTCGTTGAGGCTAGGTTTGAGTTTTTGACTTGTTATTTGAATATGCACCTTTAAATAACATTATACAAATTTTTTACATTTGAGCACAGATCTTCCTTTGAGGGCTTACAGCTATGATCAACACGGGAATGATTAAAAACGGAACCTTAATATTTGTGCGAGGTTAATCTTAGCTTCAGTGTCATTCTAGTCATGCCAATGCAACACTTACTGAAAGACTTGCGGTCTATCCTGTTACATTCGAACTGAAATATCACATTGCCTCGGCCAAGTTCTAAGTAGATCACTGATTTTGTGATTTTGTAGTACACACGAAGTTTTAATGACATATCTGGATCTATTGGTTTCACGATGTTTAAACAACATTTTTGAAGACACGCTTATCAATTTTTTAATTGCTATGCATTTGATTTTCATAGAATATATTTATGTTTTGCATATCCCGGATGATAGTCCTCACTCAAAATTCGGTTTACAAAGTTACCAATTCCATCAATAAGAGTATTGGAGAAATTGTTATCAACTAGCAACCGCTTACATCGTAGCATTTCTGACTGAAAAATAGCCCAGCTGCTGCACACTTCATAAATGTTCTCTAACAAGGTATGGATAACACCTTCATAATACACATGCGCTGCATCACAATCACAGTTTCTGGTTCCACCAGCATGCGAGGGTGACATACACAGTTATACGAAAAGCACTCTGAGATTCTTCAACTGAAACGTCAAGAAATGGCAGCTTCCCACTTACACACCCAGCTCATACGTAAATGTAACACCGGATTATCAGTCACCAAATTCCTCAACATCTCCAACTGCTCTACCATCTCAATTTCAACGATAATATCGTCCACGTACCTTCCGTATAAAATCGGTTTCACCGGTATAGAATTCAAGTTATAGAAGCACTGCAGATTTATAAACTTGAACCTACCCTCAACGAAAGTACAAATTATTTTTTGCTCTAAAATTGTTCTGTAGGACTGTGGCTTAGAAGTTTGGAACCTCCGGTAGATCGCCATTTTGCCTTCATCTCTGGTGCCGTTACCATATGAATATCTGGAGATCAATAACTAGGCATCTGTAATTTTAATCTTGCACAAAATAAGTCCTACCTAGTCATATCGCAATGGGATTACCAATATTTATATTCAGTCTGATGTAGCTTAAGTTTTGAACTGACATAGTTTTATCAAAGTGATTGTTTGTTTTGTCTTTGGCATCCTGAAGATGACGTTAGTAACATCGAAATGTTGCCTTATAGTGACTGATATATGTAGAATTTTTACGAAATTGAGTGTTCATTTCAGTGAAATGATATGTGACTAACTTTGTATTCTAACACGTGGAGAACAAAACCCTTTCGCAAAGTTGAAAAGCTGGAAAATAAATTGTGTTAGAATAATTTGAAAACATCTTTATTATACTATCAATCTGTCGTTATAACCACATGAAAAAGTCTAATTCCAGTGCTACGTGCGCAATGAGCATGGTGAATGAAGCTCAGTTGAGACAATACCAGTACCTGGCACTCCCCTCATCCCCTATTTAATAACAGGCTACACTTAGTATCGCTCCAAATGACTACTATCATCATTTACACTTTCAGCGCAACATACTCTACCGGTGGTCTCGGAGGGGATTTTTCTAATGCTGCTGACCGAACAGTATCACAAACTAAATTTTTAATGAATATTTAATTAAAGCAAAATGAAGGCCGGATCCGGTTATTGTTTGCATTTTCAAAATAGCTAACTTTAATCGACTTCAAATTTTAGTTGAACATTGAATCTCAGTTTAACCAATTAAGGTCAAAGTGTTAAAATATAAACTCATGAAGTCATGTTTCGAAATTCATGTGCATGCATATCACTCGCAACTGAAAGTGGATGACATAAGTAGATACAGCACGTAGTCGTCTCGTGGAAAAAGGGCGTTAGAACCTAATTGTGTGGAGTGGGTGACTGGAGTTGTTCATTAAACAATTGAAGTTTGGTACAAAATTTGTTATCTGTGAACCTACATGAGATTGTAAGTTTATCCTGGTGAAACTTCATAAAACATTATTCAGCAGAGCTTAGCTATGAGATGAGAGCTTTCTAAAAGGCAGATTGCACTTTACTCCTAGGCTCGTTGCGGTACTCGGGAATTTGAGCAAGAGTACCTGCATTGCAATGAAGAAAAAATATGAAGAAGGTCGTTCGCAACAAATTATGGCAGGCTGTATCCTACTCTTCTATTTTACGTACTAAATTAAAAACAATCAAGATGTTGTGAACATGATTTGCAAATATTAATTAGTTTTCTGTAACAATACTCTTAAGTACATGGTATCATGGTTACTCACTTCCGATTACTGCACAAGCGGCGGAGCGGAGTTGTCAAACTTGATTTTGGTCCTCAGTCTGTGGGGGCCTAAACCTGGCATGGAGAATTCTGTCGCTAGGTTTCTCGCGAGCAAGAGCTTCATCATCGCTGTCACTGTGCGACTTAAGGTTTGCTTCCCTGGCGGTCATCAGATATGGAACCTGGAAATTTATGAACAGGAAACTGTAAGACATTTAAAAATGTTAGTTTCTCCACAATTTCGTAGTACATTAGCCTACAATTTGGTTTGAATCCTCAGCAGCATATTATCTTTGAAGTCTCTCTACGAAGACTTGTGACTGCTGAAATGAAAGATTGTGTTTGTCTAAGTTTTTCGCGCATATTTCACGCCAACTCCCCATCATAACGAAGAAGCGTCAAATCCACTATTCACAAATATTTAAATGACAATTTGATATAAATGGAGGGATATATTAACAATTATTTAATCACAATACAACTTACAAGATCTTCGAGCTGAAATATGTAGTCCAGTCTTCCATTGAAGTCGCACGCGTGAATCCTCGATCTGGTGTTACGTTGGCAGATTTTTCTGAGTAAAGGTGCTCCTTTAGAAGCAAGGCGATCCCAGCAACTTGATCGTTCAATATCTCAACTTTACACTCCCTGCGATCGAGTTGACTTTGAATGGCAGCTATTTTCATTTTTTTGGAGAAGCAACGGAACTGGAAATGGAAGGAAGGATAGAATTGTTTACCTAGTATGTTCTTAAATATTATTTAAGAGGTCTTATGGTAGTCTTGTAAGGTAAATGGAAGGATGTTCATATGTACATTATAGTTCTCAAAACCAGCAACACAACTAAAGTTTTGGCGTCATTTTAAAGAAATTTCTGCATATAACGAAAAAGAAATTAAAATGCCTAATTTGAAGGAAGATGATATGCACCATATTTGGGTAAATTACGTAATAAAATACGACAAAATATATTGGAATTGTTCCGTGCAGTACTATGGAACTAGATATTCTTTGTGAGTTCCCTGAGAAGATTGCATTTCTATGAATTAAAATACAACTTTTCACAGGATTTACTTAATCCTGGATTTAAAATCGAATACCATTGATAAAAACGGAATCACATTCCTTGGCAGAGCCCTTCTACCGATATAGTCAATGGTAAAATGAACACTAACGATAGTGTAAAGTATGAATTTACACACACAGCTTTTACAACTAACAAAACAAGAGATTTATTCCTTCTATTTTTCATAGTGTCATCGTATGTATCGAAAAGAAACTATTCCATCAAATTCCTATCGAGATATATCGAAGAAAAATATGTAAATCAATAGTAGACCGTCCCAATACCTTACGCACCTAAAATATCACGCGTAAAATCAGCAATACATAAAATAGATTAGCACTCAACATGTACTGTAATAGATTTCTCTTTGATGAACGGACTCATAAACAATACAAAATAAAACAAAGTTCACATATCAATGTGATTATCATTATTATTGTTATTATTATTATTATTATTATATAAGAAAGTTTTAGCCTCCCTTAACCACGACAAAGATGTTCCAAGAGAGGAATGAGGAAGGCACCGTTTAGTATGGACTTGAGGGAACGCGGAATCTATGCACAAGGTGCACAGAAACAGGAAGCTAAGAAAGAAGTTCATGAAACAAGAAAAAGTTGAAGAAGAAAGTAGTAGGTGCTGAAAAACAGGAAAGCAGTGAACTGAAAAAAAGTTAGTCTGTAACAAAACAAAAACCTATGTTATTTTAACAAAAAAGAAGCCTACCTAACCTTTAGCTCGGGCCCTCACATAGTCCCCCTGGGAGCGCTAATTTCCATTGATACAACAGTTGTATCCCCCTGAGGGACACATATCAATGTGACAGAAATATCGTTATCTGAACGTAATTCTCACTGGCTTAGGTCGGGAACGAATTCAGCAGTTGGGAGACAGGTTGAGCACGCTGCTCAGGGTCCTCGGATGAATCCAATTCTTCTGAAAGTAAAAACGCGTGTATGAGATATTTCCAGATATGTCAAGGTAAGGACGTGTAGCACATTTTTCCTGATAGCTAAATTTCTCTATTCCTCCTTAGCATCTTAACAATGGAGTTTTACCAAATTTTTCGGGAGAAGATTTACAATTCCACGCCTATAGGTGCTAGTGTGGATGACTGCTTAAAACGTAACCTTTAAATTATAATGTTGGAAACTATATAGGTTCCTTGCCGAACATTTTCATATGTTTTTATATTTAAAAGCAGGGCACATGTAAAGCAAGGTTAAGCTAAGCTTTGTGAGGGTGAGTTATGACAAGTCATGTTATGTTCAATTAAATAAAAGGGAAACTCTTTAATGTTAACGGTCATCCTACAGTTAATGATACGGTTTACAGCACGGTTAAAGTTTAAGTAGGTTGCAATTATGTAATGTTGGATTTAATTCTACAATATCGATTGCAAGTAAACTAATGGGAGTTCTTAGTAGAAATTGAACTGGCAACCATAAATGGAAGTCGTTATGATATCCTGTTCATATTCAATTATGTTTATATTAAATTACAATTACAATTATACCTAATAGGGTTAAAACTCAAAATATTCGGTGTATGTATATCACAAAACGACCAATACTCAAAACAACAACTATTCACATATGCATAAAATACTCACTTGATGCGATTGCTATGTTTGAAGGTGTAAGAACGCCGACTCGCCCCTGCAGCGGTTTCTTTCGGGCAACAGGCAAATTCTGTAACACTTCCTTGAGAGGGCCACCGCACTTTTTTCACGGCCTTCAGTATATATCTTATTTGACAGAAGGGTAAATGTAAAGGACTTGACCATAATTGATATTCGAATTTTCGATGCCTTAATAATGTTAATCACATGAAAATAAACAAGTTTTCTTCAATGGACTTTCCGGCGGAAACGAGTATTTTAAAAGTTATGGCATTAAATGAGTTACCGTAACTCCAGTGTTTGAGGCGGGGAAAAATATACCGCGCGGTCCGACGTGAAAGTAAACAGGCGTTCCCGCGCGCCAACCAAGCCGACGAAGAGCAAACCCCCTATTACAAACGTAAAGAGGTAGGGTCGTGAGGGGTAGCAACAGTTCTTTTAGTGAAAATTATAAAACTAAATGAACTGTGGCTACCCCTCACGACCCAACCTCTTTACGTTTGTAATAGGGTGATGCACAATGGAGTTCCGGTAACTCATTGAACGCCATAACTTTTAAAATACTCATTTCCGCCGGAAAGTGCATTGAAGAAAACTTGTTTATTTTCATGTGATTAACATTATTAAGGCATCGAAAATTCGAATATCAATTATGGTCAAGTCCTTTACATTTACCGACAGAAGAACTAGCTTCGAGCACTTTTTAAATTTTTTCCTCAAAAAAACTACTTTCTAGTAAGTCAATTTCTAGATTACCAAAGAAATAGAGAAATATAATGAAAGAGCAATCTATCCTGAATACTTTGATATAAATATCACTAAAACACCCTTCACATGACTGAATTTAAGAAATTAAACTCAGCTTGAACGCTCCAGCCGACGAGAAAGTTCTACGGATGAGAGTAACGATCGAATCGGGTCGATCAACATAAAATCGTAGAACTTTCATCCAGGATAAATTCTGAATTTGCCAACACATAGAACGTTCAAACATCTGCACTACAATCAATAAAATTCACATTCAAAGTTTTTAAGCAGTAATTGCGAATCACACAGTCACTGCACTTGTTGCGACATTAAAAACTAACAAACTGTCTAAGCTGCACCGCCAGTGCGATGCCACGGACTGCCCGTTCAAAACTTCGAGTGGTACTGGATCTAACCAGTTCATAGAGTAAATTTTTAGGGTAAGTTGGCTTACAGACATTAACGTTTGAATGTTCGAAACAAATTTTTGGAAGAGTTTTTTATACTAGACTATATAATATTGTATACATATCACTTGTTCTTGGAAGGCAGTTAGAGTGTAATACATCATACTTTTTTGTTATTCCATTTTAATTATAACTGGCAAGGATAGGGTAATTTGTAGATTGGTCGTCGACTGGTCTTCGACTGATAGACGATTCATCGGCCTCGTGTACCGAACTCATGACAAACCACTTTCAAACTTCTTCCCCAGACATATGTTTTTTCTTATTATATTCCTTCTCAGTATATTTCGTTGATGATCAAGTCTTTGTTTTAAACTGAATAAAAATAATTACCGATCTTTAGCCTACGTTTAAGTGCTGTGGTATGTGACGTTTGCTTAAAACGCATGTACGAGTAAACTATTTACAAGGCAAGAGTGTTATAGTGTCTAATTTCCTCATTTCCTCTCTCTCTCCCAAACGAAGGTTAATTTGTGCGATGTCATCAGAACGTAATTAGTGTTACATCATTGTTTTATGTATAATTTCCATGTTGCGAACACTCGTACATCTTGAGAGCAGACTTCAGCTACGCACGACTGTTTCGGGAATAAAAAAATCCAACAGAAATTAAAAAGCAATGTTACTTGAAAATCGAACTATGGAAAGTTTGACTTGTATTGCTTTACTTATTCAAACGAGAATTAATTTGATTACTTGTTAGAATATAAGATTTCCTTATTACCAAATGTTATTCTTTGCAACGTAATTAGCCAAATTTGAACGATATTATGCGATATTTCGTTTCCTTTAAATTTCATTACCCGCTACAGTGGGTAACGTCAGGAAATTTGATATTAGAAACTGACATAATAAAATACGTTTTCGCTTAGCACTGTTTGAAATCTATGTTTTTCTTGAAATAATCAGCACTGTCAACATCACGATACCTTAACCATAAAAAATAGAACGATATAGCATAAAATTTATGAATGCGATTTATCTTCGGTATAATTTGAATCACTATGATACGAGATTAGTTAATTTTATTTTATGTTATTCTTCATTTTAGAAATTTCCAAATTATAATTAAATTCTTTAGAATGCAATTAGAACTAAAAAGTGATTAAACTGATTTCACTTTTGAATCTCATTTCTCAATTTGAAATCTTGCGTTGTCCTCTCAGTAAGTAGCACTTCTCTTCTGAAAGAGGTAGATATACTGTAGTAATATGTTTGACTATTCTGGTATCGAAGAAGGAAATAAAAACATAACCATAACAAGTGTATGGTGAAAATTTATAAATGAACACAAGTAAACGCACCTAAGCATTCATTGTACAGCACAGAGAAGTTTCTAGTTTCAATGTTGCCTATATTTTGGAAAAACATGAAAATTGAAAAAATATGCGGAATATAGTTTCAAGCTTGATGCATTGTACGCAACAATGTCAAAACACACGTTTCATGGCTTACTTTCGTCCATTATACGGCGATAATTCAATGATATTTGTATAGCTGCAAACAACGGATGGCCGTCCTCAAATGTTACTGCCATTAACCAACTGAAAATTTTGCGCCCTCAAATCATTACTGGCCTGCTTAAAATATCACGTCCGAGCTCGACCGTGCGCAGTTATGAGAGGGGAGAGAGAGTTATAAGGCCGAAACGGCCGACTCGCCTTTAATTCATACTTGATCGACTGTCTCGTCCTTAATTCACCGGCGACACGTCCTTGATTTTCAATTAGGTAGGATGAATGTGAGCAGCTTAATCTGTATGTTGTTGGTGAGGGTGAGTGTGTGCTTTGGTGTTGTGGATTCTTTGATTGCGGTTTTTGCTTTTTGTGAGTAGGTTTGCTGAGTTCTTTCGTTTTTCTGTTGGGTGAGTTTCTGTTCTTTTTCTTTAATTGCGTTTTTCCTTGTGGGGCAGCTGGCAGAAAGAGTTCTGTGGGTTCCTCTAAAGTTTAAGCACTTTCGGTACTCATTTTGGCACTGATTGTAGGTGTGTCTTACATCTCCATATTTTGAGCAAACTGTTATGGTGGCAGGGCATTGGTGGGTGGCATGTTCTTCTATCTTGTCACACTTGTAGCAAATCAAGAGGTGGGTAAATTTTTCTGCTTGGCATTGCTGTGATGTTATCTTGGTGTTGAACATGAGAAATCCGTCGCGCAGCACTCTTTGGGCTATGGTAGTGTCGGTTGTTGTTATTTTGATGACCTGGGTGTAGTCCTTAATTTTGATTAAGTCGGCAATTTTGAACCAGGGTTGGAGTCGCTGAATTTCCTGTTGAATTTCGGCTGGTTGTTTCTCTCCTATGTAACTGTCTATCTGTCTGACGAAGATGGAGCGTTTCACTCTCAGGTCTGGAGGTATGACTGGCTGTAAGTTGCTGCGTTTGAAAACTTCCTGGGCATTTGTTGAGGTGAGTTTGTCTACTGCGTTTGGATCGTCTGTAACGGCATAGAAGCCAAGTCTTTTATCTGTAAGTCTGATTAGAGGTGCTTCCAGTTCCGAGAATGCTGCACTGAAAATACTTTGGCGTGTAACTTCCTTCTTTGGGTCAATCCTTTTTAGTTAAACTCTGTAGGTGGTCGCGTTTGGTTTTTTGTAAAATTGTGATGCACTGCTATTGTCCGGAAGTGTAGGAGTTGGATGGCCGGTTTAAGAGGGTCCCCTTGACTGACGGGTGGACCCACCAGGCCAAGGGGGCTTTCCCCGTGCGGCAGGATTATTCATACACTCGAGCTGTGATCCAGAGAAATGAAAAATAACGCAAGAAAAAAGCGAAAAAAGAAAGAGAGTCTCTCACCTCCCCAGGGCCAGGCCCCGAGGCACCTCAAGCACCCCACCAAAAGCAAGCCTTACCGATGAACAGTACTCTCACCAAAACTCCGCTACTCCAAAGACACCAAGGCAGGACGAAGAACGCTTTTAGAAGAGCTGAGAAATTCCGCGCACTGCTGATTACTGTCACCATGAGTGACCGGTGCATCGAATGGGATGAAACACAAGCACAGAAGGGCGACCGCGCAGAAACACGGTCAATCCCAATTGAAAATCAAGGACGTATCGCCGGTGTATTAAGGACGTGAGGGTCGATTATGCACGATTTATAGGCTAGTCGGCCTGCTCTGCTTTAACACTGCCTCTACGCGCCCCAAACCAAGCGCGGTCAAGCTCGACGTGAAATTCATAGTTGGCCTTGGATGGTTCGAAGGCGCAAAATTTTCAGTTGACTAACGGCCGTAACATTTGAAAGCGGCATGACTCGATCTGTCAGTTAATGACAGCGTGTCATCGTGAGCGTACTGGCGGTTACTGCCTCTGCAAAGGTTGCGTTTGGTGTTTCGACTGTGTTCTTCACAATCATTGCGTTAGGCAAATTGTGACGTAGTATTGCATCAGATGCCCAAAACATGTTTATTGATATTATATTGATTGTTTACTTGGATGTTGTGGCGATCAGCCGTTATGCTCATCCTTAGATTTTTCTCGTCACTTCTCGAGCTCAAGCCGAGTTCAATTTTTTAAACATAGTTATGTGAAGTGTTGTTCGTCCAACTGTTTTGAAACTAGAACAGTGGTATTCATATCAAAGTACTCTGGATAGTTTACTGAGCAGGTTTACAGAACAGTTCACATTCACTTGATTCATTTGCAAGTTTTTCACAGAGTGGCTATAGAGACTGTTTTTTTTCAAATGTGTATTGATGTCACAATAAGTTACTTATTTTCACGATATTAATTAGCGCAAATGCTGACATTGAACAATAAATTAAACCAATGTGCTTTTCACAGTGCTCTGTATCAGTGCCAACAAGAATAGAGGAAAACGCTGGTGATAAACCAAAACTGTGAGTTTATAATGAAAAATCGATTGCTCTAAATATGTATCATGGCCAAAAAATAGCACAACGTTGTATGACTCTTGCACTTTTGGGACTTAGCACTCTTACAGGGTCCGAGAGATGTGAATTTGGGTCATTTTATATTGTAATTATCGTTTTGCCTTGTCATGATAGACATTTTTTATTCATTTTCTTACTGTCCATGCTATGTCGACTTCAACTATTCTCTTGTTTAATTTGTTTTTCAAGATTTGTAATTCTATGCCTGCGCAACAGTGCACCCTATCTATCATTTGTGGTTATGGTTTATTGCAAATACTTTTTTGGTAGTTAATTGCGCTAGCTAATTGTGCTCAATTTTTTTCTCTAAAACCGCATTAGTAACGCAAGGAAATTCTTTTGGGCTATTCTTTGCCTTTGCTTTCCATTTGGTGCTCTAATGAAATAATTTTCAGTCTTTAGACTTGTTATTTGAAGTGCTGTTCAGCA
The DNA here is from genome assembly GCA_030386875.1 of Morinoia aosen. Taxonomy (NCBI): domain Eukaryota; kingdom Metazoa; phylum Arthropoda; class Malacostraca; order Amphipoda; family Talitridae; genus Morinoia; species Morinoia aosen. The sequence continues at coordinate 71,625,771 of CM059559.1, forward strand.
TTCAGCCAATAAACAAGCACATTCAGTCAACTTTAAGTGCCTACGTATGTAATTTATGAATGATGCATTTCTTTTGCAAAATTTTTTTTTGCTGGTTCATTGGTCACCCAGCTGATGCAGGGTATTGAAAATTTACGTCGTAACTCTAATTTCATCCGTTATGTTCTTTAATGATATTCAAAATGTTCCCCTCCCTCAGGGGGATACAACTATTGTATCTATGGGAAGTAGCGCTCCTTGGGGGACAATGTGAGGGCCCGAGCTAAAGGTTAGGTAGGCCTTTTTGTTAAAATAACATAGGTTTTTGCTTGGTTACGGACCATATTTTTTCGGTTCACTGCTGTCCTGTTTTTTCAGCACCTACTACTTTCTTCTTCAACTTTGATCTTGTTTCATGAACTTCTTTCCCATCTTACTGTTTCTATGACCCTTCAGCATACATAGATTCCTCATTTTCTTATCTCCATACTAAATGGTGCCTTCCTCCGTCCTCTCTTTGATACGTTCAATTTTCGTAGCGGATGAGGAGGCCTAAACTAACTTATAATTTAATCTAATCTTCAAAATGTTCCCTCCAGGCAAATCATTTCCATAATGAACAAAAATGTGAGAGATCTATCGAGAATACTGTGCATATATAATGTACATGAGCGTTGAAATGGCTCTCTTTACACTTGAGTTGATATAACTTTATATTAGGAAAAAAATAAAATATATATTTTATTTGTTTATTTCTTGATGTATAGATTATCAAGAATATATATATATATATATATATATATATATATTCAGTATATTTTGGTAGTAACCCTTCCTTGATACAGGTTTCATTAAAAATAATGTCATATTGATTATTAACAATACTTTTGTTCAAATTTTCTAGTTTTCGGAAGAGTTTACTTTGTTCGAAATTTATTGAATTTAAAAGCTCCCCTAACGTTTTGTGATTAAAATTTTGCGACGCGTTTCGTCCTGTGTCCACGAACATCATCAGGCTAAAAATAGTTTGAGTTGTACAGCTAATAGAATGGAGAAGTGGGCAGAGTGGCTGCGGTTACCCGAATGTAGAAATGTGCATTTGATGCAAGTTAGAAGGTGTACAGTTGGTCTGCGAAGTGAGGAGGGCTAGGCGACCTAGGTTCCGTAGTGGAAGGTACATTCTCCGTTCTCAATTTTATTAGCTGCACAACTCAAACTATTTTTAGCCTGATGATGTCCGTGGACACAGGACGAAACGCGTCGCAAAATTTTAATCACAAAACGTTAGGGGAGCTTTTAAATTCAATAAATTTCGATCAAAGTAAACTCTTCCGAAAACTAGAAAAATTGAACAAAACCATTATTAATAATTATATAATCAATGTGGCATTATTTTTAGTGAAACATATATATATATATATATATATATATATATATATATATATATATATATAAACGGTGTTATGTAATTCGATGCACAGATTTTAACCAAATGCAGAAAAACGCAAAATAAAACGATTTTAATGAGTGACAAAACCTCGAAACTGCTTTGTTTTCGAGAAATGACCTGAAATAATTTCAGATTCCCGTAAGAATGGGCTTGACATGCAGCCAACGAGTAAAAACGAAACTTCTTTGGCACGCGCGCGCTTCAGGCTATTCTTACAGGAATCTATAATTATTTCAGATCATCATTTCTCGAAAACAAAGAAGTTGTGAGGTTTTGTCACTCCTGAAAATCGTTTTATTTTGCGTTTTTCTGCCTATGGTGAAAATCCGCATCGCATCACACAACACCCTGTAAATACCGGGTGTCCCACAGAAATGTCCCCGACTTTTCAATTGATTGTATATCCGCTTTAAATTAATATATTTGAAAGGTCTTTTTTCACAATGGAATGAATTTTGTTCCCTTTTCGGATAATTTAAGTTTTTGAAAATCGTTTACTAACCACTTTACAGTGATCGATTTGCTGAAACCGGTAGAACAACTAATTGCTCATAGGAAAAGTTCTCAAAACAACACTGGTGTTCTTCATTTCTCAATACATTACTTACTTCCTTATTTCACCATTTGAAGACACTTAAAATGCAGCTCACTCACGATCAAAGAATTTTCCTCGTATTAGAATATGAAGCAACGGTAAACTGTGAACAAGTAAGAGGAGCATTTAATTTTCTTTCTAATTTTCTAACTGTACGATACACAGTTTTCTTATCGGACGTGTATCTTTCCGGAAATTTTTCATTAATTGCTCTTCGAACTTTTTCACAGTTTTTCGTTGCCTCATAATCCAATACGATGAAAATTATTTGTTCGTTAGTGAACTGCATTTTAGGTGTCTTCAAACAATGAAATAAGGGAGTAAAAAACTTCTCAGAGCGTTTAAATACTTGGTGGTATGTAGGATACATCATTGGGAAATTATTATAAACAGTAAGTATTGAGAAATGAAGAACACCAGTGTTGTTGTTTTTAAATCATTTCCTTAGAACAATTATATTTTCTACCTCTTTCAGTAAATCGAACACTGTAAAGTGGTTATTAAACGATTTCAAAAAATTAGACTATTCGAAACGGAAACAAAATTTAATTCATTGTGAAAAAATACATTTTAAAAATTTTATTTTAAAGCGAAGATATAATCATTTAAAAACTCCGAGACATTTTTGTGGGACACGCGATATAATGTAGACACTCCTCAGAGGGATACAACTATTGTATCTGTGGGAGCTAGCGCTCCCAGGGAGGAAAATGTGAGGGCCCGAGCTATGAGTTAGGTAGGCCTTCTTTTTGCTGAAATAAAATTTTTTGTTATGTTAAAGGACCATATATTTTCGGTTCACTGCTGTCCGGTTTTTTAGCGCCTACTACTTTCTTCTTCAACTTTGATCTGGTTTCATGAACTTTTTTCTCAACTTACTGTTTTTATACCCTTTCTGCACAGATTCCGCGTTCCCTTAAAACGTTGACTACGTTTGTGCGATTGCTACGGTTGGTTCGGTTAAGTTGTGAGTAGCAGAATTTAGAAACTCTATGTACTGCTCAAGTCCATTCTTGTCCTTTATAAAAGGTGTGAGAAATAAAAGTGTACTATAATTTTTACCAGGTAGGTTCAAATCAATTCTAAAAAAGGTAGTGAAATTATGGAAATGCTATTCATTTATGCCGGTATTTAATGTACCTAATGGTACACATATGATATGTCCCAAAATGTAGTGCACGTGTTGATATTTGTTTGTTACATGCAGCATTTTAAATGGATTGTGATTTCATTTTCAATTCCTATATTATTTTGGCGTTTCATTGGTGAGAAGGCTGTGATTAATGGAAGTAAGATATTCATGTAAATTTTAATGTAGAGAATGTTTCATTTTTGTAATAAAAGTTCAAGAAAGAGCGGGATTCTATGTGCTTTCTAATGTATTGTCTTATGTACCTGAGCTCCCAGTTGCACGTGCCTCGATCTCATTGGATGTACAATATTGTTCTGAGCTAGCTTAATGAGTCAATACATTCAAAATGCATTAAGTGTGAATGTATTGTAAGATCCAAAGCTTCCAGTGCAATATTGTACACCCCGTGAGGCGAGGCACGTGCAACCGGGAGCGATTTTTTAACCTATAATCCATGGACGGCCAGCCGCGATTCGAATCTGGTCCTGAGGCGGTGAACGGCCGTTAGGTAGGGCGGAACAACGGCGATTCGCGTGCAGTTTTGTGTCCGAAAAAGTGGACATTTGACCCTTAAACCGCGCGTAATACAACTAAAAAACGCATAGGAACCGGCGCGTTCCCACCGGCAATACGTCCTTGATTTTCAATTGGGATGCAATGCAATCATGAATTAACGATTGCACCCGTCAGCTACTATTGTACTAGAAAGTATAGCAAAATAAAAATATCCAAAGACACACGGATAGAAGGGTGCTATTGCGATGGCCCGACCACCAAGAAAACAACACAACTCACCAAAAGGAAATGCCACATTAAAATACCATTTCGCTTGCATTAAGAAACAACGCAGCTATGGCCACGTACCCTACTAAATTACAAAATTTTCTTTTACGCATTCAATAACCACAAAAGTAGGAATCTTGATGTCCCCTGACGCTGATTAAAAAGACAAACGCAATAAATACACTTGACAGTTTGGACACCATTACGTGGTACTTTTCAATGACCTACATAATATGAGTTCGCATTTTTATTTTAATTCTCCCGTTCTTCTGAGATACGACGTCGCTGCTGCCTCAATGCTGACTCCATCTGACGTTGGTGGTACTCAATTTAGACTCAGGGTACTGTTGCGGTGGTGCTTCTCGTGCACCATCTTGCCGGCGTTGCTTGTTGACGCCATGCTATCTACGACGGTTGCCGATTTGTTGGTTGGTGCGCTTCGTTGGTGTTGGGAGATTGCCACCTCGTTCAGAGTTCTTGAGTTGAGCCTCGCTCGTTTGAGTGCTGAGGGAGCCTTATTATTGTAGATCTCGCAGATCAATTCTGCATCGCTGCAGACTTCGTGATTGCGTGGTGCCAATCGGTATGCTGAAGCTGCTTGCAAGCTTGGGGTTGACGCAGTATAAACTTGGGGTTGACGCAGGAAATTGGTTTCATGTGGTCGTAACAATTATGGCTGTAATTCTGTTTCTTGTCTTCATAATGAAACTGCTTTCCTAAATTCAACCTAATATTTCCCCGATACTCGCAGAGTACGAATTTTTCTCCAATGAAATCCTTATTATAAGTTCTTGTAACTTTTTGACGAACCATTTTCTACCGCACAGGTATTGAGAAAAAATTGTTAGTGTTAAAAGTCCCAACATTATATTAAAATTTGTTCAATGGAGTTCTGGTCACCCTAATTATTTCTGTTGGTTTAGTTATGTTGTTGTTAATTCCCACCATTTTTGCAAGCAATCAGCCGTTAGAGCTGCACCATGAACAAAAAGAAAATAGAGAGAGCATGTACAACACCAGCCACCCAAGCAAAACCCCCGGCTATGTCAGTAGATAACATTTCGGCTCATGGGATTAAGCAAACCTCCAAATATTGAAAACAGTGGTAATATCAAATCTAGTTGAAATCCTTTTCGCACCGAACACAACTTGATACTGTAATTTATATTTCCGAATCATAACTGTAGTCTTTAGATATCTGGCCTTGTTTTACAATTTCATGTTGAAATCATTCTGCTGTCTGACGCTATGAGCTTCCATATATATTTCAATACGTTTTGACAGTGTAACAACTCGGAAATTATCACGGGTGTATCGTACCTACAGGCTTCACTATTATTCGTAAAGGGTGATATCTTAAATATTAAGAATAGATAGAATATTTAATAATTCGTATAGTATTGTATGAATTTTAAGAAATAAGGTATTTATGAAATCCTGAAAAATACCAGTTTTTTGGAAATGTTTGTTATCATTGTACACCAGATATTAAAATCACTGGATTGGCCGTGTCTGGCATAGAAGTCACGTTTAAATTAATAATGCCTATGATTTTAATGCCCAAAAATGACCAGCTAGACAAAAGAACTACGATCTTCCATTTGGAATGTCTTCTTCCCTCTGACTCATCACCTTTGGATTTTTTCCTTTGGAGATGTCTCAAAAGAAGAGTTCACCGGGAACAACCCACAAATCTACACAAGCTTAAGGTATCCTCTGAGAAAGAAATCAAGCGAATTGGATCTGATCTTACCAGCGCCAAAATGGAGAACCTGCATAATCGCGCTGATATTTTGGGGCACTCAGGAGGGGCGCGACACATGAAGAATATTGTGTTCAAAAGTAATCAGAATTAGACTAGTATACTTTGGGATTACGGAAACATTTTGTATTTTTATTACCTTTATTAACTTAGGAGTTTTAAGCATCCATCTAGGCCCAATACTAAGAAATTTCCCTGCAAAAAGAATTACGGTCAAGGTAAATAAACACTCAATCTGATAATAAATCATTTTTGAAATCTTAGTTGAAAACAACACAGCTGCGAATAAAGCTTCTCCTAAAGTTTACTGTTCAGATTTGGGAGTCATTACTGTACAAAAAAAGTTCTTCGCAAATTATTTTGTGTAATGCTGAGAAGATTTAATTCCAGCATATGCAACACTCAAATAAAGCTGGTAACTGCATCTACTAGATTGCCTTCAGACATCATCATTTCTTCCTGTAAAAAACGAAATAAGAGCAGAACTTGAATTGCAATCGCATCAACTTTTTGCGTACTGAGACCCTTGATGAAATGGGTTGAATAATTGATGATAGAGGTTCATCAGTAGCCTAAATTGAATTTTGAAAATCTCTCGCATGAGTCTTTTTATATGATTCATCGTCTCCCACGTCCACTTATGAGTATTTCTCTGCTATACAACAAATGTTGTGATAGTCCTGCGTACTCACTTTGACTCTCCAGAACGAAAAGAACTGCGACCATCGTTCTTGACGATATAATTCGTTACGAGTTTTTACAATCTCATCTACGTTCATCATACATATATTGTGAGTGCCATCCCCTCAGAATAAAGCCTTTTAACGGCATTCTCCCCGTAACAAATGAGCTATAAAAGTCTGTTCCCCTCTCTTTCACCAAACATTTGAAGTCGCCAGCAACCGCCATTCAAGACATCTTCAAATCTCTATTTCCTCAATCTATTAAGGTAGATTTTGATGTTCATATGATGATTTCAAAATAGGAACTCATGTATAAGTTATTGATTTTTTTAGACCTATTCCCATATACTCGTACGTTTAGAAGATTTAAATATTTTCCTCCTTGTGACAAAATACGGTTGTCCAGTTGAATGGCAGTCTCTCATATGTACCTAACGCTAGACTTGACACCCGGACAACAATGATATGATCAATGAATCCACGAAGCTGTCCCTACCAAAATATCCCTTTGATCCCTCAAATAATTGCCATAAAATAGAAAATATCAAAATTAAACATATAAATGCTCGTAGCCTCAATAGTAAGCTCGATGGCATTAGAGTAATGTTGGTCACAAAAGACATTGACATCTTATGTGTTTCCGAGACATGGTTTGATTCACAAACCCAGAGCTCGTTCTTCAAATTTCCGATTACGAGCTGTACCGCTATGATGGCGAAAGAAGTAGCAAAGATAGTGGATCTTGTATTTTTGTGAAATAAATTTATTTTGCGCCTTCACTTTTAATAAATGAAGTGTGCGAGAGAATTGAAATGGTTTGGTTAAAAGTGCAAATAAATAGACATAAATCCATCATTAACCGCAGCCTTTACTGGCACCCATCGGCTCCTCAACCTACAACACTAGAATTCATTGAGAAAATTTTTAAGAAATTCTAGCTACAAAAAGTCATTATTTGCTTCCGGCGATTTTAATATTGACTTTAACGGATGAAAAAATCAGCTTAAAAACAGTGGTATTAACTAAACCTTTCAAAAATAGTAAAAGAACCAATTAAACTCTTCTCGATCAGGCAATCACAAACAAACCTACGGCAATACTTAGTACAATTATATCACCTTCTGTCGCTGATCACCACTCTGTAGAATGTAAAATTAATATTGCAATGGAAAGATAAAACTATCGTTCCATTACTTACCACTTGAAAAGTCAATATTCACCGTAACTGTTTCATGAAAAACTCCTAAACATATTCACTGAATTTCAGAATATGATGCAATCTGACGAAGTGGACATTCAAGTTTCAATCTTCAACGAGAACTTTACAGCAGCTCTCAATGACTGTGCACCTTATATCACCAAAAAAAACTAAGCCAAATCGCACTGTGTGGATTACATACGAAATTAAAGAACTGAGCAGAGGAAAGAAAACTTACTTGCGATAGTACAAAGAAAATAGGTCAAACAGTACTTTATACAAGAGATATAAAGAACTTGAAAAGATGCTTCGGGAGAAAATCACACAAGAAAAACAAACTCACTCTCACCAAAAACTATTAAAGGCAAATAATAACCCAAAACGTACATGGGAAATCATCAGTGAAGTGGCTCAATTTAAAAATTTAGACCGCCATAGTAATTTTGAGAATCCCTTGGAAAAAGCTACAGAGTTCAACACATTATTTTCAAAAGTAGGTGCACAAGTTTTCAATGAAGTTAGTAATACAAATCCAACTCAACTGGCAGCTGAAAATTCGTGCCCTACCACACTTTCAAAGGCTGGTGCCCTGTGGAGAACACGGCCTGTCGATTTACCAGAGTTACGGAATATCTTGCACTCATTAAAAATCACAGAAGCAGTCTGACATGATGGAATCAGCCTTCAATACATAAAATACAGTTTTCCAGTCACAGCACAATTGATTCGTTTGATTATCTACACATCAATAGCAACTAATAAATTTCCAAACCATTAGAAACACTCCATAATTATACCGTTGCATTAAACTGGTGACATAAAAACAGCGTCAAATTACAGGCCTATAAGCCTTTTACCTGTCCTGTCCAAAATATTGGAAAAAGTGGTAACAAATCAACTGTCATTTCACTTGGACGAGTCGAACTTACTTTATCGAAATAAATATGCCTATAGGAGGAACACTAGCACTCAAGACGCCATGCTTAATATCACTGAAAAAATTTGCAGCGATATCGATCAAAAAAATGTAACACTTTTGGTGCTACTCGATCTCTCCGAAGCATTCGACAGCGTCGAACATGATCAACTCCTACGGAGAATATTGAACTTAGGAGTTGATACGCATTGGTTTTAATGCTACCTATCAAACCGCTCTCATGCTACCCATCAAACCGGTGTCTTAGATAACAAGTTGTGCCCATTCCTCCAAAGTAACTTTGGTGTCCCTCCGATATCCATTCTGGGACCGCTATTGTTTTCTATTTTCATTAACGATTTTCCTCCAATGCCATCTAACACTCGAATCTCTATGTATGCATATGATGTTCAAATTGCAATGACAAGCTCTGTATTAGAAATACCACAGACGCGAATTGGAGCTGAAGCCCTACTGATCAGCCTCAAGTCATGGTATGACCGAAATGGTCTCATGCTAAACGCGAGTAAAACGCAATTCATTATTTTTGGATCCCAATATGCAATAAAAAATATTTAAAATCTAAATATAACTCGTACGGTTGGGAATGATAAAATTCACCCAACAGAAAAAGTAAAAAATTTTGGCATTTGGTTCGATAGAAACATCTTTAAATACCACGTTGATAAAACTGCAACACAATTCAAGGGATTATTGTCTTTTTATCTTATAAAACCTATACTTAACGAAGAATCTAGATCATTGGCCGTGCAATCTTTGGTTTTATCACGTATCGACTATTGTAGCCTGAAAAGGGGAGATATAACCTCAATATCTTCAAAAGATTTACAAAAGAGCATGAATTTCGCAGCTAAGGCAGTATACAAAGGTAAATTCAAAAAAGTGATCACGTAACACCTCTCCTAAATAAGCTCGGCTGGTCTCCTATTCAGGAAAGGTTTCCAGCCCCCTACCGTCCCCAACCTAAAGCCGAATAGGAGACATGATGTCTTAATCGAATTCCGTTCATCTAACATTGGGTAGAAAGCTCTGTCACTATCAGGCGCCTAACTGTGGAACAAACTCCTCCAGAGCGTCAAAACTCCTCAAACGTTACGAGAATTCAAAACTAAAATAGATCATTATCTTGCGTCTACACAATAAGTCTGAACTGCATTACTTACTGGAAAATTAGTCAGGTATTTTTGTTGCTATTTATCCTATCTTTCATTACAATATACAACTATGAAGACATCTTTTTAATATGCAAATGAAGTATGACAGCTTGGATGCAAATAATAAGTACATGTATGTATGCACAAGTGACGCTCGTACGTATGTATATATATGTGTATGCATGTATATATATAGGTGTATACTATATATATATATATATAGAACATGTTCCTGTCCTTAAATGCCCTGTCTTGTTAATTTTGTGTGACAATGTGGTGTCCCTTACGCTCTTTGAGTAAATTTTGACCACACTATTTTAGGTTGTTTCTACTTTCTCGTTTTGTCCCAGCAATTTTGCAAACATTATGGTTAGCATTGAACAACGATCCTTCTCATGTATTTGAATCCGGTGTACTCTTTTGTGCCAATGTTAGTAGCACAGGAAATATAATTTTGTGTTATTGCAATTAAGGATCCGAATCATTATCTTTAACAATTAACATGGGTAATACGATAACCAGGTCTCAACAACAGTACTTACGGTCACAACATTTATATTATTCATGTGTCTGGTTACTCATTTTCTTCATAAAATTGTATTCGCGGATTTTTTTGCGAATAAAAAAAAACTTCTATAAACAATACAACTATGTACTCATATCGCAACACAAGAAGTAAATTTACATTCAACACTAATCAGCAATTGAATTAAATTCTGAGGATATAATTTGCCATGGTATGCTGAATAAACATACCTAACTGTGTTCAATGAGTTAAATGATGAAATCAATGGAAATTAGTACGAAATTGAAGTTGAATGCTTTTTGTAGCTTCATAAAATTCTTTTCAGAACATGTACTTATTGCCCTAAATTTCACGTTTTCCTTGGAAACAATACTCAAATATTTAAGGACAGCGTCCCCCATAGGATTCCAGGATTTTAAAATCATGGGTAAAATTGGGATTATAGCTGCAATAGGAAGTGTAGGAGGTCAGTGACATCCTGTGAAAAAATGAGACTCGTACGTTCACTCGTTCGCCCGCTACGGGGGCTTCAAGAATACTCGGCTTGACGTAGCTATGTCATCTTCTATATCTATTTATTACTGTATAATGACTTCAACGGTTCTAGCTGACCCCATAAATAATAACGAAGAAAAATTGAGATTTTTTATATTTACCTAATATGCCTTTTTTTAAAGGTTCGGAATGTGGGGTTTCAAAATGCTTCTCATCCTACAGTTTTCAAGCTACAGTGATGATTTTCATATCATTGGATGCGAAATGACAAGGGCTTTCAAAAAGCTAACATGGCGATTCGATATTCATTTTTGATAAAAATTTTCGACGTCATAATGTACGAAAGAAGACATGCCTTGGAATTTTCATGTTTTTCTCATTTTAAACTGAAAGTTTGAAGAATGCCATATTAGTTTTTGGAATTTTCAAATATCTCCGCATCCAATGACACCAAAATCATCACTGTAGCTCAAAAACTGTGTGAGGAAAAACATTTAAAAAAAACCCTAAAAATCTCATTTTCTATGGGGAAAATCGCATTTTTCCATAGATGATCAACGATTTTAAATTGCATTGTCTATCAGCTCAATAAATTCCAGGGCTCTAGGTTCAATAATAAAAAAAGTTCGGATGGGGGACGTTGTCCTTAAACTGCCGCAATATTTTACTATTTGTCTAGATATTAAATTTCTGGCCATCTAGGCTCACACCGCTCGTACGCTGAAATTTCATTTCAATTAAAAAACTTAACAACTGCAAAATAAATCATTTTTAGGAGGGACGAGTAGAACCGAACTCATCTGTAGATCTCACGTTACGAAAATTCACCCGATGTAACAAAACATGTCGGGGAAATATAACAAAAAATTTGATTCAGCGAAGAAAATGGTAATTTTAGGAAGGCTGTCCGAATTCATGCTGTAAAATATGAATGATGACCACTTCTTCCATGTTAAGAGTTTTAAATTCATAGCTTTGTACGTGCAAAATCATCAAGTGTATATACAGATTTAAAATGAATCAATTTATTGGAGTGGGCTGGGAAGCTACACACGATATACCACTCGTAAAAATGACAGGGAAGCGCATATAAACACTAACTTGCCGTGCAGTTGCGTTCATCGCTGAGGTCGTCGCAGTTGTCGTACCCGTCGCATACGTTTGACTCGTAAAGGCAAATTCCGCTGGTCTCACACTGGAAACGATTTGAAGGGCACGTTCCTGGCATAGAAAAACGTTTCTTTGGACGAAGGAAATTTGCATGAAACATTCAATTAAGAGTGAAATTTTTTTATAAGTGGAACATTGGAACATTTTATAGGAGTACTTCAGAAGTTTTGAGTTTTACACCATTCTATTTGACAGTATGTATTCACGTGCAATTGTATAGCATTTGAGAATTTAATATGTCATTTTATGTATCTACAAGTTTTTAAATATATCGAATGAAGAAGGGTACCAAGGGCGATATAAAGAGCAGGAAATCAGCGACACTTGGGAAGGAACGCAAGGGTAGCATTCCGCCGGTGGAAAGGTGATGACAGTTTCACCGTGATGTAGGGAGGCGTATGTTAGGGTAGCTGAGGGGTGAAGCGTGTGAATACTTCCCTTTAAGTGTAGACTTTGTAGGCCTAAACGAACGTCAAAAGTTGAATGATGAAAATTCGATTCTAAATTGAGGGGGTACAATGACTCTAAGGGATCAAGGTAATGTAGATACTAATAAAATTTACATGTTCGCGCGGGGGAATGGCGAGGGACTTCTGAAGGCTGAACATTTCGCTAGAAACCTCGAAGGGAAGCGCTTAAGCAGTCCTTAACCGGAGGGCTGTGGGTCCATTAACCCTTTAACGCCCAAGTGGACTGTACGGTCCTCTTTCAAAAATAACAATAATATATTGTATTTCTTATTCAATTTGTTCACTAATGTGTCCTTTGAACTTCACTGCCGAGTGGCAGTTCCTTCCCCATCTTGATAACAGTGACTACCTAATGCCAGTGTCGGTTTAGTGATAGTGGTTGTTATAACGGTAATATGAGTATAAAAATGTGGGCGTTAAAGGGTTAAGCGGCGTCAGAGAATAACAGGGACTCTGTTGCTAGTGTCAGCCGAGTACGTGTGTTACACATCTATGCTGTACCAATCTGTGCTATGTAGATCCGATACTTGTTTAAAACAGGAGTTATGTAATCAGTTAAGATATTGTGCACAATCATATTAAATGAATCAAATTGCGATATGTATTGTATATTATTAGGAACGATTCATGCGACCTAACGGCGAGTGTGGCGACTTCATCTTTAAGTCATTTCAAACATCAGGGACTAAAGTTAAACTTTCTGTCAGTTTCAATTATATTATTTCTAATATTGTGGGAATAGAGCTTACGCTTTCATTAATGTAAATTTCATAAATTTCCTAAAGCTTACGCTTTTTCTTCGTGGGTAGAAAGTATCCGCTGTCATAAATAAGTTACTTCATTTACAAAACTGGAAATAGGCACTTTAAAAAATAGAAAGCTGTCTCGCTAATGTTGTACCAAATTAGAATGAAATTCTTGTTTCAAATTGAATTCGCTTAAATGTAAATAATGTATTACAATGCATTCATTTTCAGCACAGTAAAACTTTATCATCAATTCAATGAAATTTACCTACATTGGAACAAATTAAAATGATGAGTTGATAACAATGAATCTTGGGTCTCAGGAGGGTGGAAAAACAATCATCGAAGTGCGAACAAGATTTCGCTTACACACTAGATTCAAGAGTTCACTAGATTACACACTTCATCTCGTCACTAAAAACTAGAGACAACAGTAACCATAACCTGTTTCTTACGTCGTTGACGAGAGTGGAAATCACGTGACAGTATTGAAATACGGGATTTAGATCGTTAGAAGAGTGATCGAGAAGGCAAAATTTCTTCGGTGTACATAATGATTTGATGTTCGAAGTTAAGTGAGGTGTGAATAGATTTTACGCCTGGCTTCACATTCTTATTAGTGTTCTAATGTACTATTTTGAGCCCGTATACTGTTTATTCTTGTACAATCAATTTTCTCATTGGGATGACGTATGAATGTTGTGCATTCGCACTCTTTTTCGCACAGGCAATATTTAGCTCCTGTGCTTACTCCTGCTAATAAATAAATTAATCTTTTGGTATGTCACTATTGCCCTCATGTTGCTCTGGCAGCATGAAATTTTCTCTCTATCTCTTATTTCTTTGTTTCTGTGAATCTTTCAAATCAAATCGATCTACTTTCGTTTCTCTCTCTATCGAGGGTTTCTATCCCCGCTCCTCAAATGTATACTCTCCCTACTCAATACTCATGTGAGAAGGGGAATGATGCCGTAATAAAATATAAAATAAGTCATATGTGAATTTACCTGTGGCCAGGTAAAGCTGGAATGATGAAAATCTAAGATAATCATGCAAACTAAAATATTTCAAGCTACATCACACGCGAGCATCGTTTATACGAGCATCATGACAAAAACTGACTAAAAATTTACGGGAAGAAAACTTCACGCAAATATTAAGAAAGTTTTTTCTCCTAATATCCCACAAATTCACGCATTTTTAACCTTTCATCATAATATCTGTATCTAATCTGCATCATCATTAGAACTGTATCCGTAACACTCTCTTAATGCAAACATTTTAGATTATGGCACGCCTATTTTCCGTGTGCCACTAATCACTGCAAATTCTACACAGAGTGAACAATAATTGTAGACACCCCCAAATAAGAGATACACCTGCTCCTCAAATGATGGAACGACTTGTACAGACGATTCCCCCTCATTTCATAAACCAAACCTGAACGTAATGAACAACAGTAGTGACATCACAAAGCCCACAAACAGGAATAATACATTTCCTGTATGAGACTCGCTAACCTTATTTCTTAGTGTTAATGAGTACTGATATTTAGCTATATTTGTTTCTTATTCCTAAGCCTCTCAGCAATTGGTCACCTCAAACAATTTAACTGCCTGCATTCACTACATTCGTTCAAATTTAACGCTGATACCGAACTTTTATAGACTGTAACCGATGCTTAAGGCGACTGTAACCGATGCTGTAACCCTTGTCGCTCCGATGGTCATTTTTTATGTTTTTGTTGGAAAAGGACCCTTATGTGGTGGACTATTCTGGCCTAAAATTTTATGGCGCTACGGACAATAGATCCCCCCAGGGAGGGGGGGGGGTAAGGGAACCAAAATCTTTAATTGTCGACCCCATTTCTACCCCATATAAAAAGACAACATAACGGGAAATATAAAGTTTGCGACGCCTATATATTTCTTTGATATGTTCCAAGGATTCCTAAACTGTCTTTGCTTTTGTTCTAGCATCAAAACTGAATGAGGAGATACGTCTTGAAATATCAATATCAGTGAAATATCAATACCTATAAACCATTATGTCTATTTTTGCAAAAACTAAGGCCTAAATCAAAAAAATGAATAGATGAAATTGTGTTTTTTAAAAAAGTTAAATATAATAGTCAAATTTCATAAGAATCAAACTGAAAATAAAAATTTCATATTTTTGGAATTTTTTTTGGGTGGGGGTTTGGAAATCACAATTCACAGTGTGAATATGAATTTTTGTACGGAAATTATCGAAACAAAAGTTAAAACTGCATTCAATTACATACATTGTCCATTATATTACACTTCAAAAAAAATTTGGTTTATGGCTTACACCAACACCTCTAACGTTCAACATTCAAAACGCTACTCCTCATTTAGTTTTGATGCTGGAACAAAACCAAAGACAGTTTTGGAATCCTTGGAACATTTCTAACAATATAAAAGAAAGATTTTTCCAAATTTGAGAAAAAAAAGTTATATAGCTCTAAACTCAAATATAATTTCTTCGTGATGTAATATTAAAAATTGCTTGTAACGAAAAAAATTTTAAATTTAAAATTTTCCTTCTTTTTTATTGTTAGAAATGCTTTAAGGATTCTAAAACTGGCTTTGGTTTTGTTCTAGCATTAAAAATCAATGATGAGTAGCATTTTGAAATATATATACATAAAAATTTACCAAAAAACTAATTTTTCGTAAAAAAAATAAGGCCTTAATCGAAAAAGTAACACGAGTCAAAAGTGTTTACTTTCAAAAAATACATATTCTGACCAATTTCCAAACGAATCGGACGAAAAAAGTTGAACAGCCGGCTTGACCTCCTTAATTAAACGTTACTTACGACCTGCATTGCCATCATTCCTGTTCTTCAACTGACGCAAAACCGCACAACTGCGTTCACATCAACATAGACTATAGAACTAATAAGTGTTTAATACAGAAATTGGAGCAGTGCTGTAGCTTGAAATGCTCGGTATATCATCAGCTGTTTATCTAGAATGAGTAAGTAATCTCGCAAAATGAAATGAGAGAAAATATTGTGCTTCAAAAGATTAGTACGAAGTGAAGACTCTATTCCTGTTAAAGTTTATAATTTCTCGAGTGTCTTTCGAGCTGGAACAGCAAAATATTTTGAAAATGAAACTACGGCAATTAATTCAAGTGTACCGGTATCTATGCATGAAATTTTGATCGTGAATGAAACAAGGAAGCGCATAAAAACACCAACTTGCTGTGCAGTTGCGTTCGTCGCTGGCATCGTCGCAGTGGTCGTACCCGTCGCATACGTGTGACTCGTAAATGCAGACTCCGCTCGTCTCACATTGGAAGTAATTTGAAAGGCACGTTCCTGGTGTGGGAAAATTTTATTTTCGATAACTATCAATTTTTTCGATTTATTATTAGACTATGAGGTATTTTTCCCCTTCCTTACCTCAACGAAAGTGTTCAAAGGGAGGAAGGTTGAAGGCACCATTCAGTATAGAGTTAAGGTACGCAGAAGGACAAGGTGTGTTCCTCCACAGATCCCATGCACATAATAAGTAAATTGAGGAGGAAGGTTCTGAAACAAGATAAAAGTTGAAGAAAAATGTATTGCGTGCTGATGAAGAAGGAAATGGTGAACAGATAATAGATGGTCCTAAACACAACAGAACCATTTTATTCAGTCACTTATATATTGGTAACGCCTCCAGCTCCCTAAATCAAACCTGCCTTAAAATACAACAGAACAATAATGGTGACATTACTCAACCTGGCCCCAATAACTACTCCATCGCACACCACTCGTTACCCTTATGTCAGGGTCTCAATTTCAGTCCTTTTTGTGGCCATATTTTTCAGCCTTATTCGTGAATGCTACCATTTCTGTGCACTTACAATTCTTAAATGCATTAAGCATAACATGAACTGCGCAGAAACTTTGAAATTTGCAGCTATCTCCCATGCACACTATGTGAAAAGCCCTTAAAAATAATTAAGCCCTTAAATTCTTCAGTTTGGGGATAAATTTGCTTCACATGTTTTCCTAACTCGGACATATCTATGTATTAATACGCTAACCTGTGCGTCACAACCTTCAACATCATTGCGGTATCTATGATCCGGGTTGGCTCGCGTCGGGTCGCGTTGCATTGGAAAGAGAAAGAGACAGGGAAAGGGGAAGAGTAATTTTTTTATATTGTGTTACTTCATTTATTTATTTTTTGTTCATTTATCCAATTTTCAATTTTTTTCCTTTTTTTTTATTTTCATTATTTTTATTTTTCATTTATTTATTTAATTTTATATTTCATTTTATATTTTGATTTATTTTTCATTTACATAAATTTTAAATTTTGATTTTTTTTCTATTCAATTTGTAAGTTTTGGTTAATATTTTATTTTTTATTTTCGATTTATTTTCAATAATTTTTTAATTTTATATTTTTTCGGTTTTTCGTTTTTCAATTTTCTTATTTTTCATTTGTTTTGTTTTTAGTTTTGTATCTATTCAATGTTTTCCAATTTTTTCTACTCGTATTTATTCAATTATTTCATATTTTCATCTATTTAATTTTTTTTTCTCTTCATTTAATTTTAAATCATATTTATTTTGATATTTTATTGTTTTTTGTTTTAATTTTTAGGTATTTTTTCAAGGCTTTTATATTTGATTTAGGTTTTTTTCAATTTTTTCAATATTATTAGTTATTTATTTTTTCATTTGTGTTTTTTATTATTTTTGTTGTTTTTATTATATGAATCATTTTTTATAATTTATGTTATTTTGCATTTTTAAAATTTTTGAATTAAATTTTCATTTTTTTATTCATTCAGTGTTTGTGTTAGTTTGTGTGGGTACACCTCTGGGTTTTTACGGGTCCACCTAGCTCAACGATGACATTGGTCATGTTAGGTTAAGATAGGTAGGGTTAGGATAGGTCAAGTTGGGTCAGTTTAGGATGGAATAGGTTAGGTCAGGATTGATTAGGTTAGGTCGGGAAAGGTTAGGTCAAGATTGGTTAGGTTAGGATAGGTTAGCATAGGTTAAGTAATGTTGACGACATAATTTCACGGGTCAACGGTTTTTTATGTTCGACATATCAGAAAAGCTTCGGTTAGCATAGGATAGGTTAGTTTATACTATGTTAGGATGGGTTAGGTTAGGATATGTTATGTTAGAATTTGTTGGGCAATGTTGACCGAATTTTCTCACGGGTCTACCTAGCCTAACAATGACATTGGTTAGGTTAATTAAGGGGAGGATAGGTTAGGATAGGATTGGTTAAGATATGTTAGGTTACGCTAGGTTAAGATATGTTAAGTTACGATGGGTTAAGTTATCATAGTGTCAGGCCGCGCAAGTGTTGACGAGTCTTTTGTTATAGTTACCCATAACCTTAAGCATTTTCTTTATGTGTTCAGTTCCCGGTACAGGCCCTAGGTCTGATTCTCCGCACTGATGATGCGTCTGTGCATTTACTTTAGTTGGCCCTTAAGTTTCATTTGTATTGTATTTTATTATTCTTATACTATTTTGATTACTTAGCTGAATGGCACAAGCATCTAAAATGTAATTTTGCGTGTTGTATTGTGTTATGCAGTAGCTCATGTCTATGTAAGATATTTTCACAGAGAAGTAAATAAAATCATGTTCTTTGCTGAAATGTATCTGTCTATTCAAGAGGCTTGTAACGAGATTCTGCAATGAAAAATTCACATCCTGAGGTCGAAAGAGCTTTCCTTTCTCCTTATTTACACAGGCTTTAGTCAAATTCGACACTCTTGCCTAAAAAGGAGCTCAAGGAAACCATCTTGGGAGGACAAACTATTCCGCATAGTTTGTCTCAAAGGAAGACGCTGTCGCAGTTCGGCACTAACAGAATTTACTTCTGTTGCCCTAACGGACTGAGTACAGCGCAGACAGTTTCTCGTCTTCCTAACGATACCGCCGTAGTTCGTCATAAACAGAATTTACTTCTGTTGCCCTAGCGGACTAAATACGGCGTAGGCGGTATCCACACACACCTCACTCTAGCGGTGCCACCGTAGTTCAGCTCATACAGAAACTACTTCTGTTGCCCTAGCGGACTAAATACGGCGTAGGCGGTTCCCCCACGAACCTCAGGAAGGGCCGCTGCACAGAAAAGCAAGCCCCCGGAAAAAGGTAGCTGCACAGAAGACAGCCCCTTTTCCACGAACCCTCACGTCGACCGCACGACGGTATCGACACATAGGTTAGGTAATGTTGACGGTTTTTTTTTCACGGGTCTGCGTTTTTTATCTTTGACATATCATGAAACGTTCGTTTAGCATAATCAGGAAAAGATCAGTTAGAATTTGTTAGGTAAAATTGAATTTTTTTCACGAGTTCCCGTTTTTTCGTTTGACATTATCAGGAGAGGTTAGGTTAGGGTAGGTTAGGATAGGTTAGGTTAGTATAGGTTAGGTAATATTGACGGAAGTTTTCCAAGGGTCCACGGTTTTTTATGTTCGACGTATTGTCAGGATCTGTTCGGTTAGGATAGTATAGGTTAGGTTAGAGTAAGTTATGTTGGAATTGGTAAGGTGATGTTGATGAATTTTTTTCAAGGGTCCACCTAGCTTAACGGTATCATCGTTCGTGGAATTTCCACAGGTCCTGCTAGTTGTAATTAACACGCTATCTGCCACTCCCTAAGAAACTTCCATTATTCTTTAAGAAAATTCCTTTATATGAAACGTGAACAAGTGCTCGCTTCCCTATCGTTTGAACATGTGGTCAAACGTGATAACAACCATATGTACCCAGACTTCACTGAAGAAACGTTTGACGCACACCACAAGAGAGTCAAAAACTTCCAGAGCCGTCCTCCCACCTACTGGTGCGTAAAACATTTCATAAAGTATTAAGATAACTAAATACATAGTACATAGAAACATAGAGCACACCATTGCTCTATGTTTCCCTGTACGAAGGAAAAAATGAAAATGTTTCGAAATTTATAGCCTGCATTCGCTGCATTTATTCGATGCTATGACAACAGCAAATTTCTGAAGTCAGTCAATGTTGCTGAGTTATCCCACCTGACTCACGGTGCTATCGTTCATATACTGCAACAAAAAAAGAGCAATGCAAAAGTTGTGTTGTTTCCAGTTAGATTTTGGAATGCGTTAGCTTCAGGCTCTCAATTGCTTTCAGATATTAGAGCAAAGTGTACACTGATTACTTTTTCTTTTATTCAACTACATGTATATCACAAACCCGTAAAGGATTCATAAAACACTGTCTGATAAACTCTGTTGAAAAATTTCATGAAAAATTATCCATAAACGGTGTGAAGTTGAACACTTCACTCTGTAGGGCTATTAGGTGGAGACTTTTTCTTTGAGTTAATGCAACAGAATATATTGATGAATAATTATAGCCACTTATGTGAGCGGAATAGGTACCTCCACCACTCGATATTTCAATTGCAAATGCGTTGAAAAGACGCACACCAGAAAAAAACAACTTGCTGTGCAGTTGTGTTCGTCGCTGCCGTCGTCGCAGTTGTCGTATCCGTCGCACACATATGACTCGTAAGTGCAAACTCCGCTGGTCTCACATTGGAACTGGTATGGGAGGCACGTTCCTGGTGTGAAAAAAAAAACGTTTCATTGCTTGAATGAAATTGACATGAAGCTTACATCGTAAACGAAAAATATTTTTCATAAGTGGAATATTGCATCATTTTATTGGAAGGCATAGTAGTTTTATCACTGAGAGCGACGCTGAGGAAGGAACTCAAAGGTAGTATACAGATGGAGAACAGGTGTCACGAGATTTGGTCCCGCCTCATTACTAAATTGCTTTAGTAAGGAAATCAGGTTCTCGGAATTGAGGAATTGGTATACCTCCAACGATGACACAATATACAAGGAATGCAAGGGAATATAAAAGAACACAGTCACTACGGGAAACAAACCACTGGTACATATACTAAACTTAGGATTGTACTCACCGATGATTAGAGACCCGACTTACATCAGCGCATTTCTGTGCGTTAGCTGCCTCGGTGAAATATGGTACTAGCGAAGACAGGTTATAAAACTCCATATGGAAGGGCTGATGTTATTTTCCTGGTAAAATGCATCCTACTATAAAACTTTAACCGTAAATTACTGGTACTGTAAGTCATACAAGTTGACAAGTGCTGCTCTGCCTAATTGTCCGGTCAAATTCTTTAAATCAACTACACACCGAACACATGAAAATAATGCCTAACTATCGGAGGCGCACTCCAACGGCACAGTAGATGGTTATTAGCCTCGGCTCATAAATTCATTCGCCCAAGAGCAGCTTCAGTTCAAATCCCTGGTTCATACACCGTGCAGATAATGTCTTTCGACGTTTTCCGAAGAGACCGAACTTGCAAACAAAAAGGAACCGCCCTCCTGTAGGACAACAAAATTTACCGATTATTTTGATTCTACAATTTTTCTCATATGTATATGTACATATTCCACATTTAATTCAAGTGCACCAATTTTCTTTTTCATTTATATGAACCTATTGTTTCCAACGTTATCTATCGTAACAAAAGAACGAGTCTTACCCGCCCTGACGAAGCTACTAAAAAATTTTTCTTCTAAACGACCTCCACGGTACGGGACCTTCTTCCCTCTGCAAAAGTAGATGCAAAATTTTAATCTACAGATAAAAAAAAAATTATCCTAACAAGTTTCACTTCTCACTTATTTTTCAACGTATGACATTTTAAGTTAACACCTAGTCACGACGCACCTTATCGAAAGGGTGGCAAAAACTTACTAACTCTTGTTCTCCACGCTACCCAGAGTGTTCTTTGAGGGCTGCCCTCTTTCCAATACATGACCAATAGTACTTCTCCCGCACTTCCAAAATACACGCCTACTCCATTCCAATTGGCTGTTCTGGTGCTCGCCTGCACCTTACTCGCTGTGACAAGAACGCGACTTATCCCTCCCTCTTTTAGGAGTCAATCTTGAAGTCAGAAATCGTTGCTATGGTTACTCTGAATCTTAAGTACAGCGATCTGTCACTGTCACCCCTCGTGGTTTTTTTTTTACCAGCGTGTTCGGCGAACGAGGCTTCCCACGGCTCTACACTGGACTGGGCCTATAGGTTAGCAATAAATTTTGCGTGCGGTTACGCACTGCCCCTCTGTTCGGGCTCTCGAGGTCTGATTACAAAGCAAACATTAGCCCTAGACTCGAGTGCACAACATCGCTCACACGATACATAAACTTATGTTGAATCCAAACATTCAGGCCTATAAAACACATGTTGGAGTGACCCATCTGTACCGCTGGAATGCGCCTGAACACAATTTATAAACTCACAATTTAGTTCAAACAAAAAACTGCAGTAAATATGCACAACTTATCCCAAAAATTTAAACACACAAGTATATCCCAACACAGGGTATGAGAGTCGTACCGTGATGTGAGGAACCTGTGTTGGATTGCTGAATAAGTAAAGCGTGGGGATGCTTCCTTTAATAGAGGCTTTGTGGGCCTAAACGTACTTCAAAATTTGAGTGACGAAAATTCAATTCTAAATTGAGACTTGCAACGACACTGATGGATCACGGTAATATAGATCCGTATAAAGTTTAAGAGTTCGCAGTAGGAATGTTGAGGGCCTTCCAAAGGCTGAACATTTCGCTGGAAATCTCGGTGGGAAGCGTTGGAGCACTCCTAAACCTGAGGGCTGTGGGTCCATTTAAGCGCATCAGAGAATAATGTGGATTAAATTAGGTTGGAGCACTCTTGCAAGTTTAAAAAAAAATGATAGCAGAGACAGCTGATTTTAAAATCATTTTAATTTGTGAACGTTTCGGCTTCAAGCTCAAACCATTATCAGCACATGTAAAAGATAATTGAAATACAGAAGATCAGACATGGCTAAAGGGTAGTAGTCCGCTAGACTTTAAGTCAATTTTTACAGGAGGTATGTTGACGACACTTTTGTTATATTCCGTGAGGAGTGTCATGCTATGAAATTCTTGGAATACATCAATTCCAAGCACGCCAATTTGAAATTTACGATGGAATGTGAGACAAATCATAAGCTTGCCTCTCTAGACTGTTCCGTGGAAAAACGAAATCAAAGATTCGTAACTTCTGTTTATAGGAAAATTACCTTTACGGGCTTAAGCACTAGCTTTTTTAGTTTTTGTTCATTTAGATTTAAACTCAATAGCGTTAAAACCTTGCTGCATCGCGCATTTCATATAAGTTCAACCTACCTCAATATGCCTGATGAATTTAATTGTCTACAAACTTTTTTCAGCAACAATGGTTTTGCAAATAACCTAATCTCTAAAATTATAAGGCTATTTCTAGACAAAAAATATAAACCGACTTACTCTGAGACAACTGTAAAGAAAAAAAATTCTATTGTAACCTGCTTTATTATGGTGCACAGTCCGAGAAGCTTGCCAGTGACGTTTCAAAGCTGGTGGAGAAATTTTACAACTGCTTAGATTTTATTCCAATACTGACAAACAAATGTACTATAGGATCGTTTTTTTTAGATTTAAAGACCGTCTGCCTAGTGAACTGTGCTCGCGCATAATCTATAAGTTTTGTTGCCTGCTGTGCGGGTCTAGCTATGTGGGTTGCATCCAGCGTAGTTTTAGAACTAGATTTTTCGAACACATCGGTAGGAGCTCCAGAACGGGTAGAGTTTTAGCTAAGCCATCTTTTTCAGACATTAGGGATCACACTGAGTAGTGTAGTGTAATAGTAAACAAATCTGATTTTTCAATTTTAGGTTTCTGTTAAAAAAAAACGACCTGCATATCCTAGAATCTCGTTACATTGAACAATTGAAACCAGCTCTAAATTCATTGTTGTTGTCATTCCAGTTAGAAGTAGCCTGATTTTCAAAAATGAATTGCAGGATAATCTCTCAATTCCCTTTTTTTTACCATTTTTTACTACTTTTTGTACTATTTTAAATTTTATTCTTTTTGTCCTTTAGCCATGTCTGATCTTCAGTATTTCAATTATCTTTCACAGGTGTTGATAATGGCTTGAGCTTGAAGCCGAAACGTTCAAAAATTACAATGATTTTAAAATCAGCTGTCTTTGCAATCATTTATATTATAATATGGATTATTTTGCTAGTGTCAGCCGAGCACGTGTGTTACACATCTGTGCTGTGCCAATTTGGGCAATGTAGATCCGATGCTTGTTTAAAACAGGTTTGTAATCAGTTAAAATATTGTGCCTTATCATAAAAAATAAATAAAATTACGAGAAATTTTGTACATTATTACTTAGGAACGCTTCATGCTACCGAACGGTGAGTGTGGCGACTTCATTTGAGTCATTTCATACGTCGGGGACTATAGTCAAAGTTTTAGTTCAGTTTCTATTGTATTATTTGAGTTATTTCGGGCGTAAGTCTTATATTTTCGTTAGATATTTAACTCATTTTCCGGGAGGCAAACAAGGATAAGGAAAAATGGAAAGCCCACTAATGCTGCATTATACTTCCGTTTCCAACTGAATGAGCCTTGAAAAATGATGTATTTCAAGCGTAACCAAACTGTAATACCAATTGAATAAGGTTTAACTACGAGGAAACCATTAATAATGCATATTTGATACCGATAAAATTTTGTTCACAAGAGGGTGGAAGAAACATCCGGCAAACGACAACGTAGAAGCGCTTACACTCTTGATTCAAAGAGGCTTCTTCATCTCGTCAACACAAAAGTAGATGACGGTAAACATCGCTATTTTGCTTGCATCGTTGACGAGGGTGAAGATCACGCGACAGTTGAAATACTTGATTTAGGGCATCATGAGAAGAGTGATTAAGACAGAAAAAGTTTTTTCGGGGGGTTGATGGTTTGATGTTCAAAGTTCAGTAAACTGCGGATAGATTTTATGCCTGGCTTTACAATATTTATTTGTGTTCTGCCATACGATTCTGTGCCCGTTTGCCTTATCATTTTTTGTAATAGATTGTCTTATTGGGGTAACATGTGAATTTGGTGCATTTGCGTGCTCATTCGCACAGGCATTATTCACATCCTGTGCTTATTTAAAATGATATGAATTAATATTTCATTTTGTCATTATTGTCCTCATGTTGCTCTGGCAGCATGACACTTTCTCTCTATCTCTTATTTCGTTGTTCCTATGAATCTTTCAACTCTAACTTCGTTCTCTCTCTCTCTATCGAGAGTTTCAATCCCCGTTTCTTAAACACGTTAACTCCGATTGCTCATATGGCTAACATCTCTAGCAGGCGCTGACAAATATTCAAATTTCACTTCTCAATTTCTCATATCAGTTTAGCGGATGACGTTGCAGCGAGAGGAGGTGTGAAGCTCTATATACTTTAGACTGAATGCGTTTGGTAGAAAAAAGACCATGGGGCCTATTCGGTACACAACGTCACCAGCACTTTGCAGCTTAGGTAAATTGACTGTGGTACATTGTGGTGCAAATATGGCTCACTGATTTATTATGTCCCTACTGTTGAGCTGTGCTTATTTCTTGTAAAAATAGTTAAAATACTTATATTTTTCACATAGCATCATGAAATGAACAACGAACTAGAATAAATTCATATTATGACTAGCTGATCACATGTTTTTTTTTTCAAAAATGGATTGTGCAACGTTCAACGGATGAAAAAAAACTGCAGTTATGGATGATGATCAATTATCGGAAAGTGAATTGTTTCCTGATAAAAGTGATGAATCTGTTCAAGATAGCTCATTTTCAGATGATTTGTATGATGAGGAAGAAGCCAGTGACTTGATAGATGATTTAAATTTGAACGAAAGCGTTTACTTTGTAGCATCTGCAGTGCAACCCAATTGGAAGCTTGTAGCTGCATCAACGTGATCATTTCCTTTCACCGGAACGGAAGAAACGTGTCTTCAATCTACCATTGATCCAGAAAATGGGAACCAATTCCGATTGATCTTTTCAATCTACTCATTAGCGATGACCTTGTCAATCACATTGTATTTGAAACTGATAGATATGCGTCTCAATGTATGGTCAATGCAACAATAACTCGCACATCTTCATTGAAAGATTGGAAAGACACCACACCTGCTGAACTTTATTGAAGCTTATTGGACTTTTGATATACATGGGACTTGTCCCCAAGCCACATATGTTACTGTATTGATCTAAAAGTACTCTATATAAAGACCCATGTGCACGCAAAGAGATGTCTCGAGACAGGTTTCAAATGCTGCTAAGATTTATCCATTTCAACAACAATGCCTTAGCATTTTCTCAGCAAGACAAGCCGCACAAAGTTAGTCCTCTTGTTGATTTTATGTGTAGCAAATCACAGAAAGCTTACAAACCCGGACCAGATCTTGTCATTGACGAGAGTATGATTGCATTCACAGGACACAACGGAATAAGGCAATTGTCAGGCAACACAGGGTGTTGTCGAACCCAGTTATTGAGTAGTTACCCATAGTAAATAAATTCAATATTTCCATCCAAGTATTTGGCTTGTAGCAGAGTGAAAATATACGAGTCATTCCCCTAGCTCAATGTGCCTACGTTGATGGTGCGCGCGTGCATTTACTTTAGATAGCCCTTAGGTTGCACTTGTATTGTATTTCAATACCCCAACATTAGTTTGATTACCTTGGTGCGTAGTAAAAATATTTTACATGCAATTCTACTTGTATCGCTGTGTTATGCAATAGCTCATGTTTGTGAGCGTTATTTTTGCAGAAGGAAATAAAACAGTGTCTTTGCTGAAATGTATCCGTGTATTTAAAGCACTAACTGCCCTAGCTTTTCTTTCACAGGCTTTAGTCCATAGAGACATTTCGCCTTGAAAGAGGTTTCAGGTATCAACTTGTGAGGACAAATTATATTACTTAATTTTGCCAAAAAGGAAGACTACTGTGTAGTCCGGCGAATCTTGGTTTACTGTGAAAACCCCTATGGAACCCCTACGGCGTAGACAGTTGTACGTCTTCCTAACGGTGCCACCGTAGTTGAGCAACGAAAAAGAATTTCTTTCCGCTGCTCTAACGGCCTAATTATGGCGTAAGCGGCACTCTCACGAACCTCAGGAAGGGCAGCTGCGCGGAAAAGCAAGCGCCCCTAAAAGGTAGGCTACACAGAAGACAGCCTCTTTTCTCGAACCCACACGTCAACCCGCACGACGGTATCGACAGCAATACTTGCCAGGCAAAACACACAAGTACGGACTGAAGCTCTAAAAGATTTGTACACTTGAGGCGTACACTTGGAATTTTAAAATTCATTGTGGAAAACAAAATGAAATTAAAAGCCTAAGCAGAACAGAGTCATTGACTGTCAGCATGACAAAAAAGATTTTGAACACGGGATCAACAATTTTTCTTGACAATTATTATAGTTCAGTCGGATTGCCAGAGTACCTGTTAGGAACGAAAACTTATATGTGTGGAATAGTAGTTCGAAAAATTGAAAACATTTTTGCTAAGAGATTGTTGGAGCAAAGCCGAAAAGAAACAAAATGAAGTGTCGGAAAAATTGCAGTGGCATCAAACCTTATACCTGGAGAGACAAGATAAATGCGTACATGATTTCCACAGATCCAGAGCTTGATAGATCTTTTGTTCCATATGGAAGAACCAACAGAAATGGCAAAGAGATATAGAAACCAAAATGTGTTCTGGACTATAACAATGCCAAGAAGGAAGTTGATGTATCTGATCAAATGACTTCCTATCATACCGCATTGAGAATAAGCCTGAAATGGCTAAGAAAAGTTACCATGGAAATTATAACAGGAATTTTGTATTGTGAACGGTCATGTTCTCTATAAGAAATATTTTGCTGATACCCACATGTTTATAGGGCAATTCCGCGAATCGCTAGCTCTATCTTTTACTGGTATTGTTGAGAAGAATATTAGAACAGGAAAACCAGTACATTACTCCAGGGTAAATCACTTCCCCATATGCTCTTCAAAGAAGAGAGAGGGAAGAGAAAAAGATGTCTAGCATTCTGTGAAAAAATCTATTTCAATCGATTGAAATCTATTTTAAAATTAAGTGGTGAAATAGTTGAAATGCTACACACATGTAAGACTACGTCCATGAGTAATATACATCGAGGTATAATGTGTGCCACTTCAGAGTCGGCGTGTTAAAAGCATACTCTCGTTACTTATGTGAGAAGGGGACAGGTATCCTAATAAAATATGTCTTATGTCAATTTACCTGTGATCAGGAAAGCCTGGAATGATGAAAATCGAAGGTAATCAAGCAAACTAAACTATTTCTAAACTAAATTAGACACGAACATCGTTCATACGAGCATCATGGTAAAAAGCTTCTAAAATTTACGGTCAAAATCGCTTCAAGCAAATATAACGAAAGTTTTTTCCGCCAGTGTCTCACAAATTCAGGCTTTTTTAACCTTTCATAATCTGATCTGCATCTAATCGGTATCATCATTAGATCGGTATCATCATTAGATACGTATCTGTATCTCTATCTTAATACTGAATTATTAGCAGGACCCGTGAAAATTCCACGGACAATGCTATCGTTACGCTAGGTCGACCCGTGAAAATTTTTTTTTCAATATTACCTTACCAATTACAATATAACATATTCTAACCTAACCTATACTATCTCTTGAAAATGAAATCTGGAGAAGGGTCACCAAAGGATTGAAACTATATGCGGCAGCCATGATTTTACTGAGCATAGGTACGAACAGCAAAAAATGAATGGAACATTAAATGTATGGCTTGGCCAGCACGGTTCGCCCCGATGACGTAGCGGTGGGAGCCCGGAGTTTTAGCAACGGGCCAGCGCGGTTACCCTCCGCACTCCTCCAGCTCGCTTCAAGAAGTCTGAGCCAGTACTCGTACCTTCAAGAGAAAATATAATTTTAAGATTCAATTTTTATACCTTGCAGGGAAACTAAATGGTCATGCTGACGCGGCTCACAAAACTTTAGGAAAAGATTTAAGATTACTCTATTTTACGAGCCTGCAGTAGCTGAACAATATTAGCCCAAACAATGGCATTTAGCTAACCAGCTAGACTGGTTGCTAGGTTACAAAAGAGTTTAAGCTTATTTGAGCCTTAGGTTTTATGTTATGTACGGCTCAGACAAAATTTAATTTATAATATCCGTTCGCACTGGCAATTATTAAAATAATCGACGCACTGAGATGGAAAGAGAACACCGCACTGGAATTGCTTTCCAACTCACCATAAAGGACGTGCTTAGAAGGCCGTTCCTCCGTGCAGTAGGGCTCAAGAGACGTGCGCCGGCCGAGGAGTGCCGCTGAGCCGCTGCAACGCCTCCACTGCGTGAGGCGAAGACAGAAGGGCGCGAAGTCGCTGCAGGAACTTCTCCTTGCCGCGCCGGGAAACGAGAGCGCAAAGCTGCCCCGGCTCCAATCTTCGATTTGGAGCTTCACGAAGAGCTTACATGGTTATGAAGAAGTTCGTATTTTCACGATAGTTGACAACCAATTTTTCTTCATAGAATAATAAACAAAAATAGAATCTTGAATGAAAATGTCTTACGTCTAGGTCCCAGGTAAACGACGATGATGTCCCGAAACCAAGGAGAGCTATTGGAGCTTCCTTTCCTGGTGACCGAGTGCTGAAGCCTGAAGCGCTGAAGTGCTTCCAGCTCTCAAGTGTTGAAGCGCCTGCAGAATCTGATAATTTTCGGTAGAGCTCGTTTGCGTTCTTAATCTGCAGGTGACTCAAGAAGAAGAGCGGTAATCAAGAACAGCAAGTGTGTCATGGTTAGGCTTGTTGGTAGACAAGCCCAGCACAAGCGTTAACTCTTTCCATAGTGCGTTTAAATTTAACTATTGAAATTAGATTTGTTTATATTGGTATCACCAAAATTAAACTTACATTTTGCCCATGGCTCGTTTTATTCTACACTCCCACACACAAAAAGTTTAATTTTGTGAACTAGAACGTTAACCTTAAATTTAGAGAAAATTTTACTAACGCTACAATTAATACTAATACTAGTGCCGCACGGCACTACGCCAAGTTGGACATCAACTGACGGCGAGTCTCGTCGCGACTAACGCGAGCTGCGGCACGCTGTGGACGTGGTAGTGATGGTACACGATCGGAGCACATGGTACGGGCCGCAGACGGCGACGTAGCGCGTTCAGAGCTGGGAAAAACGTTTTGATTTAGTTTAACTCGTCCGGAACTGAACCTACGGCAATGAACGCATTGCTTCAGTACTCTCTTGACTAGCGAAAAGCCTTGCGTTATCCAGACTTCCTTTCTCAACTCTGACAGTACCGAGTATGCACCACTGTGATTTAGTGACTCGTGCAACTCTGAAATCAATTTTTTACTGAGTAAGCTATTCTTGTTGAGCAAAAGTGGGAAGTTACGATTACCTTTCCAACGTCTAAACTTGCTCTTCACTCGCAACAAACCATTTGGGTCTTTATAAACGTTTAACTGTGCTACGAGATTCGGCATATTCTTTACCGGCATTTTGCTTCTGAAATAATCAAAAATCTCGGGAAAGGAAATTTCTTGATCCCGCATGATAATTTGAAGACGCGCAGTCTTAAGAAGTTCATTTTTTCTCAACACAGTCAAATGACTATAACTCTCAGATTTTGCTTTCAGCCTCGCTTTAATGTTATTTACGAAAGTCAATACATACATGTGCACTCGAATGAGTGACCGGAAGCTGGAACGCGAATTGACAGGGACTAAATGCGCGAAGGCAGCAGCCGTTGGTGCACTGCTGACAGCGTGCGCGTCAACGCTCATGATCTCTGTCGCGGCTTCCTCTGGAATAGTGAAATTCATTAGCGGATTTGGGATTATTACGCTATTACCTCGTTTATTGAGATCTTGGGAAGCATTCTTCGAAAACCTCCTTACTCCCTTCCCCAAGGATGATCCTAGCGTTTGAGAAACAGAGGAAGAGTTACACGAAAGATCAAAATTTGGGGGCGGAGAGGTCGAAACCGTTTTCGATTTACACTTTCGAGCGCCATGACGTTTTTTATCCGATCTGAAAGAAAGTTCCCGATTTGAACACGGGATGTTAGTCTCAAGACTAGCACCATTACATTCTGACACATTATGGCAATTATGATCAGGAAGAAAATCAGCATTCGAAAGATACCCACTTATTTGCCCCATCAGCATAGAACCTATTGGAGTCTGCAAATAAACGGAAGGAGGAGAATTCCCGAACAAAATTGTTTGTTCAGGAAGGCAGTAACAAGCATCTGCTCCAAGAATAAAGGAAATATTGGAGATTTCGTCAGAATTTTGATTTAAAAATTTATCCGCTAATTCGTAACCTTTGTCAAGAAAAGCGCTCGTTACAGAAGACAGACCATTTAATTTAAGGTTGGTCCTAATCTCTGGTACTACCACAGCTGAAACGGTAAATGACCTATTTTTTAACGTCAGAGGCACTTTGACCACTTTCGTTCTGAAAGATTTAGAAGAATTAAAACCGTTCACGGTTAGGTCAACATTTTGACGTACTACAGGAAAATTTTCCTTTACGGCCAGGTCGCGCAAGATGAAGCTGGTCTGGCAACCAGAGTCTTTTAGACCTCTAATACGACGACCACTTGGTAAGTCACATGAAAATGTGGGTAATATAGCAGTAGTACCAAGATGTGAATTTAGCACCGAAGATTCTACTGCCGCTATTCCACTAGACACTGAAGTAGTACCGTTAGGCGGGAAATTTTTCCCCTTATCTTGTCCCTTAGGTTTAGAGACACACAAGAAACCGAAATGATTCCCAGAGCAATGATAGCAAGACTTGGCAAACTTGAAACGACACTGAAAAGCTTTATGTGACACAGTCGCGCATTTGGTACAAGCACCAATTTCTTTCAGTTTAGAAATTTTTGCGGGAGCTGACAAATGCACCGGACATTTATGCAAGGGGTGATCTGCCAATTTATGTTCGTTAGAGCACAAGACACAGGGTTTGAACTTGCTTGACTCTGCCTTCACAATAGGCACCTTACACTGCACATCAGCGGCTAAACTCAGAGTCGTATTGCTCTGGGCCCCAAGCTCTCCACTACTGCTAAAAGTTTTTACACGTTCAGTAGCCTCAAATATCTTGCTTTTAATTAAATCTAGCGAAGGCTTGTTAGTATTAGTAATGGCTATCAGTTGCTGCTTCATTTGGTCATTGAGACCATTCCAAATGAAATACTGAAGCACCGTATCCACGTCTACAGACAAGGATCTAAAACTTTCCATTACAATACGCATTTCGCTTATGAAAGCGTAGGGGTCGCCAGAGTCTGTGAGCTTCAAATCAGCCATTCTTTGAATTGCCTCGTACTTCCTAGTCAAAGGGGAAGCAAATGCTTCAATTAGCAGCTCTTTGGCCGCTTCATAGGATTGCTGAGATCCTTCAAGAGATTTTATTAGAGTTAATGGCTCATTACTCAATTGTTTACTTAGGAAGACAAACTTTTCAAATGAAGACAAGGAATACTTGCACATAATATTTTCGAAATTGACGAAAAACTTGTCTAAGCTCTCACCTTTCGCATGACTGTAGGTAGGTAGCGGGAGCTGCGGCAGCTTCAGCTGATTGCTGATGCGTCTCGCCTCCGACTGATCGTCAGCCAACGCAGGTGTGCCGACTCGCTGCAAGCGCGCCTCTAACAGTCGAATGCACTTTACGAGCTTGGCATCGTACACATCACAGTCTTCAAGCTCTTTGTCGAGCTTGTCGCGTTGCTTCTCATGAAGCCAGAGACCTTTAGCGATGTTCGAGCCAGCGACATCCAGCTTGACACGTAATTCTTTTAGATCAGAAATTTCATTTCTGAGAACCTCTGGAGAGAAAGTTTCAATATTAGCTTCAACATCATTACATTTGCGGGTCACTTTGGACCTCAAGAATTTACGATTATTTTTGAGAAACAAAAGTTCCTCCAAGGGCATTTGCCCCGAAGCGGGCGCCGGATCACTCGTCTCAGCGTTACTCATAATTTCTGAAAAGTTTTTATTAGTTGTAGATATTTAAATATAAAGCTCCAAGGAAGCGGAACCGGGAACAGCTGCACAGAGGAAAATCGAACGTGTCCTGTCATGGTCGCCATCTTGAAAATGAAATCTGGAGAAGGGTCACCAAAGGATTGAAACTATATGCGGCAGCCATGATTTTACTGAGCATAGGTACGAACAGCAAAAAATGAATGGAACATTAAATGTATGGCTTGGCCAGCACGGTTCGCCCCGATGACGTAGCGGTGGGAGCCCGGAGTTTTAGCAACGGGCCAGCGCGGTTACCCTCCGCACTCCTCCAGCTCGCTTCAAGAAGTCTGAGCCAGTACTCGTACCTTCAAGAGAAAATATAATTTTAAGATTCAATTTTTATACCTTGCAGGGAAACTAAATGGTCATGCTGACGCGGCTCACAAAACTTTAGGAAAAGATTTAAGATTACTCTATTTTACGAGCCTGCAGTAGCTGAACAATATTAGCCCAAACAATGGCATTTAGCTAACCAGCTAGACTGGTTGCTAGGTTACAAAAGAGTTTAAGCTTATTTGAGCCTTAGGTTTTATGTTATGTACGGCTCAGACAAAATTTAATTTATAATATCCGTTCGCACTGGCAATTATTAAAATAATCGACGCACTGAGATGGAAAGAGAACACCGCACTGGAATTGCTTTCCAACTCACCATAAAGGACGTGCTTAGAAGGCCGTTCCTCCGTGCAGTAGGGCTCAAGAGACGTGCGCCGGCCGAGGAGTGCCGCTGAGCCGCTGCAACGCCTCCACTGCGTGAGGCGAAGACAGAAGGGCGCGAAGTCGCTGCAGGAACTTCTCCTTGCCGCGCCGGGAAACGAGAGCGCAAAGCTGCCCCGGCTCCAATCTTCGATTTGGAGCTTCACGAAGAGCTTACATGGTTATGAAGAAGTTCGTATTTTCACGATAGTTGACAACCAATTTTTCTTCATAGAATAATAAACAAAAATAGAATCTTGAATGAAAATGTCTTACGTCTAGGTCCCAGGTAAACGACGATGATGTCCCGAAACCAAGGAGAGCTATTGGAGCTTCCTTTCCTGGTGACCGAGTGCTGAAGCCTGAAGCGCTGAAGTGCTTCCAGCTCTCAAGTGTTGAAGCGCCTGCAGAATCTGATAATTTTCGGTAGAGCTCGTTTGCGTTCTTAATCTGCAGGTGACTCAAGAAGAAGAGCGGTAATCAAGAACAGCAAGTGTGTCATGGTTAGGCTTGTTGGTAGACAAGCCCAGCACAAGCGTTAACTCTTTCCATAGTGCGTTTAAATTTAACTATTGAAATTAGATTTGTTTATATTGGTATCACCAAAATTAAACTTACATTTTGCCCATGGCTCGTTTTATTCTACACTATCCTATCCTAACCGAACGGATCCTGATAATGCATCGAACATAAAAAATCGTGAACCCTTGGAAAATTTCCGTCAACATTACCTAACCTATCCTAACCTAACCTATCCTGACCTGACTTTTCCCGACCTAACCTCTTCCATCCTGACCTAACTTATCCCATCCTAAACTAACCTAAGTTGACCTATCTTAACCCTACCTATCATAACCTAACTTAACCTATCCTAACCCTACCTATCTTAACCCAACTTGGCCAATGTAATCGTTAAGCTAGGTGGACCCGTCAAAACCCACAGGTGGACCCACAGATGGTAACACAAACATTGAATAAATAAGAAAATAAAAAATGAATTAAAAAATTAATAAATACATAACCAAAAATGATAAATGCAGCAAAAATAATAAAAAACAAAAATGAAAACATAAAAAAATTAATAGAAATGAAAAAATGAAAAAATAAACCAAAATAAAAATAAAAACTTTAAAAAAACAAAATAAAACAAAAAATTATATAATGTAAGAAAATGTTTTAAAAATTAAGTAAATAGGAAAAATAAAAAATAGGAAAAAATATAAAGGATACAAAATTGAAAACACACAAGAAATAAAAAATAGGAAAATTAAAAATACGAATGAACACAAAAAATGACAAATTAAATATTTATTAAAAATTAAATAGAAAATGAAAAATAAAATGTAATTAAAAAATGAATAGTAAATACAAAATTAACAATTTACAAAAATGAGCAAAAAATGTAAATAAAAATAATTGAATAAATAAAAAATAAAAATAATGGAAATAAAAATATAAACGAAAAGATTGAAAATTAAATAAATGAACAAAAAAATTGATAAATGAAGTAACACAATAAAAAAATCCCTCTCCCTTTCTCCCTCTCGCTCTCTCTCTAATGCAGAGGTTCTTAACCTGGGTTCGATCGAACCCCAGGGGTTCGATGAGTCATTTTCTGGGGTTCGACGGTGTTGTATAGTGACGCTCTTGGGATATTTATGGAGGTTCCGGCTGCGGAGATTTATGAGTCTCGCTCGCTCGGAGGTTCCGGCGGAACCGCAGAGGCGCGTCTGGTATTTACAAGCGCCGGATAGGTCGGAAGGCGCCTACTGCCGGGCGGAAGTTCATTGTCCTAACTAGACTTAAGAGCAAGCTGTGTGAACTTGAGATCAGTACATTACTAGTCGTCCTGCTGTTCGTTTTGCTATCCAATTGCCTGGTTTACGGCTAGGCTAACCGATCTACAAGTGTTGTCCAGTAAACCTTATATCTTGCTGAAATTCCAAGATACTACAATTGGCAACGAGGCTTCGAACTTGCGAAGTGAATTTGAACTTTAAAAGTGCTCTGAAAATTAAGATGGCATATTCTACAGTCAGCTGTCCTCCGTTCGACGTGGAAGTAGAAACAGTGAGTGAATTCTTGGAACGCTGGAAAGTACAAAGTGCAGACGCTCTTCAGAAAGCAGGTAATAATGGCGGTAAAAAAGCTAGTATTCTAATCAAAGCTTTGCCTGTAAACATAATTACTGATCTACAACGAAGAATTAAACCTACGTTACTCACTGAGGCTACATATGAAGAACTTGAAGAAAAATTAACACAACAATTTGAAATTAAAAAATCCATCGTCGGTGCATCGGTTACATTTCTAAATAGAAAACAAGGTGCTAATGAATCCATAGAAAGTTATGCTAAAACGTTAAATGACTTAGCATCTGCATGCAATTATGGTAATTGCTGTCGTGATCGTTTATTAAGAGATGCCTTCGTGGCTGGGCTACACTCAGCGCAAATTCTCAGCGCGGTTCTACAGAAGTGCGATAGCAAGTCCTTCAACGAATGCGTTGAAAACGCAAAACTTATCGAACAATTAAGCTCCGACGCTCAAGATATTATTCGGGAGGATTCATCTACATCGTATTTCACTACAGAAAAACTCCCGCCGAACTACATATGCATTCGCTGCGGAACCAAGCAAAAGCATCTTGCAAAGAATTGCTATGCTTTGAAATTGAAATGTCACACATGTGGAAAATTAGGCCACATTTCGAAGGTTTGCAAATCTACACCTGCAGCTCGGCCTCATTCTGCTATGCCTACACGAAGGGGACCTACACGAGGAGAATCTGACGCAGCTCGCACTTACACAGTGCAGTCGGGAAGAAGCGGTTGCTGCGGCATCGTCGGAAGAGAAGACGTGTTAATGAAGAATTCACGGATGCCTCTACAGAAGAACGAAGCTGTTTGGCAAAAACCGGGGAACGAAAGTGGTGACGGTAATCATCTACATGAGTGTTCTGATTATTCCCCAAGTGATTCTAATTTTTTAGAGTAAACACCACTGTAATTCCCGTCACTAAAGAGCCCACTATGATTGCATGCAACCTAAATAGTAAACCTGTTGAATTCTTGTTGGATAACGGCAGTGCCGTGTCAACTATACGTAAAAGAGATGCAATCAGAGTTGGTGCTGTGGTAAATCCTACATGCAGCAAAATTCTCGGGTACAGTGGTGTCTCGGTAAACCTGCTTGGTCAAGCTTCAGTAACGGTTATGTACCAAAATGTAAGTTTTAATCATAAGTTTCTCATTGTGGAGGATGATAGAATCAACTTACTTGGCCGAGATATTTGTTCTAAACTAAACGTAGACATTGTCATTCCTGACAAATACGATTCCATAAATAAAACGGATTGTCATAGTTTGCCGAAAAAGTTGTCGTTAAAATATGACGAATACTTATCATCTGATTCACAGTCTAACGTTAAAGAGACAGTTCATCTTGATGTGTTGCCTAATGCAGTTCCTGTATTTTGTAAAGCACGCCCGGTTCCTGTAAGACTAAGAGACTCTGTCAAAACCGAACTGGAACGCTTGCAGAGTATGGGCAAAATCACAAAAGTGTATGATAGCCAATGGGCATCTCCTACTGTTAATGTTCTAAAGTCTGACGGCAGTGTGAGAATCTGTGGAGATTTTTCAGCTTCCATTAACAATTTCCTGAATCCAGTTCAATCTGTACTACCTGTTATTGATGATGTCATTTCTCAAGTCGGAGACGCTAAGTTTTTCTCAAAAATTGATTTGTCTAACGCGTTTCTGCAAATTCCGTTGGACGAAGAATCAAAGAAAGTTACGACCATTAACACCTCTGAAGGTCTATTTATGTACAATTACTTACCCTACGGTCTACGTGCAAGCCCTGGCATCTTTCAAGCATTCATGAATAGGACTCTTTCTGGCATCGATAATATCATTGTGTACCAGGATGACCTCCTCATTTTGACCTCGTCATATGATGCTCATTTGGAAGTTCTTGACAGGGTCCTGTCTGTCCTGGAAAACGCGGGAATTCGCCTAAATCTGTCTAAATGTGCCTTTCTAACTGATCGTGTGTCTTATCTAGGGTACGTTTTCGATAACAAGGGTGTTCACCCTAACTCTGAGAAAGTAGAAGCTATTCTCAATGCTCCTGTTCCTAAAAACCTCAAACAGTTGCAAGCTTTCATCGGATTGTGTAACTTCTATAGTCGTTTTGTACCCAACTTTTCTAATGTCATGCATCCTCTGTATTCGCTGCTTAAGAAAAATGTACAGTTCCGGTGGACTCCAGAACAGGACGAGAGTGTCCAGAAAATTAAGAACATCTTTCGTTCGCATAAACCTCTAAAGTTGTTTGATGCCAACCATGAAACTCTTCTTGAAACTGATAGTTCGGGTTATGGAGTTGCTGCCATACTCATGCAACGCGTTAGTCCTTCTCATGATTGGTGTCCGGTTCAATTTGCTTCGAGATCTCTGAATAGTGCGGAACAAAACTACTCTAACATTGAAAGGGAGAGCCTTAGTGTGGTTTTTGGCGTGGAGAAATTCAAGAAATTTCTACTTGGTGCTAAGTTCATTATCCATAATGATCAGAAACCTCTTTGTAAACTTTTTGCACATAACAAGGGTGTGCCTCTCAACTGTTCCGCTCGAATTCAGAGATGGGCTCTTAGACTCTCCCAGTTTGACTATGTTTTCAGATATTCGAGAGGTAAATGTAACGTAAATAGCGATTGTCTCAGTAGGCTGCCACTACCCACGACTGTAAAAGAGCTAGAACCGTACGAAATGATTTTTGCTGTGAACTCTCTTGATAAAACTCCTGTCACGTGTGAAAATATAAAAACTCATACTGACATGGATAGCGAACTATGCCAACTCAAACAATACATAAAGTTTGGCATGCCTCCTAAACCTAATCCTCATTTGTCTAAATTTAAGAACCTGCTACCTCAGATGACCATCATGAAAGGTTGTATACTTTATAAAGAACGGGTATTTATTCCCAAGTCATTGCGTAGTTTAGTCCTTGAAACATTTCATGATGGACATCCTGGCATTTGTGGCATGAAATCGTTGGCCAGATCTGTTATTTGGTTTCCCGGAATGGACAAAACTATTGAAGACATCGTAAAATGTTGTCCCCAATGTCAATTAAATCGAGCAAAACCTAAGTCTAGAAATGTAGAATGGCCTACTCCTTCTCGTCCTTTTGAACGCATTCATGTCGATCATTTTTTCTACGAGAATAAAATTGTTTTCATTGCTGTAGATGCACTATCTAAATATATTGAATGTGAAGTGGTACCATCCACGAGTGTGTCAGATACTGTCGATGCGTTGAGAATGATTTTCAGCAGAAACGGGCTGTGTGATGTGCTCGTAAGTGACAATGCTTCTAACTTTGCATCTCAAGACTTCAAAGATTTTCTCATTTCCAACGGCATTGAGCACCTCACACCTCCGCCCTACTCTCCAGCAAGCAATGGTCAAGCTGAGAGGGGGGTAAGAGTCATTAAAGACTTGTTGAAAAAACTATCTTCTTCCGAATCGTTCAAATCCCGTCTAGCAAAAGCATTATTTCAATCGCATTGTATTCCGCATAGTGTTACAAAAATTGTTCCCTCTGTTGCGCTGAACAATCGTAAATTTGTTACTTCCAAAGATAGAGTTCATCCTAAATTTTCTGTGTCCAGGTCTAAGCCTATGTATGTAACTCAATTTGATGTCGGGGATCATGTTCTCGCTCTGAATTTGAGAAATGGTCCCAAGTGGTTGAAGGGAATTATTGTTAGTAAGGTTGCTGTTAATATCTTTCATGTTCAAATATTAGCATTAAATGTAATCTGGAAGAGACATTCAAATCAGCTGTTGCACAGTAGTTTGGAATCTACCGGGAGTGTAGCAGCAGAGACTCCTGCTTTTCAGCCTGTTAACAGCTCCCCTGAGCAAAATGAACCTCGTAGATCAGGCAGAATAACCAAACCTGTAATACGAATAGGTTGTTGAGTTCCTCCTTCCCTTTGTCACATATTCATCTAAAGGGAGGGAAGTTGTTGTATAGTGACGCTCTTGGGATATTTATGGAGGTTCCGGCTGCGGAGATTTATGAGTCTCGCTCGCTCGGAGGTTCCGGCGGAACCGCAGAGGCGCGTCTGGTATTTACAAGCGCCGGATAGGTCGGAAGGCGCCTACTGCCGGGCGGAAGTTCATTGTCCTAACTAGACTTAAGAGCAAGCTGTGTGAACTTGAGATCAGTACATTACTAGTCGTCCTGCTGTTCGTTTTGCTATCCAATTGCCTGGTTTACGGCTAGGCTAACCGATCTACAAGTGTTGTCCAGTAAACCTTATATCTTGCTGAAATTCCAAGATACTACAGACGGTTAGTTTCACGTGACGTCACGCTCTGCTTGAGTGCTTGACCATTATTGTTTGCAGCTGATCACGCCACATCGCTTGGCCTTGATATCTGCGCTGACTGCTGCAGCAGCTCGGTTCACTCAGTAGCCGACTTGTGACTGTCCTGATCGTACGTGATTCGTGATTTCCCTTTTAATACTTCAAACCCTTTATACTAACTATGTCGAGCAAAAAAAGGAAGTGGTCGGACGAATACGTCCAGTATGGAATCACGTGTATAACGGAACGTGATGGGAGTCAGCGTCCTCAATGCTCGATTTACTATGCCAATTTGAGCAATTCTAGTCTGGCACCGGGAAAACTAAGGGAACACTTCCTAATGCTGTATAGAGATGAAAAGACAGAAACACAACACTTGCTGAATTCAAGTTGAAGAGAGCCAGATTCGATGAAAAGGCTACTCTGCCTGTTTTAGGCTTTGTACCCATCGACCAACCGGTCTTAAAAGCATCATACGAAGTTGCGTACCTGATTGCACAGCAGGGCAAACCACACACCATTGGTGAAACACTCGTAAACCAGCTGCGTTGAAGATGGCGAATATCATGCTGGGAAAAACCACTGAAAATAAGTTTTCACAAATTCCTCTTTCAAATGACACCATCAGGAGCAGAATAGATGTCATGGCAATTATATCTTAGCTCAAGTAGTTACAGATCTGATTTGAAGCCCAGCAAAATTCGGCCTCCAACTCGACGAGAGCACCGATATCTCCAGTCTAAGCCAGCTTTCTGTGTTTGTGCGCTATGTGAAAAATGACATGATAAAAGAAGACTTCTTATTTTGTTGGCCTCTCCCAACAAAAACTAAAGCAGCCGACGTGAAGAAACTTGTGGATGACTTCTTCAGAGACAACGATCTTTTGTGGGATATGATTTCTGCAGTTTGTTCGGACGAAGCTCCAGTCATGCTGGGATAAAAATCTGGGGTCAGTTCGCTGGTGAAAGCCAATGCACCACACATCATTGTTACGCACTGAGCTCTGCACAGCCATGCATTGGCAACAAAAACCTTGCCTCCAAAACTCGCAGAAGTATTAAAAATTGTAGTGGAATATGTGAACTATGTGCGAAACAGTGCTAAGAACCACCGCACATTCAAAGAACTGTGTAATGAAATGGGCTCTGAATTCGAAGTACTTTTGTACCATTCAAACGTTCGCTGGTTATCCCGGGATAAAGTGCTGAATCGTGTTTTTGTCATGCGTATGGAATTAGCCCTGTTTTTACGAGAGCACCAACATTGTCATGCAGATTACTTCGATAATTCTGAGTTCATTCTCATTTTGGCGTACATGGCCGATATCTTTGATGCTCTCAATCACCTCAATCAACAGTCAATATCATCGAAGCGGAAGAAAATCTGAGGTCTTTTCAAAAAACGCTACCGTTATGGAAACGACAAACAGAGAATAACTTTGCAAAATTTCCCCTGCTGGATGACTGTGTGGGTGAGATCGAGGACGTGTCCGGTATCGGAGACATTTCTGTACCCAGGGCACTGAAGCAAGCAATTGCAATGCACTTAGATGAGCTCGCAAAGTCTTTCGACGGATACTTCCCCACTAGACTCTCATATCCAGCATGAGTGAGACAGCCGTTCACGTTTAGTGTTGCGACAGCAGATGTCCATGACGAAATCATTGAACTGCAGGAGAGCCAGGTTCAACAGCAACTCTTCAGAATATCTACGCTCTCAACGTTTTGATGTCACAAAATCGTAGCGTACCCTCTTATTGCTAAGAAAGCCCTCGATATTCTCTTACCGTTTGTTACAACATATCTTTGCGAGCAGTCCTTTTCGATAATGGTAAACATAAAAACGAAGAAAAGGAACCAACTTTGTTGCGAAAATTATATGAGAGCGGCACTTATGAAGGTGAAGCCACGCATTCCTGAAATTATTGTCGCTGTGAGGCAACAACAACAACAGTTACATTGATTTGCAGTGAATATTCATTACGTTTTTGTTTATATGCGAAATTCATGTTGTGTTGTATTTTTTCTTTCAACACAGTCATTATAATTATTAAATAAGAAAGTTTTAGCCTCCCTTAACTGCACGACAAAGATGTTCTAAGAGAGGAAGGAGGAAGGCACCATTTAGTATGGAGTTGAGGGAACGCGGAATCTATGCACAAGGTGCACAGAAACAGGAAGCTAAGAAAGAAGTTCATGAAACAAGAAAAAGTTGAACAAGAAAGTAGTAAGTGCTGAAAAACAGGATAGCAGTGAACTGAAAAAAGATGGTCCGTAACATAACAAAAACCTATTCTATTTCAACAAAAAGGAAGCCTACCTAACCTTTAGCTCAGGCCCCCCTGGGAGCGCTAATTCCCTTAGATACAGTACTTGTATCCCCCTGAGGGGTTCAAAACAGTCATTTTGTGTGGAAATGATGCATGGTACCGTTTGTGCACTTGTACAGTATGTAGTTATATACATATGTTTTGAATTCGAAAAAAAAACACATTTTATTTTCCAAGTACGAAGGGTTCGATGAATGCATGTATGGAACTTGTAGGGTTCGGTACCACCAAAAAGGTTAAGAACTACTGCTCTAATGCAACGCGACCCGACGCAAGCCAACCCGTATCATAGATACTGCTATGATGTTGAAGAATGTGACGCACAGGTTAGCGTATATAGACTAGCAGGAGCCGTAGAAGTTCCACGGACAATGTCATCAATAAGCTAGGTGGACTCGTGGAAAAATTCGGTCAACATTACCTAACAAATTACCTAAGCACATAACACATTACCTAAGCTTTATTTATTGTCATTGAGTAGGAGAGGCGAACTGGGAATTGAGTGCCGATGCAAAACAAAGGGAATATTGTCATCGCTAGGGTTCAGTTTTATCCTTGGGATGAGTAGGCCTACTTTGTTATAAGCGTGTTATTGATGCCTCGATGCTGTGCTCATGAAGCTGAATGACCTCCAGTCGAGTGCCGTTACTCAGTCCCTGAGTTATGGATAGGTTTCTCAGTAGCATGATTATTGCGCCAACTGCCAGACGGAATGAGAGAATTAATGAACTCCATTGGATAATTTTGTGCTTCTTCATCATTATCGCAAAATACGGAATCGGTGCTCAGGTAAGTTTTATTTTCTGTTGGTAGCATTCTCAAAACTTCCTCATTGACTGCTAAGCATTCAGAATTTTTTGGTGATAAGATTACTCTTGCTTTCATGCTTTCATCTCTTCAGCCGTACAGTTGTCAAACACCTCTGATATCAAAGAGCCATGACATGTGCATGTTTCAGGAATGTCTATAACATCTGGAGCCATTCCATCAAGAGTACTTTGGATTGATCCATTGCCCATTTGTAGAAGCCACCTTGAAAACTCATGCTCATTTGCATTTGCTCTCATGTTCTGTGTGAGGCTCATGTGATGCAAGCTGTGTCATAAGTCTGAGCATTTGAGGCATACTTCAAGCACAGCAGCAGGAAGAGCTCTGGGAACAACTGGAAGTACTTGTCTGAAGTCGCCTCCGAGTAAGATTACTTTACCACCAAATGCAGTGTGGGTGTTCATTATATCTCTCAAGCATTTATCGATGGCTTTCATAGCACAGCATGGAATCATAGAGGCATCATCAATAATGAACACTTTAACTTGCCGCAGAAATTGTCCTTGCACAGAGTTCGGTGGCACATTGCAGACATTTGTTTCGCTTAGAGGAACTGGAAGCTTGAATATGCTGTGCAGCGTTTTGCCGCATTTCAACAGTGTTGCAGCAATTCCTGTCCAGGCAGATGTGCTTGTCTTAATGTTGTTCGCATCAAGATAGTCGTATACTTTGTTGAATAGGTAGGTTTTTCCTGAACCGCCGGGTGCATCCACATAAAACAGTCTATTTTCTATCTGCTCGCCTCGCTCAACAGAGAATGCACTTGCAACTACAGCATTAAATATCTGCTTCTGTTCAATACTCAGAGAATTAACATCTATGTTATTGTTTCCAACATCTTCTTCATTTGCGGGATTATCTCCAACTGGTTCAGGTAGACCGAACATGTTGCAGGTCATGCCATTTTCAATGAAGAAGGCTTTCAGCAAGTGGAGAGCAACATTTTCAGCAGTTATGTTATCATTTCTCAGCAGCAGATCTTCAATCATGAAATGCTTATTCTCATTCCATAACTGCAGGGCATTCACGCGCTGGTTGAAGATGCACATCATTGCAAACATAGTTAGTCGTTGCCGTGGCATTTGATGAGCTGCTGCTTCTGTCAAAGCTTCCTGCAATGCATCGTCATTCTCAACCAGGCGCAGTCTGACGCATGCCTTTTTGAAGGGGTCCATTTCTTGACCCCCGATTGTCTTCAAATCCCTGAATGAAGTCGCTCCAGGGACATGGAGGA
The DNA here is from genome assembly GCA_030386875.1 of Morinoia aosen. Lineage (NCBI taxonomy): Eukaryota > Metazoa > Arthropoda > Malacostraca > Amphipoda > Talitridae > Morinoia > Morinoia aosen. The sequence continues at coordinate 71,670,340 of CM059559.1, forward strand.
GCAGCATCTTTAAATAAAATTTTTCAGCATTTCGAGGACCTGCAGAGTACATTCTGGTTACAATGTTGCTGAATCTAACCCGACGCGTCCACCTTGTTGTTTGTTTGCTGAAAACATAATGCTCAGGTATAGAACAGTAGAGAAAATTTCGAGCATTCTCATCTGTTTGATTGAGTTTAAACCAAGCTGTCAATTGTGTGTCGCGTTCTTCTGCTCTTGCTGCCGCCTTCCTTTGATTTTCTTCTCTAAAGTACACTTGCTGCTCATCAGGTAAATGTAGAGCCAAACGATAAAAAGTGTGAGATTGATCATGCATTTTGAACTCTGACAATCTCCAAAAGTCTTCAGGCGGAGACACACACCTGCATGACAAATACTGTTTAACTTCATTATGTTCATGTACTTCATTGTGTTCATGTAGTTCATTTGGTTCATTATTATTTAAAACATTATTCCTGATTTCCATGTTAGCACAGTCGTGGCCTTTATATTCGTATTTGAACAGGCATTTAACGCTTTTCACCGAGGAACACACTTCAACATTTATATGGGCGTGGTATTTTCTCAGTAGATACTTATTGTATGGGACGACAAATCTGTTGTCAACCTCACGAGTGCCCACTTGTACATTCTCTCCATTGTTTCTCCGTCTGTACACTGGGTATCCGGATACATTTATCATGGTTTCTTCTTGGAAATCTTTTGGATATTTTTTCTCACACTGTCCTTCAACCATGCACACAGAATTAGGATTTGATGTCCCACATGGACCATGGATCATTAATGTTCTCACGCATTCTCTCACCTCTGGGTGGTCTGATGAAGATATTTGAGCACAAACTATGTCATCAATTTGCCCTCTTGTTCTTAGTTTGTCTTCTTCTCGCAAAATTATCATAAGATGGCAATGTGGTAGACCGCGCTTTTGAAATTCGATGACATGGATATGAGCAACTGGAGCACCAAAGATATGTCTATCCTATAGGATATCAATCAAGAGTTCCTTGAGGTGCATCTTGTAAACTCGTGAAACCAAATCTGGTCTGTGTTGCTTCATGCAATGCAAGGTTCTCTGTGATTTCTCGACACTTTGGGTTACAAGTGTATGTCAAGAAAATATCTAGTTTTCCGAATTTGCAGACGATCGCCATGGCATCTTGATATGCTTGTTGCATGTTTCTTGGACTTCCTGTAAATGTGGAGGGGAAAATGACTGGAACACCTGGCTCTTGATGATCATTCTGTCTATCTAGGTGATCCATGAGACCCGAATACAGTGTCACTTTCAATTGTGCTTGAATATTTTTAATGAAGTTCAAACGGCATCCCTCCACTTTCACATAGGCGTCAACAATGTATTGTTGCAGTAGTTTTCCAGATCGATGTAAAGCACTAAAGTCATTTCTGATTGCCAGACGGTATGAGTAAAACTGGTACATGGTGACTTTGTGCGAACACGCGTCTGGCGATGTTCCACATGAGGCATATCTATATGCCATCCAGGTTCTCCATTCGGAAAGAGAAGAGGATAAACCATTGGATCAAGATGGCAAGATATGTAAGAAATCCTCTGCCTCTGTAGACCTATAGGATAAACAACAATATCACGGTACATTGAAGGCGCGCCATCATCACCAACGAATATGGCTGCTACATCATTGCCTGTTGGGTTGTTGTATCTTCATCTGTCAGGGCCAGGGATGAACTGCATGGTTACTTGTCTTGGTGGCATGTTCTCACTTACAGCTCTCTCTTGTTCATGTTGTTCAATAGCCCTCATATCGTGATATGCTGCTGCATAAAGATTATTGTTTATCGCCTCATTTATCTTCTAAAAAACAGATACTAAGCAGTTGGCATTTTCTTGAGCATTTGCTCTAATTTGTATGGCTTCATTAGTTTCTAAGATGTAGAGCTGGCCGTATCTTCTCTCTTCAGAGCCATCTGCATAGAGGTGGCTTGCGTAGTGGTAAGTTTGACTTTGCAAACGGAAACAATACGGTCCACGTCCTGGAGGTCTAATATTCGCACCAAAAGATGCAAAAGCAAACGCAGAATTATAGTTTCGTATATTCTGTCTAAAATTAGAACCCTCTGCATCGTCGGCATCAAAGAGTTATCTCAAATTTTCGGGGTACTCCTCTAAGGGAGGGAGTGAAACTTTTCCATTCTGACAACAATCTAGCTGTTCTCTTTGAAATCTTAAAGCTCCGCAAAATTGGCATGGGACATCCATGGCTCCAGTGTAATATACCTGGTTTTCCATATTATTATTGTTTCTTCTTTCATGGTCTCTGTTTCTCATGATTTGAAGATGCAATTCTCGTTCCTCCTGACTCATATTTATCCTTCGCTGTTACATTCGTAGTCTGCTTCCATCACGAATAATTATTGCTTGTCTTTCGTCTTCTCGCAAGCGCTGTCGTCTCCTTCGCTGTCGCTCTCTAGCTACTTCTCTTTGTTGTCTTATTCTCTGCTCCATTGTTTTAGATCAGGGGTGGACAAACTTTTCGGTGCAAGGGCCACGTTCAAAAATTTGCAATTTCATAGGTGCGCATAGTTCAGCTTTGATGATGTTGAAAAGCGTGACGCACAGGTTAGCGTTTTAATATACAGATTAGTATTTTTTAACAATATTTTAGATTATTGCACGCCTTCTTTTCGTGTGTCACGAATCACTCCAATTTCTACTTGGATTCAGCAAATGCAGCCACCTTCAAATAAGTGCAACACCTGCCCCTCAAATGATAGAACGACTTGTGCAGACGATTCCTTCTCATTTCATAAACTAAACCTGAACGTAATGAACAACAGTAGTGATCTCACAAAGCCCACAAACAGGAACAATACATTTACTGTATGAGACTCGCTAACCTTTTTTCTTTGTGTTAATGAGTCCTGATATTTAGCTATATTTGTTTCTTATTCCTGAGCCTCTGAGCAATTGGTCACCTCAAATAATTTAACTGCCTGCATTCACTGCATTCGTTCACAGTTAACGCTGATACCGAACTTTTATAAGCGCTGCTTAGACGCTACTTCCGACCTGCATTGTCATCATTCCTGTTCTTCCACTGAAGCAAATCAGCACAACTGCGTTCACATCAACATAGACTATAGAACTAATAAGTGTTTCATGCAGATATTGCATCAGTGCTGTAGTTTGAAAAGCTCGGTATATCATCAGCTGCTTATCACGAATGAGTAAGTAATCTCGCAAAATGAAATGAGAGAAGATATTTTGCTTCAAAAGATTAGTAGGAAGTGAAGGCTCTATTCCTGTTAAAGTTTATAATGTCTCGAGTTTCTTTCGAGCTGGAATAGCAAAAAATTTTGAACTAAAACTACGAAAATTGATTCAAGTGGAACGGTATCTATGCATGAAATTTTGATCGTGAATGAAACAAGGAAGCGCATAAAAACACCAACTTGCTGTGCAGTTGCGTTCGTCGCTGGCATCGTCGCAGTAGTCGTATCCGTCGCATACTTTTGACTCGTAAATGCAGACTCCGCTCGTCTCACATTGGAAGTAGTTTGAAGGGCACGTTCCTGGCGTGGGAAAATTTTATGTTCAATATCTATCAATTTTTTCGATTTATTACTAGACTATGAGGTATTTTTCCCCTTCCTTACCTCAACAAAAGTGTTCAAAGGGAGGAAGGTTTAAGGCACCATTCAGTATAGAGTTAAGGTACGCAGAAGGACATGGTGTGTTCCTCCACAGATCTCATGCACATAATAAGTAAATTGAGGAGGAAGGTTCTTGAACAAGATAAAAGTTTAGGAAGAATGTATTACGTGCTGAAAAACAAGGTAGCAGTGAACAGATACTAAATGGTGCTAAACAAACAGACCCTTTTTATTTAAACACTCATATATTGGTAACGCCTCCCGCTCCCTAAATCAAACCTGCCTTAATATAACAGAACAATAATGGTGACATTACCCAACCCGGTCTCAATCACAACTCCATCGCACACCACTCGTTACTCAAATGTCAGGGTCTCAATGTCAGTCCGTTTTTGTGGCCACATTTTTCATCCTTACTCATGAAAGTTACCGTTTCTGTGCACTTACAATTCTTAAATGCATCAAGTATAACATGAACAGCATAAAAACTTTGAAATATGTACTTATCTACCAGGCACACATTAAACAAAGCACTTAAAAATAATAATGCCCTTAAATTCTTTAGTTTGGGGATAAATTTGCTTCACATGTTTTGAAAACTTGGTCACATTGTAGTTAACACGCTATCTGCCTCTCCCACAGAGACTTCCAATTTTTCCTAAATATTTTTCCCTGTGTGAAACGTGAATATGTGCTCGCTTTCCTATCGTTTAAACATGTTGTCAAACGTGATAACAACCATATGTACCCAGACTTCACTGAAGAAACGTTTGACGCACACAAGAGAGTCAAAAACTTTCAGAGTGTCCACCCATCTACTGGTGCGTTAGACATTTCATAAACGATTAAGATAACTTCAATGCACACCATTGCTCTATGTTTCCCTGAACGAAGGAAAAAATGAAAATGTTTCGAAAATTAATGCCTGCATTCGTTGCATTCATTCGATGCTATGACAACAGCAAATTTCTGAAATCAGTCAATGTTGCTGAGTTATCCCACCTGACTCACGGTGCTATCATTCATATACTGCAACAAAATAAGAGCAATACACAAGTTGCTTTTCTTTCATTCAGATTTAGAAATGCGTTAGCTTCAGGCTCTCAATTGCTTTCAGATATTAGAGCAAAGAGTACATTGATTGAATTTTATTTTCTTCAACTATATATAAAAAACGCATAAAGGATTCACAAAACACTGTCTGATAAACAGTGTTGAAAAATTACATGAAAAATTATGCATCAACGGTATGAAGTTGAACACTTCGCTCTGTAGGGCTGTTAGGTTGAAAGTTTTTCTCTGAGTTCATGCAACAGAATATATTGTTGAATAATTATAGCCACTTATGTTAGCGGAATAGGTACCTCCACTTGATGTTTCTATTGCAAATGCGGTGAAAAGACGCATTTCAGTAAATACCAACTTGCTGTGCAGTTGTGTTCGTCGCTGCGGTCGTCGCAGTTGTCGTATCCGTCGCACACGTTTGACTCATGAATGCAAACTCCGTTGGTCTCACATTGGAAGTGGAACTGGTATAGGAGGCACGTTCCTGGTGTGAAAAAAAAACTTTTCATTGGGATGAACGAAATTGTCATGAAGCTTGCATCATAAACGAAAAATATTTTTCATAAGTGGAGTATTGGCTGATTTTATTGGAAGGCATAGTAGTTTTATCACTAACAGCGGCGCTGAGGAAGGAACTCAAAGGTAGTATGCAGATGAAGAACAGGGGATGAGAGTCGTACCGTGATGTAAGGAATCCTTTGTTGGATAGCTGAAGAGGTAAAGCTTCCTTTAGTAGTGACTTTGTAAGCCTAACCGAACTTCAAAATTTGAATGAGGAAAATTCAATTCTAAATTGATGGTTGCAACGACACTAAGGGATCAAGGTAATATAGATATGTATAAAATTTACATGTTCGCACAGGAAATATTGAGAGCCTTCCAAAGGTTGTACATTTCGCTGGGAACCTCGAAGGGAAGCGCTCGGGCAGCCCTGAAGCTGAGGGCTGTAGGTTCATTCAAGCGGCGTAAGAGAATAACAGAGATTCTTTTGCTAGTGTCAGCCGAGCACTTGTGTTACACATCTGTGCTGTGCCAATCTGGGCAATGTAGATCCGATATTTGCTTAGAACGGGAGGTATGTAATCCGTCAAGATATTGTGGGTTATCATGTAAAGTAAATTAAATTACGAGAAATTTTGTACATAATTACTTAGGAACGCTTCATGCTACCGAACGGCCGAGTGTGGCGACTTCATTTGAGTCATTTCATACGTCAGGGACTATAGTCAAAATTTCAGTTCAGTTTTTATTACATTATTTAAATTATTTCGGGAGTAGGTCTTTTATTTTCGTCAGATATTTAACTCATTTTCCAAGAGGTAAACAAGGAATTGGAAAAATGGAAAGCCCACTAATGCTGCATTAAATTTCTGTTTCCAAATGAATGGGTCTTAAACAATGATTACACTTCATGGATTTCAAGCGTTGCCAAAACTGTAATGCCAACCGATTAAGGTTAAACTGCGAGGAAACTAAAAATAATGAACATTTGATAACGATAAAATTTTGTCCACAAGAAGGTGGAAGAAACATCACGCGGACGAAGAAGAAGAAGCACTTACACTCTTAATTCAAAGAGGGCTACTTCACCTCGTCAACATAAACGTAGAAATGACGGTAACCATCGCTATTTTGCTTGCATCGTTGACGAGGGTGATGGTCACGCGACAGTTTTGAAATGCTTGATTTAGGGCATCATGATGATTAAGACAGGAAAAGTTTTTTCGGTGGTTTGATGGTTTGATGTTCAAAGTTCAGTAAACTGCGGATAGATTTTATGCCTTACTTTACAATATTTATTTGTGTTCTGCCATACGATTCTGTGCCCGTATATTTGCCTTATCATTTTTTGTAATAGATTGTCTTATTGGGGTGACATGTGAATTTTGTGTACTCGCGTGCTCATTCACACAGGCATTATTCACATCCTGTGCTGATTTAAAATAAAATAAATTAATATTTCATTTTGTCATTATTGTCCACATGCTCTGGCAGCATGATACTTTCTCTCTATCTCTTATTTCGTTGTTCCTGTGAATCTTCCAGCTTAAGACCTGATTCACACCATAGGTCCGGTCACGTTCCGTTTTCGATCCAGTCACGGTCCGGTCTAGTATTGTTCAATGCATTTCAGTGCAAGCGTTCACACTGGCAGTGCCGGTCAGGTCTCGTTCCTGTCACGCTCCCGTCACGATACGGTCAAAAGATATTTTGACCGGCAGTAAGAACGGAGCGAGACCTGACTGTCACTGCCAGTGTGAACTCACAACGGGGTCCGGTCCAGTCTGTCGCCTAACCACCAGGATAGTAATCAGCAGGGTAATTATAATTTGTCTGCATTATTCGAAAGTAGTACATGACAAAAAAGAAATTTTACGGTTTTATGTATTTATTGGTCAAATTCAGATGTGCGAGTCCCGATGCAGCTATGGTGTGCTGAAAGAAAAAAGCTCCGTCAGCGGAATGTGAAGGTGGTTGCCTGCGAGGTTACTAAAGTCTATGTTGGGAGGGGAGGCTTCCCAATAGTTAATAGTCTATCAGACTATCATATAAAAAATCTTAATTAATCCTTGAAAAGTGAGGAATTATTTGAGTCACACTTTGTTTTGCCTTAGAAATACAGTCAATCATTCTGTTGGAGTGATTGCTTCTCTGTTTGATATTTTTTATTTTTTCTGGCCATCTTAAATTTTTGGTCGAATTTTTTCATACATTCCAATGCTCATTCGAAAAAATTAAAAAAATTAGTTTCACCATCAATCAGATGAAGATATAACATGTGAAACTCTCCGTCACTCTTTCTATCTTTTAGTATAGTATGAACACACAATCTCTTTCGTCTTTGCTTTCTTTCTTCTTCTTCATTATCAAGTGTAATTGCTATCACTGCCAAATCGGATGAAGAAAAGTCACATATGCTTCGCCACTGACGATACGAAAGGAACTGCAGCGAGAACGGCCCGTGACCAGACCGAAACATGTGAATGCGCAGGGCTGGGAACGAACCGTGACTGGATCGATAACGGAATGTGACTGGACCTATGGTGTGAATCAGCGCTAATCGTTCTAACTTCGATCTCTCTCTCTATCGAGGGTTTCAATCCCCGCTCCTTAAAACACGTTGACTCCGATTGCTCATAAGGCTAACATCTCTAGCAGCCGGTGACAAATAATCAAACTTCACTTCTCAATTTTTCATATCAGATTAGCGCATGCCGTTGCAGCGAGAGGAGGTGTGAAGCTCTATATACATTAGACTGAATGCGTTGGTAGAAGAAAGACCATGGGGCCTATTCGGTACACAACGTCACCAGCACTTTGCAGCCTAGGTAAATTGACTGTGCTACGTTGTGGTACAAATATGGCTCACTGATTTATTATGTCCCTACTGTTGAGCTGTGCTTATTTCTTGTAAAAATAGATATAATACTTATATTGTTCACATAGTATCATGAAATGAACAATGAACTAGAAAAAATTCATATCATGACTAGCTGATCATATGTTTTTTCAAAAATGGATTGTGCAACGTTCTACGTACGGAAAAAAGCTGCAGTTATGGATGATGATCAATCATGAGAAAGTGAATTATTTCCTGATAAAAGGGATGAATCTGTTCAAGATAGCTCATCTTCAGCTGATTTGTATGATGAGGAAGAAGCCAATGACTTGTTAGTTGATTAAAATTTAAACGAAAGCATTTACTTTGTAGCATCTGCAGTGCAACCAAATTTGAAGCTTGAAACTGCATCAAGGTGATCATTTCCTTTCACCGGAACGGAAGAAATGTGTCTTCAATCAACCATTGATCCAGAAAATGGGAAACCATATCCGATTGATCTTTTCAATCTACTCATTAGCGATGACGTTGTCAATCACATTGTATTTGAAACTGATAGATATGCGTCTCAATATATGGTAAATGCAACAGTAACTCGCACATCTTCATTGAAAGATTGGAAAGACACCACACCTGCTGAACTTTATCGAAGCTTATTGGACTTTTGATATACATGGGACTTGTTCCCAAGGCACAGATATCACTGTATTGGTCTAAAAGTACTCACTATGAAGACCCATGTGCACCCAAAGAGATGTCTCGAGACAAGTTTTAAATGCTGCTAAGATTTTTCCTTTTTCAACAATGGTGGAACCCTTTCTCAGCAAGACAAGCTGCACAAAGTTAGACCTTATGTCGATTTGATGAGTAGCAAATAACAGAAAGCTTGCAAACCCGGACCAGATCTTGTCATTGACGAGAGTATGGTTGCATTCAGAGGACAGTACGAATAAGGCAATTATTGTCAGGCTACGCAGGTTGTTGTCGAACCCAGTTATTCAGTAGTTACCCATAGTAAATAAATTCAATATTTTCTTCAAGTACTCAGCCTGTGGCAGACTGAAAATAGACGAGTCATCCCCCTGGCTCAATGTGCCTACGTTGAAGGTGCGCCCGTGCATTTACTTTGGTTAGCCCATAAGTTTCATTTGTATTGTATTTCAATATCCCAACATTAATTTGATTACCTTGCTGAGTAACACAAATATTTTACATATAATTTTACGTGTATCGCCGTGTTCTGCAGTAGCTCATGTTTGTGCGCGTTATTTTTGCAGAAGGAAAGAAATCAGTGTCTTTGATGAAATGTATCCGTGTATTTCAGAAGCACTGTAATGAGGATCCTCGTTAAACACTTCAGATCTTAAGGTCAAAAAGTTTCCTAGCTCTTCTTTCACAGGCTTTAGTCCAAAGAGACACTTCGCCATGAAAGATGTTTGAAGTATCACCTTGGGAGGACAAACTATACTACTAAATTTTGTCAAAAAGAATGATTACCGTCGTAGTCCGGCGAATCTGCGTTTACTCTAAGTGTATTAATTTTAAGATATTTTAAAAACCAATGATGGTACTTTTGTACCATCTATATTGGAAATATTCTGTTTTTCTATTTTTTTCTTTCTACTCTGAAAACCCCTAAGGAACCCATGCGGCGTAGACAGTTGTACGTCTTCCTAACGGTGCCGCCGTAGTTGAGCAAAGAACAGAAATTTCTTTCTGTTTCTCTATCGGCGTAAAAACGGCGTAGGCGGCACTCTCACGAACCTCATGAAAAGCATCTGCGCGGAAAAGCAAGCGCCCGGAAAAGGTAGCTACACAGAATACTGCCTTTTTTCTCGAACCCTCACGTCGACCCGCACGACGGTATCGACAGCAATACTTGCCAGGAAAATCACCTAAGTACGGACTGAAGTCCTACAAGATTTGTACACCTGAGGCGGACACTTGGAATTTTAAAATTCATTGAGGAAAACAAAATAAAATTAAAACCCTAAGCGGAACAGAGTCATTGTTTGTCAGCATGGCAAAAAAAATTTTGAACACCGGATCAACAATATTTCATGACAATTATAATAGTTTAGTCGGATTGGCAGAGTACCTGTTGGGAACGAAAACTTATGTGTGTGAAATGGTAGTTCGAAAATATCGAAAACCTCTGTACAAAGAGGTTCTTAGAGCAAATTTGAAAAAGAACAAAATGAAGTGTCTGGATGATTGCAGTGGCATCTATCTTTATAATTGGAGAGACAAGAGAAATGTGTACATGATTTTTACAGTTCCAGAGCCTGATGGATCTCTTGTTCCATCTGGAAGAACCAACAGAAATGGCAAGGAGATAAAGAAACCAAAATGTGTTCTGGACTATAACAACGCCAAGAAGGGAGTTGATGTATCTGATTGAATGACTTCCTATCATACTGCATTGAGAAGAAGCCTGAAATGGCAAAGAAAAGTTACCATGGAAATTATAACAGGAATTTCTATTGTGAACGCTCATGTTCTCCATAAGAAATGCTTTGCTGATGTTCCCATGTCTATTCCGCGAATCGCTAGCTCTCTCTCTTACTGGTATTGTTGAGAAGAATATTCGAAAAGGAAAACCAGTACATCAACCCAGGGTAAATCACTTCCCCATATGCTCTTCAAAGAAGAGAGAGGGAAGAGAAAAAGATGTTTACGATTCTATGAAAAATCTATTTTAATCTATAAAAATCTTTTTTAAAATTAGGTGGTGAAATAGTTGAAATGTTACACACATGTAAGACTACGTCCATGAGCAATATACCTCGTGATATAATATGTACCACGTCAAAGTCGACGTGTTAAAGGCATACTCTCGGTACTTATGTGAGAAGGGGACAGGTACCCTAATAAAATAAGTCATTTGTTAATTTACCTGTCGTCAGGTAAGGCTGGAATGATGAAAACCTTAGGTAATAATGAAAACTGAACTATTTTCAAACTAAATTAAACACGAGCATCGTTCATACGAGCATCATAATTAAAAGCTTCTAAAATTTACGGTCAAAATCGCTTCAAGCAAATTTAACGAAAGTTTTTTCCACCAGTGTCGCACAAATGCACGCATTTTTAACCTTTCATTATCTGATCTGCATCTAATAGGTATCAACATTAGATTGGTATCATCATTAGATATGTATCTGTATCTCTATCTTAATACTAAAATACTAGCAGGACCATTGAAAATTCCACGGACAATGCTATCGTCACGCTAGGTGGACAAGTGAAAAAAATTTATTCAATATTATCTTATCATTTCCAAAATAACATATTCTAACCTAACCTTTACTACCCTATCCTATTCGAAATGATCCTGATAATACGCCGATCATGAAAAAATCGTGGACCCCTGGAAAATATCCGTCAACATTACCTAACCTATACTAACCTAACCTATCCTACCCTACACTGTAAAAAATTCCCGTGAATTTTACGGTTGAACACCGAATAAATCACAGTATTTTACTGTCAGGCATTTTGTACAGTAAATCACCGGGTCTGAATCCAACTACGGTAGAACACCGTGATAGGTAACATCGAGTAGATTTCATAACAATGGGTTTCATTAAAGAAATTTACTCCAGTTCGAGCTTACATTACTTGAATAGTTTTGATCAGTTACCATGAATTCCATGAGGTATGTTCCCAATTGAAAACCAAGGACGTTTCGCCGGTGAGTACGCGTCGGTTCCTAGGCGTATTTTAGTTGTATTACGCGCTGTTTAAGGGTCAAATGTCCACTTTTTCGGACACAAAACTGTACGCGAATTGCCGTTGTTCCGCCTTACCTAACGGCCGTTTACCGCCTCAGAACCAGATTCGAATCGCGGCTGGCCGTCCATGGATTATAGGTTAAAAAATCGCTCCCGGTTGCACGTGCCTCGCCTGACGGGGTGTACAATATTGCACTGGAAGCTTTGGATCTTACAATTCATTCACACTCAATGCATTGTGAATGTATTGACCCATTAAGCTCAGTACAATATTGTACATCCAATGAGATCGATGCACGTGCAACTGGGAGCTCAGGTACATAAGACAATACATTAGAAAGGACATAGAATCCCGCTCTTTCTTCAACTTTTATCACAAAAATTAAACCATCTCTTAATAAAAATTCACATGAATATCTTACTTCCATTAAATCACAGCCTTCCCACCAATGGCACACCAAAATAATATAGGCATTAAACATAAAATCCCAATACGTTCAAAATGCTGTATGTAACAAACAAATATCAACTACATAAACATGAGGATGGGAATGAAATTTACATGTCACAAAGTTCCCTTTCAACGCTCGTTTACATTATAGATTAGATTATTGGTTCGTTTAAGCCTCCCTATCCGCAACAAATGCGATCCAATGAGAGGAAAAGGGAGGCAACATTTAGTGTGGAGGCAACACGTGGACTACGCTTTGGGACATATGTGTACCACTAAGTAAATTGCTCACTTACACACCGGCATAAATGAATAGCATTTCCATAATTTCAGTTCCTTTTTCAGAATTGATTTCAGCATACCAGTTAAAATGATCGTACACTTAAATATTTCACACTTTCTGTAAAGGACAAGAGTGCTTTTGAGTGGTACAGTCGGTTTTTAAATTCTGCTACTCACAACTTAACCGAACCAACCGTAGCAATCACACAAACGTAGTCAACGTTTTAAAAGGAACGCGGAATCTGTGCGGAAAGGGTTTAAAAACAGTAAGTTGAGAAAAAAGTTCATGAAACAAGATCAAAGTTGAAGAAGAAAGTAGTAGGTGCTAAAATACAGGACATCAGTGAAGCGAAAATAGGTGGTCCTCAACAACACAGAATACATTTTATTTCAACAAGAAGAAGGCCTACCTAACTCTTAGCTCAAGTCCTCACATTTTCCTCCCTGGAAGCGCTAGTTCCCAAAGATACAATAGTTGTATCCTTCTGTGGAGCGTCTACATTACATCGCGTGTCCCACAAAAATGTCCGCGAGTTTTTAATTGATTATATCTCCGCTTTGACTTAACGTATTTGAAAAGTTTTTTTTCACAATGTAGTAAATTTTGTTTCCGTTTCGAATAGTCTAACTTATTAAAAATCGTTTAATAACCACTACAGTGATGGATTTACTAAAAGAGGTAGAAAAACTAATTGTTCAAACGAAAATTTTTAAAAACAACACTGGTATTTATCATTTCTAAATACCTACCGTTGAAAATAATTTCACAATGATATATCCTACATAACACCAAATATTTAAACCCTCTGAGAGGTTATTTACTCCCTTGTTTCATTATTTGAAGTCAATTAAAATGCAGTTCACTAACGATCAAAGAATTTTTATCGTATTGGAAAAGTGTGAAAAAGTTCGAAGAGAAATTAATGAAAAGTTCTTCAGAAATGCACTCGTCCGATAAGAAAACTGTGTATCGCACAGTTAGAAAATTAGAAAGAAAATTAAACGCTCTTCTAACTTTACACCATTTGCGTTACTTCATATTCTACGATGAAAATTCTTTGATCGTTAGTGAGCTACATTTTAGGTGCCTTCAAATGATGAAATGAGGAAGTAAGTAATGTATTGAGAAATGAAGAACCCCAGTGTTGTCTTGAAAACTTTTCCTTTCAACGATTAGTTTTTCCACCTGTTTCAGTAAATCGATCACTGTAAAGTGGTTGCTATACGATTTTCAAAAACTTAAATTATCCGAAATGTGAACAAAATTCATTGCATTGGAAAAAATACAAGAAAATACGTGTTTAAAAATTTGAACTCAGCTTCAGCTCGTCGACCAACGCGAAAATCTAAAGATGAGCGTAACTGTCGATGGCCTCAACATCCCGATAAACAATCAAAAAACATGTTTTTAGCATGATGATGCAATACTAAATCACCGTTTATCTAATGCAATAATTGCAAAGAACACATTCACAAGGAAAACTCACACCAGCAATCGCGATTGCAAAAACGTTAACTTCCAGTACATCACTCGATGACTTACAGTCGTGAACTAAGTCGAACAGATCACGACACCTGCAACACACTACCGGCAGCATACGTTTGTAAGGCTGTAAACCACTGATGGCCGCTCTCAAATGTTACGGCCATTCCCCAACTGAAAATTTTGCGCCTCAAACCGTCCATGGCCAACCATGAATTTCACGTCCGAACTCGACCGCGGGTGGTTAAGAGCGCATTGAAGGAGTGTTAATGCAGAGTAGGCCAACCAGCTCATATATCGCACATAATCGACCGTCACGTCCTTAACCCACCGGTGATCCGTCCATGATTTTCAATTGGGTTTTGTTCATGCTATAAAAAAACATATAAGAAATAACTTAATAATCAATATCTAGGAACTTTCCTTCTCATAATGAAAACACGAAGGATCATTCTAGTAATTGATTGACTATATTAACTATGTTTCTCTCCTACATTAACTTTAGATGTGTTAATTTAGGCTCCCAAACGTTAAAGATTGAAATATCCGTTTGAAAAAATTGGTTCGAAGGTGTTTTTCCCATCATTGCACTGTTCGTCCTGAATTTATGCAACTCTATTAAAAATTAAAAAAAATATAAGAGTTTGCATAGAAATATTTTGTTACAAGAAATGCATTGTTAAATTAATCGATGAGAAGTTTACCACGTGTGAAGAGTATTGGAACACGTTTCCCAAAGCAAGTGTGGTTGCGCGGCAAGTTGAACAGCAGGTGGAATTGTGCACTAGAGAAATATATATTGAAATCATATTTGTATTGCATTCCAGTAATTTTGTTTTATTCTTATCGTTAGCAGTTAATAATTTGAAATTATTCTTTCTCTTATATTAGTAGTCAGCATATAGACTTTATGTGTTGCGGATTTTATTCATCTGACGTTTACCGGTGATCATCGTAAAGCACAGGCTGTGATATTGTTAATCCACTCACACATTAAGTATAACTGTAGGTATTGAGTCTTGTGAGAATTTTGATGAGCAATATTATCGTTCCTAAATTCTGCCAATGCACCTTTCGAGTTTCAAATATGACGAATTTAGTTGTAAATAGGTGTGTGGTAGTTTATGTTAACTACACTTTTTCTGATCATGCTACTTTTCTTAGTTCAAATGCTGTGGATTGTCAATTCAAATCAGAAAACGAGTAGATTCACCGGCAATGCCATATATTGGATGCAACTTGAGCAATGCTGCATTTTCGTGTTCTTGTGACAAATTTCCCAGAAAATTTAAATCTTATACTGGATTCCAAGCGCATATTTTGGGAGGACATGATGGTAAAATTAATAGGTGCCTTGTGAAAGATTGTGATGAATTATTATGAAAAATTTCTAGTTATGAAAGCCATCATTGAGGAGCCTATAGTGGATATTGTCATGATCAGGCTGCTTTAACATATTTGGTCAGTATGCAGTTTAGGGGATCAACCGAAATTAAGAATTCCATTCCCAAGAATCACCAAAGGAGTCCATTTAAGAACGTTTAACACGAATAACATTCTGCTCGCTAATGCGTTATTTTTGAGATATAACAATAATTACGTTCAGATAAGAATAACATTGTATGGTCGGCTGCTTAGTCGCCGCATTGTTGGGTCACGCCCACTTTTCTGGCGGGACACGCCCACTTTATGGCGCGAAAAAAACAGCGTCGGTTGGGTAGGTTAAGGTAAGCTATTTTAGGTTGATTTATGTTATTTTAGGTTGGTTTATTTAACTAACCTAACATTACGTACCCCAACCTCACCAATCGTTACGTCAATACCGTATTCCAGCACGTTTACGTGTCCGTTCCTTCTTTTTTATATACGACGTTCGTATAACTTCAAAGTTGAATAATTCAAAAATTACGCATCAGCGAGCAGAATGTCATTCATGTAAAACGTTTTTAAATGCTTTCCTTTAGTCATTCTTGGGAATGGAATTCCTAACTTCGGTGGATCCCCTAAACTTCATATTGACCAAATATTTAAAGTCATTTGGTGTGAATGAATAGTGTTTATATTCATTCAGTACCATTTTCAGCTGGTGAAATTAGCTTTGATGTCTGGTGTAAGAGATAAAACTGATACTAGTGAGACAGATGAAAAAATAGCAAATAGTGATGAAAATTTAGGTTGATATTATATAGAAGCATTTCATTTTGAAAACCTTTGTTTTATCTCAAAAACAGGCAAAATTTTTACTTCCATCATATTATTGGAAGAATTTTTTGAATTCACCAACAAGGACACACATTACTGTGACCAAATATAATCAACACATTTAAAAGTAAAACTGACATTACTGAGGATAAGTTGAACAAAATTGAATGATTATTTACACCTGCAAATTTGTTTACCTTTACGCAAGAAATTTTAGCCTTGACTCCAAGTGTAAAACAACATTTTAAAAGTCTTTAATTATGTTCAGCCATTTAAAATCGAATTAAAAAATAATGCTCACTGTAAAAACTGTTCTTTTTAGTTGATTCCTGTGCGTAGAAGCCTAGAAAGTGTGAATCAAAATCTTTTCAAAATGAATCTGCTTATATTGGGGTAGTTGATAACTTGGCTAAGGAAAATGACGTACCAGAGATTAAATCCTTCATTTAGGCATGATAATAATTCTCTTGAACTCCTTCTCCACCAAGATGCTTGTGAAGTTTGCTATATAATTTGCTCAAGTTGAAGGTCTAATGCTGATCATACCATTCTGGTTTTGCAAAAAACAGGGAAAGATTTCAACGATTTTGGGTAGGAGGCTATTTTTTAATATCGGGTAAAAGACCTGCAGAATTTCAAGAAAAATAGGACTAAATTTAGCAGAAACAGAATCAGAGGCACTATTCACTGTATTGCTGAAGACAACTTTGGCCTTCATTGTGTATTGGCGGATTCACTCAAATATTTTGTAGGTGTTGCTAGACTCAGAATAATTTTTCAAGCAGAATCCATTGACTATTGGACCATGAAAAACGGTTGAAAGTTACAAATTAGATCTTGTTGGGCTTTCAAATGGAGTGAACTATGTCAGAGTTGTTCAATTCAATTCTGGATTTAAAGTTCTGTCATATCATGTTAGTCAGCCTGGGTTACTTCCATGTCTGGGTCATGACCTATTTGAGGATATTGTGAACCAGGGCTGCTCCTTTCATTTAAGATTTGGTCTGACTAAAGAAATGGTTGTCTTGTGAGGAATTGAATAAATTAATGATAATTTTTCAATGCTTTGAAGCAAATACTTGTAAATCCAGTGAAGTGAGCACATCTGGAAAGAAGCTAGGAAGGCATGCTGCTGAAAACTGGTGCTTAGCAAGATTGATGGCACTCATGATATGCAACAAAGTTATGTATTCACAAGACTCTGCTTGGTGCTGCTCTCTACTGTTTTTGGATATTGTTGAGTTAATATGTGCTCCAAAGAAAACTAAGTGATGCTGCTTACTTGAATGTTTTAATTCAAACATATCTTGAATTACAAAAGACATTTCCTTTGAATGGCATAAATCCCAAGCAACAATAACTGAGGCATTATCCAAAGCATATTTTGCATTTTGGGCCAATTATCCACCTGTGGACTATGACTTTTAAGCATTCCCACTCATACCTCTAAAGATGTGTTTACTATAGCCCTAATTTTAAGATTAAAGGAGCTGGTTAGTATTTTTCTGACCCATTATCATTAGGTCGTGTGAACAATTTTTTGTGAATGAAACTTCAATTGAGTTACAAGCCACACTTACTGCCTTCAAGTTTTCTAGTGAAAATGTGGATTTGTGATGAGACCATCAGAGGATCTCGATGCGAGAAAGAGTATATTAGTGTTGACCAGAGCAGACAGTGATATGAAAGATGTCTAGATGCTTAGGGAGATTCTTTTTATACTTATATCTGGTGAGAATTCAGAAAGTCTCATTATTTTTGTAGATGTGAGAAAGCACTTGTCAATTTTTTATTTCAGCCTTCATGTCCATCCAATTTTCACTACCTTGGGCAGGTTCAGAAATTTAATGATTGAGTTATAAAGAGTTCAGCGATTTTTAGGAATGACCTAAGTTTTGTTGAAGAGAATAACCTTCGGTTGATTCAAATTTGCATGCTAAGGAATTTCTGGAGGTGTGCTTCGGGTGAGGAAATTTAGTTGTGTAAGAGCACAACTTTTTATCTTTGATTATTTTTAGGTTTAATGTTGGATAATAAATTGCCTGTCATTAGAATTTCATCCTAAAAAAACAATGCTAAGGCTACAAAAATGACTAGAAATGTTTATGCTTTCCTATTGCTCCTTTAAATTTATAGCATTGAAAATATCAAATTAAAAATGGGACTATTTTTCTTCTTCAGTTCTTCAACAACCAAATAGAAGAATTAAAGTTGCATGTGTGTTATCTAGCTAAATACTGAGTGTTTAGTATTGTTTTTTTTTAAATGTGGTAAATTTTGAAAAAATCAAAGCATTTACTATCTAGTATTTTTTAAAGACTTTTGCTACCTAGTAAACTTTACACATTGCTTCTCTTAGAATCAGTGTGAAAATGAGCAAAGCATGAATGAATATGAAAATAGAATATGTAGAAATATCTTAGCAATTATGTCTCTGGTTTTTAAATTAACTTTTTTTTTGAAGCTGTTAGGATGGATAAAAGTCAGTCACAAGACAGAACCTTAATATTTAAATTGTGAACTCATTTTCTTCTTGACTTATGGGCTAAATGTCAGTGAAAAATATGCTACTACTTTGCTATGTTAATTTGTTCAGTTATTTATTTATCATGATGCCAGAAAAATGCTAGAGGCCAAGAAAAAAAGACTGGTCAACATCAAATTTATTCAACCAGAGATTTTTACAGTTGCACATGCGCTGAAATATTTTTATTTTGGGTGAACATATAATTTTAATGTTTAATTCAAACAAGTAGAATGTTCAGTGATGAAGTAAAAATGCTTGCAAGAAAGTGCGAGCATTCTAGGTCATATAAATATTCATAATTTTTTTACATTTTAAAAAATTCATAGTATATGGTTCTTGATGTTTCTCTTGAAGATACAATTACTGTGTATTTTGATATCAGTTCTGCCAGGAGAGGAGATTTGAAGGCTCTCTAGCTTAAAGTTTGGTTGACCTTCCTTTAGTTCAAATGGAATAGGTTCGTTGGCTAGTTACACGCTGCCTACTTTTGGTTCACTGTTGCCTTTTCTGCTCCTATCAATTTCTTCTTTAACTTCGAGCTGGTTTCATGAATTACTTCCAAATTCATATATATGCACTTGGTGTGGGGGCATACCTTGTCAATCGATTTTCATATCACTTGATTCCTTAATAAGTGATGCCTTCCTCTCTTGGGAACATCCTTGTTTGTTGTGGGGTTAGGGAGAGTCAGACTTGACTTGAGTTCTAATCTTTGATTCTTGGTAGTTAAGTTTCATACTTCCAATTTAATATTGAATAAGTTCTCTTATTCACTAAATGAATGAATCTCCTCTTATATCTCTTAGTTTATGTGTGTGCATATTATGCCTAAAAACTCCTAGTGGCATTTTGAAATGAATTATGTTTTTTTGACAGTTTATGAGTGCTACTTGAAGTGCTACCTTTACTATAAATCCACTAATTCACAAATGCGTTAATTAAAGAAATCTTTCTTAGAATATTTGTAACCAATTTTAGGAAAGTCAAGTATTTTTAAAAATGTTGAAATGTATTTAAATTAAAGTTGGGAATTCGGCAATGAACCCCTGACAAATCGTTTTATTTCCGTTGTTCATTGTAGCTAATAGAACAATTCCCTATTTGAAGAGCTAGTGAATGAATTTCTGATGCAGCTATGAGAAACATGAACGTTAGGGGGCAGTTACAGTATTTAATTAAAAAATTTTAACTTATTTTGCAGCTGTATTTTTGTTCAATTTTAGGGACCGAATTTTTTTCAAGACAATGTTAATTCATATTACTAAATATTGATTTTTTCACAGGTAAAAAAGCTGCTGCAAATACATCGGATCCCAACAATGCATCAACCATCTACAAGTACTGAGATGGTTCAGTGTTGGATTCAGGCTCAGTGATGACGTCCTCCCAATAGGGCTCACGAGTTTTAGGATCCATTGGAGAAAATGTCCAGTCGTGATATCATCGATGTGGTTGAAAATAAAGCTCGACCTACGCCAAGGCCGAGGTGCTAGATGCTACGCGTCGTCATAGAGGCCGCCATGATGGTAACTCATAAGTCTGGCAGGAAGGCCCTGGACATAATAAGTAGCTAGGAAGTTTGTGCCCGAGTATCCCCAGTCATTCCATAATATAATTTGAGAAACTCTTGTTGACGGGAGTTGACATTTGAGATCAAATGCAGACATCATCCCACAGCAGAGCTTTATGGTTTATCAATAAACCCGAAGGTTCTCTTGCTCTTCAATGCTCTTGCAGATTATAAATCGACTGAAATTTGAACATTGTAAGCCTTTAAATAAATATCTTATTACCGCTCCCAATTGACTCGAAAACGTACAGTTGAGTTCTATCCAAAAACCTCGTAATATCTTCAAATACTCTTTTAATTACAAAAAATTTACTGGTAGCTTCTCGTATTCATATTTTTGTTGCGAACATTAACAGTTAGCTTCTCGCTTTATTCACAACATCTGTTGCATGAATATATATATCAATCTGCAATCATTGCTGAAAACTTGTATTTCTCCACTTAAACACTCGCTTCGTCACCAGGTCATTCTCTGCTTTCCTTTCTCTTCTGTTCCACACATCTTATTTGCTCTAATCGCTGCTGATTTATTGTGGATTAGATGGTTGCAATGCAATTGTCCTTTTCGCTTAGGGGATCATTTTTGTTAAGCATATCTTGCGATATTACCCCTACCTTAATATTCTTCATTGTCATTACGAAACGCCAATCGTGAATGTTTTGCGTAGTAGAGGCCTAAATTAAATGATTTTAGTTTTTGGAAATTTCTTTTGTTCGCGGCTCAATTCTTAAATTTGTGTCCCCTCAGGGATATACAACTGTTGTATCTATGGGAATTAGCGCTCCCAGGAAGATTATGTGAGGGCTCGAGCTTAAAGTTAGGTAGGTTTCCTTTTTGTTGAAACAGAGTAGGATTTTGTTTTGTTACGGATCATCTTTTTTCGGTTCACTGCTGTCCTGTTTTTCAGCACCTACTACTTTCTTCTTCAACTTTGTCTTGTTTAATGAATTTCTTTCTTAGCTTACTGTTTCTGTGCACCTTGTGCATAGATTCCGGGTTTCCTCAACTTCATACTAAGTGGTGCCTCTTGGAACCTCTTTGTCGTGGTTAAGGGTGGCTTAAACTTTCTTATATAATAATAATCATCAGTTTTTGTTCTGTTAACCCCTAACTTTTAGACCTATCACTTGATCCCTATATGATGTTTACTCGAGTTTACCCATAATCTACGCGAAAACATTTTGAACGTACGTACTTCATATATTGTGTGTAACTGAGTATATTATATGCTTTCTATTTTATGTAGAATAAAAAATGATATAAATAAATAGGTGGATGGTTATTAACTGGTTATTTAATAAAATTATGTATCAGCAGCTAGATGAAAATAGGATAGCATTCACTATTGTGTTTTTGAAATTGGTAGGATTTCTTATTGATGAAATGGATTTTAGAATCTGAAAACTCAGCTTTAAAGTTCTATATTCTAGGCCGCATTTTTTCCGAAAAAATGGGACTTCGCATGCGTGTAAACGTTCACTCAGTTGTTTAGGGAGGGTCTTGGCGGACTGTGAACGAAGAGAGAAAGTGTGAATGCTTTCTACTTGTAATTCATGCCCGGTCTCATGATATGATTATTGAATCTAGTGAAACATTTGATATTGGATTATTTGAACGGCTATTATACGTATTATATTGCACACTCGAGTTTAGTTGCAGGAAAATATCAAATTTGATTGTTTAATTTGTATAGCCTTGTGTAATGCAGCTAAATATTTATGTTTTTGATAGTAGTTTAAGTCAATCCAGCTAATTTTATGTCATTATATGACAAATAAACGGACTTGGCTGTGTGAATTGCGGTGATGATTCGGAATCTATTAACGTAAACTCTCGAGTTGTGATTTGATTTGCGTAAAGATGTACTTTAACAAAGAAGTGTTTTTGGAGCGTCAATAGAATTGTAGCGGAACACCGGAAGTTAGTGATATATTTGGCTGAGACAAGTTTAAAAATTAGTTTATTGAACTTTTCGTTACGCGAAGCATATAATGATTTGACTCGGTAGTACTTATTAGAATCTTATTTTCATAATTAGAAGAACAACGTTATAGCGAACGTTTATGGATGCGATAATTATATTCCGAAACGTTTGCATCAATAAATGTTCCTATAACGTTGATTCTTCTTTTTTTTTGATTCGACTTTTTGTATAATATTAAATATGGAACCGAATTGAAATAATCACCAGTCGTCCGTACCTTTTCTTAAGCAGAGGATATGATTTTCTTTTAAAAGTCAATAAACGTTCCGAAAATGAAACATTGTTAAAGTCATTGACCTATCGCTATGAGAATTTTAGGTGTTTAGGTAACTAAGGTCAGTTGAACGTATTTCTAAATGTCAATAATTGCCGAGTATGACCAGCGGAAACAACTTAGACGTGACGTAAGTCCCATTTTAAAGTTTAGTGTAGTAAAATGTTCGTTGAAGTACTCGGGTTGACCAAAGAAAGCCGTTGTAGCATTCTGTTGCTTTTGGTAAGCTATTCTTTTACAGACATTTCAACATTTTCTTTTCTAATTTCTCAACTTTTCGAAACAGATGAAGTTCATCACGTGATAAAGTTCGAAGAAATTTACTCAACATTTTTATTGGAATACTGTCAATCGTTAAAAAGTACTACCTATGAAGTCTATACAACGCAACGTTTCGATGTACAAACATCATCATCAGGCTGAAAATATATAGAAAAATTGAACAGTCACATTGATAAAATACAAATCTGATTCATAAGCTATATGAGACTAGAATGAAAGATAAAATCACAACATAATAATATTTTACAAGTGACTAGATATAAAGTTTGTACAACAAAAACCTTTGTACACAAAATCAGGTACGGTAATTTATATTGCACACTATATATGTTGACTGGACAAGCGATAGGGGCGAAATGACCGAACAAGCAGTTGCCTCGGAATACTAAGCTGCGGTTTTTGTAAATAATTTTAGAGCGAAAACGTCGTTAGTGTTTTCATTGAGGGCAGGTTTAAGTTTATGGATGTGTAACGCTTCTATAATTTGACTATGCTCTTTTTTAGTCACGTTATATAAAATTTTTGTATTAGGGTATAGATCCTCATTTGATGGTTTGCAACTATGGTCAATGCGAAAATGGTTGAAAATAGAACCTTGGTATTTATGGGCGGTTAATTTTTGCCTCAGGGTCATCCTGGTCCAGCCAATGTAACATTTATTAAGAGACTTACATTCTCTTCTGTCACACATAAATTGGTAAATTACATTGGCCCTGTCCAGATCAATAACCCTAGATGCAGACATATGATTTTTCACCAAGAGGTCACTACAATTTTGAAGTTACAGAACCAGTACTTCGTTTTTAGATTGCTTATATGTCTATATAACCATACGCAATAGGGAATTTCGATAACTTCTTTTGTGGATTTTGGGAACTTTTTTTAAAAAAAAGGAGACCATTTTTTCATTTTTTTTCATGTCGTGAAATTTTCTAAATAATAGATGTATCAAAAAGTTCTATTGCGTATGGATACAACTTGCTAAGCCCTATCGAATGGTATATAAACCATTCTTGTAGCTCTAAAATTGTGGAAGATGATACATTTGAGAAACCAATTATCAAGTTTCCCTAAAAACGTGTTTTTGCACAAAAAAAAATTGTTTTTCTTCTTACCTTTTGAACTACCAAGTTTTCTACAATAAACTCTTGAGATTTTGTAGCTCTTTTTAAGCCCTTTCGATTGATATAATTTACGTTGCTGTAGCTCTGGAACTCTGGGAAAAAAGCTGCATCAAAAGACAATACGGGTAAGTCTTCAAAGCAATCACTTTTTTGAAAAATTAAGAAAATTTTGGACCAAAATACGTTTTTTTTTCAAGTCAACTCCTCTGTTTTGTAGCTCTTTTCAAGCCCTTTGAATTGGTGTGCTCGCCATAGCCGTAGCTATGATACTGCAGCTGTCATCGAGCTATGAATGAAAGCTGCGGTATCATAGATACGGCAGAACAGCTAAATTCTGAAATTGTCAAAAATTTTAAAAAAATATTTATTCAGCGTTAGAATGTTTCGTTTGAATAATGAAAGCACTTTGAGGAGCCCATGAACGAACTATTTTGCCATTGCCGCAGAGAAACACGCTCAATTGACGCCCGATAATGAGGGGGGAGGGTTCAAGGTCACGCCACCCCCATCGCTTTCCCCCCCTCTGGTGGGCGCACTATTCGGAGTAGACGTAAACGGTAAGTACCAATGGAAGCGCAAGAAAATCCTCTATAAGATGCATATAAAAACAGAAAATCAACACATATCCCGATTTCTATCAAGACAGTCTCCTGCTGCGTTATCATAGATACGGCAGAACAGCTAAATTCTGAAATTGTCACAATTTTAAAAAAAATTTCATTCAGCGTTAGAATGTTTCGTTTGAATAATGAAAGCACTTTGAGGACCCCATGAACGAACTATATTGCCATTGCCGCAGAGAAATACGCTCAATTGACGCCCGATAATGAGGGGGGGGGAGGGGTCAAGGTCACGCCACCCCCATCGCATTCCCCCCCCTCTGGTGGGCGCACTATTCGGAGTAGACGTAAACGGAAAGTACCAATGGAAGCGCAAAAAAATCCTCTATAAGATGCATATAAAAACAGAAAATCAACACATATCTTGATTTCTACCCAGACGGCCTCCTTAAGAGTCCTGATATTTAGCTGTATTTGTTTCTTATTCCTGAGCCTCTCAGCAATTGGTCACCTCAAATAATTCAACTGCCTGCATTCACTGCATTCGTTCACAGTTAACGCTGATACCGAACTTTTATAAGCGCTGCCTAGACGCTACTTCCGACCTGCATTGTCATCATTCCTGTTCTTCCACTGAAGCAAATCAGCACAACTGCGTTCACATCAACATAGACTATAGAACTAATAAGAGTTTATTGCAGAAATTGGAGCAGTGCTGTAGTTTGAAATGCTCGGTATATCATCAGCTGTTTATCTAGAATGAATAAGTAATCTCGCGAAATGAAGTGAGAGAAAATTTTGTGCTTCAAAAGCTTAGTACGAAGCGAAGACTCTATTCCTGTTAAAGTTTATAATGTCTCGAGTTTCATTTGAGCTGGAACAGCAAAAAAATTTGAAAATGAAACTACGGCAATTAATTCAAGTGTACCGGTATCTATGCATGAAATTTCGATCGTGAATGAAACAAGGAAGCGCATAAAAACACCAACTTGCTGTGCAGTTGCGTTCGTCGCTGGCATCGTCGCAGTTGTCGTATCCGTCGCATACTTTTGACTCGTAAATGCAGACTCCGCTCGTCTCACATTGGAAGTAATTTGAAAGGC
The DNA here is from genome assembly GCA_030386875.1 of Morinoia aosen. NCBI lineage: Eukaryota > Metazoa > Arthropoda > Malacostraca > Amphipoda > Talitridae > Morinoia > Morinoia aosen. The sequence continues at coordinate 71,695,952 of CM059559.1, forward strand.
ACGTTCCTGGTGTGAGAAAATTTTATGTTCAATATCTATCAATTTTTTCGATATACTATTAGACTATGAGTTATTTTTAACCTTCCTAACCTCAACAAAAGTGTTCAAATGGAGGAAGGTCGAAGGCACCATTCAGTATAGAGTTGGTGGTACGCGGAACCTATGGACAAGGTGTGTTCCTCCACAGATCCCATGCGCATAATAAGAAAATTGAGGAGGAAGGTTCTGAAACATGATAAAAGTTGAAGAAGAATGTATTGCGTGCTGAAAAACAAGGAAATAGTGAACAGATAGTAAATGGTCCAGAACAGAACAGACCCCAATTTTATTCAAACACTCATATATGGGTAACGCCTCCCGCTACCTAAATCAAATTTGTCTTAATACAACAGAACAATAATGGTGACATTACTCAACCTGGTCTCAATAACTACTCCATCGTACACCACTCGCTACCCTAATGTCAGCGTCTTAATGTCAGTGATTTTTTGTGGCCATATTTTTCAGCTTTATTCTTGAATGCTACCGTTTCTTTGTACTCACAATTCTTAAATGCATTAATTATAACATGAACAGCACAGAAACTTTGAAATAGGAGCGTTCCTCTCATGCACACACTAAACAAAGCACTTAAAAATACTTGAGCCCTTAAATTCTTTAGTTATGGGATAAATTCGTTTCACATGTTTTCGTAACTCGGATACACTGTAGTTAACACGCTATCTGCCACTCCCACAGAGACTTCCCATTTTTCGTAAAAATTTTCCCCTATTTGTAACGTGAACATGTGTTCGCTTTCTAAGCGTTTGAACATACGGTCAAACGTGATAACAACCATATGTACCCAGACTTCACTGAAGAAATGTTTGACGCACACAAGAGATTCAATATTTTTCGAAGCCTGCACCCATGTACTGGTGTGCAAGGCATCGCAAAAAATATTTAGATAACTTCGCTACATAGTGCACATCATTGCTCAATACTTCCATGCACGAGGGAAAAAATAAAAAAAAATCGAAATTTATTGCCTGCATCCGTTGCATTCATTCGGTGCCATGCCAACAGCAAATTTCTGCAGTCAGTCAATGTTGCTAACATCCCACCTGACTCATGGTGTTATCATTCGTGTTCCTCGACAAAATAATAGCAACACAAAAGTTGCGTTGCTTCCAGTTGGATTTTAAAATGCATTAATCGTAGTCTTTTAACTGGCAGATATTACAGCAAACCGTATATTACGCGAATTTTCTTCTATTCAACCGTATATTACATACGCATAAATGATTCACAAAACAAGGCCTGAGAAACAGTGTTGATGAATTGAACGAAAAATTATCCATCATCGGTTGTGAACTTGAACACTTCGCTATGTAGGGCTATTAGGCTGAGACTTTTCTTTGAGTTCAGGCAACAGAATATATTGACGAATAATTATGGCCACTAATGTAAGTGAGATAGGCGCCTCTACTCGATTTTTTATTGGCAAAAACGGTTAAAAAAGACATGTTAGTAAATACCAACTTGCTGTGCAGTTGTGTTCGTCGCTGCGGTCATCACAGTGGTCGTATCCGTCGCACCAGTTTGACTCGTAAATGCAAACTCCGTTGGTCTCACATTGGAACTGGTATGGGAGGCACGTTCCTGGTTTGGAAAAACGTTTCATTGAGAGATATCAGAAAATATTTTTCAATTACTTCATTCAACTGTTTTGAGGAACGGATTGTTAAGAGAAAAAATGAGGAGAATCATTGCACGAAGACGGTCTCCAATTAAATTCATTACCTGTTTTTCTCCATTAGATCAAGACTACTCACACCTTCAATCTTTCACCAATATATCTTCATCAGAGAATAATTCTAATTTGGTTCCCTGCGTTAAATCATTTAAAATAACCCATTTTTCGCCTAAATTCCACTTAACATATGAAGCTAATTACTGGAATTTATATTAAATCCCACCTATCTTCATTGGAGTTTTTAATGACTACAATATTTACTGAAAGGAAAAGGATCCTGTTGCCCCGAAAGTAAACATACTGCAAACAGGAATTGCCAACACCAGCATATTGAGTTAGTCCACCTTCCCAGGAAATCACTCATTTTATGGAAACAAACCAATGAATGTTGAACATTCCTTCAGCCTGGTCACAATCCACTCCCGCACTGTCATCCAACCACTTACAAACTTTATTTTTTGAATCGTAATTTAAGTCTGTATATCTTCTCCGATTATGAGTCTCTTTTTGACTGTTGCCTTTGGTCAACACCAAAAATTATCTAATGAATTAAGCCCTGAACAAGCTGATTGAGAACTCAGAAGGCTTTAAAGAATCTCTTTAAGAACTATATGCTAGTAGCCTCATACAGATTACCTGTAATTTATGCTCTTACAACTTGTAGCTTGGAATAAATTCATCTACACTTTCTACAAACGTAGACGTTAGTGCACACACCAATGAAAAATTCTGAAATCAGTCAATAATGTAAGGCTATCACCCCTGACTCACGTTGTCATAGCTGCGCGGTTTCCACTTACGGTAGATTTTAATTTCTTTCCCAACAGACGCTTAATACCTTGCAACGATTGGAGCACGACAGTAGTTACAAATAATGTATAGAATATTTATGTGAGGTTACAAAATTTGAAGGAATCGAAAATCAGTGTCTATGAAACATGAGCAAAAATAAATCCATCCATGCCTACGATCTACGTGAGAAATTCACGCTTGTAAATGTTTTTAGGCTGAGTGTTTTGCTGGTGATATGCCTAAGAGAGACGGCTACCTATGCATCATATATCAGTCCTGAATACGACCGAGAAGCGCATATGAACACCAACTTGCTGTGCAGTTGCGTTCGTCGCTGAAGTCGTTGCAGTTGTCGTATCCGTCGCATACGTTCGACTCGTGAATGCAAATCCCGGTGTTCTCACATCGAAACTGATTTGAGAGGCACGTTCCTGGTGTGAGAAAAAGTTTCTTTGAGATGCTGGGAAAAATTCATCAGTAAAATCAACTGTTATAAGCGTAGGCTTCAATTTGGAATATAAATGATGTTCGCTAAGAAAACTATTCGGAAAATACATCGGGCAAGTGCATTGTTTATATCATGAAAATAAATTACAAAAATCAACGAGCAAAGTCGTTTCTAGCAATCGTCAACATAATGCATTCTACTAATGTCTAACAAACTCACACATATTTACTCTTTCATTGTTCAGTTTTTATCTTAAATCACTTGCGCAATACGAAGTAATTAAAATATTTTTAATTCAAATTTTTACACGCTTATTTTTCGTCCGTCAGTATTCACAGCTATTTCTATTTAAATTCTACAGTTTTTTTCACCATTATGCCATCAAGTAAATAATAAACTTTGAACATGTGCAAAACCTTCCTCTTAGATAATAACACAACTTTTGTCCCTACCCTCCCGTTCCATTAAGCAAACTTGAATATACAGTATGTAATGATGAACAGTGGTGACATCGCAGGACCCGCTCCCAATACATCATTCTCTTTTCGAACAAAACACTGCTAAATGCATTGTACAAACATAGATTTTTGCATTACATGATAATTTGGGAGAGGAGTTGCTCGTATTACGTGAGGACGTCGGGCGCGTCATCTTAACATTTGCTCTGAGATCGGTGCTTTGTCACTGGCACTCAACATCGATTCCTCGTTAATGAAACATGTACATACATAACGCAGGGTCACTCGTGTGAGCCTACTTTGTCTTATATAATACGTAAGTGAATTTATACTCTTGACGGGTTTACTACGATGTTAGTGCGGCTCCTGAGTTTTTGAACTATAACCATATTTACCGAAGAGAATCTGGATGATCTGACCGTGGTGACTCAGTTATGCCACTACTTAAAATTCATCGAATACGGAAAAATGGCGATAAGAAAATACAGCATATATGCTTCAATATCTATCAGCAATTCCAGTCAATTTTGTGCTTTATACACTGTAAAAAAAAACTGCAAAAATACAGACAAAAACAGACGAATTATCTGTTAAAATGACACAAATTGCTACTTCTAGTCCGTTTTCTGAATATTATCTGTTAAATCAACAAATTCATCCGTAATTCAGTTCGATACCGGACAATTTTGCTAATTTCCGTTGTTTTTACAGGTCAATTAAAAATTACGGGAGTAAATTGAATTCTTCGTTGTCGTAACGGAATCTTGGAAGTTGTCCGTTGATCCAACGGCTTATCTTTACATTTAGGAGTAGTTTTAACAGACAAACTGAATATTACAGATTCGACTGACTCTTCAGGGGATTATACAGAATCCGATTAAATTTCCATTGTTTCAATGGTCCGTAACAGTAAAAACATGATCATATATTTGTCACAATTGCTGTTAATGTGGCAGTATGTCTTGTATCACTCTGTCGTCGTTTTACTTTTTGTTCAACCAACACATTACCGATTTGCGATTGCCAAGTATGAGATAAAAAATTAATAATTCTTGCGGAACAGCTTAATTTAAAAAATTAATAATACTCTCAGAATAGAATTTACAATATTAGCACTGCGTAAAAAGTTTCAAGTTGCAAATTCATCAATTTGCCAACTAGAAATATATGATGGCCATGGCAGAAAGAGAAACGTTAATAAAAAGCCTGTGCAAATTGATTCAGAAAATTCCATTCCCTCTCATTTACGATGCAGACAACGCAGCGTAAAGATGGTATACAATTTGACGTATTCTGCCCCAGAATTGTATAGCCCGTATATAAGTTGGCAAATTACCGTACTTAAACGTGTATATTTTCATTCTCTGTGCATGTGAGGAACGTAATGCAACTAAGGGGCTTGTGCGTTTATACGTACATACATATATTGTCCATTCACTTGTGTGTGTATATATACGTAAGTACATACGCGTAAACATACATACGAATAAGTGAAAAATACTATAAAAGTGTTCATTGAGATCTGTATGAATTTGCTAATAAGCCTGTGTCAGGGAGGAAGTTCATTTTTTTATTCATACATGAACTGTGCTCCGTTAAAAGAAAAACAGGAAAACATGCAGCATTTTTATTCCCATTTTTGAACTTATTTAAACATTACACAGTCTAATAATGCATGGCATACAGTAATGGAATCACATACTGTATTACCCAACAAGTTAATGCGGTATTTAAATTTACGCAAATAAAAATTACAATGTTGAAAAAGTGAAATGAAGCACGAGCCGTTTTCATAGCCTTATATATACATAAATAAGTTATGTTAATCATTTCTAAATGATCAACGGACAAATTCGATCACACGACTTTATTTACACTCAACGCAAATATACCTTATAAGAGCAGGGGTTCTCAAACTTTTCTGCTGTGACTGAAACTGGAACAGGTAGTGACTGGAACTACCCTAACCCATACTTGATTAGTTCATTTGGTGCTTCACTAAAATAATATTTTCTTTGAGAAACTTTGGTTTCCCGTGAACAATATACCAAATAATATAGAGCTGTGTTATATAGCTTTAATATAGAGCACACTTGTTGAGCTCATTTATTTCAAATTTTTAAATTTCTCTACTTCTTCGGAAAAGAATAGAAGGATAAAGAAAAATGAAGCTGTTTATTGAATGAAAGACACTCTGTCGTTGCCGTATTGAATTTATTAGTGGTAATAAATTCCACTATAAACTAAGTGTTTTAGATGCAAGAATGAATGTTAGAAAATGTTTATCAACCTTAATTGAGTCGTTTATGCTCTCTAAAAAGCTAGAAATATTTTCAATTCATGTCCAGTCATGCGTCGAGTAGAATATATTTTCAACAATAGAAAGGACTCGTTACTCGTGTCCACTTTCGAACGTCTGTCGCAAACTAGTCCCTGTTCCTGGGCCCGGAGTGGAATTCATCGTAGTGGAATTCAGCGCAGTGGAGGGCATGTAATGCATAACCTAAGTGTATTTTACATTTTTATATCATTGATACTAAATTTCAAAGGAATTGAACGTCCAGCTGGTTAAAGACCATTTAATAGAAGATCGTGAGCGATGCCAATTGGCCAATGACGGAACGCAAAAAACGTCACGTGACGAAAAATCGTCACGTGACTTTGTTTACAACTGGTTATGGCGGCCGTAAGTGATGCGAAGTAGATTACGGGAGTTAAAATGGCTCCTTGCGTACGCTTAAGAAAAAGTTTTTCGATAATTATTGATGAAACTGAAATATGTTGAATGCAACATGCATTTGAAGATGCATTATATATCCAAAATGCCGAAGAAGTCTTGTGTGGAGTGAAGTGTAAGCACTTCTGTCCTTCGAACTTCAAATCCAGTTCCAGAAAGGGCTGTGCCAAACCAAGGTAATGTAAAACTTAACTTGAGTTACATCATTTATCCCAATTAACTCACTGAATCAAAGCTTCATAAATTAATAATGAGTTTCTTATTACCCATTGTTTGAAAAAAGAGTAGATTTTTTATTGACCCTTAATAGCATGAGTTTATGAAGAGAAAAATTTGTATGTGCTTTAACTTATGTTGTCATTGATGGAGGCTGAGCAAAATTAAATATTTTTTGTGGAAACTAAAATAAAAAACATTAGACATCCCCAAAATTTAATTGACATTAAGATTAGTATATTGTTGCCTTTTTATACAAAATTTAAGAACAAATGCTATTCTAAAAGTTATTTTTTAAATAATTATTCATAATTGAAATGTCTTGAATTGGCTGTATTGCCTGTTATGTTATTTATTTTGTATCTGAGTAACTGTCTTGTATTAAACTACAATCAAAATCTCTCGTTAAAAGTTTTATTTTTGAATGAGTGACTTACTTTGTATGTGCATCCATTGTTTATTACACGGTTCAATTAACTACGTTTCGTCACTGAAAACTCAAAAATCGATTACTGACCAACGCTACACATTTATCGTTACAACCTAACCAAACTCACCGTTAACAACTGTAGAAATGCAGTGAACATGTTAAATTATAGTTGTTTTTCCTTTACTCATGGCTTGAATTTTAATTGAAAATATAATATCATGCAGGCTTCTGCATTTATGTAGCCTTGTAGAGAAATATAGTGTACCTACTCTTGCTTTACTTAGTTGTAAAATGAATGATTAGGCTTTGAGTATGCCAGCTTCCTATACTATATCTGGTCTCTGGTAAATGTTAAGGAGAGGACCATAATTGATTTTCCACTTTTCGGTGCCTTAACATAGTTAATTAGATCTAAATAAAAAAAATTTATTCTATGCAATTTCCGTTGCAAATGAGTATTTAACAAGTCATAGCGGTAAATTACTGACCGCAACTCTTGTGTTTGAAGCAGAAAGAAATTGGGCGGAGGGGAAGACTATAATGGACTCTCCCTTCCGACGCGCTGGAATGATGAGCGCAAAGACGAAAGACATACCGCTATAGCTCGTTATTTTATGGGTGATAACCTTTATTGTGTTATTAACTAAAAGATCTTAGAAGTCGATTTAGGCTCTGCGGGGTCAGCTAATAATAAATTACAAAGTACCCAAACGTACGCTACCCAAACCAAACCTACTGCTATAACTCGGTTTAATTCTAATTTTCGACGGAATTTGCATAGATGAAAAGTTGTTTATTTTGATCTAATTAACTATATTTAGGCAGCAAAAATTAGAAAATTGATTATGATCCTCTCCTTTACAAATACCCTGGTCACTTCAAAAGTGGCCTTTAATGCAATGAAAAGTGATCAAAGTTGTTCACATTAGGCAGCCATACAGAGTTGGCCACCAAAGGTGACCATGCAAAGTGTACATAGAATTTGTTTTAGTTACTTGAAGGTAAACATAATCATGGGATCTGTCTGCAAAGTTTTGTTCAGGGTGAATGGAATTTGCATTTTCATGAACTTGAGTCCCAAATTGAAATTTTTTTGACTATAATTGAATGAATTGAAATCCACAGGCTGAAAAGACTAAAAGAAAACTGGTCACTCCATAGAAATAAAACAATCATACAGGCAAAAACAAAGACCATTAATAAAATTAATACAAAAAAAATCACATGGATGTAATTGTAATTTACAATTGTAATTGTAAATGTAACACACATTATTGAAGCCTTACAGATCCATAAACTCAAATCTTCCCTCAATGAAAATTGAACGATTTTTTTGCTCTGAAATTGTTTAAAAGAACCGTGCCGTAAATTGTTGGAACAATCGTTGCAGTCCACCATTTCGCTTTATTCTTCGGCCAAGTGAACATGTGTTGAGAAAGTTAGTCTTGGTATTTTACATCCATGTGTGTTTTTTTGTATTAATTTTATTAATGGTCTTTGTTTTTGCCTGTATGATTGTTTCATTTCTATTGAGTGACCAGTTTTCTTTTCGTCTTTTCAGCCTGAGGATGATGCCAGTGGCATTGAAACGTTGCATTTTACCTATTGACTATAGTGTGATTTAGTAAAATGATAAGCAATTTGCTGAGAATTTTAACACGTAATGAACTTCAAATATATCGTGATGCTGAAAAATTAGTAAAGAATTGAAATCCAGTTAGAATGAAAAAAGATTATTCAGATAAGAATGTTCTCACTGAGAATGTTAATTGATATATTGAAAAAGTGAAATGAATTTTAAAATCAGATCATGTTAAAATTGAAAATCACATTAATTTATCATGCACCACTCTACATAATTAAGAAATGTCACATTTTTGTTTTCTGCGTAATTAAATTTTTGATGTTTTCAAATGTCAGCTGTGAAAAATTCATTAGGATCTGTACAATGGTTCTCAAGATACAGAGGTTAGCAGCTGGGTAATAGGGGGGTTTACTTGAATTATTAGGTATCTAATGTGATTAATTTGCATGTGAAGTCATAAAAATAACTTGTTTCTGGTATCTCAAAGGAATGTGTTTTAAAATGGTGTGGGCACTAATGAGGAGCTAACACACCCTGAGCCATACATTTTGTATGCATTCATTGAATAATTCACAAGCATTGCAAGATTATTTTTGAAATTATCCAATAACCCTTCTCTGCTATTGTAAGTTATTGACAATAAGATCAACAAAAGCTCTGCCCCTCTTTGTAGGAACTTGATTCTACTCTCATTTGATGCGGAAATGATCTGTTTACAAAAATAGAGAAAAATTTGAAGTTCTTCTCTAAACTTGAATGTTGCCAGAAATTTGTGTTCTTTAAAAAATTTCGATTTCGAATATGTACCTTTTTCCAATTCAATATTAATATTTTTGTTTCCATTTGTTATATATTGTTTATTTTTGGGTTTAGGCAAACCTGGATCAAGTTTCTGCGTTGAAAAGTGATGGAGCTTTTGTTGCTGTAATAAATGCAAAAATGGCGCATTTATCTGTTGAAATTTTTTTAGTTGCAAAAACAAATAACATAAGCTAAAAGACTCATATCCTTACCAGTAAAAGTATTCTATATTAGACTGGTGTTTTAAATTTGCTGTTTACCCTTTGCACCAAGAAATCCAAAAAAGACAGCTTGTTATTCGTTTAATATTAGGATGTTTACTATTTTAAATGTAATATTTTGATGTATGCGACAAGCGCTGCTGCAACATTCTCACTGTGATGTCATTTAAGTTTTTTTTCTCTTATGCAGGAAAGGAACTTGAGCATCAAGAAGGGAGAAACTAATTTACAGATGTTAAATTAATGAACAACGCTTGTTCTTAGTAGAATATCAATGGTTTCAAGTATGATCATTTTTCAAAATGATTTTCATAAAAACATCATGTTGGGAGAATGTCGACAAATTAATTTAGTGCTGTAGCATTTTCAAATGGTTAAAACTAACTGAATCAAGACTAATAATCTCACAAATTTGTATAGATGTTTATATGTATGTGTCTACATGAATGTGTATAATAATTGTATATGCATACATATATATATACATATTGGTACATAACAGTTTAAGTTCAGAGAGGTACATACTTGCATGTTCCTGCGCATTCCTTTGCCGAACATTTACTTGAGGTCAAGCTGAGAGTTTCACATATTTGATTTCTGTTGGCTCGTACATTTTCAGTAGTATGAATATGACTTCACTAACTTACAAACGCTAATGTATTTTTAACAATTCCAGATAACTACTGAAAGTCAACCCCCAACGAAGCTTCAAAATAAGATCCGCGAATGGAAGAAAACGCCACTGCGGGACGCATCCGAATGTCCTCTCGTTGGTCGCGTGCCTCAGCAGCACGGAAGAGTCTCTTGGCCTCAACCCTGCCACCTTGCTTGCTGATCTATTCCACAAGTGTGATTGATGTCTTCATTTTTTAATGACACAATTGAATGTTATGTTAGGTTTAAGTGACAGCTAATTCAATTTTCTGACAAGTTTGTACATTCTGAACATTATATAGGTCTTTTCAAGTAAGATTGCTGACAACCAAGGTTCCCATGCAGTTCATTCATAAATTAATAGTAAAAAATTGAACAACTCATTATCACAATATAATTTAATACCTAGAAGGAGAGGGGTTTTATATGTCACGACTGGAATGTGGGCTATGTGAAGCAGGTGATTCATTTTAATCTTGTTTTTTCATCACTGCCCCCCTCCCCCTCACACAAATGGGTAATCCTCATGTGTGTTTTGCACTTAGAGATACTAATAGGCTGTGTAGGCCCTGACCTAAGGACAAGTTGGCCTTCCTTTCTCGTTACAGTGGGTTGAGGACTTCTGGACCGTATTGCCCTTTTCACCACCTCAACTTCAATCTTGATGCTTTTCATTTCCTACTCTTGTTTTTTCTTTTTACTATGCTTAAGACAATACTTCGCTAGAAAACACATAGTGCATTTTAGATTCGTAGTTCCCACATGACCAGTGCGCCTTCTGCAACATACTTGTCTTGAACTTATGAAAGTATTATGAAACGTACCCCTGAAATTTTGTGTTTTTTGTGTGTTCCTGCGTTTTAGTTTTGTTTTGGATGCTTGTAGGAATTTCACTTCCATTCTGGTTTTCAAGCTAAGGTTCTTCAGATAATAAAAGATGGTTCAACTTTCTGACGAAAGGTTAAGTAAGTGTTATTGGACTCGTGTTAGCTGCTAAATTGTTTGGATGAAGATTTTTTTAAATCGGGGTGCGATTTTCAAATAGTTTCTCAATTCTATTTTAAACGCGTCTGATAGGCTTGCATAAATCTGCGGTATGTTCGAGTCTTAAAGTTGTACGTGAACATTCTGTGTATCAGGTCTCCATGCTTTCTCATTGTCTAGGCGTTAAATTATTTTTGCCAAATAAAACAAAATTGACTACCTTACGCCTTACTCATATCTCCATACTAAATGGTGCCTTCCTCCTTCCTCTCTTCGATACGCTCTTTTTTGTAGCGGTTAGGGAGGCTTAAACTAACTTATAATCTACAATCTACAATCTTTGATTTTGTTTCATGAACTTATGTTTTACCTTACTGTTTCTATGCCTTTTCTGCATAGATTCCGCGTTCCCTTAACTCCATACTAAATGGTGCCGTCTTCCTTCCTCTCTTTGGATAGCCTTAGTTGCGGATAGGGAGGCTTAAACTAACTGATAATCTAATCTTCGAGATTCAATAGTACTGACGTCAGAATATGTTTATTCTGAACCATATACTTTAATTATTGAGTTCATCGCTTTGTTGAACTTATTTTATTGTTCAGTACAGATTCATCATAGAGTGAACCGATGATATTTATTAGAAAGTTTGTACACTACGCGTAATATATGTATAACGTTATTCATGTATAGCAATGAGTTGATTTTTCTGTAATTTCGTACTTCTGTGTGGGTTTTGCTTTTGTATTGTCTGTAAGAACTGTTGACTAAATTTCGTAAGGATTACGTACCAAGACAATGTTTTCAGTTATACTTAAATACATTTTCCTTTGAACTCTGAAATGTTTGGCTAGTATTTTGATGAAGCAGGTCGCATCACCATTGACAGCAGCAGTTAATATTTTTTCTGTTTGCAGAGTATCTCTATAGCTCAGAATAATACTACTGGGGATACTCAGTTTCAAGTACTATATTAATTTTAACTCGGTGTCGTTTTTCGTTCTTAGCAACAGACGAGGTATGGAAACATCGATAGATTTTTCAGTATGGTTCATTAATATTGCTTGTGTATTATAAGTTCTTTGGTTATATAGTTTTTTGTTTTTTCGATTGAAAAATAATTTCATACTTGATAGAGGTGCCCAACGGTGAAGCATATTTCATTCAAAATGCTCCTGCGAGGATAGAAGTGAGCTGCGCTATGGGTAAGACTTTTTCGCAGAAAACAGTTTTCAGCTCTCGATGCTTTCCGGTTTCTCTCGGCATTCCTTATCTTGTTATACATGTCTTTCATCATTCGTTCCTAGGTGTGTCATACGGTGTGTGAAAACCCTTTGTATACCAAATTGTTTTTCAGTACACTTTTCAAGCAAGTAATTCGTTTTTGACAAACCCAAGAAGTATCCATGTGATTCTTATTAAATATACGAAGTGTACGAAAAATTTTCATCAAGCAGTCTGAATCGTCAGCGGTTATGAGGTTTATAAAAATGAAGACTTGAGCTTCTGTTGAATCAACCGAAACATAAAGAAGCTTCTGGGTAAGTGGCAGTTTCAAGAGATTCTGCTACTACGACAGAGGAACCGGAAATTGTACGGTCCTCTGATGCATCTGCCACGTGCAGATACATTATGGTGCCCAGTATATATTACATGCGATGTACTTTTGTTACATAGAAGTATAGCTGCAAGGCTATATTTACGAACCGCAGTGAACGATGCAATAAAAGAACTTTACGAAACTTCCTATTAACGCGGGAAGTCTTCCGCGTTAATAGGAAGTTACTAGTTCTTTTATTGCACATTTCACTGCGGTCCGTACACATAGCCTTGCAGCTATACTTCAATGTGACAAAAGTACATCGCATGTAATATATACTGGGCACCATAATGTATCTGCACGTGGCAGATGCATCAGAGGACCGTCCAATTTCCGGTTCCTTTGTCGTAGTAACAGAATTTCTTGAAACTGTCACTAACCCAGAGGCTTCTTTATGTTTCTGTAAATTCAACAGAAGCTCGTATAGTTTCTAGAGAAATGACGGAAACCTATATTTCGTCCGGCACAATGCCGGCCTCACCCGTTCTAACAACGGACATCTAGACGTTCCCTGTGCGAAATACAGAACGTTCACAATATTTCTGTAAATTGAACAGAGATGAAACAATAGTTCCGTTAGACTAACGGTGCGTCTATAGCAGTCCGTTAACTCAACAGATGTCTGTAACGACAACGGAAGCAAATGATGCATCTGGCGGACTAACAGAGAGAAAAAAACTCTCTGGCGAAAAAGCTGCCAGACAATTTTCCGTTGTTTTAACACTTTTTTTTTTACAGTGTATAATACCATTAGGTTTTTAACCCAATGTTGGTCCAGACGATTTATGAACGAATTCATTGTGCCATCGTAAACGATGTTTTCTGGTCGGTGGTTCCAGATTTTGAAAATTATAGCTGGAAGACTTTAGGGCCTGAGGCCAAAGCAATTTTACGAACATTTGAATGATTCATCATATGTGTGCTTGAAACTTTAAAAACAATTCTTAAGCAATGCCTGAGTACCAAGATAAGGACTTCATTCTCGTTTAGGTTTTCAATGTCAATAATTTTCATCGTTCTGAACCAGAGAACAATGTTAGGAAACGGAAGCCCCAGCAATTAATTTGTGTGGGCCGGTCTCGTACACATGGTTTTTCAGTCATAAATGTGACGAGGGAAGACAAATATACACTAACTGTGAATTGTGGCAAATCAGACAATAGCAGTTTTGATCGTGACGAAGCGATAGAAGAAAATTTGAGCCAAGTAGGTTCTTGTAGAATTCGTAACTTGTTTTTTCTCCCACATGCAATTTTTCGTTGCTTTATCTTCATCACAGAAGCTAATTTAATTTTTACGTTTAACCTGCATTATTCTGAATGATGAAAGCTGATTTCTCGGAAATTTAACTTTGAGGATAGAAGAACTAGAGTCACAAAAAATGTTTGCTAAAAACCAACGTTTTGTATTTCATATGAGTCACCCTCAGCTGTTTTGAAAAAAGTAACTAAAACAAAAATTTAAATCTTGAATAAAGTGAAAACAATGAAAAATGAAATCAAAATTAAATAGAAAAAAGAAGAGGAAAAATTTTGTCACAAAACAATCGACAATTTCATAACTGAATCTCATTCATTCAATTTCAGACGATGTCGAAAAATGTACCAAGATAACAAAATTCGGTGGGCAGATGAGTTGCGGGATGAATCTAAAATATCATAATTATCATTCCTGAGAGCATAATCAGCGTTAAAATAGCATTCTCCAAAAACTAAAAACTAACTTTCTCGTTAGAAACTTAGATAGTAAAACAATTTATAAAGAATATCCAAAAATTTATTTGCAGGACGGTTTTTTTCAACGTAGACAAAATGGCTGCCTTTACTTTAACTATGCGGCCTACTAAAATATCTAAATTAGAAAAATAACTGTACTTCTGGAGAAGCAAGAAGTTTAGCTACAATAAAAATATATAAATTCTACAAAAAGTTCGTTGGAAAAAATTATGAGCGGTGTAATACCCGTACACATAATTCATTGCAGCATGGAACGGAACACACGTAGATATCAATATGAAAATTGCGGAAATTATCCTTTCACCGAAAACACTACTGTTAATTTTCCGAATCCCGTGAAAGTTTCTTTGTGGATCACTCAAGTTTCAGTTAAATTTGTCTTTTTTTTTAATTTCACTCTGTAAAAAATAGTAAATTTTGCCGTCATCACACTACGTAAATTCAAAATTCTGACGACACCCATTACAGGTCTGAAAAAAGTGTTTGCAATATTTTTCATTATTGAAAAGGAGAAAAATGCCATCAAAATACCTCCCGTAAGACTAAAGCTTAAAATGAGTTTGACTCATGTGTAAATATTTATCATTGAGATCATTTAAAAAAATATTGGTAAATATCATATATTAAAGGACAGATCATCATCCATGCATAGCCAAGCCATCTGTCTGTTTGTTAATTCGATCGTTAAATTTTATATGTGAATACTTAGGAGTTAGACGTAGTAATTTCTTCATATCTCATCTACGTGGAACAGAGCATGCTGTTGACGGTGACAGAAATATTTTCTCTAAAAAATGGCTATTACAACACCTACACTATGTAGTGTGAGTCTGCATATAAACTACTAATGTATAGGGATTTAGGTCGGAAAACGCCTAAAAGATTTAACAAACTCATTTGAATTGTTTAGAAAAAATAATTTTGTTCTGTCAGGTACGGAATCAAAACTTTCCCCGAGCGAAAGGCATGCATATTGCATGCAGAGAGAATTGAACGGAGTAGAACATCTGACTCATATTCTCCTTTTTGTGAAAATTTCATCCTATGTATTTGACTAACACTAGCACTAGTTCACGCACTCCTAGCTCGTCTTACACCCTGGTAAGTCAGTGGTGTATGTCATGAAAAATAATCCTAAGGTCTTTTACAAATCTTTTCATTGTTTTCGCCATTCGCCGTGGTCGGAATTCACAATTCTTTAAAATTTACTGCCCCCATTGACTGCATTCATACAATGTGAATGCAAACATAAAACTTCGGTAGTCAGTAATTTATTGCCTAAATGACACGTCTGACTCTCGTTGTCATCATTCCTGCTTCTCAACACAATCAGAGCTGCATTGCAATCGCGTTTACATCAACATAGTTTCTAAAACTCATAATATTAAGAAGTGTACGGAGGGATTCGAAGGATACTGTAGTTTTAAATGAAATTGATTTGTTCCAACTGTATTTTATGAACATTTTAACGAATTGGTAAACTTCCTTTGTAAAATATAAGAAAAATTTGATGCACCATGCCTGCGTAGGAGATGAAATGATCATTGAAGGAGAAGTCATATCTTCATAACTTACTTTTGGGCGAAATCAGAACAATTTGAGGAAGTATGAAATATAACAATCTATTTTAGTCAGATGGGCACCTACTGACGATATCCCTGACGTAAATGGGACGAGAAAACACATACAACACGAACTTGCTGTACAGTTGCGTTCGTCGCTGAGGTCTGAGCAGTCGCTTATTCCGTCACACACCCACTGCTCCATGATGCACTGGATGCCGTCCTCGCAATGGACCTGCAAACTCGAGCACGCTGATGGATCTGAAAATGTTGCATGCTAAGAGGATTACCACATGCTCACTAGCTATATTCTAGTACACCCCTAATATGAAACAACTTCCAGAAAAATTAGTATAATTTGAGACAATTTGCATTCGAAACGTTTTCAACCAATCATAGTATTATACGACTTTGCGAAGATCAAAGATTTTGAACTGTAGCTCTTTTTAAATTTGTCTATCTCTCTGTTTTTGACATTAAGTGTATTAATAGCGTAACTAATTGATAAATCATTACTTATTTTCAATGCATTTAAAGAACATTACTGATCGAGATATGGTAAGAGCCGGAAGTCAGTAGCCTCCTCGCTTTAACTGAAGCTGAAATTGACTGAACTAAAGCCATGTCCTCCCTGAAGTCGCACCAGTTCTAGTAGCCGTCATCCCTGGTAAACAATGACACTGGTAAATAATGAAGCATATTTCAGTGTACTCACACTAAAATGTGTCACAAATTTACTCATAGAGAAATGCAGGTTTCACGAGTGCTGCTGGATTATAAGTTCCATTCAAAATAAATTTCATTTACTAGAAGTAGATGGGATGATCTACTGCGAGCTATTAGAAAACACAAGCCTGATGGGTGATTGGTACTCTCAGTATCTTCAATAGATTCAAAGAGCTGTTCCAAGTAGCGCCTAGCTTTATCCAATCGTAAACAGGACATTCCTCATCTAGATTAGATATACCCGCCCATAAAACAATTGATTCAAAGACTATTTAAACTATTTCCTTTGAAATACGGCTCAGTAAAGTAGAACTTTTTACGCTGATTTGTTTCTTTTGCGCAGTCAAAACAATAGTCTCTTGCAAAAGATGCATTCTAAAAGCCAGCTTGAAAATGAGTTGCATTTTGTAGCTGCTGCATCACGTGTAGTACAATACATTCGCGCTCTAACAGGCAACAGGCTGTGGCGCAGTATTTAAAGCTGATCATTTGTATTGAGACCATTTTCAAATTTGCGAATGATTAGTCTCAAAATTATTGAGAAACACGAATGATGAAATAAATTCAAAGTTTCAATTATTTCTCCGAATTTTTGTTCATCAACTTGTTTCGTTGAATTTTTCAAACGCTACAGCCCTTGAGAAGAACCTTGTTGCTTACACCGTACAAACAAATTGCAATGCAGAAACGCAACACACGATTTAAGGGATGCGGTTGGTTGAGGGAAATTCAATTCAAGGACGTGCGCAATTATTGGTTACGGCTCACGAGTTGAGACCCTTAGCGTGAACTTCATGCCACCTGAAGAGGAAGTGATGGTGCTCATGCCGCCTGCAGGGCTGCTGCAGAACACTGCAGCTGCGGCGATCCTCAGCAGCTGCAGGCTCCAACGCTGCTGGAAAAACTCCTGCACATATAAGCATTTCTAGAGGGTATCACCAATTTTGGTACGAAAGTTTGAAACAGCGAACATTAGCGCTACTTTGAAAAGTTAAAAATTATTTAACTACCTATATAATCAGGAAAACCATGAGCTTCCCAAGTGTCTCACGCCGAAATTGGTTTCACTGAGAGAATAAAATCATTTTTAAACATATTAGAGATGCTAGGTCGGTGTATTACTTTAGGAAAGGAATCAAAGTAAGTTGAATTCTGCAACGGGAAAATACGAAAAGGAGCTCATGCTTGTGGAGTTTGGAAACAGAAAAGTGCGCTCTGAGCCCAAAAGTGAGATGATATTTTGTTTTCATTGAGCAGAATTGAAGGAAACAATCGTCAATGTTAGATTCTGAAGTACATGAAAAAAAAGTTCAAATCTTCATCGAGCGGCTGTGCCAATGTCATGGCTACCTAGACAAGACGGTAACAATCGACCTCAGTGACGTTAGACGGTAATCTTGATGACTGCAAGCATCGCATGTCAATACGGCATCGCCATTCAAAAATAGGGAGAGCGATAAAAATGCTCCTTCTATTTCTTCAGATCGGAAAGTAAAATTATGAATCAAGAATTTATTCATTATCAGAGAATTGGCGCAAATGTCAATATGTTTAGTTATTAGGGGATGGCGATAGAAATATTCCCTCTATTTGTCCCGATCCGAAAGCAAAATTATGAATCAAGAAATGTCATTCAGAATTGGTGCAAATGGTCATGTGTTTAGTCATTCTGCTCGCATTGTTTAGGAAAATGTATTTTTGCTTTGTCACACAAATTATAACGTCCTTTTCTCAAATGCCCTTGAAAAGAAAGCTTAAATATGAAAATATTTCCACAAATGTAAGAAAATATAATATAGATACGTCAACTTCAGAATAACTCGAGTTCGGTGACCTCCGTTATTGAGTAAAGAAGCTACGGATTTTTGAACCTGATTCTTTCGTTGCATTTCTGTTAAATTAGAAGCTGTAAGAGGAAATCGAAGCCCGATGTTTCGTGAATTGTTTAATTAAGATGTTCAGCAGCGATATTATTTCTGTACTGTTTTATTCTGCAATCAAAAATCTATGACATTGGACAAAAATATTGTAATTTTCAATGGCTGTTTCATCGTGCAATGCCCAATTCTCCATATTAAATTATCAAAAAGTAATATGTGATAATGATCGAAAAGCTGATTAATGAGCTATAAGTGCTAGTTGTCACTGAACTGAAAAAAACGCTGCTATAAATTTCTACCGCCTTCATAATATATGATTGTGAGTGAAATTTTATTATCATCATTTTGGTTGACGTTTGAAGAAGGTTCGTTACTTATACTCCACTATGCTCGCGTCAGCATACCCACCCAGCTGTGTCATGTCAGTGCCAGCGACTCAAGCAAATTCTAGGCAAGTCGGAATGTACCAGTTTGTACTTGATTACAAAGCGGAAAATCGCCCTCGGCTGCCAAATTGCCCTCTTCATCAGTTAACAGTTCCATTCAGTAATTTAGACAACGTACGCTTCATTATATTATCCAGTGGCAAAAAGCAACAATGGTCAACTCAATGTTCTATCTGCTGTGTTGCAATTAGCATCATTTTATGAGGCGGGAGTCCAATTGTCTGCTTTGTACCTCAATTTTCCGCTCTGTGATGACACTTCAGCATTTGTCAATTATTGTCACATCGGCCAGGATAGTTCAGGTCCGTACTGTACAGCTCAATTTTTTTAACTTAGCTGTTTGTACGCTTTAAAGCCTAATTGTCGCCATAGTAGCGAAAATTTAATGGCATCGTGAAGGTTTTATCCAATAACTCAGTTCTTATTGAGTCAATTTATCCCTTGCCAAATTTGGTTTGACATAAATTACATCAAACTCATCATTCAAAAATTCTGATTTTTCTTAATTAAAGTGTGACCTGTCATCATCGATATCTAACTTATCTGAAGCGAAATTCAAAGCTTTGTAGATTAAATTTTACTTCTCATTAGAGGTACTTGAATTTCTCTGAAATAAAGAAAATTTACCTGAACAGAAATTGAATTGTTACAAAAGAAATTTCGCTTGCCCTTAAATGAATTAACGCAAGAGCCGCGCCTGATATTCTAGCGTACACAAGAAATTAGATTTATTATTAGGAGGTAGTTTTCGCAGTTGACAGCAGTTTTTCAATAAATGTTGAAAACATACGTGCATCAGCTAAGAGATAAATACATAATTATATAAGGTATACAAGCATAAAAAAACAGCGTAGAAGCGTATAGTGAATAACGCTCGAACACACAATGATTAGAGCTATAGTTATAAACACCGACATGCCATTAAGGCGAGTGGGAACACAATTATATTGGAGATAAATTCCAGTGCACGAATCCACCCAGAATTGCAAGAAAACGCTGATGTTGTTTTTACACCTGTAATACCAATGTGCATCGTTTAACAAATGCTGAAATGGCAGACGTGTTTGATAATATACGTCAGTCGTAAAGGCTTTGATTTGAAAAGTGCATTGATGTAGGTGGAAATAATTTTGAACAATTTTGGTAAACTCAAATAGAATAGAAGTGTTCGTAACGGAAATTCAAAATAAAATTTACCTGTAATTGTGTCTTTAAATTTTATCCTTTAAAGCAATAAACAGTTAACATCTCAAAAACCCGATTTTTATGGGAAAATTATCAGAAGAAAAAGTATTTATTAGGCTGTTTTCCACTCGATGTGCAATTTTGTCCCTCATGTTCTGAAACACCCTGTGTATATATAAATAGGATGTTTTTTTTTGTGCAGACAAACTTCAACCATTGGTGGAACAACTGAAAATAAATATATTTTCACGCATGATAAAATGCCTTAAACTCCTCAGTTTTCGAGTCATGAGGCCTTAACTTAAGTAGGATACAACGTCCGCGCAAATGTTAGCGCGTCTTGATAGTTCCGACTCCACTAAAGCATTTGTTATTTTTACAATAAAACTTGCAATCATTTTACAGTTACGAAAAATATCTGCAATTGAATGTTCGTTAGGAAATTAACACCGAGCCATCAAACAAATAAACTTTGGTAGATATTTCATTAAATTAATTAAAAGCCTCATGTGTCCAATGTGTAAAAAACTTTTGGTCAGATATATTGTAGGATATTAATAAGAAATCATAAATTAATGCTCAACTCAACAAACAAGTCTTATTACAGAAGGTGTTAAAAATGGCCTCCATTAACTTCGACGCACTTAGAACAGTTATCATCGAGTGAGCGCCATTATTACAAACATTATTAAATGCTTAATAGCTTGAAATTGCAGATATTTTTCCTAGTCGTAAAATGTTTGCAGTTTTTATAGTAAAAATAACAAAAACCTGCTTTAGTGGGGTTGGAACTATCAAGACTACCCAGTTAAAAAATTAAGACGTTTTCAAGTCGTTTCTGTGCCGCGGAAGGCAAGACTTCTAGCCGTGTTTTATTCGGAAAAGCAGCCGTTTTTTGGTCGCCATGTCCTCCTTTTATGGCAGGAAAAAACGGCTACAAAACCATTGAATCCCCTTTGCAGCTGTTCGGAAATTCCCACCTTTTACGGCTACATATCGACGTTCCAGCGTCATTTTCTTATGAAGCTTTCGCTTTCATTTTTCAATACTTGTGCGTACTAATGAAAGTGTTTTTCAAATGAACGTCGCGAGGATTGTGCTCTCCTAGTTCAAAATCAGATCAGGCAAGGAAAGGAACTCAATTTTGTTGTACTTTTCTATCAATCATTTTGTTTCAACATTTTACACGGGTATTACGATACCAATGTGTTATAATCATTCAAGGATGTTAATGTTAAGGTGTTTTAAAAACCAATGTATCGACATTTCATGTTTGTACTTTATTGGAAATAAAATGTTTTTCTTTTTCTTTCTTTTCTTTTTTCCACGGCCCCAATTCGACCTTCCGCGGCTTCTCCATTCTATGTATCGGCTCTCTGCCGACCTTACGCGACCTTGTACCGGCCTCCCGCTGCAGCAAATCGACCTTGCCCGAACTTAATTACACTGGCTATTCCTATACACCCCCACCCCCACACACACCCCTTCTCCCCCGCACCCACACACACCTACCCACACACCCATAACCCCCCCCCCTACCACATACACACACACACACACACACACAAATATGTATCTGAACACATAGTTGATTACCTTCAAGAACGTCCTTCAATTCAGAGGTTGCTGAAGACTGACGAGGGAAAATTCAGGTTAGGTTTCCACATTTTGTTGTTTTTACATTGCTCACATTGGGGATTGAGGAGTATATAGTAGCCTCCACAACCAGCCCCACCGCAACGATGAATCGTCATAAATATCAATTAACCGAAGTGGTGAAGCTAATAGTTGGGCCCATGCTTTCGTTTATGCTCTGGAAATTGTGCCTCTGCAGACCAGCATTCTACATCGGTTCCATCTCTTGTTTCTTCAGAAGAATCGCCATCTCCGCCAGAAGTCACGGGTCCGAACTCAATTACATGCGAAATTTTAGAAGAAGGCGACTCATTGTGCGTTCCAGCGTCATTTTCTTATGAAGCTTTAGCCAGAGCAGCCAACCGTCTTTTTTTTGTCGTTGCACAAAAATGCAAATTGCTTTCTTTTTTTATCTGAAATTCAGACCGAAACGTTAAAAAATACGAGTATTTATAAAATCCTGTCATAAAATTATTGATGTAGCGATGTATCGGTATCGGTCATTTTTACTGGTATTGGTAAAATCCGGCCAGTACTTTCCAATAATACGTATTTTATCATAAAAATGAAGGTCATAAATCATAAAAGATCATAAATCGTATGATCAAATAAAGAGCCTATTCATACCTAGTAAATTAGTTAGCCAACTGTTGAATTACAGTGTTTAATCAAGTCCGCTAACTGAATTTAATACTTTGACTGCCCGATGAGGCACAAACTGTCAGTACGTGAAAGATATGTAGCATGAATTGTTGAAAACAGAAGCGACATAAAATTATTATACTCCTACAACTTAACAGGCTAACAAAACTCAAACCAATTATGTAAATAAATTTAAAGGTGCATTTTAAAGTTTTTGAAATTTTAATACTGAAAAAGCTGAAAATTCTATTTTAATTTATCTTGTAAATCGTCAATTACCACAGAGCTAATAATTTTATTTTAATTTAGCATATGAATCACCGCACACTAGGAATATTGCATTTTTCTTTAATGTACGGTTTTTGAAAAATTCACGAACAATCTTATTCATCTTATTCTTATTCCGGTTGCGCTTGTTTGGATCTTTTTGGTTTCGGGGTCTATCGAATATTAATGTTTTCTTTCCGCCAAAGTATGTATTTTGGTGTGAAAAACACAAAAATGATACCATTTTGTGGAGAAATTTTTGTTTTGGTCCACTTTTGGAACCAGTTGCTATTACAACTAGTCTACATTACGTTGCAATACGATCAGAAACTCTTATCTATTGAATGGACTTGATTTTGATGTTTTTTGCAACAATATAGTTAACATGGCATGAGCAGTTCTATTATTATCATCTAAGTGTATTAGCTTTAAGACATTTTAAAAACCAATGATGGTACTTTTGTACCACCTCTATTGGAAATATAGTGTTCTTCTTTTTTTTCTTAATCTTATTCCTAATCGAAAAATTTATTGTCAATATTTTTATATTATAAGATATATTAGTTAATAATTTATTACAACACCTATATAATGGTTTTATTTTACTATAATTGTAGAAGTATCGGTATCGGTTGTAGTATCGGTCAAAGTATCGGTATTTCCAAGTATCGGAGTATCGATCAAAAAGTGGGTATCGGTATCGGCCAAAAAAATGATATCGGTACATCACTACATAAAATTATTACACAATAATTAAAGAAACTAATGTTTTATTATTAACTCTTATTAAATCGGAAGAGGTACTTGGATATTCATGCTGAAAAATAGGTATCTACCGATAGTATCGGTTTCGGAATTGGCAGTATCAGCCTTTTTCTCGAGTATCGGTACCGGCGTCCAAAAAAATGGATCTTAGCCTATACTCTCTTACTACCTTCAGGAGACCGGCAATGCAAAATTTCAGAAGAAAATCTTAATATCACACACTAACTGCATAAATTTATTTATTAGATATAATAATAAAAGTTTGATTTAATCTCGTACAAGAAATAATTGAATAGAAATAATTATTGTCACAACCTATTTCATTTACATAGAAAAAAGGTGCTTGAGTGTCCGTTCGCGTGTTCACAAGCACACGCAGGAACACGTGACGTCTGCCTAAGATTAGTGACGTACCGAGACCATTTTTTTGGCCCACACTGATACCGTTACCCATTTTTTGCAGATACCGATACTCCGATACTTGGAAATACCGATACTTTGATCGATACTACATCCGATACCGATGCTTTTACAAATACATTAAAATAAAATCATTATAAGCCCAACATGAGTAATGTAATAAAATTATTAACTAATATATCTAATAATATAACAATATTGACAATAAAGTTTTCGATTAGAAATAATAGAACTGCTCTTGCTATGTTAACTATATTGTTGCAAAAAAATAACGAAATGCAATCCATGCAATAATAGATAAGTGTTTCTAACCGTTTTGCAACGTAATGTAGATTAGCTGTAATAGCAACTGTTTTCAAAAGTGGACCGAAACAATAATTTCTCCACAATATGGTTATCATTTTCATGTTTTTCACACCAAATTACATACCTTGACGAAAAGAAAATATTAAAAATCGATAGGATCGGAAACCAGAAAGATGCGCAAACACGCAACCAACTATAAGATTGTTCGTGATTTTTTCAAACTTCTTAAAATAGAAAAAAAGGCAAGATTCGTAATGAACGGTGATTGACATGCTAAATTAAAATAAAATAATTAGCTTTGTAATATTTTACGATCTACGAGCTTAATTAAAATAGAATTTCAGTTATTTCTATGTTAAATTCATAAAAACTTTAAAATGCACTTTCAACTATATTTGATTGCTTTGATTTTTGTTAGCCTGTCACATACTTTACGAAATGGAAATTTGTTCAAACTATATAGGTTTTAGTAGTAAAAGTATTATAATTGTATGTCCCCACTGTGTTTAACTATTTATGCTACAAAGCTTTCACTTACTGGCCGTCCGTGACATCGGGAATTCAACGTAGTAAATTCACTTAGCGGGCCACATTAAACGCTGTAATTCAACAGTTAGCTAACTAATTTACAAGGAATGAATAGGCTCTTTATTTAATTTTACTTTTACTCCTATGATTTATGACCTCATTTTCACGATAAAGTACGTATTATTGGAAAGTATCGATAAAATATCGGCCTAATTTTGCCGCTACCGATATATCTGTACATCACTAGCCTACGATCACGCAACGTTTGCCAGTAGGAAGCTCCTCAATTCAAAAAATAATTCAACCCTAACTCATCAATAATGCTGATGTTCATCAGGTGATAAGGAGTTTTCTTCGGTCAGTATTTACTTTAATGCGTTCACGGAAATCACTACCTCTGTTTTAAAGAATCACTAAAAACGCTCATTTAAGAACGCTTTACACGAATGACATTTTGCTCGCTGATAGCCTACGTAATTTTCGAGCTATAACATGAATTACGTTCCGGTTAAAGTAGCATTATATATTCGGCTGCATCGTACCTGCATTCTTGAAATACGCCCAGCATTTCGGCGGTAACCATCAGTGTCAGTATGGCTAAGTTAAGTTATTTTAGGTTAGTTTATTCAGCTAATCTAACGTTACCTAACCTAATTTAACCTAGCATCACGTCATGCCGTACTATATCATATTTACGTGTCCGTTTCTCCACTTTTATATATAAAATTCCTATAACTTCACTGGTTAATAACTCAATATTACGCATCAGCGAGCAAAATGTCATTCATTTAAAACGTCCTCAAATGTGTTCCTTTAGAGATTCTTTGAAATAGAATTCTAAATTTCCGTGAACGAATTTTTTTAAGTAGATATTGACCTTTTCTTCTTTCATCATCGCTATTCCTTAATTTTATAACGCAGATAGTCAAATATTTATGAAGTTTAATTTTTATAACTAAAAAATGGAAAACTAGTGATGTACTGATAATAGAAAAAGGCTGATACTGATACAATCGGTACATCTGAATTGAAAACATTACATATTGTTGCTTTTCAAAGGTTTCTCAAGTAAAATTATACTGCAACTTAGAAGTTTGAAGCTAAATTGTGTTAACACTCTCTGTAAAATATGAATGGAATTAATATTGAATAAACATATTATTACTATTCTTTCACACTAAAAAATCATTGAGACGACGAGGCACTTGTCGTCTCTATCATCACCTTCATCAGGCACTTGACAACATGCCATACCGGCTTAACGTCTTCAGTGGAATAAGAATCTCACGTGAGAGCAAACACCTCATACCTTTTTAGAGCAGAAATTTTTTCAGAAATAAGATACACTCTAACGTACTACACATTCGCACTGAAATACATTTTGACATTGCTTGAAACTTATTAAATGATTCAGAAACCACCACTGCAACTGTGACGTACAACATCACTCAAATAACTGCCGCGGCCCGCGAAAGAGCTTGCCAGAATGCCAGTCTTGCCAACACGTGCGAGCAGTGTTGCCATCTCTAACTCGAATGCAGATAAAAATTTTGGCTCAGATGAACAACAGGATAGTATTATTTAATGTAACCTATACAAAATGATTACATTGACATTTAAATACTTTATTACAATATAACTATCCGCAAGTTAAAGTTTTAGGTAAATTTACCAATTTTTTAGTCGACAGCTATGACTAGCAAGTATTCCTCGGCATCTACCAACTGTAATTTTCATGGCAAATTAATTTTGCTGTCTGAGAGTGCTCAAGAATGTTAGCAAGTACGATTTTCCCTTAAGAATGTTTTTATCTTTCATTTGAGAGTAATTTGAACTCGATAGGTGAATTATTTCAAAAGTTACGAGTGGTAGACTGAAATCTGAAGTTGCACTCAAGAAATTCTAAATGAATTTCTGTAGTTTCCAAAAGACCGTTTCCATACAGTCTCTGCTGCAGCCTGCCGCTCCGATTTCGAAAGTTTTGCTTGTATGAGCTATGAAAAGTTAAAATTTTTAAGCTATTGGTGTCATAAAAATTTATAATTATCGGCATATTCATTGTATTCATCGTATTTTGATTTTTATCGTAGGTATCTCTCACTATTTCGAGACGGTATATAAATAATAAACCGATGAACAGTTATTCTCTTATTAAACTATTGCATTTCTTTTAATATTGTTATGATTGTCACAATTTACTTCTGTTTGTAGGCTATTACGAGTAGTTTTTAATATACGTATTCTTTGAGATTTTTGCCTATTATGGATCTGTCCAAATTGTGCGAGCATTGAATTAATTTTCGATTTATCTGCAAGCATTTTTTAAAATGAGCCAAGATCTTGAAACGTTCAAATGAATTCGTTTTTAAAATGGAGCTTCTCCATCGCCTGCTTTACGAACTGTTTTTTCTTGTATGAGAATTGCACATATAATTGTTCCGGCAATTATACATATTTTATTAGGCTAGATTGGAATAAAACACACCCTCAGAGGGATACAACTATTTTATCTGTGGGAGTTAGCGCTCCCAGGGGGAAAAATGTGAGGGCCCGAGCTGAGAGTTAGGTAGGCCTTCTTTTCGTTGAAATAAAATGTTTTTTGCAAGGTTAAGGACCACTATTTTTCGATTCACTACTTCCCGGTTTTCCGCACCTCTGATTTTCTTCTTCAACTTTTATCTTATTTCATGAACTTCTTTCTCATCTTACTGTTTCTATGCCCCTTCTGCTTAGATTCCTTATTCTCTTATCTCCATACTGAATGGTGCCTTCCCCCTTCCTCTCTTCGATACGCTCTATTTTTGTAGCGGTTAGGGAGGCTTCAACTAACTTATAACCTAATCTGGAATAAAAGCATCCTATTCATAGAGGCCTGAATATTTTAATTGTTATCTCAGTGTGAAAGGTTCTATAATTAGTAAAGCATGAATATAAAATTTCCGTATAGCTTTTTTTATTCATTTCATTATTACTTTGTTCATTTCATTTTAAAATTAAGGGGTTATTTAACATGTTTTCATTTTAGTTGCTTAGTATTAAAATTAGTTATATATGTTAATTCCATATAATTACTTAAACATGCCAGCGAAATAGATTTGCTAAACGCCGGTGACATTTATGAATAAACACTTGAGAGAAATGAGTCAGCAGGTATGTTGCGCGACCGTTAATCAAATAGGTCGAACGCAAGCCGACATTCTCTTCTTGAATTCGGCCGTGGGCAAGGGCTCGATTTTTCCGGCTTGTTTACGTCTAAATGAGACCAGCGGATAGCCGTCGAACGGCAAATTTTGGTCGAGAGCGACCGACAGAGGAACGTTCTGACCTTCAGCGGCCATCTTTCACTGTGTTCTGCTACCTGTCGACCTAAAAACGGCATGAATTTTCAACTGGGTAACGCTAATATTGGTGCGCTTGTGGTATCCTACTTAAATTTTTAAAGTTTCTTAGAGGCCTTATAACTCGAAAACTAAGGAGTTTTTGGCATTTTATCATCCGTGAAAATCGATTTATTTTGAGTTTTTCACCTATAGTTAAAATTAGTTTGCACAAAAAAACACCCTATAGGCCCTATAATTATATAAAATTTATATGGATACATTCCACAAAATTTTCTGAATGTCTATAAACCCTAATTTGTATTCATTCATACACGAACAGTTACAAAATCCTAATTCACTCAAGCACACATGCACTCGCTAATCCAGATACACCAGCAAACACACACTATTCATACACACACACAGAATTACGTCAGTAGGTTGGGGCAATTGATAACTCTACGGCACTAATGTCTTTGTCGAAGTTAGGTTAATGATTGAATGTGAAAAAAGACTCTGAAGTTCTAAGGTCATGCTCACTATTAGCTCTGCATAAAGTTGAAAAATTAGTATTTTTGAATGAATGGTTAAAATTCTCGCAGTGATCTCTAATTGCTGATTGGGGTGGGGGGTTAGAGCACGACTGCTTCTAAGAGATTTCCTGCGTGTTGGCCATATCTGACAATAATTGTTGGAGTTTGAAATATATGTCAAAGAATTTTATGAAATATATATTTTTTAATTGAGATTTTAAGTTTTTTATCTATTCTCCTGTTTTAAAACTGATGATGGAATTTTAATAATTTCGAAACGTTTGCAATAAATGTAATGTACGTTTTTACACTGGTTCTTCCTTTTATTTCACCAGTAAGATTCTCGACGAATCGTCCTATTGGAAATATAATTTACATCACGTGAGACCAATTAACTTTAATTTCCAGCATGTTTCTTAAACAAATAAATGATCATATTTCAACTACGCGAGAAAAATCACGTGGCGAAACTGTGTAGTGAAAGATTGAAAAAACGAAAATGAAACAGCTTGCTGACGTCGCAATTAAATAAATTAGACAATTTATTTACTACAACAACTTCATTATTCGATTGTTTATTAAGGTTGTTACAATGGGCACATTTGAGCATAGCTAATTGTAGGCCCGAATAAGTTCATCAACTTCGACAGCATCTCATCAACAACTCTATCATATAGTACTCAGTTATGTTTAATCTAATTCACTTAACCTAGTTGCATGCTAGACTGACTAATGAATGGGTTTGCTCACGATTCGGTGCTTAATTTTACAAGAATAGTTAATACCCAGTCAAACTTTTTTGCCGCCAGCATGCATGTTTTTCGCCGCTGAAGTAATTCAATCGCTTGGGCGGCGAAAAACATGCATGCTCCGGCTTAAAAGTTTGGCTGGGTATGGGCCAGATGAGAATACTATATTCCAGAAAAGGCTTAAGATCAGGCTTAAGATCTGTGCCATTAACCATGGTAAATTACCCGATGAAGATGAATCACATCGCTGAAAAGATTTGACTTAATTCATTTGGTGACAAATATTCCGATCGAAATAGGAATTCAAGATTAGTTTTGAAAGCTTTTTGGGAACTTTCTTCACGGCTCTCAGAAAGGATCGAATTCCAAGTCTTGATTCCACTTCAGAGAATACTGTGTTGTGACTGAGCGTTTGAAAAATAAGCAAGTATGAAGTTACTTCTATTTTGGGTTACATCACATGGTGGCCAGTTTGTGCAGTTAATAATTGCTTAAGGACTCTGTCGCCCTCATTAGTAAATGTTTTATACATATGATTACGTATGGAGAGCTTCTAGAGAGGCAAAGACTTATGTATTTTTAAACTATTGAATGAATCGTTCGTGTGAGCATAATATTTTAATTTTCTTGCCGATCTAATGATTTTTTTGCAGTAGAAAGAGCGAATTGATTTTATTTTTATCAGGTCCATGCCATGCTTCTATTCCGCATTGTAAACATCGTAAAATGAGCATTCAATAAAATATTTTCAAAGCTACTTCAGGTGAAACATTTCGCAGGCTATTGAAGATTCCTACGGATTCTGAAATTTTAATACTGATAAGTGCAATATGCTTGTAGTGGCTAGTCTATAGTCGAGTCACCCAAATGAAGGCCAAATATTTATTTATTAAAATGCCCAGGAAATTGCACGAGTTGGTTTCTCCCATTTCACAGTCACAAATGTAATGCATGGAAGAGACGCAATCCACTTGTTTGAGAATATTGTGTATTTTGTCTTATCGTTATAGAGGCTCATTGTATTAGCGTTGAGCCACATGAGAATTCTTTCAAACAATGAAACTTTCCTAATTTGCGTTGTAAAATATTTTGTCAGTCAAATTAGGTTACGTAAGGTAAACTAGGTCAGGTGAAGCTAGGTTAGGTCATTTTATTGCGAATCGACTGTATAAAACTTTATAAGCAGTTTAATTTTAGGACTCCAATTCCTCAAGCTGGACCCTCGTCTCCCAAAATTCATCATACGCGTAATTTCTGAAAATTTATATTTGAATACATCTATATCAATTTTTCTAAGCAATCTGACCCACGAGCGCTTTGGCAAATAAGGGCTTATGTATTTAAGAACCTAAAAGGATAGGAGTCATAAATTTATGCATATAGACCTGACCTAACATAATCAAGCCCAACTTGACCTAGCATAACCTAACCTAAATTGACTGAGTGAAAATGTTTAGAAATGAAATTTGCAAGCAAGAAATTTGCAAGTTCTGTTGTCAGGTTGTATGCTGCACAGGGATTTTTCATCTCCATATAATTTTCTTCCTTCGGGAAACTTATCTGAGAATAATATGGGTAGTAAAATCATTTCTGAAAAGAGCAAACTTAAAATTGGGAAAACCGTACAAATACTTCTTTTGTGGTATTCCGTTGAAAAAATTTGAAGAAATCTAAATGCCGGCAGAGTGAGGCGGCATTCTATATATAGCAGCGCGCGAACGGAATGGTTATTGTCTCTTGATTTTTACGAGATAAATGCATGAATTTTAACGCATACGCATGTATATGCTGGGTCATGCATGCGTTGGTGTATATTTGTACAATCGGCATGACATTGTAAATGTACATAAAAGTTGGAAAAAAAGCATATAATACAGTAACATTACCTTGCTATTGACTGTAATTGCATGTGTATGCCACGAATAGCTGCCACGTCATTTACATTGGTTCATTAAAAACAATGAAGTTCCATTAGTGATGTCTCAATTTTTTATTAGGGGTTAGTTTTCATTTAGAACGTAAAACTTTCAATTTGTTGCCAACCAAATTTCGTTTGCGGCAAATTAAACTACGTTCGCAGTAAATAAACATGTAAAAGGAATAATTTCTTTTCGCGGCTAACAAACTTCTTAGTAAGTCAAAAAATACGGGACAAAGCGCTGTGACTTTTGTGGGGCGACCAATAAAGTTTAGTTTTCATGGTCATTTTTGTAGCATTTTATCATACCAAATGCTAACTTAATGAGCGATGAAAACTACGTTGAAAATATAAAAAAAGACTCACGTCCTGACAATAGTACACTCCATAGTACAGCTACTCTCTGAGAGGTTCGTCTGTCAATGCCACACTATCAAAAAACAAATTAGATCCATAGCGTGGAGACACGATTCAACTTAGTACAACTGTGCCCTAAATTACGTACTTTTAGATACACTTCCAGTGTTCGTTTAAGAAGAAAAAATAATTGCATGTTTTATTGAGCATCACCGTGCCGAATGCCTCCATTTTTGACAGGCAACAGGCACTTGCTTTTAAACATTTAAATGATTTCTATTCCTAGAATATACTTACTTTGATTAGGTCCGGAGCACAGATAAATTATTAAACTATTTTGATCCAGGTAAAAAATCAGTGATAAAATATAAAATTCACTGCAACAAAGGTGCCATTTTTTGTGTATACTTCTTTAGGAGCGGGTGTTTCTTCGATCGCCTGAACAAACGTCACTGGCGCTTTTCCTCATTGTCAACAAATAGCCACAGAAGAAATTAACGTCTGAGTTACTCTGTGGTCAACTATTACCATGTTTGTAGTAATTTAAAGTTATGTTAGATTAGGCTCACGTTAGGTTAGGGTAGATAAGGTTAGATTAAGTTACGTTGGAATAAGTTAGGATAAAAAGCAACGTTGATGTTAAAAGATAACCTTGATGTCTTTCGCAGGTAAAAAAAAATTTTCTTATAGTTCGAGTACATAAGCTACATAAAGCAATGAAGAGGTTCGTACTGAGAATTTTTCCTAATTGTTTAACTCGCTTACCGAGAAACAGTTCCAACTTCCAAGCGGCTATTTGCAGCTCAACTGTCATGTAAACAGAAAATTCATAGTTCATCTTGTTAATAGCATCAAGAGAATAGGAGCAGTTCCACCTCTGGTAGTGCTGGGAATTTGTAACAGAGTATAATTCACCTAATATGATATTTGCTATTTTCCTTCAAATTCCTAGATAATGTCTGTATGTTAGCGTAATCAGTAGACAGTCTTAGAAATGAAACATTTCTGTGAAGTGATGTTGACTTACGCTGTGTCAAAGTTTGTGTACTTTTGTGTGACATGGGCTAATACGACGCACTTAAGTGCCTCACACTACGTAGGCTGATGATGCATATTGATGATACACATTTGTGCGACGTTTTGTGACAACATGACTCACAAAAGTGGTCCGATTTGTGACTAAATTGTTCTCATTGTACAACAACACTCTAAAATTCAAAAACATTCCGGTCTTGCTTAAATGGCAGAGTTTTCCACAACAAACTTTAAAACTGCGTTGAAATTGACGGCTGCAAATCAGATAATAATCTTTTCTA
Source organism: Morinoia aosen (assembly GCA_030386875.1). Classification (NCBI taxonomy): domain Eukaryota; kingdom Metazoa; phylum Arthropoda; class Malacostraca; order Amphipoda; family Talitridae; genus Morinoia; species Morinoia aosen. Next base: position 71,728,902 of record CM059559.1, read on the forward strand.
AAAAGGAAGAAGTTCATGTTAGTTCTTTTTTCATTGCCTTTAACACTTTGATTGCTGCAAGGTAAAACTCAAGTTTAACATTAAACTGAAATTTAAAGTCAATTGTAGTATGTTGAAAAGCAAACAATAACTGGGTCGTGCCTTCATTTAGTTTTCATTAAGTATTTATGAAAATTGAGTTTGTGACCATTGGTTGGTGAGCAACATTTTGAAAATCCCCTCCGTGGCCACCGGTGGCTCACGTCGCAGTCAAAGGGTTAAAAGACACAGCATCATTTTTTTGGTTCCTGTTTAACTCATTTTTGGAAATATTCTTTGGAACTAGACATTTGTAGGAGATAAGATCCACAATACGGTTACGAGAAAATTAAATTTCACCCTTTATCGGTTAACGGCCAAAATGCCAAACATTGTTTTTTTGCCAAATATCAAGGTTATACATATATGATATTATAGTATTGAAAGCAGGGTATTGAATTTTCACCTAAGTTATTATTGAACACATCTCGTGTACGGTGACAACTAATCAATCATAAAAACCAACTAAGCTATCAGAAATTTATGATTATATTTAACAGCATATGTACACTAGTACCCTATTAATTCTACGTACGATCATAGCAAATGCCTCAGTAGATCTCGTCTGCTATTCACGTAGGTCTCCTTAGACTTCGGCGTGTCTCTGGAGAGCACAGGTGACTATGTTGATCTTCACTGGTTCGCGTCCACTATTTATGTTTTGGGATGGACGGGCGTACGAGGATAAGAGCTGCGATTTATACAGCAGGAAGGTCACCCATCAAGTGTATCTGACTGGCGCAGACGCTGCCTTATATTTGCCGCTTAGCATTGCCGGGCATACAGGCACATGCAATCGCTCTAATTGATATGTGTGCCGCGCACATTCATCGCCGCAATTAACAAAGCTCCCCATGCTAGTCCACAGCTAGCACCCCATATCAACAATGAAAAATTCGTAATTTTCATGATGTTCCGTTACAAAAAATGAGCTATGAGATGTGAAGTCATTTAAAAAGAAATTTATGAAAAGTTTCTCAGAAAACCGGATATTAACAATAGTTGATATTTCATTTGAACTGCGTAGAACGAGAGTTTTTCTGGTACGTAATTCAAGTTTTACCTGAAGAATAATCGTATCGCTTTGCAAACATAGATTATTTGTTGATTTCTTTTGGCTTGAAGCTTAATAACATTACACGTCCTACCTTGAGAGAAGAAATGTACGTAGGAAAAATGAAATTGAAAAATGTAGAATTGGCAATACCATTAACGTTGCCCTCCGTGGATTAAATGGCAGAGCTCTCAGTTTCCTTCACTTCTGAGGTCACTTTCATGATAAGTTGGAATCGTCAGGCATTCTTTACTTAATTGACCTTAAGCTCTCAAATTGTAGACAACCTCCAAAACTATCGGTCAATTACACGTAGGTGTCTTCGAACACTCAGGTTTATGTAACTCAGGTGTCCTCGAACACTCAGGTGTAAGTAACTCAGGTGTCCTCGAACACTCAGGTGTATGTAACTTAGGTGTCCTCGAACACTCAGGTGTATGTAACTTAGGTGTCCTCGAACACTCAGGTGTAAGTAACTCAGGTGTCCTCGAACACTCAGGTGTGTGTAACTCAGGTGTCCTCGAACACTCAGGTGTATGTAACTTAGGTGTCCTCGAACACTAGGTTGCCGAATTACGGTAGGTATGTTCTTTGCTATATCAGATGCTCTCAAATCTTAGGGGAAAATTAGTTTCTTCGAAGAATTTTGTTAGCTCTGTTACTGGACAAAATTATCTGGACTTGCTGCGAACCGAGAATAAGTTACTGCTATTGCCGCACCTCCTCCCTCTGTTGACTTCTTATTGCCAACGTTAGTACACCAATTACATGGGAAATCCAACCTCTCGAGCCTAGAAACGCTGACATGAATCTTGCATGTAGCGTGCCTTTTAAACTGAAAAGTTTATGTTTGATATAGTGATCTTTTTTAGGAACCTTTTGTACTCCCCGCCAGAAAAAGACACGCCCTAAAAAAACGTCTCTCGCGAGGCGGTATTAGTCTTGCGGCAAAAGCTTGTAATTATCCGGAGGCTCTTGGACAACGACCCATCTGCGGATGGTGTGGAGTAGAGGTTCTCACTTTAAACATATCATCGAGGAATGTACCGCGCTGCAGCAGACACGAGAGCGAATTTTTAGATCGAGAGCCGGAGGAAACGTTGATGCAAATAACTAATTGTGTGACGGAGGACCAATCAGCAAAGTGCTGGAGTTCGTGAAGGAAATGAACGTCTTCGGGAATTTGTAAGGGTGAATGTGGTCGAGAGTAAAGAGTCCAAATGGAACGGAAGCGAAACTGGAGTTTGGATTCAAGAGTCGGCATACTTTGGCTATGGGAAAGGTGGGAGAGAGATGTCCCGTCAAATCGAAACTGATACTCATCGTAATCCTGGATGAACAAATGGCCGAGCGCACTGGGCCGATATCCTCGACTCTCTGTTGAGAGGGGGTTCCAGCACGGGTCAGGCGCTCGGCCAAAGTGAGGGTGGGTAGCTGGAACCCCCACTGGGGGATCCTAGCTACCCTTCATATGGTGAAGTTCTTAACAATCCGTCGATGATACCTGCAGTACATATCAAAACTTTATGTCCCGAACTTCTTGGCTCTGAGCAATTAATAGGGTCTTGATGGAATTGCTTTCGAGAGGTCTGTGGTAATTGAGAATGTGACAACGATGATGGTGGTGGTGACTATAAAAGCGGGTATCTAATGAAAAATATTGAGGTTCCCTAATAATAATAGTAAAATTGCATTTCTATTCGTCAGAATAGTAAATCTTCACCTTAATTAGAGAGCGTGCCTTGTTTTAAAGATTTCATTTCTATTGTTCTTAGTGTAAATCACGTATCTCATCAATTCGAAAAAGTCAAGTCGATTATGAGTAATTCCACTGGAAGTTCCGTTTCTGCGATACATTGCGCTGTCGCCAGAAAAAATCTAACTGGACTGATGTGGAGTGGGGGTAAGCAGATGCCACTAAAGCTCACATCCATTACAGAGTTATGGATGTGGGCCTAAGTACTGCATGTGACTGTCTGATTACGGGGAAGTCGCTTCATAACGATTGTAAGCTTAGACACGTCGTTAACATCGATGTAGATGTTAAATACCTCATTAAATGTTGAATTCTGCCTGAAACTGTTAAAGGGTATGGATAAAAGCCCGTTCTCACCATCAATCTTTTGGCCAAATCTTGTGTTTTTCGGCAGTCCGCAAACAAGAACACAGATGGAAAACGGCCAGATTTCGGTGTCTTCGTGTTTCCGAAAGTGTTGGAAAGCTCCGAACACAAACTTTCATGAAAACAGCGAACACTCGCTTATTTATGTATTGTGTATTGTGGATGGGGTTCTTGCTCGTGAATTGCTGGGTTTCAACGTCTTTTTTTCCTATCTTATCGATTCCATTGTGTTTTTCTGACGAATACAGCAAATTTTAGAACTGCATGAATATTGTATTTGCCAAAATTAACTACGTAGCGCATACAATATTTATTCAATAATAACAATATGTCAATAGCAATAGATTTACTTGATTTTAATTTAACTAAAATAAAAATTAACAGCCTGTGTACTGAAGCTGAACAACTTCGCGCCGCCTAAAACGTAATCTATACGGTGTACTAATGTCAGGATCCCTACATACAAGGTCACGTGGAAGCCACATGGTTACGACATGGATTGTCCATGTTTGCCATATGGGTTCTATCTGCCCATGCTATGTGGAAACCACATGGACTTTTGGAAAGTGGCCCCACCTGGTACCCACATGGTTAGGACACTTGTCGAGGATGTGGGTTCTACATGGAAACCACATGGTTACGACATGGATTGTAGATGTTTTACATATGGGTTCTATCTGCCCATGCTATGTGGAAACCACATGGACTTTTGGAAAGTGGCCCCACCTGGTGCCCACATGGTTAGGACACGTGTCGAGGATGTGGGTTCTACATGCACACCATATGCCTCATGGTTATCCCTGGCTTCTGCCAGCTAAGATCCATTTGGTAATTACGCGTGGGTTCCATCTATGAATCAAGCAGACTTACCATGAATTCTACTGACGTGTATTATACACCGTTTCCATGTGGTTATCAAAGTTAGTTGATCGCTTCGGTGTGACGGTGCCGCTGCATTGTCATGTCTTGTAGGAGATTACCTGTTTGCAATCAAACGTGTAGAACACGTCCCCCCAAAATGCCATTCTCCTCCCTCACTAATCCTTGATTCCATATATGGTTATTTTATGAACACTCATGCAAATGTTTCGCGACTTGCTTTGCAGTAATTTATCAGCCGGGACAGTAATTAGTGGCGAAAGGAATGGCATTTCAGTATTCATAGGGTTTCATGGCAGCCTCCACCACTCTTTGTAGCGTGTTTTAGTGACATATATACAAGTATTATACTAATATTTATGTCACAAGGCTGTTAATTCACAAAGGCGCACATGCATTGTGAATGAAATAACAACCGACGATCTCGGAGCAACTTGCAAATTGCGATATTTTTTCCCGAGTGAAGAAAGTAGGGTTAACAGCCAGGCTAAGATGCAGTGAATAATTCCATTATTCAAACATTTCAAATTTTCTTTGTACTCATTGACTTGTAATAAGATAAATTAAAAAAATTGAATGCTTCTATAAATAAGGCTTTCGAAGAAGAACAAAGACTATGAACCCTCCATGGCATATCTTACACCACGCTATACCTGGTGTCCCATGAAAATGTCCCCGACTTTTCGATTGATTATATCTCAGCAAAAAATAAACATATATGAAATATCTTTTTTTCACAGTGGTGCAAATTTCGTTTCTTTTTCGAATAATTCAAGTTTTTGAAAATCGTTTAAAACCACTTAACAGTGATCGATTTACTAAAAGAGGTAGAAAAACTAATTGTTCAAATGAAAGTTTTAAAAACAACACTGGTGATCTTCTTCATTTCTGAATACCTACTGTTAAGAATAATTTTACAATGATGTATCCTACACACCGCCAAGTCTTTAAACCCTCTGAGAGGTTATTTACTTTCTTATTTCATCATTTGAAGTCTGAAGACACTCAAAATGCAGCTCACTAACAATCAAAGAATTTTCATCGTATTGGAATGAATATGAAGCAACGAAAAGCGGTGAAAAAGTAAGAGCATTAAATTTTCTTCCATATTTTCTAACAGTGAGAAACACAGTCTTCTTATATGACGAGTTCCTTTCCGGGAATATTTCATTAAACGCTTTTCAAACTTTTTTATAGATTTCCATTGCTTCGTAGTCCAATACGATGGAAATACATTGATAGTTAGTTAGCTGCATTTTAAGTGTCTTCAAATGATGAAATAAGAAAGTAAATAACCTCTCAGAGGGTTTAAAGACTTGGCGGTATGTAGGATACATCATTGTGAAATTATTCTTAACAGTAGGTATTGGGAAATGAAGAAGATCACCAGTGTAGTTTTTAAAACTTTCTTTTGAACAATTAGTTTTTCTACCTCTTTTAGTAAATCGATCACTTTTTTTTCAAAATTTTGGGATCAGCAAAGACAAATTTAATTTTTTGACCCAAGCTTTCGGCTAGATTAGCTCTAGCCGTCATCAGGGGAACGATGTATTTTTAAACAAAACCTCTTATGGTATCCGCGGGTATCTAGTATACAAAATATTTTTTTAATTTTTTACATGCAAGCCGAAAATCATTGATCAAGGGCGACTGATGAGCATAGGAAGAAACTGCGGGGGGACATCAAGATGACGATTAATTTTGTTAGGTTCCTAAACACTGTACATTGCTTCGACAATTTTTCGAGCGTATTAATTTTTAACATTTTATAATATACATACATTTTCAAAATCAAAAGAATGGTTATCTTCTTCGGAATGCTAATAGACAAGGGATAACCTATTCTTCCTATGCACATTCTTCGCATGCTCATCAATTCGTTGTTAAAGATTTCTACCCGTTTCCCCAATGTAACATGCTTCACAATTTTTACATTATAATTTATATATAAGATTACTTTTTTCAGAATTCTATCGTTTATCTTTAAGTCTGATTAGGCTGTTTTTTATTGTATTCGAAGATTTGAAAGCCAATTTAACATTGAATGGTTTTAAGATTCGTTGGACTCTTTCAGAACAACCTTTAATATACGGGACGCTTACATATTTGAGGGGGCGTTAGGAATTTTCGTTGCTTTATCGAAGTATGGGGAGGTTTTGATTATTTCCACCAATCATTAGTCGGTTGCTATTACGTAGTTACGGAGGAAAATTATTCTATTTCAATAATTAATCCACTGTTGAAAGTTCTTACTTCAAATTTTGCTCACTACAAATATTAACTGCTCTCTGATAAAGGGATTTCGCTACACTCCTCCTCTGTGATAAGGGATGATAACTGAAATAGTCTAAGTACCTTCCTGTGTTTGTTGGTTTCCGGTAGACCTGGAATTATAATCTGTTATTGCTTAACCGATTAATTAATATATCTAAGTACGGGATGCATCCATTACTTTCTAATTCCATAGTAAATTATATGTTGGTGTTGAACCCATTGATATGCTGGAGGAATGTATCAGGCATATCTTCTGGTAGTGCAGTCAATCTATCGTCAACATAACGTTTCCAAAACAGTGGCTGGCACGGGGGTGTTGATAGGAATTAATCCTCCATTGCTTGCATTGTAATCTCGGCCAACGCGACAGAGATAGGGGAACCCATCGGTGTTCCTTCTACTTGTTGATAAATTTTGTGATTCCATTAAAAATGATTAGATTCCAGGCATAGGTTGAGGAGTCGCAAAATAGCTTCAGTTGAAATCGGAGTTACTTGAAGAGGTGAGTTGAAGTTCTGCAATTTTTCGGCAACACATTAATGAGCAAAATTTTGAGGTATACAAGTGAACAAACTCTTCACATCATAAGAAACTAGGATATAATTGTCCGGAACGTTGATTTCTTGCAAAAATTACTTGACTTGAAAGCTATTTTTTAGTTTTTGCGATGCCTCGTTTGTAATTGGGGTTAGGATTCCCGATAAAAATTTAGCAACTTAATAAGTTGGTGAATCAATAAAAGATACGATAGGACGAATCGGGTAGTTTTTCTTGTGTGTTTTGATTAGCGCGTAGAAGAGGGGGGTCACGCACTTGTTTACGTACAAGGCTTTACGCTATTAGTCGGTGAGTTCATTTTCATCTTTCAACTATTTTATTAGCTTGTTCACTTTCTTTACTGCTAAATAGGTTTTATTTTCGTTCATTATCCTATAGGTACTACTATTCGCTAAGTGATCAGCTATTTTTTATTCATAATCTCGTCGGTCAATAACTACCAGCGAGTTCCCTTTATCTGCAGGTGCGATGACGATTGAGTCATCCTCTCTTAATTCTTTAATGGCAACTTTTTCTTTTCTAGATATATTCGTGACCCGCTAGCTACTTTGTAATGCAGTTATTACTCGGGAGCGAAGAACGGCTTTTTCTTCCTCTGGAACGGTTAGTTATCTAATTACAGTTTCCGTGTTGCCAAGGAAGTCAATTTTATCTTTCTTAGAATGAGGGAGCGCAAAGTTTTTCCCTTTCATCAAAATTTTTTTCTAATCTTCGGTTAGATGTTTGCTTGACAAGTTTTTTACGCAATTCATTTAAAAGGTAGGGTTTTGCTATTGAGATAGTTGATCATACTTTTCTTTAAGACGTTATTTTTCAAATTGTTACTTTCTTTGCAGTTTTAGCGTTGCTGCTTACTAGAGACTGTTTACTAATTCAATAGTAATTTTTCCTTGTAGTTCTAACTCAATGCATTCAATTCTTTTCCGATTGTAATTTATTCTTCTGTGGTCATCGTTGATCATGAACGTTAAGCATTTTCTAGCGACGGTCTTTCGAAAATATTCTACGGCTTCAGCAGATCGAATTGGGGGTCGAATCCTTAGCGACTTGGGAATGATGTCATTTTTCTTGCATCGTAAGTTGAAGCGGAGCTATTCCCTTGCAATTCCTAGGCGTTCGTGACACTCGCAAAATTCACAGGAGGCTTTGTACACATCTTATCCTTCTTGTCTCAATTGTTAAAATAAAGGACGTCTTGGTAGTGAAGTTTCCATTTTTTCAAAATTTTGGGATCAGCAAAGACAAATTTAATTTTTTGACCCAAGCTTTCGGCTAAATTAGCTCTAGCCGTCATCAGGGGAACGATGTATTTTTAAACAAAACCTCTTATGGTATCCGCGGGTATCTAGTATACAAAATATTTTTTTAATTTTTTACATGCAAGCCGAAAATCATTGATCAAGGGCGACTGATGAGCATAGGAAGAAACTGCGGGGTGACATCAAGATGACGATTAATTTTGTTAGGTTCCTAAACACTGTACATTGCTTCGACAAAAGCTTGGGTCAAAAAATTAAATTTGTCTTTGCTGATCCCAAAATTTTGAAAAAATAGAAACTTCACTACCAAGACGTCCTTTATTTTAACAATTGAGACAAGAAGGATTAGATGTGTACAAAGCCTCCTGTGAATTTTGCGAGTGTCACGAACGCCTAGGAATTGCAAGGGAATAGCTCCGCTTCAACTTACGATGCAAGAAAAATGACATCATTCCCAAGTCGCTAAGGATTCGACCCCCAATTCGATCTGCTGAAGCCGTAGAATATTTTCGATAGACCGTCGCTAGAAAATGCTTAACGTTCATGATCAACGATGACCACAGAAGAATAAATTACAATCGGAAAAGAATTGAATGCATTGAGTTAGAACTACAAGGAAAAATTACTATTGAATTAGTAAACAGTCTCTAGTAAGCAGCAACGCTAAAACTGCAAAGAAAGTAACAATTTGAAAAATAACGTCTTAAAGAAAAGTATGATCAACTATCTCAATAGCAAAACCCTACCTTTTAAATGAATTGCGTAAAAAACTTGTCAAGCAAACATCTAACCGAAGATTAGAAAAAAATTTTGATGAAAGGGAAAAACTTTGCGCTCCCTCATTCTAAGAAAGATAAAATTGACTTCCTTGGCAACACGGAAACTGTAATTAGATAACTAACCGTTCCAGAGGAAGAAAAAGCCGTTCTTCGCTCCCGAGTAATAACTGCATTACAAAGTAGCTAGCGGGTCACGAATATATCTAGAAAAGAAAAAGTTGCCATTAAAGAATTAAGAGAGGATGACTCAATCGTCATCGCACCTGCAGATAAAGGGAACTCGCTGGTAGTTATTGACCGACGAGATTATGAATAAAAAATAGCTGATCACTTAGCGAATAGTAGTACCTATAGGATAATGAACGAAAATAAAACCTATTTAGCAGTAAAGAAAGTGAACAAGCTAATAAAATAGTTGAAAGATGAAAATGAACTCACCGACTAATAGCGTAAAGCCTTGTACGTAAACAAGTGCGTGACCCCCCTCTTCTACGCGCTAATCAAAACACACAAGGAAAACTACCCGATTCGTCCTATCGTATCTTTTATTGATTCACCAACTTATTAAGTTGCTAAATTTTTATCGGGAATCCTAACCCCAATTACAAACGAGGCATCGCAAAAACTAAAAAATAGCTTTCAAGTCAAGTAATTTTTGCAAGAAATCAACGTTCCGGACAATTATATCCTAGTTTCTTATGATGTGAAGAGTTTGTTCACTTGTATACCTCAAAATTTTGCTCATTAATGTGTCGCCGAAAAATTGCAGAACTTCAACTCACCTCTTCAAGTAACTCCGATTTCAACTGAAGCTATTTTGCGACTCCTCAACCTATGCCTGGAATCTAATCATTTTTAATGGAATCACAAAATTTATCAACAAGTAGAAGGAACACCGATGGGTTCCCCTATCTCTGTCGCGTTGGCCGAGATTACAATGCAAGCAATGGAGGATTAATTCCTATCAACACCCCCGTGCCAGCCACTGTTTTGGAAACGTTATGTTGACGATATATTGACTGCACTACCAGAAGATATGCCTGATACATTCCTCCAGCATATCAATGGGTTCAACACCAACATATAATTTACTATGGAATTAGAAAGTAATGGATGCATCCCGTACTTAGATATATTAATTAATCGGTTAAGCAATAACAGATTATAATTCCAGGTCTACCGGAAACCAACAAACACAGGAAGGTACTTAGACTATTTCAGTTATCATCCCTTATCACAGAGGAGGAGTGTAGCGAAATCCCTTTATCAGAGAGCAGTTAATATTTGTAGTGAGCAAAATTTGAAGTAAGAACTTTCAACAGTGGATTAATTATTGAAATAGAATAATTTTCCTCCGTAACTACGTAATAGCAACCGACTAATGATTGGTGGAAATAATCAAAACCTCCCCATACTTCGATAAAGCAACGAAAATTCCTAACGCCCCCTCAAATATGTAAGCGTCCCGTATATTAAAGGTTGTTCTGAAAGAGTCCAACGAATCTTAAAACCATTCAATGTTAAATTGGCTTTCAAATCTTCGAATACAATAAAAAACAGCCTAATCAGACTTAAAGATAAACGATAGAATTCTGAAAAAAGTAATCTTATATATAAATTATAATGTAAAAATTGTGAAGCATGTTACATTGGGGAAACGGGTAGAAATCTTTAACAACGAATTGATGAGCATGCGAAGAATGTGCATAGGAAGAATAGGTTATCCCTTGTCTATTAGCATTCCGAAGAAGATAACCATTCTTTTGATTTTGAAAATGTATGTATATTATAAAATGTTAAAAATTAATACGCTCGAAAAATTGTCGAAGCAATGTACAGTGTTTAGGAACCTAACAAAATTAATCGTCATCTTGATGTCCCCCCGCAGTTTCTTCCTATGCTCATCAGTCGCCCTTGATCAATGATTTTCGGCTTGCATGTAAAAAATTAAAAAAATATTTTGTATACTAGATACCCGCGGATACCATAAGAGGTTTTGTTTAAAAATACATCGTTCCCCTGATGACGGCTAGAGCTAATCTAGCCGAAAGCTTGGGTCAAAAAATTAAATTTGTCTTTGCTGATCCCAAAATTTTGAAAAAATGGTAACTTCACTACCAAGACGTCCTTTATTTTAACAATTGAAATCGATCACTGTTAGTGTAGTGACATACTAAGCGTTAAAACGCGCTTCCGCGCAAAGCTGCGGTAGCCGCAAATCCGTCAGCACGTGTTGTCTTACCAGGCCTGACATACTAGAGAAACCGCGGCGCGGAAAACGCGCGCGGTATTTTTTCTACCGCGCGTGTCGGCGGAAGGAGATTTACCGCGGCGCGGTTTAGAGCAGTCAACACAGAAAGTAATGACTAGTGACACGTTAGCCGCTCACAGCGCTGCAGTAAACGCAATTCATTTCTAGTTTCCCATAGAATATCAGGAAGATATCCATATATTTTCATCAAATATTATTTATTATTATTATTTTATCTATTATTATTTCTGATTTGTAATAGAAATTATTATTTCATTTATCACTGTGCTCTCTAATATTTTCATAAAAACGAGGAAACTTGTCTCAGCCACGTTGTATGGGTGCACGAAATATCTCCGTACACGAGGCATATCTAATAATCCTTCGCTCTCAGCAGCGCACACAGTGGCAACATTTATGAAATGTGAAACCTCCATTCTGTTCAGAGTTCCAAACAGCACTGTACGAAAAAACGCGCGACAACCTTCACGGATAGCGCGCCAATGTGTCATCTACCTACAACTGCGTTTTTACCGCGCGCGGTCGCGGTAACAGTTTCCCGCTGCCGCAACCGCATAGTATGTCATAACACTTAAGTGGTTATTAAACTATTTTCAAAAACGTAAATTATTCGAAAAAGAAACTAAATTTGCTACACTGTGAAAAAAAGACATCTCAAATATGTTAATTTATTGCGGAGATATAATCAGCCGACAAGTCGGGGACATTTTGGGGGGACACCCAGTTTGGGTGTTCGTAGTAAAAGCACGTTCATAAATTTTTTCCAGGGCAGATATCCACCACATTAATTTGGAATGGAAAAACCTGACCGTCAGCAAGGAATTCTTTGTTTAATTTTGCAATGATTTCTAGAAAAAATTAAAGTCCACTAATACTATGGCAGGGAATATAAATATTCAAACTCGAAAAATCAAGATGACAGATGAATTGTTCAGTTATGAATTGTAACATTTTTATTAAAGCAAATCAAATTCCTGTAATATAATGGCACCGCAAACTTCATCAATCAAAATCGAGAAATTGTACTAGCTTAAATGTTCATTCTTGGATTTTGTTAACTTTTATTAGAAACAAATTCAATTCCTTAAATATGATAAAATGGCAGCGCTAACTTTAATGTTCACATATGAAACATCATGGTCTATAAAAATGAGCTATGAAGAATGAATTTACCCCTCAAATGCATGAAAAATTTTCAACAATTCACTTCCAATTCGTTCAAATTCATATATAATGGTTGTGAATACATGTTTATGCATTTTAGGGTGTAAATTTGTCCTTCATTGTATATTTCTATTGTGTCATGACAAATTCAGGCAAAACATTGACAAAATAAATCATACTCGCAAACCTCATCCATTATGTGAAGACTGATAAACCCTCAAAATGAAGGTCAACACAATAAGTAATGAAATAAGAAAAAAAATCTTACCAGTCAATAATTGTAATGATGGATTTCTTAGGCGGTATTTCAAATTTAAATGCTTACGTAAATATATTTTATATCATAAGTACCACAAAGCAACAAAATGAATTACAAGAAAAAGAATTAGAAGATATTTTATTCATTCAGCGCAAACGAGAAATGGCGCAATTAAAGTTATCATAACTGTCGAAAGGTTTACATTTATATAAGAACTAGAACTCTGTATATTAATCTTACACGATTTCCAGCGACTCATCACTCCTCATCACAACGGCGTGCTTATGAAAGAATTATTGTAATAAAATCAGATTATTGTTCATGGCTTCAGTACCAAAATGAGCTACAGTTCAACAGAAAGTAATGAAGACAAATTAACCAGCCGTATCGCTTTAACCAGCAGCACATAAGAACTATGCTCAGTTTTAATGTCTCTAATATGGACAGTGAAAAGCTCGTCTTGTTAATTATCCCTATCTTCCACTTAGATTCACTAATACTGCGAATTGAATGATGTTCCTAGAAATATACAGGAGCACAATTAACACCGATCACGTCCTGAGCAGAACTAAGTAACGGTCACGGAAGACGGAGCACGGAAGTTTGAAAAGGAGGTGCCACAACGTCTGAGAGGAAGGGTAGTTGCCAGATGCACATTCTTTCGAAATCGAAACGTCAAAACTTATCCAAATAGTTTCATGTGTGTATATCAATTTATTCATTGGTGTGTTCTGTCTTTCAGTATTATTTTACGAAAGCTTTTGAAATCGCACCAGACGCACATATGGAATTTAGTTATCCCAATTTTTGGTTCAAAGAGATTATCAGCATATATTTCATAGGAAATGATTAACTTATTAGTTATTACTAATGTTTTAAATGAGCAATACAACTGAATAAGACACAACTAAAACTTGAAAAGGCGAATGTTAGATTTTTTAGCACAAAGAGTTTCTTTTATCTCAGCTTGGCCCTGAATACTACAAATAATAACGTATATATTTTTGACCATCACGAAAATATAAGTAAATTTGGGAATAATCTGGTGTAAACGGGTAATTGGTTATAAATGTAGAATTTAATATGTGCTCTGAATGGAATCTTTGACATTTCATCGAAAACATATAACAATTATTTTAATATTTATATATACGCAATATTTTCTTAAAAGCCGTTCAAAAGCAAGTACGTTGCAAACACACGTGCCTCCCATGTGGAAAAATTTATTTGAAGACAATGTGGTAGCTAATAGGAAATCACACGTGGATCCCACGTATCAAATCCAGCATGCAATGTACTAATATGGCTATGATGAGGATATTCAGTGGTAAATCCATTTTGCCAACTAAAATCCACGTAACCAGCACCTAACCACGTGGCTTCCATGTGACATTGTATGTAGGGATATGAGTCCATTTTTATTTTCTCAACCTAGTTTTCATCGCTCATTTAGTCAACATTAGGTATAATAACCATGAAAACACTTTAAACTAGACTTTATATGTCATTACGTGTTATAAAATGCTACAAAAATAACCCTAGAAACCAAACTTCATTTGTCACAAAAGTCTCAACACCTTTTCATCTATTTTTTAACATGTTAAAAGAGCACGTTGGCCACGTAAAGAAATTTGTTCCTCTTGCATGTTTATTTGCTGCAAACGAAATTTAGTTAGCAGCAAATTGAGTACTTTCATTTCTGAATGAAAACTAACTTAATAAAAACAGAAACTTAAGTTGTCACAAATGAAACTTAATTTTCATCACTGAACCAATATGAGGGACGTAGCAGCTGGCTGTGGCATACACATCTAATTTCAGGGAATATCGAGAGATTATTACTGCTTAATAGGTGTTTCTCACCGCTTTCAATTACATGTACATCGACGAGCAAATACGTACAAATTATCAAATACGAATGCATGAACCAGCGTATACATACGTATTCACGTGCACTCACACATTTATTTTGCAGATATCAAGAGACAAAAGCCATTCCGTTCGTGTACTGCTGTATTAGAATGCCGCCTCGATCTGCCTAATCCTAATTTCTTTCGACTGATTATCGCAAAAAAGCATCTATACGATTTTCCTAATTTCGAGTTTGTTCATTTCAGGAATGATTTTATTACCACATATTATTTTCAATTTTCAGAGGAGTTTACCGAGGGAAGAAAATTATATGGAAATGAAAAATCCCCATGCAGCATATAACCTGACAACAGAACTTAGCATCCCCTTGCTGGCAAATTTCATTCCTGGAAATTTTCCATGAGTCAATTTAGGTGAGGTAATGCTACGTCAAGTTAAGGTTAAGTAAGGTTAGATTTGGTCAGGTCTGTATACAGCAATTGACTCCTTTCATTTAAGGTTCTAAAGTACACAAGCCCTTATATATTTTGCCAAAGCCTTCGAGGGTCAGATCGCTCAGAAATATTTGTACAGGTGTATTCAAACATAAATTTTCGGAACTTACGTGTATGCCGAATTTTGAGACACAAAAGTCTAGCTTTAGGAATTGGAGGCCTAAAATTAACTTAATTAACTTGCTTATACGGATTTTTTACTTTTTAGTTTTATACGGAGTCGATTTGCGATAAAATGACCTAACCTAACTTGACCTAATCTAGTCTTACCTTACTTAGCCTAATTTGACTGGTTAAATGTTTTACGTCGCAAATTAGACGAGGTTCATTATTGAAAAGAACCCACATGTGGCTAAACGCTTATAAAATAAGCTTCAATATCGATAAGGCAAAATACATTATATTCTCATACAAGCGGATTGCGTCTCTTCTACGCATTAATATTGGTGATGGTTAAATTGAAGAAACCAATTCCTGCAAGTTCCTGGCCATTGTAATAGATAAATATCTGACCTTCAAAGTCCATATCACACATGTCAGTATGCATTTCTTCGACAGTTATAGAAAAACTACTGCGAACTGTGAAAATTACCTCCTAATAATATATATAATTGCCTGTGCAATCTTAAGAACATTAGGCACAGCTTTTGTATTAATTCTTTAAGGACAAACGAAACTTAATTTTTGACAGAGTTAATTTTCAGTTCAGGTAAATTCTCATTATAACAAGGAATATCCGATATCTTTAATGACAAGTAAAATATCGCTCATAAAATTTTAAATTTCGTTTCAGAGAAGTGAGATATCGCTTGTGACAGGTCACACTTTAATTACGAAAAGCAGAATTCTTCAATGATGAATTCGATGTCGTTTATGTCATATCAGATTTGGCTTATGCTTAATTGTCTCGAAAATGATTGAGTAATTAGAAAAACCTTCACGAAACCCAAAATTTTTCACCACTTGAACCACAAGTTAACGAGTTCAAACAGCTAAATTGAAAAAATTGAGCTGCACAGTACGAACGTAACTTATCCTAGCCAAAGTGCCAATTTGCAAACGCTAAAGTGTAATTACAGAGTGGCATATGGAGATACAAAGCACACGTTTGAACTCCCGCCTCATACAGTGATGCTAAATGCAACACAGCAGATAGAACATTGAGTTGACCATTAATTGGTGCGTCCTGTTGCATTATGTTATGATGAAGCGTACGTGGTATAAATTACTAACAGCAACTGTCAACCTATGAAGGGGGCAATTTGGCAGCCGAGGGCGATTTTTCCGCTATATAGTCGAGTACAGATTCGTGGATTCCAACTGACCTAGAATTTGCTTGACTCGCTGGCACTGACGTGACACAGCTGGGTTGGTCTGATGACACGAGCATAGTGGAGTATAGGTAACGAACCATCTTCAAACGTCAATCAAAACGACGATAATAAAATATTCTGCACAATCATTTATCATAACGGCGGTATAAATTTATTGAAGCGTTATTTTTACATTCACTGACAACTAGCACTCATAGCTCATTAATCATTTTTTCGATCATTATCACATCCTACTTTTTAATAATTTTATGATGAGAATTGGGCATTGCTTGAAGAAACAGCAATTAGAAATTGCAATATTTTTCTGCAATTTTATACACATTTTATGGCAGAACAAAATAGTACAAAATAATATCTCTATTGATTATCTTAGTAAAACCATTCACGAAACAAATGACTTTGATTTCAACTTGTAGCTTCTAATTTAACAGAAATACGCCGAAAGAATCACTATAACGGATGTCATCGAGTTTATGTTTTTTCTAAACTTGACATATTAATATCAAATTATCTTTCATTTGAGGATATATTTTCATGTTTTGAGCATTCTTTTTAATAGTACTTCAGAAGAAGTTGATAATTTACACAACAACGTAAAAATACATTTTCCAAGCAATGCGACCTTCTGACGACACTGAGGTCATTTGGTACTATCTTGTCTATTTAACCATGACACAGCCTCTCGTTGAAGGTATAAACGAAGATAATTTCTTTTTCCCATGCGCTTGTAAGGTTGATGGTTGGACCCTTCAGTTCTGCTCAATGAAAACAAAACATCATCTAAATTTTACGCACAAAGCGAACCTTTATGTCCAAACTCCACACGCTTGAGCGTCCTTCCCTTTTTCCCCGTCGTAGAACTCAACTTGCTTTGTAACCTGTTCTAAAATAACAGACCAACCTAGCGTCTCTAATATGTTCAAAAACTGTTTTTCTTTCTCAGTGGAACAAATTTTGGCGAGAGACATTTGTGAAGCTCATTGTTTTTCAAACCAGGTAGTTATTTTGTTACTCTTCAAAGTAACGCTAATTGCGTAAGAAACGCGTTACTCGGTGAATGCTCGTTGTCAAAAACTTTCGTACCAAAATTGGTGATACCCCCTGGAAATGTTCATCAGTGCAGGAGTTTTTCCAGCAGCGTTGGAACCTGCAGCTGCTGAGCGTTGCTGGAGCTGCAGTGCTCTGCAGCGGCCCTGCAGCCGGCATGGGCTCCATCACTTCCTCTTCAGGTGGCATGAAGTTCACGCAAAGGCCTCGACCCGTGAGTCGTGAACCATATTTGGGCCAGTCACAAAGCTGAGTTTCCATCAACCAAAAGTTGCACTCTATCATTTGTAGCATTTCTACATTGAAATTTGTGTGTGCGGTGTTAATATCCAGGTTTGTCTCACGGGGCAATAGCCTTCTGGCAATTTAAGCAGATACGCTGATTGATAAAGATTTGGTGATATAATTAAAACTTTGAGTTCATTTCAAAATTTGGATAATAAAATATTTTTAAGAGGATAATTAAATGCAAGTTTGGAAGCAGTAACAATAACAATACCCGGTTTTAGATATTGCGGTGTCTACCGACTACATAATACTTAATAGCATCAGAGTACTAGTGTATCCAAGACGAGGAATCCAGTGCACCAGAGCATCACATCACCAGCATTTTGTGCGTCATGGCACCAGATTTGACGCACAAATTGTACCTGCGAAGCACCAGCGACAACGGAACCAATTCACTAGAAAACAGCATGAGCAACGGAGTTCCCAGCACCAGCGCATCACGGTGCACTAGCGCAAAACCACGGCACGTCCGAGTCCTTCAGCGGACCACGGAAACAACAGACCAGAGCCTGTATCAGGACGCGCACTGGTATGACTCAGAGATCCATTGTAGCCGAGCATCGGCACATTATAACGCCAGAAGTGCAGAAGAAAGGCAGATTGCAGATTGGCACCCAGCTTCTACCGATCAGCTACAAGATGAGGAACGGAGGGCAAGTTGAAAGTGAACGAAGAAACACTGAGAAGCGGATTCAGGCTACGGGTTTTCTAATTAGTGAGTGTTTCGTGTATCGTTAAGAGCCTTCGCAAAAAAATGCTGCGTGAAATCTTCAGGTATTTTTTGAGACTTACTCTACTTCATCGTTGGTTCTTTTTTGTTATCTCCAACAGTATAGCGCGTATTTTGACCCTTGACTGTACCGAAGTATAGTGTGCATAGTGTCATATTCGGTATAGTGTGTCGGATATGACACCGAATTTTGCTGTATATAGAAATAACTGATTAAGACAAGTGCAGGTCTGCAGTTTTTACCGCTAATAAGACATACTATACATAAAATTAATGCGCATGATACACATTCGACACCCCCTTAGAAGTAGTGAAATCTTTCAGTAATCGTAATTTCCTTGTGTCGATTAAGCAAATGCAGAGCAAGAAGAACATTCCCTGTTTCTTATTTCCGTCTATGTTCCATTTTGTCTTCCTGTATACCTTTCGTTTCTAATTTTTACGCTTCTTTCTCTCTTACTATCGAGGGTTTAAATCCTCTCTTCATCGCCCTTTGCTCTCCTTGCTCCTGTATAAGGAAGGCGCTTAAGGCCCGAGACAATCCATTTATTGATGATATACATTGTTAACACACGTTCATGAATCAGTTTTGGGACAATTTTAACCCATAAAATTATGACAAAACAGTTCAATTTTTAAATAACTTTCTGCAGGTAAACTGGTTAATTGAACAGAAAATGTATTTTTGCATGTATAGACAATAGCGTTAGGGGAGTACGAACAGTTCTGCACTAGGTTTCCTGAAAATCTTAACCACGCTCCACTTCAAATTACAAGTGTCTAATTGTTTCCATGTCTGCTTGTATGGACTCCAAACCGACGTCTGCTCTTCACAATCATTATGAACATCTCAGTAGATCTCCGATTATGTCCACATAAACTTTCTTAGGCTTCGTTCAGTATGTCGCCGTAGGCTATGTCAGATTCGACTGGTCTCCGTTAACTATCCTCCTGTTTTTCTTATGGGATAAACGCAGACACGTAACAGAGGACTGCAGTTCACACCACGGGAAGATGACTTACCAAATGCAGTTGACCGGTATGGGCCGGGACTAATATTGTCCCGCGCAGTTGTACCGGGGAGTTACAATCTTATTGAGGAGAACGTGTTTTGCCCACATTCATGGTCCCAATTTAACTCAGCTCCACATTCTAGTTCAGAGCCTGCACTTCACGCTAGCAATGCTCAGATTTGTTGCTTTCATAATAAGTCATAGTTTAAAAAGACTAAGTTGAAGCCCATTAAAAAATCATTTACTACAATAAATGTTACTTGTGATACCGAATGTTGAAAATTACTGATTTTCCGTTCATAACAGCGGATTTACGCTATCATCGTATGTTCTATCGGTATGTATTTTAAATTTTATCAGTGAAAAATTCTTTACATATGTAGCTTGTGTTGTTTTCTGCTTTTTTTAGCTAATGAAGTTTAAATTTTCCTTGATTTGAGAGAAGTTAAAGAGATACAAAATTAGCCCATATGTTAGTGATTGTACATAATGAAAAACTGATTCTACTCGTAGAGCAATTGGGGAATTTTTTCACTTTTTCGCGCCAGAGGTTCGGATGTTTCGTTTTCACACTGAAAAAAATAGAAAGGGCCTCTTTGTATCTCTTACTTGAGCGACTTTGTAAAATTCAACTTACTAATCCCCTACCTCTTGGATACCAAATTACAGTTGAAATGTACTATCACTAATTACTCTAGCAGATGGCTTGTAATCAGTGCTTCCACTCCTAGGGTAATTACCCTAGTCTAGGGTAATAAGACCCCTCCTAGGGCACAGTCTAGAGTAATGGAAAAAACAAATTCTAGGGTTAAATCTATGTTTCAGATCTAGTTTATAAAAATCATGAAAAAACATAGAAGATTGTCAATAGCTACAGTTGAATCATCCAATTAAAAATTATTTGAGCAGAAGACATTTAATTCAAAGACGGAACGTATCAACATTTGTTTTGTGAATATAGCACGAGTTACGTGTTCCATACCGGTACTGAGCAAGTTGCAGTTCTTTTCGCAATGTGTGGCGTTCAGTTTCTTTGCAAGCTTGTGTACGACGATTTCTGGAGCAGTGGGATGTACTCACACTTCACTTTGTTGAGTTGTCGTTTAGCGATCCAACTCAGGCAAATGATATGATAGCCAATGTTTTAAACAAGAAACTAACACGTGCTTATTTGGAGTACTTAAAAAACAATTTGGGGAAATTTAACGCATTCATTACCTTGTTTCAGTCTGACTCTCCGAATATCTCCAATCTGAGATCAGAAATGTGTAGCCTAATTAGGAGCATTTGTTCAGATTTTATGCGTGGCTTTGGAGAAGAATGCGACCATTTAGACAGTTTAAACAATTTATTTAACACAGGTGTCACAGCTGCAGATTTTCTCTCAAGTCTAGTACAATGGACATACATGAGTATAGCTACTTGTGGGCCCGAATAAGTTCGGTGACTTCTAGGGCATTCTACCATCAAAGCTATTTTTAAAGTTCACAGTTATGTTTAACCTAATTTACTTAACCTAGGGGCTCATAAGACGGATCATGTTTTGATGCTTAATTTGTACAAAAAATTAGTTAATATGAGGTAATTGGGAACAGCATATTCGAGAAAAACGATTAGGTGAATAAGTTTAAATTATTGTCATGGCAGATTACCTTATCGGGATAAGTCGTATCACATGAAAAAAATTGACTTGAAATACCTTTTGTGATTAACATTTTGATAAGAAGAAGGATTCAAGATCTGTTTTGAAAGCTTTGTAAGAACTTTTTCCACGGATCTCGGCAGGGACTGTCAATGAAGAGGAAACTGTGTTGTGACCGAGATTTTGAATAATAAGGAAGTATGAAGTTACTTCTGTTTCGAGTTAGGTGATCATGATGGCCAGTTTGAGCAGTTAGTAATTGTTTGAGTTCTCTGTCGCCATCATCAGTTAGTGTTTTGTACATGAAATTACATATGAAGAGCTTGTAGAGATCAAAAGCCAAAGTATTTTTAAGCTTTTGAATGAATCACAAGTGTATCTTGTACACACTAAAAAACACAAAGGCAGTTGGACATGATGGTATCAGTCTTCATTATATCAAAGACAGTTTCCAAGTCACAGCACCATGGATTCGTCTGATGATTAATACATCAATAGCAACCAACACGTTTCCAAACCAATGGAAACATTCCATTATTAAACCGTTGTATAAAAATGGTGACCTAAATACAGCATCAAACTACAGGCCCATCAGTCTTTTGCCTGTAATGCCAAAATATTGGAGAAAGTAGTGACAAATCAACTGTCATTTTACCTGGACGAGTCAAATTTACTCCACCGAAACCAATACGCATATAGAAGAAACACTAGCACTCAAGACGCTCTGCTCAATATCTCTGAAAAAATATACATTGACATCGATCAGAAGAATGTAGCACTCTTGCTACTACTCAATCTCTCTAAAGCGTTCGATAGCGTCGAACATGATAGACTTCTGCGTAAAAAACTGAACTTGGGAGTTGACACGCAATGCTTTGAAAGTTACTTGTCAAATCGATCTCATGCAGTCTGCATTGAAAACAAATTATCCCCATTCATATATAACAATGTTTATGTTCCCCAAGGATCCAGTCTTGGTCCGCTACTGTTTTCTATTTTCATTAATGATTTCCTTCAAATGCCTTCTAACACTCGGATCTCAATGTATGCAGATGATGTTTAAATTGCAGTAACAAGTTCTGTATCAGAAATACCACAGACGCAGATTAAAGCCGAAACTATACTGACTGGCCTGAAATCATAGTACGATCGAAATGGTCTCAAATTAAATGCTTATAAAACACAATGCATTATTTTCGGATCCAAAGATGCTATTAAAAAAACTTCAGATTTTACTCTCGCATTTGGAAATGATAAAATTAATGCATCAGAAAAAGTTAAAAACCTAGGTATCTGGTTCGATAGAAACATGTCCTTCAAATCTCACGTTGAGAATAGTGGCAACAAAATTTACAGAACTTTAATATTTTTTCCTCGTATAAAAAGTATGCTAGACAAAAAATCCAGATCATTAGCCATTCAATCCCTGGTGTTATCGCGCATTGATCACTGCAGCCTAGTATGGGGAGACTTACCTCAATACCTTCAAAGGGATTTACAAAAATGCGTAAATTTCGCAGCTAAGGTGGTATGCAACGGTAATTTCAAAAGAAGTGATCACGTAACCCCTCTCTTTTATAAACTCAGCTGGATTCCTTTTCAAGAAAGGCTCCTCATGCAGAGGGCCCAATACGTATTCTACTCGTTGTATCTTCCTTAGAGCAATGCTGGGATAGTGCGTTTCCATCCATCCACTGTAATCAACCAAAAGCCGAACAGAAACAATAATGTCTTAGTCAACTATCGTTCATGTCACATAGGGCAGAAGGCTCTGTCAATATCAGGCGCCCTACGGTGGAACAAACTTCCCCTGAGTATTAAAATCCCTCAAAGACCGAGAAAATTTAAAGCAAAAATAATTCGTCATCGTGCGTCTCAACGATAATTCTTAGTTGCAGAACATACTGAACACGTATTGACGAATCTCATTTGCCTGGTATCTCCATTGCTGAAATTTCGGTCGTGAAGTATGCGTGGGTATTATGATTTGATCGCCTGTACGGTGGGATTTGCAAACATGCTTACTTGTATATGTGTGTACGTATATGGGTGTATGTGTGCATATGGGTTTGCATATGTACACTTGTGTGCACTGGACTAGTAACTAGTACATAAACTATAAATACCAGTCTTTTTTCTCACTCCCAACTTCTAACACTACCCAACACAACATTTCATTTTATTATTGTGAAACAATCCAAAGCTTTAATGTCTTGTACATGTAAAATGGGGTACCTATGTATGTTTATCAATTGCAGACATTTTGCGCCATATATCAATGAAAATGTGATTTTTTTCTAATATGAAACCCTTATAGGAAATTCATGTTTCCTTTCGTATTCCCGTCCAAAAATGCTCTTGGTAGGCTAGTGTAGTGCAAATTATCATATCATCTCTACGCTCTAGAGTATATTATAACAACCGCACCTAAGCTTCACGTATTTCTGAAAATATTCTGTGCTTGGGAACCGTTGTAGAACAATCGTTTTCATGTTTCTGACTAAGGTAGACTGTTTTGTGCCACTATTTTTAGTACGAAAATTTTATAAAATTCATGCCAGAATCAAAGATATTTTCTCCGATACCCTCGATTGGAATGCTAGTTTATACTGACTATTTTACGTTGATATTTGGGCACATGCTTACTTGTGTATATGTGAACGTGTGCACGCTATGCGTGTGTAGATCGGTGAATGTGTCACTACGTAATACTTCATTTCACTTGATTATTGGAAACCATTTATAAAATATATATATATATATGTATTTGTTGCGTGATCACCCACATGTGATAAATAAGACGCTTTTCAACCAATGATCTTTTCGATACAATATTTAATAAAACATCGTTACATAATTTCATTAGGAATTGTAAGCAGCAACACATACTGAAAAAGTAGTCATGAATTTCTTTTGCTCATTATCCTATATTTAAGAATATCGCACAGCGTTTTAATAAAACGCGTATGTATCGTGATTGCTTCGATGAATAGAAATGTATTTGTGTATGTTTACGTCTTAGGTGTATGTTTGTGCGTAGGTATGTATGTACATGTATATGTGTATATATTTACATGTATATGTGCACATATGTGTGTACTAACTGACAACTAGCATTTTGACTAGAGCTAATATTTTTTTTCTGTGCACTCTTAACTTGTAACATTCCCTAACTCGTCATCTCTTCATTATTGTAAAAAATTCACGTCTATGAACAATCTTGCAAATCCAATTTTAACTTGTGTTTTTTGTAGTATTGAAAGCGAGTTAACGAATGTTTTCGAAAGCAGACGGAATTTCATGGTCGAGACCATTCAATATACTGCATCGACATCAAATCGTACATTTTCATGTTAGAACAGTACAGTATTATGCTATCTGTTTCTTGGTGGACCACCTAGGTTACTGCATTTCTTACAGTTGTCTTTCGACAAGACATGGAAAATTTCTACAGATATATGTTAATGTAGAATTTCTACATTAACATCAATATATCAAACGGTGCAATACAACTCATTGTACGGTCGAGGAACTTAAATACCTCTAATGAAAACCCGATTATGTATAAAAACATAAAAATATAACCAGTATTGTAAGGTCTGTGATATTGAAGTCATAGCAACGTAAATATATTTATTTATATACGTATCTGTCATGGGTTAGTGTTCATTTTCTCGATTTTCTTCTTGATACTTCATCCGTTCGGAAATAATTGGCCCATATCAATGTTGAAGTTGGTGGGAAATGCTTTCTCCAAAGAAATAATATTTGTAATCCTTTTTGATATACTTGAAAAAACTACTGGTTCTAACAAAACGATACACTTTATTTTGTTATTCAGTATATGAAATTGTTGATGGATGAAAATAAATGAATAATATTTTCAATGAGACAAATAACTAAAGACAAACTCAATATTTTAATTAAATGCGTGAAATTGATAATGTATCAACAGAAGAAACATATTTGCCACTATATTCACGCGATGTTCGTAATTTACTCTTGAATTTTTCAGAGATCTGAATTAAATTTTGAAGAATTTTTTTCTTTCTACATGATTTTTCGACAGTTGTTGAAGCCTGTCATTGTCGCCACCGTCAGCCATAATAATATTTTCGACTGACTGCGGCAAAGTATGGAAAATGTTGTACAATGTTGATCTCTGTTACTCTTCAAACCTCACTACTTCAATAATATTAACATCAACGTTACGTGGGTCTTTTTGATGATGAAGGGATTAGACTGAATTGAAATAAATTACTGAAGGACCCTAGATCTTTAAAAAAGCGCGTGCAATACTGCTCTTCTCTCAGAATCTCTCGAATCTTTTGTCTGTCGGTTACATGTGCATTTTCTATTAGTGTTGTCTTTGTTTGCCATATCCTGCGGGCAATTTTGGAATTTTTGAATATCTGAAAATAGAAAAATGCAAAATGATATTAAAGGTTAAAATTTGTGTTCAACACACTGGCACGATCGTCTACGGTACTCAAAACAGAAGTCCGTTAAAATACACTGCAATGTGGCGAGTTTTCTTCTTGTGAGGCAAATATTTCCTACCAGATGGAGTTTTATTTTAAAGGCGTTTATTGTCTGAGAGAAATTTTATCATATTTTCATGTAAATTGAAACTTAACTTTATGCAAATTTAATTTGTAATGGTACGATGATGCATATTGGTGAAAATATGTATATTTTATTTACAACTATTACATTGTGCAGACCAATGTAATTATATTCATGATCATGATTGTTGAAATGAAAATCATTCGTCGTAAGATTTGGAAGCAATGTAATACGAACGTCAGAAAATGCGAGCACGGAAAAAAATCAAAAACACGTAAAGCCATTGATTTATTCTACTACCAGTTACAAAGTTTTATTCGGGAGGGGTGGGGTATTTGGTGATAGCTGATCTCGGTATAGCCCTAGTACTTTAATATGGCATCACCTGCATTGTTAACTTTAACACTGTAATGGGGGCATCGCTTACTGTCGAGCCCTGGTTCACGAGCGAGAAAGAACGAAAAGAAAAGAAGTTTCTTTTAAAAAAATTAATACATGAAATGTATCTCCAAAAACGGATTTCAAAGATTTCTCGAATTAAAAAGTTTTAAAGTATTCGTATCCAATATTATTAACCACTCGCATATCCTCGTTGTTTTCCGAACTCTCGAAATTGCACGAGTCACCGCTATTTTTTTAAACTGCGACGAAACTTGCGTTACCTTGTCTATGTACAAGGAATAAAGTGCAATGCGTCTCAGTCAACATTCAACCGCCTCGTTTTTATTCGGAGGTTTCATTTGCTGGATCACAAAGTCCATTAGACATGAATGCATAAGAGTGCTAACTTTTCTCAGGACATATGCCTAGGAGGCTGCAATCCCGTACGCAATTTCGATAAATAATGCAAACACAAAGAAAACTGAGTTAACCGACAGTTGCCTAAGCAATTTAACAACAATCAATCAATCAGGTAAAGACGCACACGTTAATGAATGATTCAGGTAAATATTACTTGCAATGCTTAATAACGCATTACAATCCGAAATAAAGGAAGCAAAAGAAATTTATTACTGTACATCAGCTCTGACCAGACACAAATAAAATGATGAAATTGGTTTCATTTTACTATATGAATAAATTCATTTATAATTTCACTTCCAAATTTTCATGAAGTTCAGTACCTTTATTAACACTTGTCTTCAGAAAGCGTCCTCTAATTTTGTTATGATAGACACAGTGAATTTTAGAAAGAAATGACGAAATGACGAAAAAGTCCAAGTTCATAGACAAACCATAAGACGAAAATAGTAGTTGTGGCATGGGCTTATTACATAATTGAAAGAAGCTAAATTAACGACGGTATAGTGGGTGCAAGTAATTGATTTCGCATCTAAAACTGAGTAATTGACATTTCGAAAATTTACAAAGCATTTTTCGTGTATACATATCAACAAGTACTTGCGAACCAGATTCGGGAAATTGCTTTACCACATAACAGAATTTTTACCTGATGATCTACCAAAATAATGCTGGCACAGAAGATTCTTTAGAGTCAAGAACGACTAAGAGCTGTCACACAAAATTAAAGTTTACATTTTACTCGTACTTTCAATATTTGAGTGAACAAATATCGAATAGTTCGAACAACATAAAAGAATGATTGGAAAGTTCGCATATTAAATGTTAGAAAATTCTTCATTTGAAATTTCTTATTTCTAACGAGTGAAAGAACAAAAGGTAATCTAATGACTATGATTGTGGCTGAGAATCAATTATGAGCAATGTAATTTAAATGTTCGCTATGTGGTAGGGAAAAAAGAAGTAAAACACTCCAATGAACTGACTAAAATACCGTCCTAAATGATTTTAAGAAATGAGGGCGGGTTGGCCACACATAATTTACAGAAAACGCATAACATGCGAGTCAAAACTAATCAACAAACATATACGTAAAATTAAATTTCAATGCTGTATGAAAAATACAGAAGGTGAATGGTTTCGTAATCCTAAGCTCAAAATAAGCTTATTTTCCATTTGTTCATTCATAATTTGGGGTACATAATCGTAGGACGCTCACTTGGGCAGCGATCAATCTATTTTTGAAGTAGTGAACCTGAGTGCTCATTTCATTCTCTAAAATACAAAGGTAATTTAAAAAAAAAATTAATCCTAAATGGACGCAGAGTGCTTAGTGAATGTTTTCGTGCGTGTAGTTTTCTGTTTTGTGCATTAAAATGGAACATTCCATTTACGACTAAAGAAACGTGAGGTATTTGCAGTAGGTCCAGTTAAAAATGCGATGTTGAGATGTGAAAATTCACAATGCATAGACATTTCAGGTCTATAGAGTTTGAAATTCTTATTTCAAAGCAGCTATTTACATAGTTGAGGCAAACGGGCGGTTGTTGAGTTTGATAGTTGGGCGATGTAGAAAAGTTGATGAGGATGTTTCCAGTGATGGATCTGGGCTCGTTCCAAACCTACCTACAGGGGCAAATCCATGCAATATTTCATTCCCTAATGTGAAAAAATAGAGACCCATGCTGGTTAGCATTATAGAGATACAAAAAAAATTTACACCCATTACAAAATGCCAAAGCAGTTGGACATGATGGAATTAGCCTTCACTATATAAATGACAGCTTCCCTGTTACGGCGCTTATGATTTGTTTGATAATAAATACATCTATAGCAGATGGGCTGGGAAATGAGAGCTCACAACAAAGCATATTGTAAATAGGTCTTCAAACATATTCAACAGTGAATGAAACAGTGATCCACTGATCAATAGCCACAAACAAATTACCTATCCATCATTAAACTACTGCATAAATCTGGTGATATCGAACAAGCGCCATATTAGAGTTTAATCAGTCTCCTACCTATTATGTCGAAAATATTAGAAAAAGTAAATGAAAGTAGCTTTCGTCTCACATAGATGAGAGATCTACGTCACTGCAATCAATATGGCAACGGGAGAAACACCAGTATTCAAGACGCTTTGCTTAACAATTCTATTAATTAACAATTCTAGAAAGAAATTAACTTTTTTCTATTGCTTGATCTCTCCAAAGCGTTCGACAGTGTCGAGGAGAGAAAACTTCTGCAAAAAAATATCGAACTGTTGATTGCTGGTTTGATTGCTACCTACAGAGCTGCTCCAGTGCAGGTGCCTGAATAACAAAATATGACCATTCATACCGAATAACTTAAGCGTTCCGCAAAGTTCAAACCTTGGCCAGCTCCTATTTCCTATTTGCAATAATGATCCTCTTCTCCCATACCAGCAACCACGAAAATCTCAAAGGTTTACCATGTCGGTATTGATAAGGAAAAAGAATTCTTTATTTATCAATCAAAATTGACAACAATGGCTTCATATACTCAAAATTTTCTGATGAGCATAAGTGTTAATTTTCAAATGTAACTACTCATGTATAGATTTTTGTGAAAAAATTATTTATCCTGCTTAGAGAACTCGTTTTCTAAGCTCGGTGCGGTGAAATTAAAGGAATAACTGCGATATCTTGTTGAAAATGTTGACCAAATGTTTGAAGCTATTCCGAGTTATTTAACCTCAAGCAACTATGTGCGTGAAAATCGTTTTCAATCATATCTGAGCTTAGACGTGCCATCAGGAAGTCCCAATCCATACTCATCACAGTGGTTGGACGAGACTGCACGAGCTGGCGCGCTAGCGTTCGATCCCGCAATATTTAATGCGTCAATGTACTGAGGTACTTTGGATTGTGAGGTTGTGTCTGGTCTACAATTTGTAGTTTTGGAATCGTGTGTTCACATTCAGTTGCGATTTTCGTGTTTGCATACAAATCCGACAACGAGCTTGCTTCATGTTTTGTTTTAACTTTGGAAAAAGGTGAACCCTAACTTTTTTAATGCTTCTAGAAGCATCACAAAAGGTAGACAAACTGAGGAAAAACGTGCTGCGAAAGTGACCCAAATTGTTGGCAGATCAAAAGTATCCGTTGTATCACGACAATGCACCTGCCATGTTCCAATGAAAACAACACAATATTGACCTAAAAACAATATGGTCACCATCCCGCACACTTCGTTTTCACCGAATTTAGCCTTCAGTGACTTTACTCAGTTATGAAAAGTGAAAAATTCGCATCATTAGTCGCTATTTAAACGCTGCAGAAAACATCCAAAGAATACTAGATGGTGTTGACAGCTTTAAAGGAAGACATTTTTCACTCTTCCTAGGCAGGGAAAAAGCGCTGGATTCGTTGTCGCAATTCACACGGAGACAACTTAGAAGGAGATGGGGTCTTTAGTGGGCTCATGTACGCAACAAAAATTGCCAGATCGACAGTACTCAGTGAACTCTCAAATCATTCAGCCTTGCTCTCAGTTGATTCAAGCAATGTCGTAGGTATTAGAATACTTATTTGTTGTTTTCTCACCAGTTCACTATAAGACCTTCAAATTCAGGAACTTGAAATCCAATAAAGTGGAACTCTAGAATAATTTTTTTTAAATTGTCTGTTTTTCTTTTTATCTAATTTCTTCTTGATTTCGCCTCGTGCTGCTAGCGTTAAATGGAAATGATTGTGAAAATATCAGTCAGGTTATAATTCAGTGGTGAAAATCTAACTTTAAAATGGCCTGAATTACTGATGAAATCTGATGAAGAGTCATTCTCATGGTCACATTTCGGTTGAAAAATTTTACACTTGAACAGATTTGTCAAAAAATCATCATCATCATCGATGCTGAGGGAGTAAGAGAGAGAAGTGGTAGAGTTTGGCACAGAGTGTGTCGAAGAAAAACAGAATTGAAAAAGGAAATGGATAGTAGAAGACGAAGGACACAACTCGCGTGCATAACTAGGTTCGTTTGGTTGTATTCGTGTTAGGTGTGCATTTATTTTATGAAGACAAACCTGTCGAGGCTTCGTGAAGTGTTATGGGGTTGTGCAGCGTCTGGAATGTCCGTTTATTTTTTGAATTTACCGACAGTCAAACACGCCGTCGGTATGTATGTGTTATTTTGTGTGTTAGATTGTTGAGTTCTGCTCATTTCAATAAATTTCCAAGTGAGGGTAGGAGGTCTTGGGGTCCCAGCTGCCCCCCCTTCCTAATAAATGAAGATCAGGCCTACCCTCGCTGGTTCCCCGGGAATAGATAAATAGAAAAAAAGTGTTATTAAATTATGTTGAGGTTCTTAGGCCTGGTCTCATGTAAACATTGGGGTTGGAGGAGGTCCCAGAGCTAGGAGCCTTGAGCTCCCGAACCACGCATGGGGTCTGTCATAGTAGCCTGAAACCATGTTTTCGAACACCTCAGGTAAATTGTCTTGTTTATATTTTCAGGTTTTGTTTGCTTGTGAGTGTAATACTATATTGATGGGTTGGAGACGGCATTGCTGATGTAGTGATTGAGATGTTATTCGATCTGATCGATAGACATTTGCGATGAAACGAGTGGCGGTATTTTGTACTCTTTGTAGTGTTGTGAGTGAGTGAGTAGAAAGTGTGTGCAACGGGATGGCAGGGTAAAGTAAAGCTGACCTAACATATGCTAGGTAGAGTTTCCTTTTAATCTTGGGGCTTAGCTGTCTGAATTTGAAGAGTCTTGTTAGATTTGCTCTTGCTATCGCCTTTCTTTCACCTGAGATGTGTAGCCACTTGTTGAGAAGTTTAAGCACAAAACTTTGCCCTTTGTTTGGTATGGAATATGCTCTTCGTCAATATGGGCCGTGTCTGATTTTGTTCGTGCTATTGGTACAATTATAAATTTTTGCATATTGATTTTTATTTTCCATTTGTTTTCGAACTCGTTGATGTTGTTGATTGCTATTTTGGTGTTCTTTGCTATGTTCCTGATATTGCTGGAACGAATTGCTACTATTTGAGTGATGTCATCTGCATATGCTATGTATTCTGAGTTTGGAAGTGGATCTCGTAAGCCGTGTGTATAAAAGTTGAAGAGAGTGGGAGAAAGGCACGAACCCTGCGGTACGCCGGCCTCTAGCTCAAAAAAGGGACCTATGATGCCACCTGTCCTGACTGCTGCTGCTCTGTCTGTTATAAAATTGCAAAGTGTCCTTGTGAGAGATGGGTGAAGGTTTAAATTGACTATCTTGTATTTAAGGCCTATGTGCCAAACCTTGTCGAAAGCTTTAGCCACATCTCGGAGGACAACATCAATCTTACATTTTTCCAGGGCTGCCACTGAATTTTTCTTTTTCCCCCAAATTTGTTGTAGAAATTCCCCCATTTTCAGCTAAAATCCCCCCAAAATTAAGATAAAACGTATTTTGGTATACGTTAACTAGAAACTCACTTTACTCACTGCATATTTAGTCCATATGTAATTTTGTCCCTTTTATTGACAGCTTGTAAGCTATTTTGCTGTCAGAGTAATTTGTTTTACCCATCGATAAGAAATGATCAACACGTCAGAATGGAATATCGTGTTAGGCAAAGTATATTGCAAGAGTAAGTTCGCTTATGGCAATTTCATCGGATTCCTTGGACGGCTCTGTTACCATAAAGTGTACGATATCAGCACTGGTACTTACAACATTTATATTTCTCTTACGTTTCATTGAATGTTCCACAAAACATAGATTTAAAATGATTTTTAAAAAAAATATTACAGCACTTACAATAACTGCAGTTGGGATTATTATTCCATTTCAGGTAAATTTTTATTTTGGGTACACTGAGCCAGTCATCTCTATCTGACTGTGTTTAGAACTTCCATTTTCTAGAAGATGTTTCCGTTTGGTCAGTCATTAGGGGAACAGTATCAGCATTCCGAAGCAAAAATAATAATTCTAAAATAACAAAATGTTTATATATAAGTCTCATTACCCAATAGAAAAACTACGTTGTCATCCCTGTAAAACTTTAGCTCCTAAAACGTAAAGTAAATATTTAAATTAGAAAAATACAGATTGCGTATCAGCATGTCATAAAGTTAGCTTCTGTAACGCAAATAAATTATGACAATACAAATAAATATAAATAATAATAATTATAGGTGCTTTGGAACAATGCAATCATGAGCGTTGGATGCATAAACGATAGCATCTCAAGCCAAGAGAGAAACAAGTTAACTCTCAAGAATATCTCAATCAAGACGCTCCAAATTTGCACATGCGACTCTAAAAGTGTAAAACCACTGGTTAATAAGTCACCACGGTAAAAGAAACGAAGACTAGGCCTGCCGCACATTTTTAGCATCTCTTAAATTTACAAGTAACTAATCTTCAAAAACACATCTGCGTTCTGCTTCCTTTGCCTAAGAAAACACATTTAAAAATATCAGAATTCACAATTTAATATATAAGAGTAATTACCACACTTTTAATGCACAATTCAAGTTAATGAAGAAAGTGTTGACTGCGGAGTATTCGCTCAGTGAAAGGAAGCTAGAGCAACAGTCACACGGTCACTGGCAGCCTTTTTATTCCTCTAATTGCGGTCATAATATACTCATGAGCGTAAGAAACAATATATTGGCCTAAAAAGCTAACAAGAATTTTTTTGGACAAGAATAAGAAAAAATTAACATTCTATAAATTTAAAACATATGATGAAATTACGTTGCATTTTAAAGAATCCTAAAATAGAGGTCCTGAATTGATAAACATATATGGGTGTTAGGACACCCCCCTGAATGCTTCTACGAAAAACAGAGAGAAAAACGTACAAATGTGACCCATGAGAAGTTATTTCAAGTTAGATAAGATTTATTTAAAATGTAATAAAAGAAGTATAAAGATGAACTCTGTGGGGTGTAACGCTACTGAGTCTCCACGTGCATTGACATTTGAGCTTCGTCTTTTGTGATTGTGACAGCAGGGAAAAATGTTGAAAATGCTAAAAGACAACTGATAATCAGAACTGAAAGGTTGAAATGACTAAAGTTAAAGCAATATCTTTTTGTTTTTTCTACAAAACGTAACGAAATAGAACTGAGTTAACTGCTTCAAAGAATAAACTTTAATTCGCCCTACGAATTCATGATACTGCCTGTAAGTGCCTGTCAATAATATATGTAAGTGATGAGTTAGGTAACATGACAAGTTGAATAGCAACAATAAGAACTATAAGTAAAATAAAAATTGTATTTTGCTGTACAAATATATGACAACCCATTGACAGTTTTGCAGTTTCTACTGTGCGTATGCATATATACGTAAATACTAGCATACAGGCAATCAAGTCGCATACGCATGCAACAAAATTGTAGTGTAATGTATTAAAAAGTATTGAAATGTAGAATTATGAGCGAAAGAAATTCGTAATTACTTTTACTAGGTTCAGCAGAATGCAATTATTAAGACACGGAAGATGATGTGCTATCTTGGAGTTAAGTTTCTTTACTGTTAGAAGGATTTTGATACTCAGCGAAATTTTGTTCCACAGCAAGACACCTGATATTGATAGAGCTTTCTACCCAATGTCAGATAGACGGTATTTGACAAACACGTTATTCCTCATATTCGGGCTTTAGGGTGGTTCCGGGGGGCACCCACGTCAAGTTCGCACATTTTCATGTACGTGTGTTGCAGCGTCCGTGTGCGTAAGGGCGCGTTTACACTACGAGCGGAGCGAGCGGAGCGGCGCGGAGCGTCGCGGCACGGAGCGGAGCGGCGCGGCGCGTGTGTTCACATGTGAGCTGAGCAGAGCGACCTACACAAGCATCAGTCGCTATGGAGCGTTCCGTGAATGCGCTTCTGTTGCTCGACGGCAAAATGGAAACACTGGATCCATCCCATCAACATGAGGAGAGATCGCTATGGAGAATACCACAATCTCTTCGAAGCACTGGGAGAGATGAATCACAATTCTACGAGTATTTACGGATGAAGCCGGCAACTTTTGATGTACTACAATCCCATATAGAAAGAAAAATTTCCAACGAGATTATATAAATTTGCTGTTTAGCAATACACAAATTTTTATTGAGGATATATACATGTAAATCAAAGTAGTTTAAGCAAAATTAAAGTCTTTCCATATAGGCTGTATCACATATATTACTACAGGTTTTCGTAGGCCAGTACGAACAAAAAAAGTCTTGTGGTGACTTGAACGTGAGTGAACGTAAAGTAATTCCCTTCAGAAATTCAGGGTTGTGCCAGAGAAACCTAAGTGAAAAATACTGACAAATATTGGCTTGTCCTGACCAAATAGTTCTCGAAAATCTGATATGCTTTCCGTTAGTATTGGAAAGAATCACCCAAGCTCATAAAATTTTGCAACTTATTGTGTATTTGACACTCATTGAGTCCTCCTCATCATCATACGGTCTCCTTTTTCTCCCATTTTACGAAAAAAATGAAAACTGTATTAAAAAATCGTAAATAATTGTACTTTAATCAAGATCATATAATAAAATACACAGCATCACAAGAAAGATGAAACTACATCACGAGAAAAGCAAAATAAATTCTTTAAACTGAAGCAATAATAAAATAACTTATCAGAGAAAGCAGAAGAAAATAGAAATTAATGATTAATGAACCTAAATGGGTGAAAATACACTAAAATATTACATGTTACACTATCAGTTATAATTTTTATATGATTAGTTGTATAAATAACTAGTTATATACTAGATTTTTTTAACTCAAACGACAATTCTACCCCTGTAAGATATGACGATCCAAAGGCGGAGCCGAGGAGAAACGCTCGACGCGAGCGTCAAAAAATCCCAACGAATTTCCCGAGCGTGCCGCTCCGCTCCGCTCCGCGCCGCGCCGCTCCGCTCCGCTTGTCGTGTGAACAGCCAAGCGTTTCTGCATTCAAACCTGTACAAACATTATTGCCGCTCCGCTCGTAGTGTGAACGCACCCTAAAGGATGCGTCTTGTGCACTGGTCCAGAGTTTACGTCATTGCCAGAAGTCGCTGTATTGTCTATCATGAGTTACGAGGTGTCGCACTGCAGCTAGATTATGCACTTGCTTACCAAGAAAACTTAAGCGAACGACCTGTGCGACGACTTTGACCTGCATCGTACATCGTACAGGTCGCTTGCTCACTAACCCTACTCATTCTAGTATAAGACAACATTGTAGTAATGGTTCCTCTGAATAGATTATTGAAATTAGCAAATTAAAATATTAGACACTTGTACTGCCAACTAAGACCTATGTATTTTAGAGTCATTATTCACGCATAAACTCAAATCTTCTCCCAACAAAATGCAGAGTGTATACTCTCTGAAAATAGTCAGCCGATAAATTTTTATTATACATTTTTCGTGCTTATATTCTGCGCTTCGGTAATTTTGGGTGTACTGACTTGTCTATTATAGTATTTGCAGACGTTTTGTTGAGAATGAGCCAAGGCTCGAAACGTTCAATGTTTTTAAAGTATTTTTTCTCCATTTCTTTCATTATAAATAATGTATAATTATAAGATAAATGAATAATGAAGTAATGTATCACATATTTAAAAATACATATTATTACATGTAATTGTCTTTATTTTTAATATAACTTTTATTACTTACTTAGGAAGTTTTGAAGTTTTTGAAGGAAAGAAATTGCATCATATCACAACTGCTCTGAAGGAGATATAAAGTCCAAAATACGCATTGGGCTGCATGAGTGAGGAACCTTTCTTGGAATCCAACCGAGTTTATGAAAGAGAGGGATTGTGTGATCACCAGGGTTGCGAAGTCGGAGGAATAAATTTGTGACTCCCACTCCGACTCCACCTTTTCAGAATTTGGCGACTCCAACACCGACTCCACCTATTCACAACTTTGTGACTCCAACTCCACCTATTCACAATTTATAAGATGAATATTTTATTTCTTAATAGTTGCAGGTGTTGCAACCTGTACATGTGTTTATTATATTCTTTATTTACGAACGACTTTTAAATTGGAAACAGAATAGTAAATATCACGTTTAACTATCATATATATTTATTAGTGTTAATGATCCGTCAAAAATTACAGGATTCTACAGTATTCTTTAAAAAAGTTTTTAAATATAGATGATAAACAAATAAATCCATCCTAATAGTACCCGCGTCTTGTACTTGTGCCCTGGTGAACTCGAACCCCATGGCCAGTATGGGGATGCCACATTAAAGATATCCACATTGCCGCATTGCCACATTGCCCATTGAAGAAGAATGATATCAAGAATTGATCTTCGGTTCTGCTGATCCGTGATTTTAAGTGTGAGGAGTGTCACCCTGTTTGGAGTAACGTCGCATAGTTATCACATTACTTCAGAGCATCGAGAAAAGGAAGAAGGACGTCAGCGCAGAAAATCGAAGTTCTTGGAAAGAACTTCGAGGGAGAAAAAATCTAAAATCTACACGCTACTCAGTCTTCACCAGCCTGGATCATCGCTACTCAAAGGAGAAGAAGAAGTGAAAGGGCCCAGATCAACAACCTGATCTGTCGACGAGATCTACGCATTTACGCACCGTCATCTGCAACGAGAAGATCGACGAGAGCTACGCATCGCCAAAATATTGTTCAACGTCACCAACTAGCTTCGCATAGCAAGCTGAGTATACGCCGATAATGTTTGCTTGCGAATTAAATAAGCATGAGCTCAATTTAATGATTATACATAATCATTATAAAATTAATAAATAAGAAGTTCTCTATGTAAAACTATTTGAGCAGCATAGGCATTGCAAGCGCAGTGAGCACGCTGATTCTTGGGAGTGGGAGAGCCTGAATGCGGAAGCATTTGTGAGGCGGTAGTCCATTGTGAATGAACAATTGAAGGAAGTTGTAGCCATTGTTCTCTAGCCCATTGTTCTCTAGCACATAAGAGTAAGCTGAAGCAGCCTGCCTTTGTCCAGTGTGGTGCCAGACTTCACGAGCATTTGCGGTGCTGAAATAGCCTGTTTTAAGTCCACTGAAATTGTGAGTTATCATTTTATTGTATGTAGAATATTTTCATTAAATGTGTGTAGGACATTTTTTTCTTAATGGTAATTAGAGGTCTAAGAATATAGGAGTATTTTGTGTTTATGTCGGACAGTGACTCTGACGGATACGAGTACATAAGAACTATTCCGTATGTGACTAGATTTGGAAGATTATCAATTCCTATTTTTTCCGCGAAGTCGATTTCAGTACCTGTCACCATGACGACCACCACCACAGTCACCCCTGTTACCAGTACAGTCACTACCACAGTTATCCCTGTCACTAGTACGGTTACCACTGTGACGACTTCTATTGTCGGTCCGATACCTAGTGTTGTAATTGCTGGGCAGGATCTGCCGCAGTTCAGAGGTAGAAAACGGAGAAATGACCCTGACTTCATAGAAAATAAGTCACTAGAAACGCATACAAAGAATGTGCGGGCATATTTCAATATGCTGTCAGATAATTCGGAAGAGGCGAAATTAAATTTATTGTTGCGAACTGCAGACAAGCGGGTAGGAGACTTCAATACGGTCGTCGCCTCCATAATTAGTGAAGGTTATGAATTAGGTTTCGAAGAAGTCGTACACCTGTTAGAAAATATCTACGTCTCGAAAGGTGAAAGATCTCTGCACGCGGTCGCCTGTGATCTAAATAACGTACGCCTAAAACGTAATGATGCTTTAGCTAGTCAGTTTGTTGCTATACTGTCCAAAATCCGTAAGCTAACCCACAGAATAATGAACAGTCCGGAGTGTTCGAACAGAGCCCGCCCCTATGTAGTAAATTGTCCCGATCCTGTTGCTCTCGATAAGTATGTCGAGAATACTTTAATTGTTGCGTTAGCTATGGCCATCATCAACCCCCTAGTAACAGAAGATTTTTCCAAAAAATTGTTCAACAAACCCTTTAACTCGTCGGAGCTCCTTCAAAGAATTGTGACTGTCATTCGGAATTTTCCCGAGGATAAGCAAGTGTTAGCGACTCGATCTGAGAGATCTATGGAAATCTATTGTGCTGAGGATGACCAGTCGTCCGAATCAAACTTTGATGCAGCCTATGATGAGGCCGAAGTGCATACAATGACAAGAGGCGGATTTCAAGGTAGAGGTAGGACGCGTAGGCCCTACTCGAGACCAAATTTTCCAAGACCAACTTTCCGTGCTAGACCTCACGTAAAATCTTTTGTTGGAGATCGTGAATTAGGAACTCTAGAAGTCCAGGCATTAGAGACAGCTACTGAAGCTAGGCGTTGCTCGAGTTGTTACAGTAATGTATGTGTCTGCCAAGGACAAGGTGTGTCGATAACCACTGTGGCTAGGAAACCGACTGATTGGTACAAACCAGGTTCAGGTCAGACAGCCACCGAGCATTCACTGCGTAACGTAGCTTGTTTTCGTTGTAATAAGTTAGGACACTACGCAAGAGACTGTAGGTCCAGACGAGACTATTTCAACGGACCAGGTAGACCTGATCGTGTCCGTGCGCGAGGACAGTATAAAACTCGTGTATCAGAAAAAGGCCAGGTAGAAACTTACCAAACTAACAGTGGCGATAATTTTTTAGCGTAAACTGCAGAGACGATTTCATTGCCGATAGAAATAACGTCAATGGTAAAAATGAAATTGAGATAACTAAGTGTGACTCTACGTCAGTAGCGCCCTGTGAACCCGAGGAGAATTCTGGTTCTGAAGATTCCCTCGTTAAAAATGTCGAGAGAATTGATGTGTTAAACATGTCTGGAGGTTCCCTCGTTAAAAATGTTGAGATAATCGATCCACTGATTAAGTGTGAAAATAGATATGAATCGCTGGGAGAGGTGGATTTAAGCGATTTAAATGATTTGAATGCTCATGGCACTGAATTTGAAAGCCATTTGACGGCGAACGTTTGTAAATACGAAGAAGATGAAGAAGTTGAAGTTACAGGACAAAATGAATTATTTGTAATACGAAAAAGTCATAAGCCCATGATTGTGCTTAGAAAAGATGCAGACCTGTGGAATGCATTGATTGATTCAGGATCAGAAAAATGTCTAATCAGCTACCACAGAATTAGTGAGATAAGTAATGACGTGAAGCCAAGTTCTCTGACTATAAAAGGCGTCAACGCTAAGAGTAATGTTGAAGGCGAGGTGGAGCTTGTCCTAAAGTTAAAAAACGGTGTAAGTTTAAAGACAAATGCTTTAATAATTAAAGAGGGTATTTACAATTATGACGTCATTATTGGGCGTGATTTATTAGACAAGAACGCCGTTGTAGACTTAAAACAAAGATGTTTAATTATCAAAGACGAGAAAATTCCCTTTGCAGAGGTAAAACGACGAAAAAAGAGAAAGACAGAGTGTCTCGAGTATTTAATAGAGAATACTGAGTGTCTCATGGCGGACACGATTACGTCCAGAGCTAAGAAAAAAGTCCTAAATAAGCTGAGAGAGAAGACAGAAATTCTCAGGACGTGTAATGCTGCGAGAGTAGGCGAGGAAGTAAAAAGGGATGGTAAGAGAGAAAATCAGCCTGTTCGAGGCGTAGTTGCAGTTACCAGTTCCCACACAGGGCCAAGGCCGTTAAGAGTTCATACACAAAGAGTGGAGATTGCTCCCAATGTAATTTTGAAACATGTTGGACATGTTGGAAAGTGTAAAAATGGAGTATTTACGTACAAGCTTTTGATGCCAAATTAAAGTATTTTTCTGGGAAAGCGAATAGTGCCGCCGATGCATTAAGTAGATTAAATCATGACAAAAATCCCGTAACAGAAAGAGAACTATTAGAGTGTTCTGAAATAACCCCGGATGTAGAGACTTTTCCCGTTGTAACCAGGCTGCAAGCCGCTGCTGCGGGTAACAAATGTAACAAGCCGGTGACTGAGGGAGAGTTCGAGGAGACAATGCCAGGAAGTGAGGATGGAAGAAACTACAACAGTACTGCTGAACAGCAGACAGCCCCCAGACGTGAACCCAGTGACCTTAATAGCAGACAGAAAACGTGCTTATGCAGACTGGATAACGTTAACAAGACTACAGACCATTCAAGTATTAACGACAACTGGTCGTTAGACGAATTTAAACGTGAACAAGATAGTGATCCTTTTTGTTCTGAAATAAAGGATGCCCTAGAGAATGCAACTAAAGTTACTAATACTGACATGAATGAATTTCTGATTATGAATGACATTTTGTATAAAAGACGAAAAATTGACAACAGACCCAGCACCATTCTGACTATTGTGGTGCCATATACTCTGCTTCACAAGACAATTTTATTTATTCATAATTTGTCCCATACAGATTTGAATCATACCTTGTTTAAGTTTAAATTAAAATATTTTCATCCGTACGAACGGACAATTACACGCAAAATTGTTGAATCTTGTGACATCTGTAAGATTCTAAAATCACGAATATCGACGCCGATTAAAATTCTAAATGCTCCAATTGGAACACGATGCTTTCAAACGGTCAGCATGGACTTCTACGGTCCATTAACAATGACAGACAATGGGAACAAATTTATTCTTGTCGTAATCGACCTGTTCTCACGTTTTGTTAAATTATATCCGACTAGTGACCGACGTACAGAGACTGTTACAGATTGTCTATGGAATTTTTGCTGTTTGTTCGGTACCCCGGACGTGTTGTTGTCCGACAATGCTTTAGAATTTAAATCATCTAATGTGGGAAATTTCACAAAAGGACTTTCTATCTTGAAAAGGGAAGTTCTGGCTCATTCCCCTTTTTCTAATGGCATTGTTGAGCGATGTAATGGAAAAATTCGACACCTGCTCAAGTTATATCTAAATTTTCTTACTCATAATGAGTGGGATAGATTATTGGATATTGTGGAGAATTCGATTAACAATAGTTTTAATGAAACATTAGGCGATACCCCCGCATACACGGTTTTCGGTAGAGATACGTGTGTGTATATTAGTTCTACTAATTTAGAAGACTTCAATGTTGCGACTACATATGAAGATGTTCAAAAACAAAAATTTAAAGAGTCATCTATTGTAGTGAACAATATTAGAAATGCAATCATTAACGCTACAATCGAAAGAACTACCTATAGAAACGTGAAACGTCGCGATAAAAATTTAAAAGTGACGGACCGTGTACTAGTGAAAAACCATGCCAAAAAACACAAGCTACAGCTAAATTTCTTAGGTCCCGGTATCATTGAAAGGCTAGGTAAAAATTATGCAGATATTAAGATTGGTAACAAGATTATCCGATCGAACTTAAGCCATGTACTGCCTTTAGATAAGTTAAAAGGGTAAAATTGTCAACCTAGTGGAACTGTTCATTTTCATATATTCCGAAATTGCCATTCCATATATGTATTTAAATGGTATTTAGTTTGTAAGTGTGTTCTATGAGTTTTTAGCTTGTAAGTGCGTTCTATGAGTTTTTTCTTGGGACTTTATGTATGTCTTGCTTTAGGAAATATTTTGTTGCGCAAACACCTTGTGACGAGATGTTGAGCTTAGGATGTTGTCATACTGTTATTGCGACATCAAGGTTGTGTTCATCAAGTCGTAAGCTAGAGTTGATAAACTTAGGTGCAATCGTGGAGATGTCGACACGAGAGTGCGAGTGCGAAACCCGCGAGAACTGCATTGCATCTGCCGCAACTTGTTTGAAAACAATGTCAGGCATTGTAGTTGGAATGAATGTGTCTTAATGAGAAGGAAGGATGCGTTGCCTTAGTGTGAAACGTCAATTGTTTACTTTAAACTCGTGGCCATGCTAATCTCCTGTGTCGTTTCCTTTCAGATTCCTTGGGCGACTCCTGAACAACTCCAGAACATTACACATTCCGATTTACAATATACACATGCACTTTACACCTTCACTTACTACTTGGTTTGCGCACTTATCTAATTTCAATAGCAATTAATAATAGCAATTCCACCTCAAGTTAGCGCATAACATTACGACGCTAGACTTCCACATTCATTCACTGCTTATTTTGAACACTCTTAAATCCCGATGTGTACCGGGGAAAACAATCAACTCTGGCAGCCGTAGGAAACAACGATCGTTTTCGGAATCAGGGTACCGAAAGAAGTATTACAAGAAGCTTACTGCAAATTTACAGTGTTCCTGAACCTCGATTCCCCGTTGCGTACACGTATTTTGGTGTATGAATCCGGAGACGACTTCGAACTAGTGTTCGAAATCAAAATCGCTGCATTTCCAGCAAACATCCAGTGAAGAAATAAGTTTTCTACATCTGCAAGTGCTACAAACAATATAAATTGTGTGGAGATATCCATACAAGATGGATCTTTTTCAAATCTCCCGAGGAGTAGACACCTTCCATGTCTTAGAATACTTCTATTTTATACGGAGAATATTTCTATTTTATACGGATTATTACCTGTTCTTGGTGTTGTTAATTATAACCTTTGATGTCGTTTTACTCGCCCTATGGAAATGTTTTGTTTATGTTTCACGCGAGATAAGAAGACGAATTATTTATATTGCGAATAAAAACCAAATTGTACGCTTGTAGATTGGTTGAATTGATTTAGTTCATTTATTGATTATTCTATTTAATTTACTTTCATTATTTACTTTAGTTGAATTGAAATAAGTTAATTTGAATCGTAGGACGATTTGAACTTGCCATTTGTAGTAATGTAATGTATTGTTTTGCGTATATAAACTTATATTCTATATCTTTATATAATATAGATTTATGATGATCGGACGTGATTTGATTTTTGATTTTGATAAGTTAATAAAATTGTGTGGTGTATCCAATATTGAATTTGAATTGAATTAATAAGAATAAATTGATAAATAATTTGTTTGAAGCTAAGTGGGAAGAATTGTGGTTTTAACTTGACGGATTGTAAGATTAATTGATAGTCAAAGGAAAATCAAAGTTAATTGAATAACGTTTTAAAATTTTTTATTGTAATAAAGAATTTTTAACATTGGGGGGGAACAATTATGTGCGCCCGCCGAGTATATAAATAGAACCGGCAAGAGACATCGCCGTTCACTAGCGGTGGCCTGCCGTAGAGGTAGCACTTAGAAAGAGTCGTCGCTGTTCATTAGAGGAAGCGCGACTGTCGAGGAAGCACCTATACAGATCACAGATGCGTTATAGAAGTAACATCACTTCGTATTAGCCCTACCGTCCGATCTAACAGATTCTTTGCCAATTCCGAAGCCTGTGCCAATTCCTAAGTACCAATAAAGGATAACCACGTTACTGCATTTGAGTCACTCCCGAACCTCATTCGCGTTAGTTTCGACCTGTACACGGAAAAGGCCGGAACATACGGTCATTAACCATCTTTAAGAACGTCACAGACGCACACACCAACCAATCCAGCAACAACTGTGTATTATAATTTAAATGATTGTTAGCAAGAAGTTTTAAAAAAATTAACCATACCTTTTTACCACGATAAGCTGCATTTTCTTAACAATAGATTCAATTTTCATGCAATATTTTTTTACTTATAAACAAAAGTGAGCAGATACCAGGTTTTTCATATTATTTGAAGGGTCTTTATGATACCACCCAAGAGAGCAGATTCCCATTGTAATAACATAAGAGAAATTACGCACAAAAACATAAACTCATTTATAAATAAGTAGAGACACCTGGCGTTCTATTAATCATTGTTGATTATTCTTATACAATAAAATGACAAGTGTCTCCTTAAAAAAATAAATAGATTTAGGTATTTCCTGTGCATGATTTCTCCCATATTATTAAAATGTAAATTTCATTGAATAAATAAAATTGGTTTGTCTCTCTTGGTTGGTTGGTCTGCATCCCTTTCACACTCTTAAACAATTTGAACAATTTTAAACTATTTATTTATCACATGTGGTACAGAGGTAGAATGTTTCTTAAGTCTAGTAAAATGGCCAAATTTGAGTATAGCTACCTGTGGGCCGAATAAGTTCACCGACTTCTACGGCATCCTACCATCACGTTATTCTAAGGTGTACAATAATGTTTAACCTAATTCAATTAACCTAGTTTCGCATTAGACTGATCAATAAGATAGTTTACTAGATATTAAATGATTCATTTTACAATAAAGTTCCAATGGACTAGATTTAACAGTATATTCGATACATGATTTAAGAGCAGACTGACGATCGGCAATATTAACCATGGCAAATAACATTATTAAACAATTTAAACAATCCATTTACCCCAAGTGATACAGCAA
This sequence comes from Morinoia aosen, assembly GCA_030386875.1. Lineage (NCBI taxonomy): Eukaryota > Metazoa > Arthropoda > Malacostraca > Amphipoda > Talitridae > Morinoia > Morinoia aosen. Next base: position 71,773,615 of record CM059559.1, read on the forward strand.
TAGATTGTATCTTCAGTCTATATAGTACAATGGACATATTTGAGTATAGCTACTTGTTGGCCCGAATGAGTTCAGCGACTTCTAGGATATCCTATCATCAAGCTATTTTTAAAGTGTGCAGTTATGTTTAACCTAATTTACTTAACCTAGGGGCATACAATACTGGTCATGTTTCGATGCTTAATTTTATAACAAAGCAAGAAATAGTTAATTAACATGAGCTAGATGAGAATAGTATATTCAATAAAAATGATTAGTAGCCTAAGATCTATATTATTATCAAAGTAGATTATCTCATCGAAATAAGACGTATCAAAAGAAAAAAGAAATTTACTCTAACTACCTTATATGATTAATATTTCGATAGGAAGAGGGATTCCAGATTCGTTTTGAAAGCTTTGTAAGAGCTTTTTCACGGATTTCAGCAGGGATTGCATTCCAATTCTTAGCTCCAATGAAGAGGATACTGCGCTGTGACCGAGATTTTGAATAATGAGGAAGTATGAAGTTACTTCAGTTTCGTTTGAAATGATTGTGATGACCAGTTTGAGCAGTGAATAATTGTTTGAGTTCTCTGTCACCATCATCAGTTAGTGTTTTATACATGAAATTACATATGGAGAGGTTGTAGAGATCAAAAAGTTTGAGTATTTTTGAGCTTTTGAATGAATCATTTGTGTGAGCATTAAATTCTAATTTCATTACAGCTCGACTGGCTTTTTTTTTGCAATCCGGAGAGCATATTGGTTTTATTTTTATCAGTTCCGTGCTAAACTTCTATCCCGTATTGTAGATAGGGTGAAATGATCGTTCCATAAAGTATTTTTATGGCTTCTTCAGGCAGTATATTTTTCACTTCATGAAATATTCCAAGGATTTTGATAATCTAGTACTGATATGTGTCATATGCTCTTTGAATGTCAGATGTTTATCTAATATAATGTCCAGAAATTTGAAGGAGTTTGTTTCTTCAATTTCACCATCACCAATTTTAATGTGTGGAAGAGACACATATTTCTCTTGTATGAGAATATAATGTATTTTGTCATATCGATATTAAGGTATATTTTATTGGCTTTAAGCCACATTGAAACATTTTAGAGCTCATCATTTATACTCTCTGCAATTAAAACTGGATTTTCATTTTGAAGAGCCGCAGAGAGCGTGCTGTCGTCGGCAAAAAGTATGAATTTGAAGAATGAAGTATATTCAACAATATCGTTGATAAAGATCAAAAAGAGAAGAGGCCCAAGGACCGACCCTTGCGGTACTCCATGGCTGATTGCAAATTGTCAGCAGTTCCGATTGTGCATCGTCAATGCCAACATATTGCTTTCGATTTGGTAAGTATGATTTGAACCAATCACGTGCAACTCCTCTGATGCCATAACAGTGTAGTTTCGACAGTAAAATGTTATTGTCCACGCAATCGAATGCATTTCGAAAGTCAAGAAATGCGGAGAAAATAAGCTTTCCTTCGTCTATATTAGAATAAAGGTATTGTAAATGATTTAATACAGCTTGTGTCGTCGATTTTTTTGGAACGAAAACCGGATTGTTTGTCGAAGAGAAAAGATTTTTGTTCCTAATACGAATACACTTTTTACACACAATTCTTTCGTATATTTTGCCAATAATTGTTAGTACAGAGATAGGTCTACTATTATTAATACAATTTTTATCACCATTTTAAAAAATAGGGGTCACTCTGGCAATTGAAGGGTGGAAAGCGTTAGTGGGCTATTTGCATTTTTTCCTCCGGAAAAAATGTACTAGACTAGTGGACTCTAGTAGAGTACCTCGGTATCGCTGAGAAAGTCATTGAGAGGATGCATTAGTAGACTTCTCGGTTCTGGTCGACTTCATCGGTTCAAAGCGAGGTGCATTCGAGATCTTTTTTACTAGACTAAACGCCAGTGAAGCTCTCCCTACGACGTTTTGAAAGCAGCTTTGCCATTGGTTCATCAAGTACACTAAGCTCCTCCCATTTTTCATCTTCTTATCTTTGTTTTTAGTTCCAAATTGATTATTTTACTGAAGTGTTTCATTTTCAGCAATAGTAATATTCTTTATTTTAGCATTCTACGCTTGTTAAAGTAATAAATTTAGGCGCATTCGGTTGAGGATTTTTATTTAAACACGTTTATTCACACACGATATTCTTCTAGCTGTGTATGTCCGTGCTTCTAATTTCCCATTTCATTTTAACGCTCATTTCTGGATCTGATACTATTGGTTGAGGTAAATTTAGTAGGTGGATATTCTCTCCAGACACGTTGTTGAAAATTTTCTCTTTATCAACTGATTCATTTTCACCATATCATATTTCTGCTGCTCATTCTACAGTTGGGGGGTATTTCATTTATAAGAAACGTTTCATCCAGAAAAAATAGTGGTTCTTGCTCTATAACAATCAATGAAGGTTATTGTGCCGGTTGCGTTTATGCTATCTGCAATTAATAAATCTGCGGCCTCTCAGGAATATGAAATGGAAAAAAATCAATTTACTAATTGAACACTAACCGAATTATTTTTCTTGCCATTTAACATAGCCTGACACTAACTTTTCTGTTGCTCACTACTTGTAGTGCTCATAAAGTATATTTTAAATCATCTGAAATGTCTTCGGTAACACTGATCTCTGATCAAATTGCAATCTGGAGAACTAAGGTTTAGCCCACGTACAGGAGTAAAAGTTTCAGTTAGAGGACTTCATAAACGTTAATATTTAAAATATTTTGAAGTCACGCTTATCATGCTCGTGTATGAGTTTCACTAGCATTGCCCTAAGATGTCACAGAATTTAGTTTTAGCTCATGATAGTTGAAAACTAATTACGGAATCATATCTCGTAACAATTTCGCTTTAATGCGTATATATATTCTTTATTTCACTTCTGAGTCACGTAAATTTTACCAAACATTTTCTTTTGGTGCAACCTCCCCTCTTTTCTGTGTTTGTAATAAAGAACGGTAATGATAATGGTAACAGCAGGAATAAATTTTCTGTCCGCTTTCTGTGATAATATGTGTCGAAAAAATACCTAAAAGTGTATCCTGTTTAGCCATTTCGACATCTGAAAGTTAGCCTAGATATTCATCTACTAAATCTTCTTGGATTGTTGGTGGAATCATTTGCAGCCTTTAGATTGTGCGTACCAGCAGGCAGGAGTAATATAAAGCATGGGACTAATATACGAAGTCATCTAATCAACCAAAGCTATAGTAATTCCAGTGTAGTGCATAGGCGAATAAAACACAGATTCCGAAATGTAGTAACCAAGGTAAGTCTGCAAGAACTCCATTACTGACTTACTAAGTAAAAAATATTTGGGTCTAATTAAAATCTATTAGGAAATAAAAATTCACACATCCGTATCAAAGTTTCATCAACGATAAAAAATGAATACACCAAAGTCGGAACGGAAATATAAGTCGCTGTGGCGTGAAAATATTTATTTGTTACATTTGGTCATGTTCGTCACACAGAACCACGAAGTAACAGAAGTCAACGCAGGTTCATTCCGAAACCCAGGGAATTTCGAGACACATAAATGGACTCTCCACCTAGATGTCCCACACTGTATTTACGGAATTTTTCGAAAAAGATTTCTGATAGACTGCTGATCGTTTATCAAAGAACGAGAGTTAATTTCTGTGTATCCCGGTGTTTTCAAATTTACCTTTTCACCACGAGTGTGCCTGAATAGAACATACTGTCATACTGAGTGTCACTCGCTGCCAGTGAAACCTAACTGCCAGTTTGAGCCAACAGATAGACACTACACAAATGATAAAGGCAGTTAGCGGAAATTATTCGTACATCCACGTCTCTCATACCTTTCCAGAATTACCCAAAAACTATTGTTGCCCCAGGCATAAGATTTTCAGTGTTTGAAGCACATATTAGCGACAATAATACGAAGTTTCTAAAACAAAATATTATTTTTAAAAGAATTAACAAGCTGAACTTCAGAAACACGAAATAACAAAAACATTCACCCAATTGAGAACATTACATTTCATTGAGAAGGTTTTACAGTTATACTTGTTTGATTGAAAAAAATTGTGTTTAAAATTTTCATGAACATTATAAAAGTGAGATCATTCTAAAAAATTGTGAGAGCTAACGGGAAGCCAGAGGAGTTGAGCTTTGTCATTCGTACACTAGCGCCACGATTGGAAAAACTAAGGAAACCGGTGTGGACCTCAGACAGAAGATATTTGACTGCAACAAAGCTGGAGATAGTTATGGGGACATTTCTAAGCGTTTAAGCATCCCAAGAACTACAGTACAATCTGTTCTAAAAAAGTTTGCTAAGTTTAGTACTGTAGAAACGTGGCTTCGGGGTGATCGCAAACAAAAGCTCTCGGTGAAAACTTCTCGAAAATTGTGTCGTGAGATCAACGCTAATTCACGAGTGAAGCTAGATGACATTGCCGAGAGATTGAATGCTCAGGGAACTAGCGTAAGACATCGCACAATCTAGCGCTGTCTGAACAAGGAAGGCCTACACGGACGCTGACCTTGAAGGACTCCACTCCACAAACCATGTCATGTTGCTTCTCGCTTGAACTTTGCAAAGTCACACTTGGATAACGACAGATGTTGAGAGAAAGTATTATGGAGTGACGAAATCAAAATCGAGCTCTTTGAGTACAATGACGTGAAGAAGGATTGGCGTAAGAATGGTGAAGCTTTCCTGCCCAAGAAAACTGTGCCAACAGTTAAACACGGAAGTGGTTCACTGATGTTTTGGGGTTGTTTTGCTACATCGGGTACTGGAAAATTGGTTGCAATTGAAAGGAAGATTATCTCTGATGACTATATTTCTATTTTGGACGATAACCTGAGTGTATCGGCTAATAGCTCGGGACTCGGAAGGCGATGGGTATTTCAACAAGACAATGACTTATAGCACACGGCCAAGTCAACAACTACCTGGCTCCAATGAAACAATATAAATGTGCTGTCATGGCCTTCGATTAGTCCTGATCTCAATCCCATTGCAAATTTTTGGCAGGAATTAAAAGTAAACATCAACAAGAGAGCTTCAAAGAATCTTCATGAATTGAAACGCATCGCCACAGAAGAATGGAACAATATTTCATCTGAAACTACCGAAAAGTTCAAAAAATATAATAAAAGGCTTAAATCTTATGAAGATGAAAGGTCACGCTATTTATTATTATAAATGTACTCAATTGGTAGATTCACCTCGAAAAAGAGTAATACTACTCACTGAATGAATAATTTTGTCTTATCGTGTTTCTGAAGTTCAGCTTGTAAAATATTTTAAAAATAATATTTTGTTCTAGAAACTTCGTACTATTGCCACTAATATGTGTTTCACATCCTGTGAAAATCTTTTGACTGTGGCAACAATTGTTTTTGAGTAACTCTAGGAAGTTTTGAAAGACGAGGGGTGTACGAATAATTTCGTCGCTAACTGTACATGTACTACGTGCTTAAAGTTCTAAATGAACATCGTTTCTCAATGAAGTTTTAAAAAATACCTACATTACTTGACTACCAATCAATAAACTATGGCATATGCATGACCTCTACATATTGGAAAAGATTTTCCTGCAATCCAAGTCGATACGAATATAGATTAATAGTGGCATAACAAATTCCTGCTCTTTTCGCACAGGTCAAGAAGACCATTCATGGAGAAAAATTGAGCTCATCTTCGGTAAAGGTTCTTATCTTTACACTTCAGAGCTCAAATAAAAATATTTTTTTATTATCATGTAAGAAGAAGCACGGCAAACTCTTCAATTACGTCATAAGTGTTCCCACATGAATGAATAAGAAATTTGTAGGACCCGAACTCCCAAATGGGGAATCCGTTCACTAGGTGTAGCCGTTCATGTTCTGTTCAAAGTGTCTTACGAGAGGTATCCAGCGCACTTGATTAAAGAGGGGAAAACTTTTTAAAGTAATATAAAGGTGCTGGCAAGATGTCCGCAATGAACATCCAAGGTTCGTTACAAACATAGTAACAAAGTTATTATTTTAATTTTTTGAGGATTTAGTAACCAAGTTTTATCTTCAATTTCAAGAGAAGTGGAAAATGGATCTCTCAACTAAAGGATCTGTCATTTTACCTCCCTGAAGCCAAGCACCATATATATTTAAAAGCTACGGCGTCCAGTGAGTTGCATCAAAGTAAGTTAAGTTTTCATTGAATTTGGATGCTTAAATCACAGATCTTAATTTAGGCGATATGACAGGATTCCCATGAGTAAGTGCTGGGGTGTTGACTTTCTTGCCATAACTTGAAATAACCGCAGCGAGGAAGCAGTGCAGAACTCTGGATGGTTCCATCTCTGCATCTACGACGTCTCTGGGCAAAACTGCACATAAATAGTAGATACTATTACCATTGGATTTCACACATACACCAGTTATTAATTACATATTATCATTATCAATTTTGATTGTGAATGTTTTACTCATACATTTAGCCATAACACGACGTGATCATTATTCCTGTAGAAGAATGAATACTTCAATGGGAATCTACACACGCGGTGTGTACCAACAAAGGACATCCTAATGAAAGTCTCATTTTGCAGGGCAGAGGTAGTGATTAGAAGTGAAATTATTTCCCTCCCCCCGTCTACGGAATACTGTACGTGGAACCCACGCGCCGGGCTGTATTGAGTAGCCGGCTGATTACGCTGGAGAATATTAAGAAGGTTTCTTAACACTTTGACTGCGCCGTGAGCCATTTCCTGCAATCCAAGTCAATACTAATAAATACTAACAGTAGCATAACATATAAATGTAAGCGGCTGATCGACCAGTAGCCACAAACTCATTCTTCATAAATACTTAATGAAAACTCAATGAAGGCACGGTCCAGTTAATGCTCGCTATTATCAACATTACTGACAAACATCGACTTTAAATTTGAGATAAATATTAAACTCCAGTTTTATCTACCGCAGCCAAAGTGTTAGGAGAGCCAACTGATGAGAAATTAGTTATGGTTCGAATTTATGTCAAATATTGAACCAAATTTTATGGCTGGATACTTCTTTCAATCCTCTATGAACACGAGTATTTCCCCGCAGCCTCCCTGCACATAGAGCCAGTCAGGAAATAAGTTTCAGAAAAATTGATTAAAATTTCAGAAAAAAATGTCAGCGCCGAGAAAAGAGGAACCATGAACTGAACATGGCTTTCAACGAGTCAGAATCTCTCTATTTCAACGACACGAAGCCTACCTAAACCATTAGCCGTAACCCTCACATGCTCTCTCTAGAAATGCAAGATCCCATCATCACAGTGTGTCCCCTTGAGGGGTTATTTTATATAAATCGTGCCAAGAAATATTATTTTTTTTTGTAAACGCAAATTTTGACATTCATTGTGTTGCCGTTGAGTTAAATGCTCAATTCAAAAATTAATTCGTGTGAGTGTGACTAGCTAGAAGAAATTCATAATTATAATGGGTTATTTCATTTCAGAAATGATTTTATAAGAAAACTTAAACGTCTGAACGTCTCACTCATGAATGGCTAAGTGACTGCAAATGTTGACGGGACCTACAATTTTTTCAGATCAGTACAGTGCATAGGCTTTGTGTATACAATGTAATGGTTCATTGGACTTTTTTAAATTTCTAGACGGTCGTCTACCATTGCGATGAATTTTTTCTCATGGAGACGACTAATTCGATGCTGAACTTTCTCTCGAGCGATATTCATGGATTGCCCTTTCTAACGGAAATAACTTTCGAAAACTAAAAACCTGTTGTATTTAACCGGCATAAAATGTCAGTTCCGTCTAGGTTCTGGCGCAAATTATTCGTGATTTACCTTTAATTTATCACGAAACTATATTTCCAGGGGCCGAATGATTAGGTAGGCGGTTTACGGTTATCCTGTACCCAATCTATTTACTTTAATTTTCAGGTTGCCGTTAAAAGTTTAGCGAACACTTCAACGGAATTTGAATGGGACACTAAACAAAAACTGGCCGCGCATAACTACAAGTGATTCAAAAGGCGGATGGTTGCCCGTTTTGTTGCTTAGTATGTATGTTCTTAGTTCATCAATATTGACCCATTCCGTACCATCGGGAATTTAATGTCCCACTTTTTTAACATAAATATTTCAATGTTTTTCGATGTTTTACACGAGCAGTAATAATATAATGGCCGGGGTAGAAGTACTCAATATTTATAGACTTGGAGCCGGAAGTGACCTCATCCCTTCGCACACGAAGTTTCAGAATGTCGCATAAAAAGGAGTATTGGGAGCGGCTGCAAAGTCAAGTTTCTCCTCTACAAGTTAATAATTTCAACTAATGGTTTTGTTCTCATTGACACGTTTTGTACCTAGTATTTATTCATGAAAAGTTTTATACTGAAAAATTCATTTGTATGCTAATAATCGTCAATTGAAATTTGTGGGACTTCAAAGTCCCGGTGGGTTTCCGATGGCTCAGTGATTTTTTTCTTGCGCTTTTTCAAGTCTTCCCGTTTTGACCAAGCGTTCTATCATACAGTATAATTGTTTCAAGTCGAAAAACCTCACTACAAATGAAATTCTAGACCTGCGCTTCGCCTCCGACGACGTGTTGGAGGAAAAGAACACAGGAGTACCGAGTGTACCTGCAATCGCCTGAATAGATTGGCGACACTGACTGTACGACGATGATGACGAGGATGTTGAGAATGTTCAATCTGTGAACCCAGATGTCCTGCCTCGCATCATTCTACTTTCTCTTCCTGAATTGGGCAACGTGGCCACCAAGACGCCCCAGATTATTGGTATGAGGGAAATTGACACTGACGACGAGAGTGACACCAGTCCCGCCAGAGGGGATCACTCGGAAGATAACGAGCCAGAGCAGAGAGAAGGAGAGCAGTGAGGTGCAGCTGATGCAACTGCTCGTCGAGGCAGAGCTGCACATCAGCCCGTCGCCCGAGGTGATTTTGCCCGTGAGGGCAAATTACCACAGGCTGAACCTCAGCCTAAGGATGACGACGGCTGGCATAAGTAGGACAAAAAGAAAGTCGGCACTGAGATCCTTGAGTTCACGTTGGACGAGGTTAACCCGAACTGGCAGCACCTTCAGAGCATTGTTATTGACTCCCCCATACGGTTCAACAAATAGATGGTGCCACATGAGTTCATGGAGCAGGTCGTTGAGCAGTCAAGGCTCTATGCCAAGCAGCCCAAAAGCAAGACGTGGGCCAAATGGCAGAACGGTCTAACCGTGATCAATGTGCGTATCGTCGAGGGCAGTCATGATGCTCTCTCGATATACTCTCTGCCCTCCCGCCCCCTCTACTGGGAGCAGAGGGACGACGTGTACTACAAAATTGTTGCGGAAAACATCAGCAAAATCAAGTTTGAAAGGATTCTCAGTTGCCTTCACTATGCAGACAATTGTCAAGCCAAATAACAGACAAATAACAGTCAGATACTAGAAGGTCCGGCCAATCTTCAAGAACCTCAACAAGCAGGCCTCCAAATACACCAACCTCATCCGCTTCTTTTCCGTCGACGAGTCAATGATCCCCTTCTCTGATCGCCACAATACAAAGCAGTTCATCAGGGCAAGCCAATCAGGTTCGGCATCAAGGTGTGGGTTATCTGCTCAGCTGACGGCCTGGGTTTTACTTCGAGCCCTACTGGGGGCCGACACCGCCATCGTCGACATCGGGCTCGGCCAGGGTTCCAACATGGTAATGAGGAAGTTGAGAAAGCCGGCGTGCAGCGTGGCTATGCGATATACTTCGAATACTTGCTCACCTTCCCCCTGCTGCAGAAGTTGTCAAACCTTGGCATTGGTGGAACAGGGACCATCCGAAAGCACAATCTTCTCCGCGTGCTCCTCCCCGATGCTAAAACTGGCTAGAAGATAGAGGGGCGCCTCTAGGTGTGTATACAAGGAGGACGAGGTATGAACAGTCTGGAGGGATAACAGGCTGTCTACGTGGCGAGCAACATCCACAACGTGACCAAGAAAACCGAGGAAAGGGCGATGAACCCAGCCAATGGTAAGCCAAAAGGTACTGCGAAGAAGCCGGCGAACAGGTCTTCATCAACAGGCCTGACTTGATCGCTCATCAACAAGCAGGTCAGTAAGTAGACCTGCTGGACTGGATTGTAGCCCTGTACCGCTGCTCAGTCAAAAAAAAAAATAGTGGGTGGTTTGGCTTTGTCCCCTGGTCCGTCAATGTAGCGGCCATAAACGCCTGGCGCCTGAGGAACATTGCACTCACTGCACATGGAATTGCCTTCAGCAAGTGTCAGCACACCCATCTCAACTGTATGAGGAATCTGGTGGAGGGGCTCGTCAAGTGCCACGGTAAGTATTCCCTCACCCTTTCTAGGCAGATGTGTCTACGCCGCTGCACAATAAGCTGAAGATGTTCACGAAACTCTTCACCGACGTGAGGTACGACAACGTCAGCCACCGCATCAAAAAGCACTAGAAGGGGCACAGGGGAAGGTGCAAGAAGTGCACAGAGAGCGAGCGCCCTTGCGACAACAGGTCCACTTACTTTTGCCCCAAGCGTAACTTGTTCCTCTCTGTCGACTGCTTCTGGGAGTTCCACAACGAGTAAATGTGCAGCAAAATGTAATGTGTGTGCAATTTGTTTTCTAAAAGGTAAACTGCAAATTTTTGTATTTCTTGCCCAAAAATAAACATTTTTTGAGAATGGGATTTGTGTTCAACAAGTAAAAGTGCAGTAAAATGTAGTGTGTGTGCAATTTCATTCCTACAGTAAAAAGGAAACTCCATTTCGATCGCTTTATTCACCCTAAGGAAGTTCTGAAAATGAAAGATCGAACCCTCGGAAACCCATTAGGACTCGTCCCACACTCCCACCTCGTACCGTGTTACTCATAACTTGCTACGTAACGCGAAATCGCTTTGTTCGTCTCTTAATGGGACCTAAACTAGCTAGCTACTACAGCAAAATTCATCAATCTGGAATAATTATTTGGTGGTAAGGAATGGGATAACATCACATGGCACACACAAATTTTCAACAAATTGATGTATGTTGAAGACTAGGTGGCAAAACTTGTTATTTGGTAAACTAATTTTTTTTCACTTGCTCAAGAACAGATCTATTGCGTTATCTTGCACAATCTGGGGAACAATAATTTATTAGGTAATGACATACTCATTACTCTCACCGTCATTTGCAATGTTGGTCTCCTCGGGAAGGGCTCAGCTAGGGCAATCCTCATCTCTTCGTTTTCACCGCTTTCTGGAAATGAGGCAACAATGATGACTGCAGTCCATTAATTTCAATAAAACGCAGGAAATCGATGTTTAACACAAAAGCTTTAAGCCATCTTACTGTATCCTCCACTCGCATTTGAACTATTAGGAATTATGAACCATTTATAAGTTATACCAGGAGTTAAAATCTAGAAAGTCCACCGTCATAAAAATTGAAATGAAAACTTCAATTAAACATACCTATAGAGCATTAAATTATATAGAAAAAAGTTGATGATAAAAATGACGAAGACATACAAAATAAGATATGAAGCCTAGAAGGAGCCTTATGGGCACACAAGATTAAAATCTTTAAAGCATAGGAAAAGCCGTGCGACACTCTCCAAAGCTGAGGACTCCACGCCGCTCAGGTAATGATATAGAATCCTAACTCACGCTAGCATGTTATTTGATGTCCAATATGCATGTGCCCGAACTCTTAAAATAAAGCGAGGAATGACCGTGTGTTGAAGACGTGAGACCAGATGAAGTTTTTTTTTTTTGATGCAGTCGCACGCATTCGATGAAAAAGATCAATCTATGTTATAAATGCTTAAGGTGAATGAAAATTAGGATATAAACTTATAATTTTCGTTAACTGCCAGACGTTAAGCCATGGGATAACGAGTAACACCAAGATGACAATCGAGTGACTTGAGAAATCGATCCCAATATAAAATTTGGGGAATTTAATTTTTAATTGAACTAATAACAGTGCGGATAACAAAGTTCCGTTCGAAATGTTACTCCCACTCTTTTTTTAATGCATTCGTTCATAATCTAAAACGACACCACCGTTGTAGCTCTTTCAGAGAAGCCCTTTCACCTTCATTTCGGTGCACGGGGTACTCTGGAGTGAAATTTGTTTTATTATAATTCTCTCTGACCCTGAGTTAGTTAGTTTCTGTAGTTAGTATGACCGTTACACTTTATTAAATCGATGAGCACTGTAGCAATCCTAAATCATTCCTATGAAAAAACATTCCTCGCAATTTAAAGCCTGCACTAGTCACCGTATCAACGACACTATTAGATTGTAACTTTCCTCTCAAACTTAACACCTATTTGTTTGTATAACTGCACTGAAAATTGAACCTCTTTCTCGCTTATCGACGTAGCGACTTGTTTAAGGGCTCATTATATTGGCAATTAAATTTACTGAACTGAGACCGAAGAGATTTTGGATAAACGTCCAGTTATTTATATGATGCTTTTAAAGTGAAAAAAATAAATTTTTACTATTACTTGAAAGATTTCTTAAAAATAACGATTTGACATATTTGAAATTATTTTCATGTAATTTATGAAGCAACGTTTCCTGCGTCGAAGAGCAATTGAAATAACTTACTTTCCTCTAAAATTCTGTGTTTAGAAATTTCGATTTCACTAGTGCCCCAAAACCCTTTCTTTTCTCAATAACTTGTTTTTTATGCTTATATCCGAGCAAAAATTTTTTGGACTTAAGTTTTACTCATATCATTCTGGTTTCAAAACAATTGGTTCCACGGGGAAATTTTGTCGCGGATCAGAAGTTCTTCAAACGGTTTCAACAGCTGTAAATTCAAGCTCCTTTTTAGGAGGGTAGTATCATGGTTATGAAAGTATGTATAGCGTTTCAACTTATATCGTATATGAATGGGATAAGACCATCAGAATTTATACATTACGTCGAATGTTTAATCTTTCTGGTTTTACGAATCTCAACGTAAAAAAATATTTTTTAACAAGCTTACAGTAATGTAAGCACAAAGCACTGGTCCACGGGTTTCGATTCGAACAGTCTATGATGAATGAAGTTAAATTAGGAAAATTACCTAATTAAGTGTGGTTAGATTCGATTATGTAAGTACAGGTGCATTGATATTTCGAATTGCAATATTAAAAATTTCAATCGTGTTGATATTTTTCGAGTAAAAAAGCAGGGGGTTGCCAAGTTTCCGTCCAAATACTTGAATACTTTACGATGGATGAAGGTAGGTTAGGTTAGGTTCAAGTTAGATTAGGGTAAATTTGTTTTGATAGTTCAGATTCACTTATTTCCCTTATTGAATCATAAAATGAAGTAAACTCGGAAAAATAATTATTTGAGTTAACACATTCTGGTTGAGTGAGTTCAGGTTCAAGTAGAATTTATTGAGCCATAAAATTGTATTGAACAAACCAATCGTGAATGTCTACACGGGTCCAGTGGGTATCATAATTTTCCGACTGGGGTTGATCCTTCATTTCATCGACGGAAAAATTTGTCAGCTTTCCAAGAATAAGCTTACTTTTAATTATAACTGGAACAGCGTTGCGTGCACTTCACTACTATAGCTAAATATTTTTATGATATTTAAAATTATACCACACTACTGATATTCCTTTCTACAGGAAACTTATTTAGAGCTATTCTGCTAACACCAGTGTGCTGCTACTATCAAATCTGTATCAAGTGATACTAGTTCAGTAGCTTACCCAGAGTTTCGTTGAATTTGTCAGTGGAGCCGCCCAAAGATGAGAGGCTGATTCTTCTTCATCCGATCCCTGGGGCTCCAACTATTCGCAAACCATAGGATTGTCCCGATGAGGCTGTGTCCGTGCAAAATATGTTCGCCATTCTGCAATTATATTCATGAATAAGTACACAAAAAAGTTGACATTCAGCTAAATCCTATGTTTTTGAATGCTCACAAGTCGATAGAATTCCGTAACAGTCTGCTTCGGCAAGAAAAATCAAAATGCCTATACTCCACAATGAGATCAAATCCTGCCGAAACAACGCAGACTCGTGGGCGCTTATGGAAATGGTTAACCGTACGAAATCCGAGTGACGTCCACAAATTAGCCATTAATTAGAGAGGGGAAACAGAATAGGCTTGGCAAAAAAAACGATTACTTAGTATCAATAATTGCGATACATTCGTTGAGTCACTTCTTTTGTCGATGTCGCAAACAGCCTTTCCACCATCCTACACTCTTTACAGCGAAGGTCAACCATGCGAGAGTACTAACTATCCTTCGAGAACTTGGTGCCCAAGAAACATTCAAGTACAATCTCTGTAGTTTTGTTTAGATGTTAGTTCAAGCCTCTCTATCCGCAACTATGACGATCCAATGAGAAGCATCACGGAACACGGAATCTATCCACAAGATGCATAGAAGTTGAGCAAGAAGCTCATGAAACAAGGTTTAAGTTGGAAAAAATGTGCTGAAAAACAGAATAGCAGTGAACCGATAAAAATGGTTCTCATGTCTGGTGATGTACCGATGTATCTGTTTCGGTCATTTTTAGTGGTTTCGGTATCGGCAAAATTCGGCCGATACTTTCCAATAATACGTATTTCATCATATATATGAAGGTCATAAATCATGGAAGTAAAAGTGTTATCAAATAAAGTGTCTATTCATAAATAGTAAATTAGTTAGGTAACTGTTGAATTACAGTGTTTAATCAGGCCCGCCAACTGAATTAACTCCTTTGAATTCCCGATGAGGCACGTACGGTCTGTAAGTGATAGCCAAGTAGCATGAATAGTTAGTAGCGACATAAAATTATTATTCTTTTACAACTAAAACCTATATAGATTGACCCAATTTCCATTATTTATAGAATATGACAGGCAAACAAAAATCAAATAAAATTGAAGGTGCATTTTAAGGTTTTTATAAATTTAATTTAGGAGTGGCTGAAAATTTCATTTTACTTTAGCTTGAATATTGTCAAATATTACGAAGCTAATAATTTCATTTTAATTTAGCATGTAAATCGCCGTACATTGCGAATCGTGCAGGTTTCTTCTATCTTAAGATGTTTGAAAAATTCACGAACAAACGTATTGTTGGGGTTGTGTTTGTGGATGTTTTCGGTTTAGGGGTTTTTAATGTTTTCTTTTCGCCAAAGTATGTATTTTGGTGTGGAACACACGAAAATGATAATCATGTTGTAAAGAAATTATTGTTTTGATCCACTTTTAGAACCAGTTGCTATTATAGCTAGTCTACATTACGTTGCAATACGATTAGAAACACATATCTATCGTATGGATTTCACTTAGTTTTCTCAACAATATAGTTAACATAGCAATAGCAGTTTTATAATTCCTAATCGAAAATTTTATTGCCACTATTGTTATATTATTAGATATATTAGTAAATAATTTCTTTTCAACAAACATGTAGGGCTTATAATGGTTTCATTTTAATTTAATTGCAAAAAGTATCGGTGTAGGATCAGTCGAAGTATCGGTATTTCCAAGTATCGGAGTATCGGTATCGGCCAAAAAAATGGTATCGGTACATCGCTATCAAGGCCTACCTGTCAGCTCGGAACCTCATATTTTTCTCCTAGAAGGCCAATCTCCGAAACGCACTCAACTGAATTGATTCATGGACATAGACACCTGCAATTTATCGCGCGTTTCGCTCTAGCATACCATGCAACGACTGATCAAAGTTTTTTTTGTTGCTAAACCTACCAAATTATTTCCTTAATTAGGACTAATGCTACGGGGTAAACAGAAAATAAATCATTTTCTAACATGGAACCAGTAAGGAAGCTAATTGGTTAAGTATTACACTCCTGTGACTTGTCAGGACAGCTTCTGTGGAGCTGGTGTAATTTTTATTTCCCATAACTCAAGTTATGTCAACTCATCATGAAAGCCATGAGTTCAATACAAATAGGAAACGATGAAACAATTATCATTGAAATTCATTTATGTGTCATAAATACCGGCTACTGGAAGATTAGAAACCGACCCGTTAATTTGAGTTAATGCCGAAACCATGAACGTTGCAACACTGAGAAATTACCCTCAACCATTCATTTACATTAGTTTACAGGCAAATTGACCAATATTAGTAAACAGAATATAAAGTCTCCCAGAGTTTTAGCTCTACAATTTTGCTTGAACGCTAATCTGACGTTTGCGTAAAATGTAATCAACTAAATTTAATATTTGTTTCATTGAAACTAAGTGAAGTAGCTATCGTGGAAAGAAATAAAGTCGGAATTATTTAATAACTAAATAACTTCCTTAATTCAAGCTTTTGTAATCTATAAGACATAATCAAACTACTTTAAGAAAATGGACTATTTAGCGCGGAAATTAGGATGTGCCGAAATCTAATGTTGCCAAAGCACAAGTCATCAGGTCGAAGCTGAAGTGTTTGCGCCCTTTTCCTTCGTAAATTTATATTCGAAGTTCATAGAAATTGCTCAAATAGTATTTTCGTCATGTTATCTTCGAATTCCGTAGATTGCACATTAACGATAACTTCGGAAAAAATTTCAATAACACATAATTGACAAATGTTATTGATGAAAAGTCATACCTAAATAAATAATCTAATGACTTGAATTAGCATTTACGTTTTTTGTCTGAAGGTTACGTACGTGGGAAATAAAATGTCAAAGACATGCTTATTCAAAAAAAGTAGGAATACTAGAATACAGGCATCCATTCCATTGAGTGGCAGGTTATTTTAACGTTTTACTTGGTAAAATCAGAATTGATTTTTATCTCATACGTAACATACGAAAAAACTATCTGACAACTGATAAAACAGCTATACAATGGTCTCCAGTTATATCAGTTCTTCAATTTTGACGTAAAAATGTTAGCGCAAAATAATAAGAGTAGGTAAATTAAAAATTTAAAATACACCTGACACATGGTAGGTAAACTCATTCACGCGTCCATACTACGGGTCGTCCCTTTGCTGGCTGTCGCTGTGTAAAATAATCTCAGCTGTGGAAGCTGAGATAAAAATATGTTAACAGTAATTTAAAGTAAAAATCGCACCATTATCGAACAACAGAAACGAAGATCACTTTTGTCCGAATTTTACGGAATCAGGGGTTCTACCTAGCATTTGAAGTACTTCTGGCTAATAAACTGAGGCATGGATATGTAATCTATTTTTTTATCAAATTATCATTTGAGATTTAATACATTTGCACTAGGATTTGACATTTTTACATGTAAAAGACAGCTGCACATTCATTTTCAAAGAAACGAATATCAAGTTTCTATTATCACATGTTAACTGCAAGTATTGTGTTTGGTCATTCAGCCACTGGTGGAAACACGCAAATTTTATGTTTCACGAGTGTCAAAAGAGAAATCGTGAGCATTAAACAATAATTCAGCAATAAAGTCCACGACACAAAATGTACATCGAACAAGAGAGAAAAGTTACTATACGAAATCTTTAACACTGCTAATATGAACGAGAATTGTAACGCAATTCACGAATCTACTAACCAGCTCGTATTTCAAGACAAAATATACTCTGCAAAATGGTATCATAAGACAGAAATAACATAGATGAACTTTTTATCCAACAAATAAAAACTCGCTTATATCAAATTCCTGATGTTCAAATTAAGATTATATCCCTGATTACTTGCTTCACGAATAGTTTGTAATATTGTTAATTCATTATATTCCTTTTTGCTCCTCTGGCCAGGAAAATTAGGTTCGAAGCAAATCTTGTCAAATTAATTTCAAAAAGTAAAGTTTCGTCTGTAGAACTGAATTGCACTGTGCAAAATGACAGCTTGGTCATGACAACGGAAATAAATACTAGTTCACCTGTACTGAGAGTCGTTTAATAATTTTGAGTAATCATCTTCAAATTTCGCAAACCTAATCTAACCCGAGCGCAGTGGCTCGTCAAAAAAATATTCAATTTTGATCAATGAAGACCGTGAACCACTCGAGTGTTTGTTGGTAATATATAAGTATTTTTCTCCCTTTTTTCCAAAACCGAAATCGTGATAATCGTATCAGACATTGACGTCAATACAAAATTAATTGAACTTAACAAATGAGCTTAACTCAATCGTATCTGTACATCATTTTTGAATCCGCTGGAGCGTCAACGAAGTAAAATATGCGATTAACGTGTTTTTAATAAATATGCCAGCACCAATCAACACCCAATAACAAGATGTAATATTTGTTATAAAAGATGGAACCATCGTTCAACTAAAAAAAGTATTTCCCTGAAAATTTTTTTTCAACATTAAGTATCGACTTCTAAAAGACGAATATGCTCAAGGAAATCCATATACCCTGCCCATACAAATATCAAATCAAGAAAATATCTCGCGAACCAAGGTGATAGTCGAAAAGGAAAGTAATCGCCGCTGATAAAAGGACAGTAGGTAAACTGTAAAAGATGATCCTTAACTCAACAAAAGAATTCTCCATTTCATAGACAATAATCCTGCAAACTATAACTTGAGCCATCCCGTTTTTTCACTGGAATCGCTACATCCTGTAAATAATAAGTTTTATCCCTTTAGTGGGCATTATTCTTGAGCATGAGGAGGTAGATTAAGTGAGCCGTGATAATCCAAGTTCAATCCCACAGTAGCATATCCTGGTATCTTATCCTCCCGTACTACGTCGGAACGCCCTTCAGATCTGTGTATGCTGCTGTAATCCTGAGGGCGTGTATGTGATATAAATGTAAAATATCATGTCATTACGCTTCATATATTTTATCTTGCATTAGCCTAGTATTACTTCTGTTCTTTCTGTTTGGTGAAGGTTACGTGAGGGGACGGTTGCCATGGTTCTCTCTCCCTCTCTCTATTACAGTTACGAACTTTATAGGTCCTACTTAAGGAAACTGTCTCGCCCATAACCTCTAATAAACCTTATATGCAAAAATTTGGTTATTGGTTACATTCTTCTGACCCTAGGGGGATTGACTGGATGAAGGGGCCTTAAACAAGATTAGATCTTGTTATAATCCCTAAGAGATAAACATCTACGGGAAATTCCTCAAAAACCAAAGTCAAATCATTCTGTCTTTTTTTTGGTCCTTTCTTTCATCACGGATGTTTCCATTTATCCCTTTCATCTACTCGACACAATTTTTGCCACGCTAGAATACTGAATTTTCCTTCCAGTGTCGACCACAACCTCCGATACAATAAGAGCCAGAGTATATGCTCTACTTATTTTTCAGACTTTTTTGATTTGCGATATGTGCTCCACAGCCTCGTGAGTATGAACACGAGGAATGTGTGATGTGTTTACCAGGATTTCCAACGTATTTCTTTATTGAAAGTTGAACTTTTGAAAAACTAAGGGTCATTTATAATGAAAACAAATAATTTTAAGATGAAGAAATCAAACCAAAATTTCTAATATTTTTCTGCACATTACGTATTAAACGTTCAAATGATTAAGATCGAAAAAATTTAGGAGGCAACGCAGACAGTGACTGTACCATTGGTAGGCAAGCCCACGCTATCAGTGATGAATTGAACAAAAATACAAGCTGTTGCATATAATCAGTTCACTTATAGCGATTTACACTAATTGCATCACAAATTAACGGCCTCATTCTGAACGGGTTACGTGCAGTGGTGTACATTACTTTCATGCAGTCTTTAACTAAAGGGAACGTTCGAACTACATGAAATGAACTATCTGATAAACAGTCGTTCGTGACAACGGTTTCACAGCGGTTGCCTAATTTGGTTAAAATAGACGGTATTAATGTCTTCGATAAGAACACCGTTCCGCAGCAAATTGAGCAAAATTCGTTCTCTTCACCTCAAATCGAAAGAACTACGTTTGCTCTATGTTCGTTGAAAACTACGTGAAGTCCTGACTAATAGTTTCGACGCAGCCGCACGCCCAAGTTAGGTGTCTGCCGGCGCACCTCACCGATGCGCGTCTGGCTAAAGCGTCTATAAAACATTCGTTCATTTCTCAAACAATTCGCTTGTTTCTTCTCTATTCCTATATGGGTTTTTAGTCTATAACCGAATCATTCTGAAAACCAAGCGAAAAATAGCGAAAATAGCCGATCGATCAAATTGATGCCCGATCCGACTCTTGCCTTCAATCGTTCTCATTCGTCTGTTGTACCAAAATGCTGCGTGTTGCATTTTTTTTCGAGCAACGAGGTGATGGTCACCAGCTTCCGTGCAGTTTGCCATAATGCCATTTTGGTTTCATATTGATGAATATTACGATAATTAATAGGGAATTATTCATGAGAATACTAAGAAATTTTTCTACGAAAAGTGATGCATGCTTGGGCGACCGCGTGAGGTAGACAATCTTGCTTACAATATGGTATTATGTTGCTATTCTCATCTATTAGCGATAAATGAGCTAACATTATAACATATAAGACATACTATAAGCGATAATTGAAAATTTGTGTCAAGCCCCTTCAATTTGAGGTACACCTTTCCTAACAACTCCGTCGAATGCAACCGTCCTCTTCCTGCGTAGTTTCCGAAATTTTCTTTGTCATTACGCAGCTGTAAATACAGGTATAACGTTTTCATTACACCTTTTCCTGTACGTAAACGATTATTGGGCTGAACCCATTGCCTGGATTGTTTACGTTGTCGTCGTTTGTACCACAAGTACATCACCAGGGAATCCATGTTCATAGATGACTGAGAAGTCACTAGAATTTATATACATGATAACATGAAATTTCCCGCCGTGCAGCGCATCAGCAGTTGAGCGCTGCAAAGCAAGTCTCGAGTTGTTGCCAGATGCAAGATGTTTATTAGGTTTTCGTGCGATAAGAGTTTCTTCAGTTGGCGGTAATGATGCAAAGCGTCGAATGCCACGTAATGAGCCATGTTCTCGTGAGAAGTCTCATCTATCACATGTGCAGCTGTGCCAGATCTTCATATACGGGTTGGTTTTTTACTTGATGTAAGCTTGTAATTGGATATGTTTTTTTAGTTAAAATTCCTCAATGGACAATTTCAAGGAAATCTTACTTTTTAAATTAAAATGAGCGCCAATGATGAACGTATTTAATAGGCAACACTTCGATACGGTAAAGTTTCATCTCGAGAGCTGAAACGGTTGAAACAATTAACATTAAATGAGACAAATTTACATGTCTTCTGAAATTGAAAAAAAAGACTACAATTCGGTAACCTTAATTTAACTAATAGATTCAAGTTGGAGCAATAAATAATTTTGATTAAGTTTGACCGCTGCTCAAACGCGGTGTGTACGAACAATGGAATATGAACAAGAGGACCTCGATATTTGCTGCGTAATTTGTATGTGTATAGTTGCTGCTAGCAGTCTTGAAAGAACATTACTGTTCTCCAGCAACTTATTCGTCGCAGCCAGCATTCGGGTGTCTTAAAACTGCTCGTCCCTACACTTCCCCTTCTCAGTCTACAATTAGAAATCATTGTAATAGGTTTAAAGACACATACAAATTTCCAAATTTCAATACAATTTGCCAAGCTCAAAATGAGTACGATCTCAATATTATGAAATCATTGTTCATATGAACAATGATATGAACATGATCTTTGAACATGACCTTACCCCAAATGTAACTTATTTTTTCTTGTGTACGTAATACACACAAAGAATACAGTATTTTTGAGCCGTAATTAGAAGTACTTTTAGCTATTCGTGTCATACCCTGGATACCGAAATTCAGCATTACTGACAGCAACTGCGAGCTTGTGTATGTATATTGTAATGTGCAATGCTCTGCAGAACTAGGTATCCACCATACGGATTTGAGACTATATATAAGGCTCTGTATCTCTCTGATTTTATTGAAAATGACTCATTTATAGTTACTTTTTATACCGCACTCGTACAACAAAAATGAAAGTATTAATTTATCAGTGAACTGAAACCAAGACCGCAAGTGCTAATTTCTTCCTATCTCTTATTAAGAGCATGGCACAAAACATGTAAATCTAACCTAATAATACGTGTTGTGTGTTTATTTATATACTTATCTATAAATTTATTTGGTGTCCGCTTCTTAAGAAACATAGGATATCTGAGTGTGCGGTATTATGAATACCGAAAATCTCAGTGTAACATTGAAAGATGTCCCTTACATGCATTGATATGTTTGATATTTTATCAGGATACGTTCGGTTAGGATAGGAGAGGTTAGGATATGATAGGTCAGCGTAGGTTAAGTAATGATGACGGAATTTTATTACGGGTTTGCTTAGCTCAACGATAAGATTGTCCGTAGAATTTTTACGGGTCCTGCTACTACCTAATTATACCCTTGGTTTTTGGAGTCCTCTTCTTCCTCTCTATCGCGCTCATATGGATAGTTATGATGACCGTCTATGTGATACGAGTTTCACCAGTACACAAGGACAAGAATATTTTTATTACGGGTACTGTTAGGATGGATATATTTGTTTGTCATCCTCATCTGGAAATTTTTTTCAAGAAAGGTATTGAATCCCGTCATTTTTGACGGGTCGTGGATGTTAGTAAACATATAAACACACAACGGTCATTTTTAGTAGTAGATTAAAAGAATTGAGTAGCTTAGTCTTTTGAGTGAAGTAAAACAGAAGTGTCATCCAAGTACCTACGATAAAACAGGTTTAAATTCACAGGACTGTTTTCTAAATAGGTATTTTCTCAGGTAAAAACAATTAGCAATCAGAAGCGAGAGGCTGGAGCCATCGCGAGTCTGTCAATTTGTTTATAAATTTTACTATTAAACACGAAAAATAAATTAGTCAGGGCAGTTTACAGTGAGCGTTTAAACTGCTTCTTGTTGTAATTGAAAATTTAATTATCGTTAGAGAAAATGGTGTCAAACACAACTTGAATAGATTCAGTTAGAGGTACATTGTTATAGAAGACTCATGTCAAAGTTGCACATAGAATACTGGTTAAATAGTTGCGAGATCTCCAATGAAATGGAGATTATTATTACTATTTTTATTATTTACGTTAGTTTAAACCTCAGTCGTCACTTCAACGGCGTTGTTAAGAGAGTAACAGTGAAGGGACCATCGAGTATGGACACGTACACGGGGAATCTATGCACAACGAATGTTCCCACACAAGCCACCCCTATGCTGTAACACGACTGTGTTGCTACACAGGACACGATGCGCATGAAACAGCAAGTCAGGAAGGAAGTTCAAACAACATGAAAGCTTAGGAAGGAAGTTGCAGGTGTCTTAGAAAAGGATAGCAGTGAACCGAAAAAAGATGGATCGTGCTTCGAAACGGAATTCGACAGTGATCAATGATAAAAATAGAGCCATTAGAAGAAAAAATATCATGTTCATGCAGGACTTCTTCACGGAAATGAGTAGCAAAAATCGTCTACGACCTAAATGGAAGTGGTTTTCTTTCTTACTCATTAACATGTATTCACAACTGAGATATTCGAAAAATACTTGAGCTTCAATCGCAAACACAAAACGAAGCCAATACACCTTGCACCACATTTGTGCAAGGCACAAATGTGGTGCGCTGTCCATTGTTTCCCTGTGAAAAATGCATTTGAAAATGAATGTGAATTGTGCAGCTTGTATGGTAGTTCCGTTGGGGTTGAGTTGATCCGGATGTGAATGAAAAACGAAAATTAGATATACATTTCGATGATGTAAATAGTTACATGAAACTTGTAACTAACTAAAACAAACGGTTTAACTTCAGTGAGATATTTTACTGCAAAAAATGAAATTTTATTCTTTCCAATCAAGTTTCAACGTATTTCCTTGGAGATTCAGCACACTGATATTTTTTGAAATGAATAGATATAAAATCGTACGCATTAGAAATTACTGTTTACGCATTACGCATTAGAAATTACGCTTTACTGTTAGCAGTTGTATAGGATTAGAGTTGTGTGTTAGACTCTAGAGAGTCTGAAAATGTAAATTATAGCTTGAGAACCCGGAAACAATAAAGACAGCAACACTTATTAGAAAATGAAGTAGTCATTTAAAACAAAAATGAAAATCTGAAATTGCTCAAATCCATCCTTTAAAAGAAATAATGCCTGAATGAGCACTGTTACTAACTCGGATTCTACGGTAGTTTTCATAAGACCACCATACTGCAAGGTAGAATATCAGGGAACTTAATTATGACCGTGCGCACGGCACAGGGTCCAACCTCGCAGGATTTCTACACCGCCCAACCCTCTCCCTCCACCTCCAAGCAGCTACAACACCACCTCCGAGCAGCTACAGAAATGTTAGGTTAAATTAATTTAGGTTCGGTTAAGTTAAGTTAGGTTAGGTTGGGTTAGGTTAGGCCAAGTTCAGTTAGTTTAAAGGTCAACTTAAAAAAGTTTAAAAATGCCTGTTTTTGCGTGCCGAGATGGAGGGTCGAATAGCCAAACACCAGCGGTCGTTGTCAAAACTTATTATAATGATTTAATACAGGTTAACTTTGGTATTCCGCTGAAGTATTCACTTACTAAGTACTTGTAGTAGTTATAATGCAGTGATTAATAATAAATGTATAACGAACAGATAGGTTAATAAACCTCAGTAGTACTACATGGTTCAATCATTGGCGCGAATGGCAACTTTATGTAGCTGCTTGGAGGTGGAGGGAGAGGGTTGGGCGGTGTAGAAATTCGCGAGATTGTACCCTGTGCTGACCGGACACAATGGCGCTTCGAAACTGTAGTAGCAGTCGAACGAATTTTGATGAACTATTTCTATCGTACCCCAAAATCTTAATCGGCACCCTAATTTGGATCAATAATGATAGCAAATAGGTTATTAATATGTTCTAATACGGAACAATTCACGAAAACGCTAATTTCACGTAGCTTTCCAATGTGGAGTAGAAGAATGAACTATGATAAGACAGAGCATCACCAAGCTCCTCAGACGACGTTTTGGAGGTAAATGGATCGCCGTGACTGTCGAAAGGAACTTCAAAGGAACTTACTCTCGTTCAAAGCATTACACATCGCATTAAAATATAATTTTACACCATAGTTCTTCCAGTTTTGGACGTAAATTACATCGTTAGAAAGAGAAAACTTTCAGCTTTACGAAAAAGTAAATTTTATGGAAAAAATATTTACAGTTTAAGTAATTCGTTTTTGTCCCCCACACACCGTAGCAGACAGAATAAATTCCAGTCTTTTCAAAGGAAGAAATTAGCCTTGCGATCACGTTCCGGGAAGAAAAACCCCTTGCTGGATGTAAATGAACTAAGGAGTGCGGAGAATTTCCTTTGCCGTCATTCCGATGTTTCTATCCTGCCGCAACAATTTGGCAGTGTGTGTGTGCAGTGTGATGTACTGATGTTAAATTAAGGATATAATGATATACTGCAATGTTATGAGACATTTAAAATTTTAATCCCATGAACGTGGTGCGAAATAGTTGAAATGTAAATTTAGTTTTTCCCTTATATTGTTCGTAAAATAACGTACCATTTTTTTTGCATTGAAGTGCTTAGATTAATATTAAGATTATAAGTTAGTTCAAGCCTCCCTAACCGCATCAAAAATAGAGCGTATCGAAGAGAGGAATGAGGAAGGCACCATTTAGAATGGAGATAAGGAAATGAGGAATCTATGCAGAAAGGGCATAGAAACAGTAAGATGGGAAAGAAATTCATGAAATAAGATAAAAGTTGAAGAAGAAAGTCAGAGGTGCTGAAAAACAGGACAGTAGTGACCCGAAAAAAGTTGGTCCTTAACATAACAAAAAACATTTTATTTCAACAAAAAGAAGGCCTACCTAACTCTCAGCTCAGGCGCTCACATTTTTCCCTGGGAGCGCTAATTCCCATAGATACAATAGTTGTATCCCCCTGAGGGGGAAGTGCTTAGATTGAGAACATTTATCTATAAATAAGAATTCGTTATATCAAGTTAATGATAATCAAGATTTTGCCAGTCAAACACATGACTTTGTTTAAACATTATTCATCGGAAAGAGAAATGTAATAAGTTAGATTCATGACTTATTCATCTAAAATTATTCAATGACTTATTCATTTAGACTCTCTAAAAGCTAATAAAGATTCATTCAATTTATGTGCTTACATTTGTGAATAAAATACTCTAATTTTCTAGTGACAAGAGCACAAAAAGAACAATTATGTCATCTATGATATGTATCCCACGGGCAACTGCACCCACTTAAGATGAAGTCCAATAAAACGTAATGGTTATTTTGTGATGAATACGACTACCTATTCGAAAATTTTGGCTAGACGTTTATTCATTAACTTTACAAGAATAAGTTCACATGATGTTTTACATTTAAAAAATCTTAATTCGCTACAACATATAAATTATTTGATTTGACCAATACACTTTAATCAAAGCCACTTGATACACTTCAACGAAAAAATATGTAGCTAGGCTATATCATTTTTCCAAATTGTCTATATGCATATTTGATACGTAAGAGTAAAAGATGTCGAATGACGACCTCATACTCATAAACGCAAAATTTTTAAATCTACATTTTGTTTTCAATATTAATCCCTGACATTGCAAGTTCTAAAGTTCATATTTCAACGTAAATGCGCACAAATAAAAGTGTCAACAATGCATCGTCACTGGGATTATAGTTTTTTAATTTGTATTTATAAAAATTATGAAACATCGATTACCGCCTCAAAGCGACAGCTTTTTTATTGTTTTTCTTTTGATAATTTGTTTCGACTATTGAAATGAGTACTACGAAACCAAACATGCTAATCTACTAAGTATCTTTATCTCATATTTTGAAAACAAATGATCGTTTTCTACAACTTTTAGGAAACAAACTGCTCGAAATTATTTTCTCTGTCCTACATTATATTCGTAAGTTACGAAAATAGAGCAGTGGCTTGCAACTAAGAGCCTGTAAATAACATTTTCTTTGCCCATTTTTGGTTTTTATGATCGTAAAACTCTTTTGTAAAATGACGCTTTCCAATTTCATTTAGTATACAAATGAATAAATGAAAACTTATGTTCAAAGCGTGATACTTTTTAGCACGCGTTACACGGTCGTCCAACCAATTCATGTTCGAAGACTTTTGTGACATTACAGAAATAATTGAAGATTTGTGTGCAGAGTCCATCAAAACTAACGGCAATGGATGATCGAATAGTTTGACAGAGCACGTAGAAATTTTAATTGGTGAAAATAATATCAAATAGCATCAATTTCTCAACAATCATGCTTCGGCAATGAGCATGTAATAACTATTTGCAATAGAGGATGCACCAACTTTTGAATTTACCCTTCTAGATCTTTTGTGTGACCACAAATAAATTAATATTTCTATTACAATGATACCTTCATTTCCGAAATACTTCAAACAGTGAGGTTATACAATTTTTTTCTACAGTCATTAGTACTATTACCGGTACCTGAGGAAAATAATATTTTTAGCTATTCGGCCTTAGCGAAAATGAAGGTCTCTATTCTATTCATGAAATTGAAGTATCCAAAATGTTGTGAACACTATAGCTAAATAGTAAAAATAACATGCATGCATAAAATTGAGTTAGAAGCGACACTATGACAGCAATATTGTATTTCTTTGCGCACTTTTCTTCTGAAATGCGCGCTTTTTTTACAGGTTATCGTATTTAAGAAATAATCAAAAATTTAAAACAGAAGTGTTGTACCCTTACATCAATCCCTGCAAGTGGTTCAACTTTATTGCTTCATTTGGTAATTTGCTAAACACTCATAATTATTAACGATTTGCATTGATACCTCCCTTGGATGATTATTCTTTGAGTGACGATTCAAAGCGGATAATGGTATGCGTCAGTCCGATCTCGGAAGTTATGAGGTTCGAAGGCCCATACAAAGGCTCTGACGCTGTCGGCCCTCAACTTCAGGTTCAAACGATTGAGCGTGCAAGAGTTTTTCAATATTTGCGTTGCGACTCACTAGGTTTGTCGCTGCTTATATTTTTAATATTTTATATTCATATTTGTGAGGTACAGTTAAATGATGCAACAATTTGAGAGAAGTGCTAGTATTAAACTCAGGGCGAGGACATTCAAATGCCCTCTATATGATGGACAAGTTTTACTTCGAAGATAACGAAATTGGGTTTATCCAAAGAAAATCATTAGAAGACAAGAACGGTGAATATTATAGAGAAAAATAGGCACATAAAGTTGTTTTTTATTGAAAATAAACTGTTTTTCTTTCTTTTTTCTAAAAACTCAAGCACTAAACCAAATTTCAATTTTTGAAATGTTTGAAATGCTTGATTATTTACTGATCATTAGTCTAAAAATTCATCAAATGACAGTGAAAACATTATTCAAATAACAATGAAAAATTTAAAACGTGTAAATGACTTAAAATATTATTGATCATATGAACCTTCCATTATAAAATGAGAAAAAATAAACTATTTTTAGGGTCAAAATTTTGGAACTTTTTTCGGTAAATCTGAAGGAGATGACAGTTGTCGATTTTCCACTTTTTGGTGCCTGAACCTAATTATTTGAATCAAAATAAACAAGTTTTCTTCTATTCTTTTTTCGTCTCAAATGAGTATTTTACGATTTATAGCGGTAAGTTTAGTTTCGTCATTGATGACGAATGCGCTCGAATAAACAGCTACTCATCGATTTTCGAATTTTTTTTGCTTGAAACGTGGTAATAACATCAAAATATACAACTTTTATTCTATAGACTTTTTTCGTCAAATGAGTATTTAACGAGGTATAGCGGTAGGTTTGGTTTCGTCTTTCAAGACAGAGCGCTGGAAGCGAGATGCCATTGCAGTATTGCCATACAACTCGATCAAAGAATTTCTTTCCGCTTCAAAGACTGGAGTTGCGGTAAGTCATTTACCGCTATAACTAATAAAATACTCATTTGAGACAAAAAGTGCATGGAAGAAAACTTGTTTATTTCGATCTAATTAACTATGCTAAGGCATCGGAATTTACAAAATCGACAACTGTCATCTCCTTCAGATTTACCCTTTTTTCTAACTTGTATCCTTCAATCCCCACATTCCACCCTGCGCCATAGCAACCGCTTCACAAATCATGAGAAATCCACCAAGTTAAAAACTTGAACATCTGCTGTTCAAGAACTAATCAATTTACCGAATGACATTGAATTAGAAAAAAAATGTGCACATTTAATTGACGGGAAATTTATTTGAGATTTTTTTTTCTTAAAATCAAACATGTCATTATTTAGACAACAAATTGTATGTGTGGGAAAACTTGGCTATTTTAATGTTAGATTTCAATAGTTCGGACTCTTTTCACAATCCATGACGGTAAATCTGAAGGAAATGACAGTTGTCGATTTTGTAAATTGCGATGCCTTAGCATAGTTAATTAGATCGAAATAAACAAGTTTTCTTCTATGCACTTTGTGTCTCAAATGAGTATTTTATTAGTTATAGCGGTAAATGACTTACCGCAACTCCAGTCTTTGAAGCGGAAAGAAATTCTTTGATTGAGTTGTATGGCAATACTGCAATGGCGTCTCGCTTCCAGCGCTCTGTCTTGAAAGACGAAACCAAACCTACCGCTATACCTCGTTAAATACTCATTTGACGAAAAAAGTGTATAGAAGAAAAGTTGGTCATTTCGATGTTATTACCATGTTCCAAGCAACAAAAATTCGAAAATCGATGAGTAGCTGTTTATTCGAGCGCATTCGTCATCAATGACGAAACTAAACTTACCGCTATAAATCGTAAAATACTCATTTGAGACGAAAAGTGCATAGAAGAAAACTTGTTTATTTTGATTCAATTAATTAGGTTCAGGCACCAAAAAGTGGAAAATCGACAACTGTCAAGTCCTTCAGATTTACCTCCATGACCAATAATTCTGAAAATACTTCCTGTTCCTGGCTGTACCCAAACCTATGGTGGATAGATAGTCTTCCCTTTAAACCAGTCAGAAATGTCGGAATTACCTTTTGAACGTAATAAAATATAAGATTAGTGTGAAATCCAATGTAAACAACCATCCTATACTGCTAAAACATGAACAAAAATCTTACTGACTGTACCGGTATTCAGTGCCACAAAAAAAATGCAAAAGCTAGCCTAGATAAAATTCGCTTAATGGCTTAAACACCAAGTAATTAGTAACTGAATTACCTTACAGTTTCTTCAATACAATTATTTCGGGAGAACACATCAACATACACAGATAATACTACTTTAATGTTTTTTAAACGGATGACATCAATATATCTAGTTGACATCAATATATCTAATCTAGCATGATAGACCGCTAGGTGGTTTTAATACACATCGATAAATAATCAGGGAATGCCAAGTTAGAACTTACCTTCATTGCCAGGAATTTGTACTTCATTCAAGCTTTAGCTTCGGCAAGATGAACCAAAAGCTGTTCTCTAGACTACATGGCTTTCTGCTCAAGACACAATATACCCGTAGTTACTAGCTTCATAACAATAATGTGGGCATTCACTTCCACCTACACATGCTTGAGCCTGAGCACTTGATGACACCACTTCGACTGTCCAAGTCAAATGAAACCGCCGATCGCTCTGCTTTGCGGCGCTAGTGAGACTACGTATCAAGCAATATTGAGGAGCTCTGTGATTGGTGGAAACCGAAAAGAACTTGGAAAGAAATCAAAACAATTAACTTGCATGAATGTAGCTCTATAAAGCGTTCCATGCGTCATAAATTTCGTAGAGGACTGTTTTGCTCATATCATCAATGATGGTGATGGCAGTACTCAATGATAGTGTCATGCAATAGTCCTCGTGAACATGTTTAACGTGTTTTGCGAAGTTAATGCAACCTTAATTCGAGCGTTTTGTGAACACACCCACCTTTCTCATGTGCGGCGCTTAGAGATTCGGTCTGCTGTCGCATCAGGGTTCCTAATACAGAGTTTTCATCAAATAATATGGAATGAAGTAAAATAATACGTACTTAATTAAGATAGTTTTGAGTGTCATTCACAATTTAACAGATAATTCAGTGGATAATAACTAATTAATTGCAGTGTTAACAATTCATGCTTAACCGCGGTAAAAGTAGTATAGCGTACAATGAGAAGTTAGGTTCGAAGCTGAAGAAAATCTTTCAATCGCACAGGGTTCTCATCTTCCATTGCAAGATAATCGGGCAGCGCGGCTAGCGAGCTGATATGTTTTACATTTAGATCCATGGCATTTCGTTTCGATTACAGCAGTATTATTGGCTAGACTTTGGGCATTATTATCATTCAATGGAACACAAAAATCGTGAGCAATTTCCCATATTTGCTTGCTGATGAAAATAGTGATAGCAAAGTAGAGAGATATTTTTTACAGATGCGCTAATGAATTGTGTAGTCAATTCAATTCCTTATTTGCGTTGTGCGTTATTTTACATTGAGCTCAAAGAAGCTGAGGCGAATGGTAGCTAGTGAATATTCGTAAAACTATTCTCTCCTAACATTCATGCTAACATTTGCAACACTGTGAGGAACAGGCCTAAGGGGAGATATGGGAAAAAAATTACGTTTTCATGAATCAATCCATACTCCGAAAAATCGAATTAGAACAAAGTTGTTTGAGGTAGGCTTGCAAATAGTGAATTATTTGTGAAAAACAGTACATTGAAGTACAGTTACTTCAAATTCAATACAGAAAATTGACGGGGGGAGAACTTTCCTTTGAACCAATTCCTTGCAAAACTTTCGCACTCAGATCACCTTTGGAATTAGTATAAAGACGTCCTTATCCGATAGTTTCCCCTTTCCTGATATAATACAAAGTTTATTGACCAACAGCAGATTTTTTAACCAAATGAAAAATACAAAAAAACCTTAAGAAATCATTTTAGTATTACTCGTTAAGGAATGAGTACAAGCAGTTCATTTTTCGACAAATCAGTCAGCAATTCAGCCCGCCATAGCTGTCTCAAATGATCCGATGATATTTAAAATGAAATCGAACATTTAACATAAACTTGGCTCAAAACCAATGCCATTTTCCACTCAGTTTTTGGGTAAAATTTTAATTATACAATAATGGTATCCACTATGCTGAGGGTCCTTGTGGTTTAGGTTACACGCTATAAAATGATTTTCATTTATCAAAATGACGCCCCATGCTCAATACATACAAGTTATATGACGGAAAACGTGGAAATAATCCGCGCTAACACAAGCCATGCGCGTGTAAGCTAAACCCAAATACACGTTGAAAATTTTTCGCGTTCCAGTGAAAATGAATGAAGTTGAAACACCTCCGTTCTTCATTTGCACCAATGCGTAGCACCTACGCAAAATTACTTGATTGAAAAAATCTATTCATGAAATTTTTGGAAATAAGCATGATTAGGTATTTGTGTAAAATTAGATTTGTATTATTTCGTTCAATTCAACAAAGCACTTTGCAGTGAACGTTTTCCTACTACAGAAGCGACACGTGTGATATAAGCTAATTAACTTATGTTGGCGATGATGAACCATTAATAAAAGTCTGCAGGAAATAAGATTATCAATTTCGATCCCTTGGTTATAATCTGCATTTTCTTGAAATCTCGTACGAACATGCTACCTCCAGCTATTTGCATATTGAGCGAAGACAGGGCGCGTTCCCTATGAAATTAATGGATGCATGTATCGCACGTGATGTGATATAGAAGCGTTGTTTTTCCGCTTGTAATTGGTCTGCTGTACATAATTTTGTATTTACTTCACTGTAGTTTGAAAGACAGAAAACAACTGTAACATATTTTCAAGTGTTTCGGGCTTGAAACTGCTTTTGCGTTTGAAATGAGGATACGTACGCTTTTCGTAAACACAAGCCGCAGGAGGAAATAATATATGTAACATGACAATATTTACTTACAGTTAGTTTCATCCCAGGTTACCGATAGGACGAACACGTGGATATTGTTTCTTATTGTACGATATTGAGTCGTGTGTTTTATAGCTTTCATATACGTCAACTTATTCATGAAAATAACTAGATGACACGCCAAGAAAATTAATGCTGAGGAATGAATAGACTGTACTTGTGAACAGGAAAGTGGATTATGCAATATGCAGTCATGTTTGTGATAGTTATTTATCAGTAAATTCGATAATAAGTTATGTACGGAAGTCATTCACATTCAACAAAACAATGTTTTGTATCAAATTTTGGTATGCGAACGCAGCTCGTTCAAAATAATTATTTGCATTATTTTATCAATATTGCCAATATTCTTCCATATGTACAATTGTTTTTCAACAAAAATTAAAATGATTACACTTATTACGGGTAAAAAGTCTACTCTGTCAATTCCACAATAAAAATGGCAAGAATTAAGTAACGAATTTTTAAAGTGTATTTTAATGTTACGGAGAAGAGCTTTCTGCTGCAAATTTTTGCTCCGGCGAATGATCTAATGATCGAAAACTGCGCAGTCGCTCATGGTTCTTAGCAGGGTCAATGCCCTGCAGATCTAAGCGAACAAAAACTTGATGAATTTTATTTATAGTTTTATAATGTATAGCCTGTCAAATTTGTGTGTAATATGTTCTATCAAAAGTTTACAAGCACGTGGAAGTTTCTTCCCTATTCTGATGACTGTGTGATAAAGTCACTGTGAGTGAAAACATGAGTCATGCCCAGGGAAAGATTGACAGGGAAGCAGTAATTTGTCAAAAAGTTCTGGTAGCTGCACAGGTCGATCGCGACAATCTCAGCTGATCACATGTGATTGATATCGCTCCGTGTAGTTCACGAGGCTTATGATTACAACGGCAGGGGCTGCCACAGAATTAGAACATTACGTGAAGACAGAAATGATGGTCAGATCGCTACACTAATCTTGCTCTGAGTCAACTTTAAAAGTGCTTCACTGCATTTATTTTTGTTTGGCAAAGGATCCAAAGGTATTAACAGAATTTGTATCTTACAATAGGTGAAAATACAAACAAAATTTGAAACTTTGAAACTAAACACGTCGTAAATAGAAGCTTAGCTTTTTTTTTTTATATCTTATAGTATTTTTTACAGCTCAATTTTGATTGCAGTCTCTAACAACCAATAAATGTAGGTAAAGTAAGACTCAAAATGCTTTGGCCACAAAAATTTTCCCTTTATCCGACTCTGATTTTTATTTGAATAAATTGAAGTCTATGCAGGTAAAATAGAAAACCTTAATGCAATTCAAAATCATTTTTCACTCACAGGACATTTTTGGTTACTAGTAATTAATACCTTACATGCAGTGAATGAAAGAGCTGCTGGTACCTGTCAGCAACCATGTAATAGCACAATGTTTTCACGTATTACTTGTAATCAGGGAAATTGTGTAACGCAGTCATACATACTGCTTGTGTGTGCAAGCTGAGGTGTGACCGTTGGTGTTAGACCTTGCACCAATATTTTCAGCATCGAGAATAATTTTAAAAGGCTTCAATATTGAATTACAGAAAAAAAAATTATGATATATTCTTTATTATATATTCAGGTACTTGCTTCACAATCTCAATAACGCCAGGAACTCTGGCGTTGTTGAGGAACTCTGCTTCGATTTTTAAGTGAACCGCTCGCATTAAATCAAATAAAATACTAGTCAGGAATGATTTTTAAATTACACCTTCCAATAGATGCTTCGAGTGAAAATTAACTCCATTAATATCTATGAAAATTACACAAAGATTTGAACTCACTTCCATGGTCAATACACGTCTGCAGCTCACAGGGCTTCGAACGGAAAAAGAAACAGCTAGGCCAATAAGTATTCTACCTGACATCGGATTTTCATAAATTTGCAGTCGCCGTTGAAATTTCAATATCTAGTAGAAAATGTCACTATGAAGTCTTAAGCAATAATTTATTTCAGTTGAAATGCGCTTTTCACAAGTTTTAAGCTCGACTAATTTCTGGTATATGAAATAATTTTCCAAGCGGGGATCAAGTCGCATCTGTTCATCTAGTCTTATGGATTCTGTTTTCAATGGTGCACGTCCTCTCATTAGTTTTCAAACCACCTAACAATTTTTTTGAAATGACAACGCTTGTCGGTCCCACCTGAGTTACACTGCTTAGTCTCGAACTTCGGAGTTGTCCTTGCGAGGAAAACGGAAAGAAACAGTACTTGCAACCTCGAGGACGTAAGGACAAATTTATCAATCGACCAAAATCAAGGCCTAATTGTTCTGTGATAGCTGTTAATAACCAATCCTTGAATTTTCATGACATCTCACATGCTTTCAACATGATTTAAAACGATGTCAAGACAGTTTTCAAACATTTTGGAGACTGAGATGGGGCAAATCACAGTATTTTTAATAATGTATTAATTTAGTAATGATTCATAAGTTGAGTTCATTCAGGAACAAACCATTTTCAAGACTGCTTACCGACTGTCTAATAGTGTTTCAAGTGACTATCAAGCGTATCACAACATACTTATTATTATAGGAGTTCGTTCATAGCTTAGTTCTAAACACAGAGTTGTTTACGCTAAGCGAGAGGAAGGAACCATTCATTTTCGACACATACTTGGAGAATCTATACACATGGTGTGCTCCCACACTGGGCAGGCATACTTGTGTAGTAACACGAGCGTTTCCCAACGCAGGTCACCAAAGGCATTGGAACAAGTCAGGAAGAAAGTTCTAACGCTAGAAAAGTTGAAGAAGAAAACATTTAGCTCTGGAGAAAAAGATAACAGTGAGCATAAAAAAGATGGTATTGATAAATAAAAAAAACATACTTCAACAAAAGAAGTATCTTTAATTAACTTGGGCACTCGTGCTTCACCAATGGGAGCGCCACTTACCACGAATGCAATACATGGTTCTCCCATAGTGGAAGTATCACATTAAATATACTCGCTGAGTGTGAAACCTATCATTTTTTATCTCACCATATGCAATAATTATTATACTAATTTAGTTTGATTCCATGTTTGACAACAAATTAAACATAATCTTTTTCTTGGTAACCAATCACAGCTGAGTTTCGAGTGCTGCAGGACGCCGAACGACCTTGGACCACTTAGAACGATAACTCTGTGCGTGCTACGCGCCCACCAATATTCAATGTCGATTTGTGGGTTATTATCTGAGTTCGGCTGAGCCGACAGTGACTTTGTGCAGCGTTTCCACGTTTTTACCGAAGCTAATACGTGTGCAATGAGCATGAAAGCTTTAATTAGTGCTGAGATGTCAGTGATGTTTGAATTGCGCATAGAATTAAAAATAAAAGTGGGCATGAGTACCATTTAACCGAGCTAAGCATGAATTAGATGTGGAATTTGTTCGTTTAGACAAAGTACGCCTCATGAATCTTTAAGTTTATACACGTATTCATTTGTTTCATTTTTTCCCATAAATACAAATATATAAATATATAACATTGTGACAGAGCTCCCATGGGAGGTAAAATTAATAACTAAACGCACACAAGTATATGCACTCGTTCAACCAAATTTATCGTTTTAGGGGTATCTTGCGATTTAAGCGAGCCTAAGAAACCACAGGTTTCTAATGACAATAAAAGACACAAGTGCAAACGTGTACATAAGCATGGAATCGAATGTGACTGTATCTATTGGAACTTATTCTACTCCGGTGGCTGTGCGTTACGTCTCTGACGGCATGAAACTTGAAAAGCTTCTCGAGAGTGAAGAAAGTTATTCTTTCCTGTTGCCACTATATATTCAATTTTATTCTAAATAGAGATTATTGGGGTGGCAGTGGAGAGATGTGGAGTTCATCTAGCGTCCAAAATGTATTAATTTGTATACAAATGTTTTACTTCTTTTAAAATTACTTAAAATTATGCTTATAAAGACTCTAATGGAATATGACACATAAATATATCTTAAGAATATTTTACTTTTGACGACTAACAAACAAAAGTGGAGAGCAATTCTAAACCGTTAATGAATGAATGCGTTACAAGTTTAAAATAGCACTTTTCCAGTCCACAGGAGAACTAAAACATTCATTTGTAACGGACAGTGTATAGGAATTATTTAATTGCAAAAGGCAAGCTACAAAATTTGACAATAATGGTGTAAACTCATACGAACACAATTAAATAATTCTTAATCAGCCACCACCAAGTTTTGTAATCTTTCGAGTTATACTCAATCTTTCATAAGTTCTCTTATAAAAAGCATAATAATGAAAATGACATCAAGTAAAAAAATCTATCGAAGCATACTTAATACTTAATAATACCGATCCTCAAACTATTCTCAAAAAGGCGCCATGACAAATTACACATTCACTGGATTAAAAACGAAAATCATCATTACTAGCGATAAGAAAATTGAAGTACACTGTTGGAAAATTTATCGGATTTGAATTTATGTCGTTCTTTTTTTAAATTAAATGGGAAATATCGTGTTCAGTTTTTAATGTCGTATTTAGATTAACAGTTAAGTTGTGTTCAGGCTCCTGCAGTTTTTCCGCAAGGGTAAGAAGGGCTTCGACCGGCTTTACCTGGCAGTTGTTTTTGATTTACTTATGAGACTTACTAAGGATACGAGTTCCGGTTAAGCGCTTCGCAGCTGCGCGTCGCCTTTGACGCTGAGTTTGGTGCTGAAGTTGCATCCCGCTGGCATGGGGCGAGTCGAGGCGTCCCCTGCGTAAATTCCCTGTTCACTCCTCATCTCCTCTTCGTCAGTTCCTTTGGTGTTTTATCTCTATTCTAAATTAGTGTGTGCGTGTGTTTGTGTGTGTGTGTGTGTGTGTGTGTCAGCGTGTGCGTGAATAATATCAAGCGTTCCTACCCAGAGTTGCACCCAGTTCCCACCTGACCTTGTGGGTCAGGGGTATATAGTTAATTATCAAATACGTTCAGGTAATCAGAAATAAAATGAAATAAATTAAAGATATTATTAAATTATGGTGGGATTTTTCTACTGTAACTAACGGTGTTATTTGTTTTTCGCAGTATCCTCTAATCATCTTCCCGCAGTTTGTCTACCGTGGTTTCAATTTTGTCGTACTACTTCAGCGGTTGTGCTTGGCGGCGGTGTAGGTAATTTTCCTTAGCTTTGACCTCGCCTCATATAT
This sequence comes from Morinoia aosen, assembly GCA_030386875.1. NCBI lineage: Eukaryota > Metazoa > Arthropoda > Malacostraca > Amphipoda > Talitridae > Morinoia > Morinoia aosen. The sequence goes on from CM059559.1 coordinate 71,811,622, forward strand.
GATTATATTCATTCAGATGAGTTCATGTGATATTGAATGATTGCTTTAAATTCTACCGTTATTTTCCAGCTGACGTTAACAGAAATTGGACGTTTGTCAGCCTCAGTATTGGTCTGGCTGGAGACGCTGAGATCCAATGTTCCTGTAAAATTACTGTCGGACGCTGTCCACTAGCGACCTGCCAAGCGTACCTGCTTCCCTCGATCGGATCAACTGCGAACGCAGAGCTTTTACCATTTAAACAAGAATTTAAAAAAATTTAAACTAATATAATTTCAGACCACTAAAATTAAATAATAGATCGAGGTACATTCTGTCAGGTACATATGAACTCTTTTGAAATTATCAAAGAGTTTTTTAACTTCTAATCTGGCCGTGCTTTAATAGACTTCTTCTGGAATGTTTGGTATACGTAGACTAATAATTCACTCGTATATCCACGGTTTGACAATAACATAGAGAAACAATTTGAATAAATGCTTGTGTATTCCTTCTCCTTGAATGATTGTGTGAGAATTCAGAAAATTTCCCGTAATACAATACTCAAACAAATTATTCATTTGAGACTCTGAAAACACATGAATTGTATGATTTTGTCGGTCATCCCTAAGTAATTTCATGAACAAAACTTTGACTAACGATGGCGAAAAAATCTCAAAAAATTAGTATGCGCTCAAATTGACATTTTGTACCATTACCTAGAAAAATGTAGAAACAATTTCGTACTACTTTTTAAGAGAACAATCTCAACAAAATTTAACTAAACCTTGTTACTCGATTCTTGGTAAAATCAGCGATAAAAAATCCTATAACGCACTCAAAATGAATTACAAATCTTTTTCTAATCTAAGTATTTATGACGAAAAGGCAAATCGTTCGTCTTGGGAGGATTGAAAATATCAAGATAATTTACCCATGAATTTCACTTATTTCTTTTTCATGAATGATATGCGTCGTGCACTTTTCTATCATTTTTTCATGGGTCTTGGTGGAAATTCATTAGAATTTTTCTTTTCAATCGTTCTCATTACACATTTTCATGTTTGTTGGTAGGTAATTATTTAGGAATTACATTTATCACCAACCAATTATTTGATTAGGCCAATATGTCAAGGCTACCAGGTTAAGCTAATGATTAAAACAGTGTTTGTTAGGCTGCTGTAGAATTCAATGAACTTTTTCGGGACCACAAGTAAAGATTACCAATTATTTTGATGTTCACTTACGATGAATAAATTGTTTTAATATATACCAGTTCTGCATCAGTACCTATCAAAAATTAGTTTCTAACGCATCAACCTCTCGTACTAAAAGATATAAAGCATAAAATGTAAAAGATGTACGGTTCCATTTAAATTCGCTCTGAGCCGAGATACAGGCGAAAGCTTTCAAATCTCCCGAGGAATTTTTGGAAGATTCAGCAAAGTTGAGCTATCATACCCCATGATTCAGATATACTTGTCATTAATAGTTGCGTTTAATTCTGAACTAACCAGTGACAATTTTTTCACCTTACAAATATCACACTTATTGTAGCCTAAAATTCATGCTAGGACTAGATGAATTTTTTTCAATGATCGCAAGATGCGGTGAATGGTTGGGAGCCTCTGGGTTACTAAAAAGAAATGATAAGATGATAACAGTGGAGTAACATACCAGTACTTCCTCGTACAAGAGGCGTGTTCCATACAGGATTCCCATTGTGGTGGTAAAACCACGCTTGTTTTAAGTAGAAGAATGCGTATATCAGCATTCTCCACTGCAATTCAATACCTCGGTGTTTAACGGGATAGAAGTATTTTCATTACTGTAAAATTTCCTAACCAAGAGAATGAATGAATTTGGGACCAGTAGTCAACCATAGTTTCAAAATTTTCTTTCAAGTCTACAACTGAATCATAAGCGAAGTGGAATAAAAGCTGGAATAAATATTGTTAAATATCGTAGGAGGTGCATTTCGACTGATATATTTTTGATTAAGAAAATGATGTCAAGTATTAACACAGAAACCAATAGAAACGAACAGTCTTAAGAAGATTTATTCGAATCTTTCGTTCATAAGATAGTTCTCTACAACGTTGAAACGGAATGAACCGTTCATTCAAAATTCAGCTAAACGAATAGACACTTGCCGAAAATATAAAAATTACGTGAAAGCGGTTCAAAAAACAGAAAAAAATTTCTAGTACTATTATGAAAGGGAAAACGGAGGAAGGAGTGGGGAAGTGGATTATAGGCCAACATTTTTTCACGCCAATAGCTTTGAATTACGTTGAGTGATGATTATAGTTAACGAGTATACAGAGATTCACGAGTGTGCACATCAAAGTTTGAAGAAGAGCTGCCAAAAGTCTTGAAATTATCAGTGCCAATAACTTTCATGGGTTATTCTTCAATTCATGATCGTAAGTTGCGTAAAAAATTTGAAAAATAGCTTTCCGAAAAACTCAGGCCTCGTTAATATTACTTGTTATCAGGGAAGCCAAATTTTGAAATCTGCATTTTTTTAATCAGTACTGTAGCCAAAAAGCACACGCCTCAAAGATATTTACAAACGGTTCAAGAAAAAAAGTTTCTGAGAAGTGATACCGATCTAGAAAATTAGCTACAGCGACGGTTATAAACGGTGCGATATCTATTTTGCTGTTTTAATTACAGCTTTGAAAGTCCAGCGAGGTAAATGCTCCGTTAACTCAATCTAGTACTATCTCACCAAACCCGTATTGGCTCACTTATAATATAATATTGGCTTCTAATTCAGTTTACAAAATATTCTAATTAAGTGCTCGTTCATTTGTTTCATTCATACTTTTTCCACCATAATTAACAGCCAACAATCAAAATAATATCCAGTCACCAAAATAAAAAATTGAAAATTTATTATAGTTACCCACAAAAAAAATTCGTGAATAATTTTCTATCATGTTCATGAAAACTAGAGAACTGTAAACCAATCTGTGGACCAATCACAGCAGCTGTCTCACGCTCCTTTGGCAGACCACTGGATAGTCCACTTCACCGGTGCCGTTCGTAGGAAGAAAACGTGACGACCGCATGTAGTCGCCTTCAACGGACGCTTGAGCCACACGAGAATACCAGAAAAAGAAATCTAGAGCTCAGTAGACTACTATTGCGGTTAAGACCCCTGATTTTTGAAAACGTGTGGAGTAGTCCATTAAACCTTTCCACCCTTCAATTTTGAGAGAGTTGGGGAAAATACTTTGAAAAAGTGATTGGTTCATAATATTAGATATGCACGGTGCTATTGTATCAGCTATAGCCTTAAGAACTTTAGCCGAGAATGTTTTTATCCCACATGATTTATTTTTCAAGTGGTTTATGCACGTAATTATATCGGAGGGATAAGTTGGCGTGAAAAAGAAAGAGTTGTGTTCACGGACATAGTCCATGTATTGCAAGTGGTCTGTAGGTTCACTAAAGATAGTATCGGCTATATTTTTCCATATGTTAACAAAAAAGTTGTTAAGCGGTGTTGCAATATCTTTTTTCTCGTGATATTTTACATTTTCGTGAACGATGGACTCATTTGTTTTTGTAGCATTATTATACGGTTTATAACATGAATTAAGCAGGCGCCAAGTTTTTTTGATGTTAGTTTTGTATTCAGCAAATTTGCGCGTAAGCAGTTTTGTTTCGATGTTTGTATTTGATTTGTCACATGATTCCTGAATCTGTTATACGTTACCTTTAAATATTTGTCCTTCGTATAGTAAAGCTAGGTACGCTTGACGTTTCTTTGTATTGATCACGATATCTTCAGTAATCCAGGATTTTTGTCTATTTTTCGGCGTAATTGTGGGGCTAATTATTGGACTACACTGGTTGGATGCGGTCGTTGTAATATCAGGTAAATTTAGTATTGCTTCATTAATGTTTTTCGCATTATTGTCCAGTTCATAGATGTCCAATGATGGCATTAATTCTTCCAGAACAGTTTGCGTTGTTCCCAAGTTAAATTCGTTTACGCAACGATATGAAAAAGTCTCAGCCTGTGGGCTGGTACAATGACTATAAACATTTTTCTTGATGAGAAACACCGGGAAATGGTCATTTAATCAGAAATTATTTGAAAAATCAGTCGGATCTTACATGCAAATATTATCGAGCAACGAAGCAGATTTTGATGAAACACGTGTAGGTTTCATGATGATTGGAAGGAAGGAGTTAGACTGAAGAACATTTATGAAGTTTGAGATTTTCTCAGAGCTTTCATACTGTAGAAGATCGTAGTTGAAATCTCAGCATATTATTAGTTCATTGTATAAAGACTTGTTAAACTGAGATATCATGCTTTGAGGCTCGTTCAGGAAAGAGACGCTGCAAGCTGTTAGGAGCCTATATACAGTCCCAAGTATAATCCGTTTACCATTTTTCATTAGTTCTATAAATTGAGTCTCAACCTGTTCACGATTCATAGTTGCACTTAAAATGATTTTCGAAGATATGTGTATAGATATGTACGTACCGATACCACCGCCACGTTTGTTATTACGGAGTGAATGATGGCTATAATATTTTTGAATTTGAATCAGGTTTTTAGATGAGTCATCTAGTCAAGTTTCGGTGAAACTAAGAATATCAAAATTGCTGTTCAGCTCAGTGATAGCGCAAGATATTTCATCTATTTTCGTATTAATGGACCTACAGTTCAAACATAATAGGAAAAAATCGTTGAAGGTTTTTCTCATCGATTCATTGAATTTTTTAATATTTAGGTAAGCACAATTTCCAATTGCATTTAGATTTGGATGCAGTCTATTCAAATGATTGAGATATGGGTCAATATTATCGAATAAACCAACATGGTCGGTCATTAAAATTAGGAAACAGTAAGTAAAATGTGACGTAAAAAAATGATACAGAATACAGGGTCAAGATTTAATTAAAGACATTCCTACTTATAATCTAATCTAAAAAGTAACGAGAAACTAAAACACACAGAGATTATTAGTTTAAATGGTCTAAAATCCAGTATGATTTCATAAGGAGAGCGCAAACTCATTCCATGAGCCGAAGTATTAGTGATCACAAATTGCGAATAATGTAGTTACAGGGCTGTCATACCAGTGGTATCCGCACATAACACATGAGACGTGGCAAAGGACGAAATGGATTTGAGTCGAAGGGACCGCGAAGTTATTTGATTATTATGAAGATTTTGAGTAACTCAATTATTTTCAGATTTAGAAACATATGTGGTAACACATAACTTAAGTCTGAGCAGCAAATTCGGTATGAACATTCGATAAAAATTAAGGAAAATGAAAGAAATTAAAAACAATTTAGTAAGCAGAAAATCAAAGCGGCAAATTCGATGTGGGTGCCTTGAAGAGGCAAAGGCGATTCTATCAGAAAACAAGAAGAAATCATGTATACAGATATCAAAATGATATTAAATCCAGTACGTCAGTCCATAAAAATACTAATCACGAAAAATTTCTTCTGAGGACTTGCCGACATGTTGCAACAAATACTAATCAAGCGCTTCGGGCGTGTTAATGGTCAGAGGTTTCGGAGTTGCGTGTCCAGGTAGCACCCACGTCAAAGTTGCTCTACTCTGTGTGCGTGTGTTGCAGCGTCCGTGTGCGTGTAGGGTGCGTCATGTGCACTGGTGCAGAGTTTATCTCATTGCCAGAAGTCCCTGTATGGTCTAACCATAATGAGTTCCCAGATTTCGCAATGCAGGTACGTTATGCAATTGCTCACAAAAAATTACCAGTAGTGATTTAGAAATGAGCATGCTGAGTGTGAACTTATTTGCAATATGGAAGGAGTTCAAAAACCCGATCGTTTTAAATTGCTGCCTTTAGCAGCGAAGGGTAAAGATCAAGAAAATGTAATGAGCATTGAAATTACGATTAAAAACCGCACTGAGTTAGACTGGATAATTGAATTCTCGCATTAAAATGTTAGCTGGACTAGGCAAAACGAAAAGGAAGCGACAATTAAACATACTGATATGGGCGTTTAATTTTTTTCACTAAAATTTAAAAAGTAAGTTAATCAAATTTATTTGGCGTAAATATGGACGAAAGGCATTTCACAGAACGCTGCAGCACTTGAATACTTTAATATAATTCATTTTATAAAGAACGTGTTAGAATACTTTTATTTAATTGATATTAAAATGTCTGTTAATTTCTCGACTTAACTGCATATTTATAATATAGACTGAAGAGATTTGCATTGCTAAAAATACAGCGTGACGTACGAACAAGACATTATGATGTACATTAGAATCGCAGTACCTGTGCTGTTATTTGGTCTAACTCATTATACAATACGTGTTGTTTAAGACGGCTGTGACTTTCAAGTGTAAATTGAAACTTACAGTATTTTATTCCATAATTAAATGTTACTTCTATGGCAAAACTATACTGTATTTGTTTGCACTCAGTTATGTAACGCAGCGACGTGTGGCAGCTGTTGAAGTGGGCGTGGTTCTTGGTGACGGTGACGAGCCGTTCACGTACACTGACTCGCACACGCACACAGAGTGGAGCAACTTTGACGTGGGTGCGTCCAGGTATCTTCGGAGAGTAGACGTTGATATTGCCAACCAGACTTCTTGCGAGTCCTATTTGTTCCGGAAATTTTCGTTTATCCAATCTCAGAGTGTACATTATATTTGCTCGAGAAGGTATGAGATATTCATTTCTGAAGAATTTCGGTTTAGTCACACGGCAGGCTGTCAAAACTTCTTGCTTCTTTTCGTATTGTCGTAGCTCAAAAGTTATGTTTCTCCTATCGACGTTTCCAGGTGCAGGTTTTTCCCCTACCTATTCGCTGTAGTGATGTCAGAGTTCCTTAGGTTGATGTTGATTTGGTCCTTCAGGAGCTTTCACACAGTTTCTTTACAATCATCTCCAGAACGTGATTGCGGTAGTTCCCCTGAGATAACCAGAGTGCGTATTTTGTTTGCCAACTCTTCACGTTCTTCTTTCCTTTCAAATCGCTCTAGACGAGAGACTACGCTATCTATCTTCTTATTTTGCTCCTCCATCATTGCCTTTTGATTTGATTCTTTCTTCGTTAATTTTCAATTATCGTTTTTAAGTCATTAATGTCGTTTTGAAATTTCTTCATTACTGAGTTGAAGTGATCAATTAGGATGGAGAGTACTTGCTTACTCTGTTTTGACTGTTTTTGCACGTCTGGATAGTCAAGCTCTAGCGTACCCTCACTGTTGTTCTGGCTTGGGCTTCTTGCCGCCATTTTGTGAGAAGGGAGACATTTGGAAAAAAGATGAAGCAAGTTGTTGGGTGCTTTTTTTGAGGGAATATCACATGTTTTGTTCGATTTTTTGGATTTTGGTTAAATCAAATTTACTCATGGATCCTCATGGTATGAGTGGGCACTATTTTGGACAAAGACAAAGAACGTCCACACTGCACGGAGTCACTGTTGTCAAGCCGAGACATTCCCTGCCGAGGTCCGTGGAAAATGTTCTTAAAAAGCTTTCAAAATAGATCTTGAATCCTTTTTCTTATCGAAATATTAATCACAAAAGATATTTCAAGTCAATTTTTTCTCTCATGTTATGCGACTTATTCCGATATGGAAATCTGCCATGAAAATAATTTAAATCTTATGCACCTAATCGTTTTTCTTGAATATACTGTTCCCATATAGCTCATATTAACAATTTTTTGTATAAATTAAGCATCAAAGCACGATCAGTCTTGTGTGCCACTAGGTTAAGTAAATTAGGTTAAACATAACTGTAAACTTTAAAAATAGCGTTGATGGTAGGATGTTCTAGAATTCGCCGAACTTATTCGGGCCCACAAATAGCTACACTCAAATAAATCCATTGTACTATAGACTTAAAAAACAATCTACTGCTGTATCACTTGTGGTAAATAAATTTTTTAAATTGTTCAAATTGTTTACATTGTTTAAATGGTCGCATTCTTCCCCAAAGCCACGCATACAATCTGAACATAAGCTCCTAATTAGGCTGTACATTTCTGATCTCGGATTGAAGATATTCGCGGTCAGACTGAAATAAGGTATTAAATGCGGTAAATTTCCCAAACTTGTTTTTAAGAAGTCCAGATAAGCACGGGTTATCTCGTTGTTAACATTGGCTATCATATCATTTGTCTGAGTTGGATCGCTAAACGACAACTCAACAAAGTGAAGTGTGTGTGAGTGCATCCCACTTCTCCAGCAATCGTTGTATGAAATATCGTTGTTCAGTAAAGAAACTGAACGCTGCACATTGCGAAAAGAACCGCAACTTGTTCAGTACCAGTATGGAACACGTTAACTTAAGGACACCATCCCAGGCCCCTGTCGCTCCAATGAGCATTTTTCATGTTTTTGTTGGAAAAGGACCCATAGGTGGACAAAAATATTTAATTTTCGACATCCATTTCGACCCCATATAAAAAGAAAACAGAACAGGATATGGGTAATTTTACAATGTACTTTAGTTAGAAATGTTCCAAGAATTCTAAAACTGTCTTTGGTTTTGTTCTAGCATGAAAATTCAATGAGGAGATTCGTTTTGAAATATAAATACAAATGAACTAAAAAAACAATATGTCCCATTTTTTTCAAAAACTAAGGCCTGAATCAAAAAAAGGAGAGATGAAATTGTGTTTATTTTCAAAATTGACTTATATTAGTTAAATTTCATGAGAATCAGACTGAAAATAAAAAATTTCATATCGTTCATGAAATAAATAAAAAAATATTTTATTTTTTATTTATGGAAATTACAACTCACAGTGTGAATATGAAGTTATGCATGGAGATTATCGAAATAAAAATGAAAACAGCATTCAATTACATAAATTTTCCATTATACTCGTATTACACTTCAACAAAAAATTTTGTTGATGGCTTATACCCAACGCCTCTAACTTTCAACATTCAAAACGTATCAACTCTTTGAGTTTTGATGCTAGAACAAAACCAAAGACATTTTTAGAATCCTTGGAACATTTCTAACAAAATTATGTGGCTTTCTTCCAAATATGAGAAAAAAAGTTATATAGCTCTAAACCCAAAAATAATTTTCTTTGATGTAATGATAAAATATCGATGATCACAATTTTTTTTTTCAAATGGTAAAATTTTACAAGATACTTTTGTTAGAAATGCTTCAAGGATTCTAAAACTGTCTTTGGTTTTGTTCTAGCATCACGATCAATGAGTTGATACGTCTTAAATATAAGGGGAGAGTACCCCTTTAAACAAAAAAAATTTATTATTGAACCTATAGTAATGAAATTTGGTTTACAGATAGGAAATGCAATTTAGAACCGTTTTCTATTCGTGAAAAAATGCGATTTTCCCCATAGAAAATGAGATATTCATAGAAAACGAGATTTTGGGGGGGGGTTTTAAAATGTATCTCCTCCTACAGTTGTTGGGCTACAGTAATGATTTTAGTGTCATTGTATGCGGAAATACATGTAGATATCAAAAACTAACTTGGCATTCTCCATACTTCAGTTTGAAGTTGAAAAAAATTGAAAAAAAAAAAAAAAAATTTCTCAAAATTTCATACTTTATGACGTCACAAATTTCGATCGAGAACGAATTACCGAATGGCTTTTTAGTTTTTGAAATGCCCCTGACTTTCCGCATCCATTGACACCAAAATCATCACTGTAGCTCAAAAACTGTAGGAGGAGATACATTTTGAAGCCCCAAAAACCATAGTTTACATTATAATCATAACAAAGAATATAAACAATTAAAATCAAAAATTTTGTAAAATTTTTGGTTCAAGTTAAACCCCTGAAATCATTATAGAGTAATCCAGAGCCATAGGAGATAACATAGCAACTTTGCGCCGTGAAGAAAGAGCCAAGGGGGATGTGTAACATGATAAAATACCACTTCCCCCTTCCCTCCCCCCCATAATTCAAACCCCCGTAGCGGGCGAACCAATGAACGTACGAACTTCATTTTTTCACATGATGTACCTGACATCTCACCCTTCCTATTGCATCTAAAACCCAATATCTCCAGAGAATTCGACATTTTGGGGGTACTCTTCCCTTAAATATACATAAAAATGTACCAAAAAACTAATTTTTCGTAAAAAAATAAGGCCTAATTCGAAAAAGTGACATGAGTTAAAAAGTTTACTTTCAAAAAGTACATCCCAGGTAGCAAGAAATTATTAGGCTAATATTGGGTTGATAATTATTTATTGACCTGATATTGGAATCCTGGATTACATTAATAGACTAATAACAAGACAATATCGATATGAGATATATTTATTAACGAAATAAACTTGTTATTGGGACAATGTAGTAAATAGTTTTATTTCTGATATTAAACTAACAGTGTATATATATATGTACGATATTCATATAAGTAGAAACTATCTCATAATAATTAAAAATCTCGCAATTCAATAAAATTTGTTAAAACATAAATTATTATTGCCCAGACATTGGGTTGATATCTACGCCAATAATACGAAGTAATTTGTATAAGATGCACCAATAAAGTTAATGATTAGTTATTTCTGTCATTAATGAGTGCATATATATTTGACAGATATCAAGCAATGTGAATACGTTACAATAATATGTATATTTAGAATTACTGTAATCACAGGTTAATAGTTCTTGTTTTTTCAGTCCTCCAATGAGTTTCAATGGTCTAGTTTTTTCAAAATAATATGGTAAAATCGTCATATGTTATTGTATCACTAAATGTATATATATTGAATTAAGATGATATAAAGTCATTTATATAGATGACATAAATGACTTTTTGTTCTAGCATCAAAACTCAATGAGGAGATACGGTTTGAATGTCGAAAGGTATTTTTTTGGGGTATAAGCCATAACAAATTTTTTTGTTGATGTGTAATATAATGGACAATGTATGTAATTGAATGCAGTTTTAATTTTAATTTCGATAATTTCTATACATAACTTCATATTCACACTGCGAATTGTGATTTCCAAACCCCCCCAAAAAACTTTTGTTTTTCAAAAATATGAAATTTTTTATTTTTAGTCTGATTCTTATGAAATTTGACTATGATATGTACCTTTTGAAAAGAAACACAATTTTATTTATTCATTTTTTTATTTAGGCCATAGTTATGGAAAATATTGGACATTTTTTTAGGGTATTGATATTTCACAGGTATTGATATTTCAAACGAATAAAATTCATTGAGTTTTTATGCTAGAACAAAACCAAAGACATTTTTAGAATCGTTGAAGCATTGTAAATAAAGTTATGGTGTCAAATTTTCCATTTCCCGCTTTGTTTTGTTTTTATTTGGGGTCAAAATGGAGTCAAAAATAAAAGATTTTGGTCCCCTTACCGCCTCTTACTGGGGGATCTATTGACCGTAGCGCCATAAAATTTTAGGACCAAATAGTCTACCACCTATGGGTCCTTTTCCAACAAAAACATAAAAAATGACCATCGGAGCGTCAGGGGCCTGGCAGGGACCTGGGATGATCTCCTTAATAAAAAATACTTCTAGAGCGAAATAAGCTTGGAGGTATTCCAACATGCTTAGAACATTCGAATGAATGTTCAGAGCCCAAAATATTTTTAAATTTGAATGGCACTAAAGAAAGTTCTAATTAACTGATCAAAAAACGACTAGACTGGTTTATAGTGCTCACCTTGATTTTTACAATACAAAAAAGATCTCCTCCATAAGTTAAAAACTGTTGGAGATATAATTAAAAAACTAAATCGCTTTTTCCTCATAAAAAGTTTTTTTTCGGATGTGCGGCTTAATTTGTCTTACAGTTTTTTTACTTATGAAGGAGACCTCTTCATCATTGTAAAGATCAAAGTAAGTACTATAAATTTTCCAGGTATTTTTTTGATTAGTTGATTAGAAATTTTTTTATAGCCATTTGAAGGAACAAAACACCGAAAAAAAATTTTTGCCATCAAAAATTTTTAAATTTTTTTTTGAAGCGATATAAAAAAACTGTCTTGATACGTTTGTAGACCAGTTCATTGTGAATCGGACAAAACAATTAATCGTCTTTACGTACATTATTGGCTGAGATAAATTAATTTTTAGAAATTTTCCTTTGAAAGGGTGGGGAGGGTTGGTAAAGGCAAATTCAAAAATTTTTTGGGCTCTGAACATTCATTCGAATGTTTTAAACATGTTGTGAAGACCTCCAAGCTTATTTCGCTCTAGAAGTATTTTTTATTAATTTTTGAATTTTAGAAGCCAAAACCGAAATTGTTCCCTTAACGGTTTATTCATTTAAATACTGTGTAAATACTACACAAATGAAAAAGAAATATTATGCCATTCACAAAAGTGTGAAGGAAAGAGGTATTTGGTAAGCGTTGGAGAATCATCGATTTTCCAATTTTTGCTGCCTAAACATTTTTTTTTCGATCGAAATAAACAATTTTTCTTCTATGCACTTTCGGGGGCAAATGAGTATTTAACGAGTTATAGCGGTAGGTTTAGTTTCGTCTATGATTACGAATGCGCTCGAATAAACAGCTACTCGTCGATTTTCGAATTTTTGTTGCTTAAATCATGACAATTACATCGAAATAAAGTACTTTTCTTTCATACACTTTTTGCGGTAAATGAGCATTTTACGAGTTAGAGCGATAGGTTTTATTTTTTGCGCGATTGAGCTTTTAAAGTACGTTTAAGTACTTTGTAATTTATTATTTGCAGGCCCTGCAGAGCCTGCGGAGCCTGAACCCACTTCTAGGATCTTCTAGTTAATTACACAATAGAAATTATCTCCCAAAAATAACGAGTTATAGGTGTATGTTAACTTTCGTCTTAGATGCCGGGAACGGGCTCGATGATTCGAGGGCGTTCGATGGCAGCGTCCATTGCAGTGTTGCCAGACGCCGTGCTCGATGAATTACTTCCCTCTTCAAACACTGGAGTTGCGGTAACTAATTTACAGCTATAACTTGTTAAATACTCATTTGCCCGCTAAAGTTAATTGAAAAAATTGTTTATTTCAGTCTAATTATGTTTAGGCACCGAAAATTAGAATATCGATGATTGTCTTATCCATCACATTTACCAGGAAAGATGTACATCCAAGCTAGCAGAAACACTACTCAATGACTCACAAGATTGCCAACATTCCTCCTTTTGGAATGTTGTTGCTGTGTGGTTGGGGTTGCCTAAGCTAACTTATAATCTAATCTTTTCTTCCGGCATTTTGGTAAGCATCAATGTTAGTGACTGTTAGTGAATGACATGTATGGTACCATTTTAAATTTTGAACCACAGGTTATTCATTAAGGAAGTCAGCCAAAATGAGTGGGCAATGGCACCCATGATAACTTTTCGTAATACTCATTTGCAAGTGACACAACTTCATTTGCTTACGTTCAATAAATTATATTTGCGCGAACATATTGCTATTCACAACACTTTTCAATGTAAAAATTAAATTCTGGCAAATGGGAGGGACTGACATTCAGAAATCTACCCAAGAGATCCCAATGAGAGTCAGAAAACATATACTGATCTACGAGGAGCTCAACTTCTGCTCTTTCTATCAGTTTACCCAGTCTAACTTTTTTGCCAGGGCATGCATAATTTTCGCTGCCCAAGCAATTCAATTACTTGGGCGGCGAAAAACATGCATGCAGGCTGCACAAAATGTTAGACTGGGTATACATGTACGAGTTCAAACTGTGATGTGGATTGGCGCAAAAGACAAGGATGGTAACTTAAACGTTTTTAAATTTACTTATTTTATCATACCAAGAGAATGAATACTGCTTGCATTATGTTGTTCCGATGCTGTGCTTGCTTACTTTTAATGACTAATCAGTTTTGTGAGGGATTATCTGAATTAGTTGGCCTATCTTGTCGAAGGGACCAGAATAGGTCAAAATATTTAAATTCTAGAGATTCATGTTGTCTTAAATTAATGTAATGAAATTAACCATTTAGTTCTTTCACTTCAATTCTTCCCACCTCGTAAAGATGCATGCGTATAGAGACGCCGGTAGATTGCAGCTGAACTTTTCCTGTGACCATCAATAAATCATATCTTTATATTCCTCTTCACTATGAAAAGCACAAATCCACAGTAATACTACCATCTATCGTACATTGTGCAACAAATGTGAAAAGGTATAATTATTTTTCAGATATATCACATGGGCCCGATATCAATCCCATATCTGCGTCTACTTGGGTTTTGTTCGATGTGCTGATATTTTGCGCACCTTGTTTTTATGATATTTCCTAAGTTTTTATATCCTGCTCATTATCATTTCACGAATCAAAACTGGATTGACCAATTTCACCTCCCTATTATGTATGTATATCTAGGTAGTATTTAGCTACTAGTAAGCTAGGCTAATATGTGAGTATCCACACATTAACAGTTATAATGGTGATGTAGAAATAATGGTGACATAAAAGTACTGGACTTATATACATATATGTATCTATAATATTATATAAACCTGAATGGTAAGTTGCCCTGTTAAAGGAGACCAATTCAAATTTTTTTTTAGTTTGGATTTAATCTGAAGCTACACTGACAGTATTTTTATTTTGTTTGTTGTACAAACTGTATTTGTGATTTTTTGGTTCAAATGTTATAGTTTTAATTCAAATTGTATATGAAGTCATGTATTTTTTTAAGTCAGTCATAAATATATTTTCACGCACAAAAAATTTTGAAACAAGCCCGCTAATGTTCTTGAAGCAGTCATAATTTTTCAATGTATTTCAGCTGTATATCCAGTCACCTTTAATCCAGTATGTCCCTCAGTTTTTTATTACTTGAACTTAATGTAATTAACAACTAAATTGACTGCTCTTGAACATTAGCATTCGTGCCACAATGAAGGATTTGGGATGTCCTGAAACCCTCATTAATACCAAGATGTATCGTACTGACTATTAATCGTGAGCAAAGCCAATCCCTCACTCTTTTATAATGGCAAGAACGCAGTTTCATTCAAGAACGAAATACTGGGAACTAGATTAGCTACATGTTTTCAATTCAATGTAAACTATGTAACCGCGTTCTTATTTTTGCCTGCAATGAACCGAATTACTGTTGCCACAAATTGAGCCGCTACCACTTTTGCAATCATCGCTGGCAGTAATTTTTTCAGTACGTATTAATATAATTATAGCTAGTTAACTAATTTTAAATACATCACTTATGCGCATTTTTGAGCTAAAATGATACATCTTGGAGGACACGATTTCTTTTCAGGTGAAACGGGATCAAACCGCATGTACAGGTTGCCCGATCACTGGTACGTGCAACACAAAATTTGGAATTCTACTCTACGATGCCAAAAAGGTTTGTAATCATGGATTTTGGATAAATTTTAAATGCAGTTTAATTCATAGTCTTGTAGGTGTGTAGGTATGTACATCAGATAACATAGTTATCAGAATTATCTACATTTCTCGTCTTTGAACACTTCTGAATATTGATGTGATATTTAGAAATTAATTATTGAGCCAAAGTGTTGTTCAAGGAAACACCTCAATATCTAGTCACTAGTGACACAGTAATTAGCTGATACTGGGTTAAAAACAAATTATTATCGGGACAATATATTTTATCAATATCAACCTGATATCAGGAATTGAGTATTAAGCCAATGTTTTTGTGAGGAACACGTCATTATCAAGTCAATATTGATTCAATAATTGGTCGTTATTGGGTTGATGATAATATTGTTAATGGGCTAATATATTTTTCCAATATCAACCGAATTTTCCTGAATAAGGTATTGCCCCAATGTTCTTTGGAATATCCAGTCAATATTGAGACTGTATATTGGCTCAATAGTGTGTCAATAAATTTTGCTACCTGGGCCTTACTATAGTATGACAGATTAAGGGCCATCAGCCCAAATTTTCCTACGTAATAGTTTTAATATTTTTCTTACAAATCTGTCCTTTAATGCATTGAAAAATACATCCTTCGTCTCTCTAAATAGAACACCCACAATTCATATATGATCGTTTTTTTTTTGTCGTATACTTTTCCTTTAGAAAGACAATTTTCTTTAATTTCGGTAATAGATTATACCTATTAATTTTATGGTTCGGTAATTCTTTTACCTGCTTTCATCATAAGCTCTCACACGTATTATTACACACTGTATCAAAGTTTGTATATACGGCGTTTTGTCTGTTTTCTTGTTACTTCATATATAATTTGGGAACAGAAATTTCCTTGAAATTGTGAACTATTTTACCTCACTTCTTGTTCTTGCAATTTTTATCCATGTATCAACAAAATATTATTTCTATTAATTTTCCACGTGCTTATATCATAGATTATATCATAAGTACCATCAGGGAGCCGCAGCAACAGTAATAAAAACTAGCAGGAACCTTGGAAATTCCATGGACAATGTCATCAATAAGCTTGGTGGACCCGTGAAAAAATTCTGTCAACATTTCTTGGCAAATTTCAACATAACGTATTCTAAACTGACCTATCTTAACCCAACATATTCTAACCTATCTTGTCCTTACCTATGCTAACCAAATTTATCCTAACCTAACATATCTAAACCTATCCTATCATAACTTCACCTAACCTAACCAATACTGTCCTAACCTAACTTTAACCAATGTCATCGTTAGGCTAGCTGGACCCCTGGAAAAATTCGGTCAACATTACCTAACAAATTCTAATATAACATGTTTTAACCTAACCCATCCTAACATATACCAACACATCCTATCCTAAACAAAGCTATCCTGATAATCTGTCAAACACAAAAAACTGTGAACCCGTGAAAAATTTCTTCAATATTACCTAACCTATGCTAACCTAACCTAGCATATTCTAACCTATCCAATCCTAACCTAACCTATCTTATCCTAACTTATCTTATAAAGTAAAACTCAGGAATTTGGAATCCATGATACTGCAATCTCGGATGATGAGCGTTACGCACAAACTTAGATTTAAGCGTCTTAATATGTAGATTAAAGGGCAAGATAGCCACTTTAATCATTTAAGGACACGGTCTCCCCACGGTCCACGTGAAGATGCAAAAAATTAGTGATTTTCGGTTTTAAATTCATTTTATAGATAATTTTCTTGCACATCCTACGATACCATAGGCTAGTGTGTACGCACACCCGTGTGCCTCTCAGACGGGGGAGAGGGAGCACGGTGGTGCGAACTTGGCGTATGCCAATGGCAGGGTGACCTCTCCCTTCCCTAGATTATCGGGGTCATTTGTAAGCATTTCTTTGCGGGAATGGCAAGATAGTTCATTCATGGGCTAGCTCAAAGTGCTTTCGCACTCAAACGAAACATTCTAACACTCTGTTAAATTATGATGATGTAACTGACTGTTAGTTTTAAATCCGGTTGCTCTGAGTCATCAGCTAATTCCAGTAACTTGTTGTGTAAACATCTAATCGCCTCCTGCAGTTTTGATGGTACAGGAATGACAAATGTACCAATCGAAAGGGCTTGAAAAGAGCTACGAAGCAATACAGTTGAGGTGAAAAAAATAAGTTTGAAAATACAAAGGAATGTTTAAAAAAAAGCTCTTCTAAAACTTGCGTATATTATTTTCGATTTGGTTCATTTCCCTAAGTTATAAAGGCACAGAAATACCTAATTTATCAAAAAATAAAATTTGAATAGAGCTACAAAAGACAAAAGCAGTAGAGTTCGTTAAAAAAAAAAATCGCTCAAAAATTATGAATTTTGTTTAAAAAAATGGCTGTCGTGAAAACTTCTCTTTTTTACCTTTGAAGTGATTTTTCTCCCACAGTTTTGAAGGTGCAGGAATGGAAAACATATCAATCGGTAGCGGTTAAAACAAATTAAAGATCCGGCTCAACTGATTTTTGGGTTTCAATTCACATTGAAAATTATAAGTAAAATAATTCGAAAATAGAAAGCAGTGGTGAGTGTTAGGGAAAAAATTCTTAAGATTCAAATAAATCGAATTTTTGAAAAAATGTTGCACCGGATCTCTAGACAATACAATTTGCTACCTAGAACACATTTTGCCAGTTCTGTAACTTCAAAATTGGTGGAGAAAAATCATTTTCCGGAACACCTATTTTATGTTTTTGAAAAAAATCATACATCAGATGAATTTACGAAAAAAACACGAGTTCACAATACCATTGTCGCTTCATTTTACACCTATGTATCACGACACGAGTTTGGTGCCTCTCATTAATTTGCATTAACAAGGGAGACTAAATTCTAGGTTTGGAGGGATTGGCATACCTCCATGAAAATAGACAAGAAAACTACAGGCAACCCACATACACGAAAATACGAGCATGGAAATTCAATAATTACAGATATCTTGAACACAAATCACGACGGTACTCTCCTAGTGCAGAGAGTCACTTACAATCCGCGGTTTAGATTCTCCCTTTCTTACAAAGTGAAATCCATAGGTTAACGTTATGGCTTAGTACACAAAAATTTAACAATTTCGAAACCATATTAGAGGCAAGACCTACTACTACACATTGTGTAAAGTTGCTATACAATTCAAATCATTGATAACGTTGGATGAGGACTTACAATAGTTGATGCTGATTGTCACTCTAACAATTACCTAGTAGTTCTACCCTGATTAAAGACATCCTAATGATTGGTAATAATTGTAACTGAATTTGGCCGGCCAAATAACCCTTCTATAAATGTACGAGGAGTTCGTGGGCTCGAACTCAGGACTAGAGATCACCGCGCCAACACGCTATCGACTGCGCTACCGATCACCCTAAAAGGTGACCGAAGCACAACGAAAGCAATGTTTTGGCACAGTGAAAGCAGGCGCACTATCCTGACAGATATTTAATTCCCATATGTATCGAGAGCTCAAAGTCTAGTCACCCCCAGAAACAGTTAATTCTGGTACGGGAAGACACTGCTTCCACAAGGTTTTTTCAAGTGAAATAAATGTACGAGGAGTTCGTGGGCTCGAACTCAGTACTAGAGATCACCGCGCCAACACGCTATCGACTGCGCTATCGATCACCCTAAAAGGTGACCGAAGCACAACGAAAGCAATGTTTTGGCACAGTGAAAGCAGGCGCACTGTCCTGACAGATATTTAATTCCCATATGTATCGAAAGCTCAAAGTCTAGTCACCCCCAGAAACAGTTAATTCTGGAACTCCTCGTACATTTATTTCATTTGAAAAAACCTTGTGGAAGCAGTGTCTTCCGGTACCAGAATTAACTGTTTCTGGGGGTGACTAGACTTTGAGCTCTCGATACATATGGGAATTAAATATCTGTCAGGACAGTGCGCCTGCTTTCACTGTGCCAAAACATTGCTTTCGTTGTGCTTCGGTCACCTTTTAGGGTGATCGATAGCGCAGTCGATAGCGTGTTGGCGCGGTGATCTCTAGTCCTGAGTTCGAGCCCACGAACTCCTCGTACACTTATTTCATTTGAAAAAACCTTGTGGAAGCAGTGTCTTCCCGTACCAGAATTAACTGTTTCTGGGGGTGACTAGACTTTGAGCTCTCGACCCTTCTATAAGTTTAACTAAACACAGAATACATAACAGAAATGCAGCCCCGCCTACATTGCGTTTCTTCCAACAGTGCGTTTCACAATCATGCCTCCAGGCCACAAGTTCATTCCACTCGGACATCAGTTTATAATTTCGTGCAATTTGGAAAACATCAGTTCATTAAACGTGCGCTGACGACTGTGCGATTAATCATTCTGAAACTCCGTGCTCCGGTATTTCTTTCCCAGTCTCTTGACTTTCCCACCCTCCTGATATTTGATTTTCTTTTTCTTCAACCGACACGGTCTTGTTTTGATTTTTATTTTCCACCCCAAACGGTTTTTGACGCACAACTCTCTTACCCAATGAGCTACACATTAAATGTTTGTTAAGGGATGCCCTCTATTTCTTATCCGAACAATGACGCCTTCAGAAATTTCAGAAGTAATCGCCTAAACCCCTCCTACGTCCGATTTGGTTGTTTTATTGGTCACACTGACGCTCGAATTCTCCTCCACTTTGGATTCAGAGACCCTTTTGAGCCTGTTACGCTCAACTATTTCTTGTGTGTTTTTTAAGGCTGCGCGTTGGGGCTCCCCGCGGTCTTGACATCCTGTCGCAACGAGCGATCGTTGGCTTGTTTGCTGTTCGCATACCCTCAAGCTCAAGTGGTATACCATCTATCACCCTCTTGTGGTCGACCACTTTCACACACAACACTCTGCTTGCCCAGGTCTATCATAAAATCGCTGACCCACAACCCACACTAAGCACAACACATATCGCACTTCACACATCAGCACACAACGTTGGAAGTTTTATTAAGCGACACATTTCTCGCCTAAAAGAATATTAGTAAGTGGTACGTACAACACAACATTGCAACCTTGTAATATTTTCAAAACGACTTGCAACAATTCCCCCACAAAACATAATTTAGCTATCAATTTCTAAAAAAAATGATTTCCCCACAAAACACATCTCAAACACAAACACACAAGGACTCACATGGCATACAAGGCGGTGTTGATGCAACAAGAACGCACTGTTCGGAGATGTAAGTTTTATTACGCGCTAAAATTTCAACAAACGAATTTTTATAAAGTGCTACAAAACAACATTGCAAGCTTGTAATCATTTCAAAAACGAAGCAAAACTCAATTTAGTCACTAAAAAAGCACAATCTAGTCATTAATTCATTAAATTAAAAAATGATTCGTAACATATGGCAAAAACTCCGAAAAAACCGCGAAAACTGACAGACCTTTTTTTGGGTAGCCCGTGTCCTTAAGGTATACATTTTTGAATATAAACTAATTTCAAACGTTTCGGCCTCAGGCGTTTGGATCAGTGGTATGAATTCTGAAAGGGCACAATGGAAATATAAACTATTTTTAAAGAATATATCTAAAAACAAGTTTTAAAATTGCATTAATTGCGATTATCTATTTACTTTCACTGAAGGAAATGAACCATGATTGATGTTTAAAACAGGCTTGAGTTTAAAAATGTAGAACGACTCTAGAATGCGCATATTTGTATAAAACGGCGGTTTTGCTACGACCGAAAAATGATTAACGGAAACTAAGTTATTACACTCGTCAAAATGTTCTCGAACGACGGAAAATGGGGCTTTGAAAAAATTTAACCTTTTTTGAAGCTTCTGCAAGAATGCTCGCAAACTCGAGTGCGAAGAGAACGAGATATACATTCAATGTACTCTGATGCACAGCGTGCACTACTAAACTTATAATCAAGAGTAGCTTACATTCCGGCAGGAAACTTGTTTTAATAACTAAAAAACGATGATATTCAAAAGTTATTCACCAATACAGTGTTAAAGTCCACATCACTAAAATATTTTGAAAAAAGGTAGCAAATTCTTACTCTAACTTCTCAGACTGCGCACCAAAGTGAGGAAGTGATACATTTGCAGTGCTCTGAATTGGGTCGATGTTGTCAATTTCACTGTTGCTATAAAATTTAGAGAGGAACAATCGTGTTTTTGAATCTATGCAATTTTCGGAGTAGCCATTGTTCTCGAAGAAAAGCTGAGAAAGGCAAATTCTTGATGTGAGAAAGAGTAATCGGAATATATTTTAGTAGTTTTAAAGGCGTGTGATATCAACGTAGTAACACGATTAATCTTAAAAGAGCACGGACAAAAGCTGCAAAAACTTAGGCCTAGTCCTGAAAAACTCTTTTTCTATGAACAGTGCACTCTAATTTATCTGTTTTTTTTAATTATGCAGTTTTAAACGGATATTTTTCTATCTAGTTCAATTTCCAAGGTATATTTTATATTTTCATCTGTTATATCCAAATAATACAAGAATGATTGGGAGTGAGATGCTGCACAAAAGAGGAAGAACGTGTCCTCTATGTAACGTCGATAAAACACGTGCTTAAAAGCCTCGGGGGTGATCGACTGCCACTGAACTTCATTTTCACACATAGTATAAATATGCTTCCAAAAATTGGGCCCAAAGGCAGGCCCATTGCCATGCTTTCGCTCTGTCTAAAATATTTTGAATCAAACACAAAAAATAAATTGAGTACAGATAATTCAAAAAAGTTTTGGAAAGCCTTCAAGAGAGACCTGTGATTTTGTTGTAGGACTTCTGAATACTTTTCTTAGCGACACAACAATAGTCTCATGCTGGGGTATGTTAGTAAATAATGATTCTTTATCAAAGGAAGCCATAAAAACCTATCTGCATTGACATATTCTTTCAAATCTAAGACGAAAGTGTAGGTACTGTCAACAGTAAAATCGTTGGTAGAAAGAGGTGACAAAACAGGTGCTAAAAATTTTGCTAACAAAAAATTGCGAGCATTGTAGGACGCAAATATTGGACGGAGTTAGTACCTAATAGTAAAAACATAAAATCAGGTAATTAAATTTTTGGAATGCGGCAGAGAGTACTCGGTCCAGAACCCATGACATAAAGCTTATTATATATACATATAATTCTTCTCCAATGCAGATCAAGCCTTTCAGTTTGCGCAAAAAGTTACTGATTTTATCTTCTATACGAGTGGCTAATTTTTTTCATCGGCTTAATAACTTCAACAAACTTATTCGGATCAGGTAATGAAAGCTCATTAATGCTGTTTAAGTAAGTAGACCTGCAAATGAATTATTCCTCGTCCTTTGTTTGGTTTAGTTACAATGATGTCCTGGCTTTTTATCAACTTTTTTAAGAGAGTCATTTCAGATTTTGAAAGAAAAAACGGACGAAAAAACTTTGTACGGCTTGAAATCATAATAGTATTTAAAAGCAATTGTGAATTCTCTGACAGATGACGCACTATATGTCCAATACTCAATTGTGCGTACTCTGTCAGAGAATTCACTAAAATTTTTACGACGAACATTTTTAAGATTGTTAACTATTCTTTCAATAGATAAAAAAATTACAAAAATCCAGATGAAATATAGGCAAACAAAATTCTTGTCCAAACGCAGGTAAATATCCTAATCAAGGAGACAGGAACACAAAGCCAAAATTAAAAATACCCTGTGAGGATTCCTTTGGACCGACCTCCTCTTGAAACTTTTGCTCCGAAAATTCATAAACCTTATTCCACTACTAAGTACCAATTGCGTACAATATTTGCGCCCTACAATGCCCCCAGTTTTTCGTCAGCAAAATTTTTAGCACCTGTTTTGTCACCTCTCTACACCAATGATTTAACTGCGGGCAACTCTTACACTTTCTCTTGCACTTTCGTCTTAGATTTGAAAGAATATTTCGATGCAGAGAGGATTTTAATGGCTTCCTTTGATGTAGAATCATTATTTACTAACATACCTATGCGTGAGACTTTTGCTATTTCTGTAAGAAAACTTTTCCTAAATTTTCCAACAATAATCATAGGTCTCTCCCGACCGCTTTTCAAAACTATTTTAGAAATATTTATGCTCAATTCATTTTTTGCTTTTGATTCAAAATATTATGGACAGATGGAAGGCATGGCAATGGGCCTGCCTTTGAGCCCAACTTTCACAAACATATTAAACATATATGTGAAAATGAAGTTCAGTGGCTCTCGACCTGTCAAAGTCTTTTAAGCGTGTGTTTTATCGATGAAAAGTTCTTGCTATATTTGTGAACCATCCCACACACAATAATTATTCTTGGATTATGTGAGTAAAAAATTTGTATATATATAAATATTTACCACGGAAATCGAACATGATTGAAAATTTTCATTTTTAATATGCCTAATTCATAAATCAGATAAATTCGAGCGCACTGTTTATAGAAAAATGAGTTTTTCAGGACCAGGCCTAAATTTTTACAGCTTTAGTCCTTGGTATTTTTTAAAATGAATAGTGTTACAACGTTGATATCACGCACCTTTAAAACTAATAAAATATTTACCAATTTCTCTCTTTCACACCAAGAATTTTTGACTTTCTGACCTTTTTTCAAATACAATGGCTACTCCGTAAATTGCATATTTTCAAAAAATACGTTTGTTTCTCTTTATATTTTCTACCAACAGATCTGAAGTTGAGAACATCGACCCCATTCATAGGACTGCATATGTATCACTTCCTTACTATGGTGCGCAGTCTCAGAAGTTAAAGAAAGAATTTGCTGCCGTTTATTCAAAATATTTACGTGGTGTGGGCTTTAAAACTGCATTCGGGAATAACTTTAGAATATCTTAGTTTTTTAATTATGAAGATAAGCTTCCTGTCGGACTCTAAGCTACTCTTGTTTATAAGTTTAGTTGTGCATGTTGTGCATCAGAGTACATTGGATACATATCTGGTGGTGAAATGTCCTGTATAATAATACTAATAATGGATGTATATCTCGTACTCTTTGCACTCGAGTTTGCGAACATTCTTGTAGCAGCTTCAGAACAGGTTAAATTTTGTCAAAGCCCCATTTTCCGCCGTTCAAGAACATTCTAATGAGTATAATAACTAGTTTCCATTAATCAATATTCGGTCTTAGCAAAACCGCAGTTTCATATGGATATGCGCATTCCAGAGTCCATATACATTTATAAACTTAAGCGGATTTTAAATATCACTCTTGGTTCATTTCCTTTAGCCATGGTAAATAGATAATCACTATTTACTTAATTATACAAGTTGTTTTTATATGTGTCATTCTAAAATAGTTTTATTTTCCTTTGTACCTTTTTAGACCTCTCACCACCGATGATGGCCTGTGACCGAAACGTTTTAAATTTAGTTTTATTCATATATACTTTAAATGAATAAATGAATATAGTAGATTATTTTATGTAGAACCCATGAAGGACTTATTTACAAAATCTCTATCGAATAAAAGTTGCGGGTATAATAAATTTACATGTCCAATAAACTGATTCAAATTTTCTCCATTTTTCACTTCTAATATTTTACGGGTACTGTTTTTAATTACTTTTTGGGGCACTCAGGAGAAACCTTTTATCGATAGCCCTTGATTTGGGGCTAATTTTTAGGGTGCGTTATTTTTATTCAAAATTACCCGTGTTTCTCATATCCGGAAAAATAAATGCACAGTAAATAAATGTCTTATACGTGATAAATATCATTTAAGGGAAAAAGTTTTGGATTCACATTTTCTCTAATGTTTTTAATAAATGGAACTTTATTTTCCTTTTACTCTCCGGCAAGTATATATCGTTTTTTCAAGACAGACCTGTGAACATTTTTAAGATTCAACGTACTATATGACAAATTACGCTGGGGAACAATACTGTACTTTTTGTCAGTTACATTCATTTTGAAACCAGTTCCACCTCGATGTTTATTTTGATGCAAGCTTTGTTGCACTCCGTGGAGGAGACAGTGTCCGTCAGCTAAAATTAGGGTGTTGTGCAAATAGGGTAATGATGGTGAGGGTAATGTGCAAGTCATCATGTATGTTTGCAGCACGCGTGCAAATTTGGTTCGATTCAAACCTTTCGTTTTGAGTTTGGTCGGCGGTCGGGGGCTATGCAGAGGCTAGAGATTTGTTTGGGAGTCGTTTTCTATTGCAGTGACTGATTACGTGAATGTACACTTGATCATTTTTGAAAAGAGGCTCGACGAGTTTTTTCTAATTAGTTAGTTGTATAATTACTATTTTTAATTATTTAATTTTCACGGGAATGATTTTGAATATGTTTATTTGATTGTGTTTTACTGTGTTACGATAGGTCTTAAGAGGCAATTTTTATTTTCTGTCTAATTTCCTGTTCCTGAGTAGTTATCAGAAAGTCAATGATTGATTGATTGAGATGAAGAGCATGCCAGTAACTACTTGTGTCCGTTGAAAGTTACTCAAATTTGTTGTTCGTACTTACATTATTACAGTCTGAAATCGAGTTGGGGACAGGCTTATGTTTATTCACGTTCATTAAGCTGTGCATGGGTGAGTTGCGGAAAGCTCTGCTTGATGGGGCTTACAACACAGGGCTTGGGGTCGAGGGGTTAGTGTTGACCTGTTCACTAATGTGCGCAGGCAGATTTCATTTTCAGAACTTAAGGTTACATTCCGTAGACTTTCAATTCCACTGGAGTGATCCACAATTCTGCTTGTTGTATGACATTTGTTGAAATGAGGGCAATATGATACGATAAGTTGCAATGTAGATTTCATTGCGAGTTGTTCAAGAAAGGAATATTTTTCTTCCGGGGTGCGAGGCCTTTGAAAATTATTAATGAATCATGCTCAAATCCGAGGTTTTGTACATATTGTGGATGTTTATATTGGTCAAAATACATTCTTCATCCATCTTTATCTCACTTCCTCAACGCTCTCTGCAATTTTCCTATTCAGTCATCACTGGCTCACGTAGGCAGATCCACTTGAATCTATCTTTGACTCGCTTCACTAATTAAAGTTCATTGAATCCTGCCTCGCGTTCATCACCCACACTATCTTCAGTATTTGAAGTAACACGTAACTACAGCGCCCTGAAATAGCAGTGCTCAAAATGACGAATAGGTCGATCAATCAAATTTTAAGTTATGTTTGTGCCTTACATTTTCTGTTTGAGGTAATGATTTTAGCAATGCACTTGCGCCGTAGTTATTTACTAATAACGTAATGTTTAACGATTGAATCGAAATCTTTCATTTCATCATATTGAGAACAAAATTTCGTCACAGAATTATTTTATTGTGTAAAAATGTATTGGTGAAAAACTATTTGCTTAAAAAATGTTCGACAAAATACTGACGTAGAAAAAGAGTTCAATTTATTTTCTCGAATAGGTAGAAATTAAAAAGTCAATGGGTGGCTAGGAATTAGATGAAAGGCTAATGAAGGTCGACCTACAATTCTCTTAGGTATCCCAGTACGGGACTTGGTCACGTTCCCACTTCTTATTGCTCCAGGTAAGAAGAGTCGTTCTGCCGTATTGTTGCATGGGGGAAAGGATGAGGGCCGTAGTGAGGTACAATTTAATCACAGTTGTAATTTCTCTTGATCAAAATAGGCACAGTTTGATAAACGCTTTTTGAGGTTATGTGAAAGACATGGACATCTTTACTCACTCATCTTGTTACAGGAAAACATTAACACTAGAAAGGCCGTCCGGTCATTTTGACCGGAATTCAGAATTTACGAATTTATTACACGGCCATTATTTGGTGCTATGTGTCAAAATTTTTTTACTTTTAATAATATGGTGTAATGTATATTTCTGTAAAATATTAGGCTTCTACAAATAATTTATCACACTCAAGCTAGGTATCATACCTAGAAAGGCCGTCCGGTCAAAATGACCGGACATGTAGTATTAGTGGATAGCGAGTGCATACGAGATGCAAGGTCGCTCCTACTAGAGGTCGCTGCGCTCAGCATAATGTTTTGAAAGAATGTCCTGGCCCAACTACCATTCTAAAACTGGAAAATACGCCTGACAGCACGTTCAGCTCATTTATAGTTTGCTCATTGACAATTTCATCATTGAACATATTAGACAATGTACTGGTTATGAAGATCAAACTAAACTTTCAAATCCAATTTGGAAAGTTTCAACGATGGAAATGTACGCATTACTTGCTGTCATGTGAAAAAATATACAGTGATATCGCTCAAAAAAAATGTAACACTTTTGCTGCTACTCGATCTCTCTAAAGCATTCGACAGCGTCGAACATGATCTACTCCTACGAAAAATACTAACTTAGGAGTCGATACGCAGTGGTTTAATAGTTACCAATCAAATCGGTCTCATGCAGTCCTCTTGAATAAAAAGTTGTCCCCATTCCTTCAAAATAGCTTTGGTGTCCCTCAAGGATCAATTCTGGGCCCGCTATTTTTTTCAATTTTCATTAACGATTTCCCTCCAATGCCTTCTAACACACGAATCTCCATGTATGGAGATGATGTCCAAATTGCAATGACAAGCTCTGTAGCAGCAATACCACAGACGAAAAAAGAAGCTGAAGCTCTATTGATCAGCCTCAAGTCATGGTATGACCAAAATGGTCTCAAGCTAAACGCGAGTAAAACACAATTCATTATCTTTGGGTCAAAGCATTCAATAAACAACATTTGAAATCTAGATCTAACTCTTGCGGTTGGGAATGATAAAATTCACCCATCAGAAAAAGTAAAAAATTTAGGTATTTGGTTCGATAGAAACATGTCCTTCAAATCCCACGTTGATAAAACCTGCAACGCAATTCACGGGACTTTACTGTTTTTTAATCGTATAAAAAGTGTGCTTGACGAAGAATCTAGATTGTTGGCCGTTCAATCTTTGGCCTTATCACGTATTGACTACTGTAGCCTGGTTTGGGGAGATATATCGAAACATCTTCTGAAACACCTACAAAAATGCATTAATTTTGCAGCAAAGGTTGTATGCAACGGTAAATTAAAAAAGAATGACCACGTAACACCTCTCCTGAATAAACTAGGCTGGGCTTCGATTCGGGAAAGGTTTCTGGCGCACAAAGCCCAATACGTTTTCTCCTCTTAATATCTTCCTCATAGCAGTGCTGAAATAGTGGAATTCCACTCCCCTACCGTCACCAACCAAAAGCCGAACAGGAGACGTGATGTCTCAATCAAATACCGTTCATCTAACATCGGGCAGAAAGCTCTGTCAGTATCAGGCGCCTTACTGTGGAACAGACTCCCCCAGAGCATCAAAACCCCTCAAACACTAAGAGAATTCTAAACTAAAAAGGCTCTCTATCTTGCGTCAACACAATAAGTGTGAACTGCAGTACGTGCTGGAAAAGAAGTCAGGAATTTGTATTGCTAGTTATCTTCTCTCTCGCTACATTATACAACAATCGAGACAGATTTATAATGTGCACATGCAATATGTCTGCCCGTACACGAGTATTAAGTACATGTATGTACGCACATGTACAGCACGTATGTGCGTATATGTGTATATATGAGTGTGGATATATGTGTATGTATGTGCGTGTCTGTATGTTTAGAACATATTCCCCTCCTAAAATGTTCATGTTGATCTTGTGTGACAGAGTGTCGTCCCCTACACTCTTTTAGTATGCTTCGGCCACACCATTTTAGGTTGTTTTGACTTTCTCGTTTTGCCCCAGCAATGTTGATAATGTTACGGTTGGCATTGTACAACGATCCTCCTCATCTATTTTGAATCCGGTGAACTTTTCTGTGCCAAAGCTAGTAGCATACGAAATTTAAATTTTTCTGTTTATGTAAAATCTTTCACTGTATCCGTACCAGTTATTTTAGCTTACTGGTTGATACAAAACAGTGTAAAATTGCCTCTAATATCAATCTCGCAGTCCAAGAAGCAAATTAATTTGGATCTACCCGTTTTACTTTCAACCTTAATCCCTCATTTCACTAGTTCCAACGTTCGTAAGCTCAAATTTCAATATGGAAGTGCGTCAACTAGAGTGTTCTTAGCAACGCATCACATGCACAATGTTTTCTTGACCACTTGAAATAAAATCCAGTGTTAAAATCAGACCAACACAACGGAGGGAATGCATTTTTCTACGTACTTTTCTCCCAACCATTTGTTTCAAAACTTAACCGATGTAAATATTACGATCCTCATGTGTTTGATATCAAGTCATGGTCTTTATTTTAAGAAATTCGAAAGCACTTTTCGCTCACATTGAAGCATTTTGAACATGCGAAGTAGTTCATTGGCAATTTCTTACTTTCCTGCGCTCGTGTGTGCATTGGTGTTCCAGCTATGTAGCAAGTATTATGGACTAGTGATCCCATAACGCGCTCCCTAACATGAGTATTTTCAGCTATGTGTCACAGGGATTTTGTGTTCTTAGTGACTCACATTCATTTTGCATTTCCAAACCCAAATTAATTACCGCAAAGAAAGAGAGGATTCTAAATGTGAGGGTATTTTAGTAACTACTTTCTCTACTTCGGTCTTATTGAAACATTTAAAAAAGGCCTCGGATTCGACGAATGTCATAACTTCAAGGAACATCATTTTAATCTTCTTATTCTAGTCTCAAATTGCTGTCGTAAGCTTTGTGTGGTAAACTCTTCTTACCTTTTTATTCTCGTGAATACACTACGACAACACTAATTTTAGATAGTTAACTTTTGTCCGGTTCCACCTATGTTTAAAATATTACAGCTAGCAATGTAAAACAATACTTCTCATGTCTTTGACTCCGATGAACACTTTGCGCCAGTACTATTAGCGTAAGTAAGAAATATCATAAATATTTACTGTTTTGTTACAGTGAATATTATCGTTGGGACACCTTACATAGGGATGAAGGACCGGATGTGTGTTTTCACCGGGCGTGGTGTATAGACAATTGTGAGGCGAAACCAAATGTAGAGGCATGACCGGATGCGGGGCATCACCGGAAGAGAAGGTGAAGTGTTCCCGTATGGGCGAAAGGAATTTTTGGATTTTGGAGTTGATAATTTATTAGAAAAATAATAAGCTTCAAATCCATTTCCGGGCACCACAAATGAAGTACTACTAATTGTGGAAAAACGACCTTCATTCCACTACATTGAACCAACAGTTGTGATGCTCATTATAGTCGACAGGAATAAGTAAGATCAATATTAGAATGACTTAGCGAACGTAAAAGAAAATAAATTCTCACTTTCTTGCAAAAATCCAGGAATTGAAACTTAGAAATTGAAATACAGAAACTGAAACTAAGCGCCGCACTTCAAATGCAAACGATCCTTTTATACATATAATTGTTTATTTTTTATTAACTTGTGCTTCTCTCTAAATCTTGTGTCGACAATTTTCATGTGTATTACGATAACCATGTATGAATAGCAATTAAGCATCTAAATCTCTTGTTTAAACACTTAACATGGGTATTACGATAACCATGTATAAATAAAAATTAAATGTCTCTAAGCTAAGGTATTTGAATTCATTTTTCGCTTTTATTTCAATACTTGTGCGCACTAATGAAAGTGTTTTTTCAAATGAGTGTCGCGAGGATTGTGTTCTTTTAGTTCAAAATCAGATTAGGCAAGGAAAGAAACTCATTTCTGTTGTACTTTTCTGTCAATCATTTTTGTCTCAACATTCTACACGGGTATTACGATACCAATGTGTTATAATCAGTAAAGGATGTCAATGTTAAGGTGTTTTAAAAATCAATGTATCGACATTTCACGTTTGTACTTTATTGGAAATAAAATGTTTTTCTTTTCTTTCTTTTCTTTTCTGTACGCTCGTGGAGTGCTAGCAAAGGGACAGCCAATTGATATGGCATGGTCAAAGAAATGGGGTCCTCCTATTATTGCTGAGTTGATGCCTCGAAATAGGAATGGAAACAGACGAAAATGGAACGAACATCAGAAAAAATGAAAACAGACAAATATGAGCTATTTTCAATTGTATGGAACCGTTTTCTTGAAAAATATAAAGTTATGTACAGGCCAAATGAAAATATAACAATAGATGAGCAGCTTTTCGTGACTAAAGCCAGGTATGTTCACCCAGTACATTGCTAGTCAGCCTGACAAATTTGGCGTCAAGTTTTGGTTTGCTGTTGATGCAAAACTAAGTATCTGTTGAATGGATTCTCTTATATGGGAAAAGACCCTCATCGCAATTCAAATGAATCCTTGTCTGGTCACGTTGTAATGACCCTCACGGAGCCTGTTCTGAATTCTGGGTGAAATGTAACTAATGACAACTTTTAACATCTATAAACTTGCTGTCAGACTGGAAGAAAAGAAAACAATTGGAACGGTAAATCGAGTAAGGAGAAAAATTCCAACAAAAATTAAAAGCTGCGAGGAACCTAGTTTTTTTCAAAAGTACTGCAATCCAACAAAGCTACTTTGACTCTATGCCAAGGAAAACCTTCTAAAAATTTCCTCGTGCCTAGTACTCTGCACAGAAATGTTTCAATTCTAGATGGACAAAATAAGATCCCTGAATCCATTGCCTTGTACAATGACACAAAATTTGGAGTTGACAATATTGACCAAATTGCCAGATTGTGTTCAACAAAGGCTGCTTCTCGCTGTTGGCCATTGCAGTGCTTGTGCAATGTTTTAGATTTGGCTGCAATCAATGTCTTCGTATTATACAAAACAGGTATAGACGTTAGGATTAGCCGCACAGATTTTTTTTTACTCCTATTATGAAAATTCTGCAAAATGAAAAACCAAATGTTGAAGTAAAAACAAGTGGTGAAGTAGAGGATCGTGCAATTCAAGAGTTTGACATTCCCGATTGTTCGAATTCCAAGAACAGAACAGATTGTCAAATAAAACAACTCAAGGGTTTTTGCCGCAACAAGACGAAGTAAACTTGTAATAAGTGCAAGAAATATCTTTGTGGAAAACGCGCTGCTCATAAGAACATCGTTATGGTTTGTAAAGAGTGCAGTAAGCGATGATAGTTTCATTTTCCATTTAAGTTTATTTGAATGCTTTTTATTTCTTAGATACGTTTAGTTTTATTGCCAAGCAATTAGTGAGTACAATGTTAAGAATATTTAAGTGCTTCATGAAACTCCACAATTTTAAAATGTAATAATATTGAATGAAGGTTATAAGAATATATAAATAAATAAGTCTCCAACACTATATCATTATATTACTTTGATATTCAACCGT
Source organism: Morinoia aosen (assembly GCA_030386875.1). NCBI lineage: Eukaryota > Metazoa > Arthropoda > Malacostraca > Amphipoda > Talitridae > Morinoia > Morinoia aosen. The sequence goes on from CM059559.1 coordinate 71,844,143, forward strand.
GGTATTCTGCTCAAAAAATTGCGGTGAATTTAATGTCATTCATTTTACCATGGTAAATCCTAGTTTCATTGTTCCGGTCAAAATGACCGGACGGCCCATGAAGGTATGAGGGTGTGCGCGGCCGTTCTAGTGTTAAGGTGCGAAGTTAATTACAAGTTTAAATTCAGAGTATCACTTATAATTTTAGATGACTTCTGGGTTATTGTAAATCGTTCTAATTCTTATCAGTTATTGCTCTCAATTGCAGTGTTTCTAATAATACTATTTTCCAGATGAAGCTTCTTCATGATTGTCGAATCATCGTGAAATTAATTTACGTTCTCTGGTATGCGAAGGCTAAAAAATTGTTCGCTCAGTTTCAGGAAATTAAGGTTTTCGCGCAGCAAAAGATCAACTGCGATACTACAACCCTTTACGGGTTCATTCAAAGCAAATTGATGGCAGTTATTGTTATAGCTTTTTTGGGAGTTAAGGACTAACCCATGATGAGAAAAGTATTTAATCTGAGCACGTGAAACTTTAGTTTAAATTTTGAAAAGCATGTTTCGAAAAATTTCCTTCTTTGTATTAGTCAGAGCAAATCAGGAAAAGAAATATCCTACTGACCTAAATGATTAGCATTGAATAATGCTCATGTCTCTTGTTTACAACTAAAATGGTAAAAACAATAGTGTTTTAAACTCGTAAAATATCAAAATGAATAACTTTAAGAACCCTCATAAAATGCATTCATGCCTATTGTTACCTCGTTATATGATATTAATGTCAAGTACCGTTTCCGCTCGCTGTATGAATGTTGGTGCTCTTACGGCCACAACTGTGGCTGTATTGGTGCCCAGAGACCATTTAACTGGAAAGTCAGACCGATCACTGGACTTTGTCGGTCACTCAAAAGCATGATGCAGCTGTGTATAATACCAAGGAAAGTGCAAGTTTGAATATAACTTGAAAAAAACAAATTTACGCTGACTCGCGTTCAGCACATAGTTAATAATAATTGCATTGAAAGAATTTCTTGCGTCGTTCGCGTCATGATCAAAAATAGCATTTAATTCCAAATGGTCGATTTGAGGATGAATATGGTTGAAGTTTCATTTGCTTCAAACGTTACTCATGGATTACGATTTTAAAAATAATACCCACTGCACAAAGAATTAGAACCATGCATGCCGGCCACATAAGGATTCATTTCACCAATATGTTAAGTGGTTAATTAAGAGCACTGTAATGCAGTCTTCACTCCTGCTATGCAGTTACTATTGTAGAGTAACAGCACTCGGGTACTTGCCAATATTACAATTCTTTCACCAACGAGTCAGTCTCAATTTCTGAAAGAAGAACCTGATTCAAATCCAATAGGTTAATTTTCCCCTTATTATCAAGAAGCTAACTCGCTGTTCGTCCTTTGTCCCGAAATTATCATGTTTTTGCTGCTTGTCCGCCATCTCAACGGCTTTATCTCGTATAGATTTCAGAGCTTTCTCTTACGTGGACCTCTCTTCATCTCTTTCATGAAGCTCATGCGATTATTTGCATTACCCGCCTCGCCTCTCTGATGCATGTCATTCATTCGGTCAGATATTCTGTTCGCCAGATACTATTTAAATCTCAGGTAATGATGGAATGATACGTGATAAATTGTCAGACAATTCTCCAACAAACAATTCTCCAAACCCCGCTATATTAATTACCTGAAAAAACACGTAATTTCTTAGAAACGGATTCATAATGGCTCTCCTAATTATATAATACGACAGTGTACGTTTTAAGTTTAAGGAGTATCGGCTTAAGCTCTCTCATACGCTTCTTAATTGTATTCTCGACCTTTAACAGCCTTAATTGCTTCAGAAACTTGGTTTATAAAAATTACGAAAAATAAACTCCAGAAGATTTTCAAATTAAATTGTTTACCATACTCGTGAAAATAATGAATGTTATGTCAAACCTGAAACAATGCCATTAAGTTCAGATGGTTGACGAATAATAGTGACATCTTTGCACAATTGTAAAAAAAAACGAGTTACTTGCTGCAATGATTAAAAAAACATAAATCCACTCTATTTGCATCCAAGATCACAGTAACAAAAGCAACCAAGATGCTTTTATTTAATGCAGAAAATTTTTTTCCTGTTGGAAATTATATCCCAATTACCAAAATCTTTTGCCGGTCACTCCCTATGGAACTGAACTCTTCTTGCAGAGAACAGAGTAAGTGTTCTGTGTTAAGAAAGGGCTGCTTTCCAGCTTGTCGTCGTCCCTCACCATGCTGCCGGCGTGCGTATCATGAAAGCTGATGAAATCATCGACATCGAAGGCGCAGTCGGCCACTTCGGAACGATCCGCCCACCGGAGCGGTCCAGCCTCTGCCTTGCTCACAGCCCACGCAGCGGTAATCCAGGCGTACTTCGCAGCGAGGGGAGAATCCGTAATACCTGCCAAATGAAGCCAGCATAAGCGCATAAATCTCACTGGTGGCTACTATTCCACTGCTGAAGCCGCACCGATTTTCTCATGAAGACATCAGAGTGGAATGTTTCAAAGTCTTCCATAGATAAAATATTCAATTTAGAATAAGGAACACATAGTTCTCACCTCAATTTTCGTTTCTTCAAAATTTAACAAACCTATTACATAAGTTCTTTTTTTCATTAAGTCGAACCCTTGAATATTACCTTCAGGTATGACGTTTAATAGTAAAAATTCTTTCAACGCAGAGGGTGTTCATAATTTTTATGTAAATTTACTATTGTTACTAAAATGTTTTTAATGTATTAATGTGTACACAATCTAAGGTACAATCATCGAACCATTTAAGAGTAGTACAGGAAAAATAACTGATGTGAATGAAAATGTTGGGCTATACATCAGTTTCATTTAAAAAGTGTAGTGAATCTTCGAGGCAAGTCTACCTCATGCTCGACAACAGCTCTGAATTTTTAACTTAATTGCACAATTTAGGAAAAAATTCTTATAATATACATCAGAAATCTCTTCGTTAAAGCTAAAAATCAAGCGTCAGTAATATTTGAAAGCTTAACCTCAATAGACATTTAACTTATCGCATATAATTAAAAACAAGGCGTACGCGTGAGGCATACCTAGGCGGTAGTCTCGTTACTGTACACCAGTTGCCTCGAGCTTTGATGAAACTGTCGACTGTTGGCCACATTGGAGTGGTAGGTCTCTAAAAACAGATTGAGCCCGACTTCTGTAAAACAAGGCTTTCAAAAACAGAGAAATCCGAAAAAGCATGCCACTTGAACGGTCGTGGAGCTTGCAAGTGATGCAATCATCAAAATTGTGTAAGTAAAATACATTCACAATGATATACATTTCTATCGGCGCTTCAAAAAGTTTTCGGCGCATGATACTTCATATATGTATTTGAGTGACAGCAGAACAATTGCGCTCTTTAGTTAAATAAAGTTTAGCAAATATGAAGTTTTATGTTATAGTTAGACAAAGTCAAATTTAAGAGTATTCAAATTTCATTCGCAGTGATTGGAAGTATAGTTGTTAACGTCATAACCGCGTGTGCACGACACCTGTCGGCAACCAGAGGTAGTAGTAGTCCGACGGAGCTCATTTTACCTACTTTCCCAATCTTAAACATTTAAACTGACGGGTGCATTGCAGTTGAATGAAGTTAATAGCCTGCTTTGTTTTGTGCTGAAAGCAAGCCAACATGATAATAAATGAAATTTCCTCACGCTCGAAAATTATGCTTGCCGAAAGATTGCTTGCCTCTGTACTAATATGAACACACGTCACTGTGCTCGGTAAAGCAAGACTGCCAAATCAGTTGTCGCTCATCGTTTGTTTTAAAATATTTTAAAAATATCTCATTACCATGCAATAAGCTGAACTACCTTAGTAAATCAGTTAACATTAGGGCAATGATTCCTGAGACAAAAATGGGATATCCGAGGTAATGTTTCTATGTGCCCAAGACTGCATAAATTTTCAAATTTGTTGCGCAGCAAGTATTTTTGAACGAGAAAATAAAACAAGCATTCAGAGGTGAAGCGATATTAAATTTAATTTTAAACTTTGTTATAGAGTGATCTAGTTTATTTTACGTTAAAATCGTAAAAAATACCTTTTCATACCATATCTGATAATGCCATGCGGGTAGTTTTCCAGTACTATGGAGTTGACCGAAATGACTTGGAAATTTCCTGACATGAAGGACAATTTAAGCAATGATATTCAAAACGGCCGAGGGCCGCAACCTCGTTCAGGGGGCCGCAACCGCACCTTCAACAGTTAACTCTATTAATCATGTAGATAAGGCCGCGAAGAGTGGTCTGCGGCAGCGCCGCTTTCTGGAAATGAGACAGATGAAATTCAAGAGTTAGATATGAGATTAGAGTTAGAAATGAGATGAGTTAAGTAACCTGCGACAGCCCGCACGGCATCTGCACGCTCCTGTCGCGTCTTGATGATGAGGGGCTCCCCAGCCTCACCATCACACATCCTCCTCTGGTTCTGCCAGGTGCCGTTCTTAGTTTTTGCAGCGGTTATGAAAATGGGAGCCTTGGGAGGGATGGGATCACACGAGGAACGATCTGTTGAACAAGGTATAATGAATCGCAGCTCGTTTCTATAATTGCAAATGTTTGGTCTAGTTCACGATCGCAATACTTAAAATCTAACAAAAATAATTTTACAAACAAACGTGACGCTGATTCGCTGCATTCAAATGGCTCTAAAAACTGTGTAATGAATATTGTTTTTCTGATTAGTTTCGGATAAAGATTGTCGTACTGAAAATTAAATACTTTCCGATGAAACGGATTTGACTGCTCAACAGCACAAGGATTTTCAACTATAACTATGCATTGATCGGCTGGAAACGGTTATTGATTGTCTATTGCATATTAGAAGGAGATTTGTTGAGTCCTAAGTTTCTGATTCGCTACGAGTAATCTTTTTATTTTATGAGCCTAAGCTGGACAGAATATGATGTAAGGAAAGTGACTATAAACTAAATTCAGACAGAAAACTAAAGACAGCTTCAAGAAAGTTCTACAGTGATAAACTTGAAAATATTATTGGATTCAACGTCATACATTCAACATAAAAGCTGCATTTGAAAAGGTCATTACCTATCACGTCATTTAGCCATGAGTACTAATGATCTTTTTATGACATTTTCACGTGCCTTTGTAGAAATCAATCGAAATTTTACACAAGATCTTTTCAAACAATAGCCCTTTTTTAAATTAAGATAGGCAGCCATTCAAACGTTTTTTTGGAAATCTATCACCGAAATTTTTACAGCGAGTTCAATAAGGGTGCAAAATAATGTAACACGTTTAAATCGCTAGATTCTAAATTTCTAAGCCACGTACAATTACGAAATTTGGACTACACATAATAAGTGTATAAAAAGGTTAGTGATATTTCAAAAGCCCACAAATATTATTCAGAAAAGATATATAGGAACATGAATAATAAATACGTGAACAAAAGTTTACAATACCCAACTTTTTCTCGATATTATACATTAAAATTATTGTACGATTGTTCCAAAATATTCTAATACATTCTTCTATTGGCAACCGAATTTTCGTCAGCATTTGTGTCAATAACGTGCCATTGGTACAGCATCTCTCGTTCTGAAAGGTCGTAAGCATGGGTACGAATGAGGACATCAGCCAAGAGCTTCGGGAACGTATTGTGGAGCTCCACAACGAAGATTTGGGATATCAGGGAGCTATAACCCGTAAGTTGAAATGCCGGAATACGACTTTCAGCAAGCCTCAAACTGGCAGTCCGCCGAAGATTAACTACCGTGCTGTTCGAAAATTGGTCCGGACAGTGGTGCATAGACCTCAAACTATGGCATGTGAGATCGAAGCCCGCAAACACACGATCAGTAGGGCATTACGCCGTGAAGGTCTTTGCTCTCGCTCCCCTCATATAACACATCTTCTCCACAAACGTCACGTCAAGGCTAGGCTGAAGTATGCCAACGATTGTATGGTCGTAGTATGCCAACGAACAAGCCAGAGGCGTTTTGGAACTCAGTACTGTAGTCAGATAAAATCAAAATGGAACTATTTGAGACAAACAGCTAAACCATGATTGGAGGCAACAAAACGAAGAGTCTAAACCGAAGTGCACCATACACACTGTTAAGTTTGGAGTTGGCTCAATCGTGGTGAGGGGATGTTTCAGCTAATCAAGGGTAGGTAAATTTCACATCATTGAAGGAACCATGAATGACAGAATCTATCGTGAAATATTGGAAGAGCAACTCCTACCTTTAGCTCGTTTGCTAAAATTGAAACGTGGATGAACCTTCCAACAAGACAACGATCCAAAGCATCTTGTAAACAAAACCAATGAATGGTTGATGATGAAGAAGATAAACATTTCAGTATGATCAAGTCAATCCCCGGACATGAATCCTATTGAAAATTTGTGGAGCTAATTTAAATTGAAAATTCAAAAGTGAGATCCCAATAACATCACTGAACTCAAAGAAAGGTGCATTGAAGAATGGAATAAGATTACACCCGAAACTTGTGAAAGGCTGGTATGGAATCACTCTAAACGTCCTGAAGCCATAATTAATAATGACGGCTTTGCAACAAAGTACTGATGTATGTATATTGTAAATTGAGTTGTTTGTCACCTTTAAATTTATGGTTTCCTTGATGTTAAAGTTGGGTTAAGTTACGTTAGCCGAGTTTTATTACAATTAATTTTTATTTTTTTGAATTTTTTTTGTCACAGGCCAAAACAAATCTCTAGGACCTTCCAAGAACTGGAGAAGCAGGTCACAGAGATTGATTATATATGTTTGGAAAGTAGATAAATTACATTATAGATGAATATAATTCAGCAAGGGTACCTTCGCTCATTAAAAATTCATTCATACTGCCCAAAACATCAATTCGGTATTCATACAACAATTACATTTTTTACTTTTCTCCTGGAAAAAATTTTTCCCCTAAACAAGAGGTGACAGATAACTCACGATTACCTTGAAATTTTTGTAAACTTTTGTTCACGTATTTATTACACCTGTTCCTATACATTTTTTTGAATTGAATATTTGTGGTTTGTTAGATATATTATTATTCCATTAGTAAAATTTTTAAATATAGCCGAATTTTTGCAATTGTACGGGGTTTAGAAATGTGGAATCCGGCGATTCCACAACGTGTTGTTGTGGGGCAAGTAAGAAATGCTATGTAGAGATGCGGGAAACCCCAATGCTACAGAATTAAACCTGATCATTTTAGTGAGTAAAAGAAATTAACTAACTCAGGCTTAGTAGATATTTCAGCTTCGCATAGTTTGAATTGCTGACCTCAAAGCAACTATGACCTCAGTCATTAAAAACGCTCACCAGTGACAGGTGACTGAGATCAGTCATAGGAATGGCGCGCCAGTGACGGAGGACTGATCTCCTCAGTCATAACAAACTGGTTGGGCTCTTCTTCCGTCATAGCTATGTTTTTGTTCTGAGTCATACCTAATGAGCTTGAGTACATTTTGTACCAACTTTAGTACAATTGTACTGATCTGAAACTACCCTAACCTCAACGCAGCGTGCTATTGGCCTACCAGAGTACCAGTACCCATCAAGATGTTACGGAAGCGCGGTCTTGACGAAGAGGAAATTCGGCAGCTGCTCGAAACGTTCGAGAGTGATGATGAGGTGTTTGATGTGGACGATAGTGATGGTGAAATTAGGCAGAACGAAAATAATTTAGTTCAAGATTTTGAGCATGATAATGAAGGAATGAGCTGTGCTATCGGTGATTTTGCAGCTAGTGATGAAGGAAGTGATTCTGAAGAAAACATTGCAACCCCGAAACGATGTAAAACTGACTTTCACTGGAAGAACATCACCGGCACTGTTGGGAACGAAAGGAGAGTTGAAGAGTTTAGTGAGGAAAATAAAGTGCTTATTTGTACTAGTGAGAAAAAGCTTTCATACGGTGAGCTATTTCGTGAAGTCTTTCCTGATAAGCTGTTTGAACTTATGGTGAGTGGAACAAATGAATATGCTGAGAACTTTTTAGCACAGAAAGAAACAAGTAATTGTTCACGATATAAGCAGTGGTATCCTGTGACAGTAGATGAAATGAAATCGTTTGTTGGGATGCTTCTCTTGATGGGAATTGTTCAAAAGCCATAAATAAATTCGTATTGCAGTACAGATGAATATGTTGCGACACCAGTGTTTTCTGCTATCATGAAACGAGACAGGTTTTGCAACATCCTGAGTATTTTGCATTTTTCCAGCAATTCTGTTGATGTTTCCAGTGCTAATCCTCGCTTGAAAAAATTAAATTCTTTTCTAGAAGTGCTGAATGATGTTCTCCTTGAAAAATATTACCCAACGCAAAATCTAAGTTTGGATGAAACCTTGCTTCTGTGGAAAGGAAGACTTCTGTTTCGTCAATACATAAAGTCGAAACGATCAAGGTTTGGAATAAAAATATTCAAACTAGTTGACGCAAATGGTGTAACTATGAACACAGAAATATACACAGGCACGATGAGCAAAAAAGATGATTTCTCAAAGACTGAAACAGTCGTAGTAAACATGATGGAGAAGTACATTGGAAAAGGACATCATGTGTTCACGGATAATTATTACACGTCACCAAAACTCTATCAGTTTCTGAAAGATAATAAAACAAGTGCTACTGGAACGATTAGAAAAAATAGGGTTGGTCTTCCCGTTGAAATGCGCGGCCTGAAATTAGCAAAAGGACAGAAGCAAGCGTTTGAGAGCAGTGGTCTTCTTACACTAGTTTATTCTGATAAGCGAGATGTGTTTATGCTGTCTAATGCCCATTCTAATACTGATACTACTGGTACTCGAAGATCAAAAGGCGGTTCTATTCGTGTTCAAATTCCAAGTTGCATCGACGATTATAATATGAACATGGGTTTCGTAGATAAGACTGACCAAGTGCTCCATTACTACACTATTAGCAGAAGAACTATCAAGTGGTACAAAAAATTGGCAGCTCATTTGATCCAAGTTCGTGTCCTAGATGCTTTGGGCATTTATAATTTTATTTACAAAGCAAAAATGACGTATCTTGAGTTCTCTATGAACATGATAAAGGAATTAACTTCTACGTTTGACGCAAATACTTTGAAAAAAACTGTAAAACCTCGGCTAATGGGAAGACATTTTCCCGAGTACGTCACCTCCGCGAAAAGTAAAAATCCCACCAAAAGATGACGTGTATGTTATCAACATGGTATCCGGAAACAATCACGATATCAATGCAAAAGTTGCGAAGACCGTCCTGGGCTATGTGTTATTCCCTGCTTTGAAATTTACCACCAAGAACTCAACTTTTAAGGTGAGGTTTAAAATTATTTAAATTATTAATAGCATTCAAATTATATTAGGCATCATTCGAATTCCATGTAATATTATGTGTGTATTTGACATTAAATTTTTATTACTTCTTCGAATGTTCTACAGTAGAATATGTGCATTAATTCCACTTCACCGTAACACAGCGCATTACTGCTATACTTGGCGCGCGCGCTCTCGTCATGAGGGTGCACACTAGCCGCGCACTGCTGACGCTATACCGTCCCGCAGCGAAAGGGTCCTTAAACGGTCTATCGTTTAAGCTCGGAAATGCGGGAGGACAAAATGTTGCAGTGTGTTATTCTCTATAACAGTAAAGTTACCACACGGGTTTTTTGAAAATTAGTCGATTGAGACTCGAAAACGCAAAAGGAGTTGTCTGCTACCTTGAAAACATTTTCAAAGATGTACACATGTTGAAAATGGTTGAATACAAGCGAGTAATACGGCATTTACATGTTCTACGGACGTAGTAAGACAGTTTTGAAACACCCTCTGGCGATTCCAGCTGTCTATTTGCTTTCTTTGCTAGTTACAAACGGAATATAAGTTGCCAGATTACTCGCATAGATTTTGTACGCTGCAATGCGCACTCTGAATAACAATTTGTTGAGAGCAGGAGCACACGACTGCAATAAAATTACTTACGCATTTCAGTTATGTACAATAAATTAAATGGCCAATATCCAAAAATAATATTCATCTATATGGAACTCCGATCGTAGGTTAATAAACTCTATTTCAAAATAAACACGTACAAAGAAGAAATTGTGCCATGCCAGGACAAAGGAACTACCCTTCACCAAAAAAACACAAAACCAGTAATGAAATTAAACTACATTACGCATCTCTGAATAGTTGGAAGCAATAGTGCGACAACCCAACAATTAACACGTTTTCTGCGAAGGGACCCACCGGTGGGTCCCCTAAATTTCTGTGTTGCTGCGAAAGGATTCACCGGTGGGTCCCTGATGATAAGTAGGACAAATACATCTATTAGAAATGCCTGATCCAGTCTCAAAATGCACTGTTTAAGTGCTTCAAAGTTATATTGGAAGGTTAATAAAGCACAGTAATTGAAAGAAAAACTAAGGTTGATTTTTTAAGAAGTGGATTAGTTCCTTTGAAAAAATGTTTTCAAAACATCATCTTAGAATAGATCTTGATGCTTTTTTCCATTTATCCAACATGTTTTGAAGCAAAGCATGAAACGAAGAGGTAAGGGGACCCATCATAGAGCCACAATAGGTTGATACTTTTCTTGCTTTACGTTTGGCGGCTTTATAGTCCTCATTTTTAGAGTTCGTCTCGTAGCATCCTCTGCAACGCTTTCTTTTCTTCCTCTTTTGACCTTCAGCTTCTTGGAGTGAGGGTACAGATGGTCCTGATTTGTGTGAAATGCTTCTACCAGGCCTGTTTGGCTCCTTGTTTGTCGCACGCGTGAAAGAGAGAATAAGCGATTCCTTGAAACTGCGCATTGAATTTTTTTATCAGCGTAATAACTGTTGTACAGCACCCACGCATTTACTACGGAAGTACCAGTTAGTAGCTCGATGGCTACCTTTTTGTACCACTTTCGAGACTTTCTGAGAGGGGAATAATATGAAGACATTTGATCCGATATGTCAACACTTTTTTTACATGCATTATAGTCCAAGACACTTTGGGGTTTCTTTGTTGGAATACCTGTTTTCGTAAATTTTCCAGTGGCAATTAGCGTGTCATCGTGTTCGGGGACCGTCGATATTGTCAAAACATTTCTTTTCTTTCCAATTGAAAACTTTCACTCCTTTTTGACTTTCCATGCCACTTATTTCACCTCTTTTCAGCTTGGCATTTGTTCCAGCTTTTGGAAAATTCTTCCTGTTGAGTCGCACTGTACCACACATATAAGTTTTTCTGTGAAGCAAATATTCGGCCAAGAAGTTGGAACAATAGCAGTTGTCAGCAAACAATGTAGTTCCCATATCTTGGACTTTTCAACCAGTCTAACTACGAGAGATTCAGTAAAACTTAGTATAGGATTTGCTACTACAGACCCACAATATAACTCTAGATTTAGAGTATAGCCATCAGGAGGACAAAGTTTGAAAAGCTTGCAGCCATATTTGTGGCTGTTTCCAGGTATATATTGCCGGAATACAACGCGTCCCCTGAAAGGTACTATGCTCTCGTCGATCACAACATTAGGTCCTGGTGTATACATGGTTTGTTATTGTGCTACTACCATGTTGAGCAGTTTTTTTATTTTACAATCTTTCCCAACATTTACTTCTTCATCGTTGGAAAAGTGAAGCATTTGCAACAACAATTGAAAGCGGTCTCTAGTCATCGTGTTTGGAACTAGATTGTTTCGATAAAGACTCATTTTTGGCCAATAGAGTTGTAAATTTTTCAATTTCTTCATTAGTAATAGGTACCCATTGAACTAATTTTGATCTTCAGGTTACAATCTTTGAAGCCATTGTTTGTTCGGCGTACCGATTAGCCTCCTGTACAATCATGTCGGCAATTTCAGCAGTTTTTATTTGTTTATAAAACTCAATTGGAAAAACATTTCCATCTTCATCTGACGCTGACACTTTCACTTTTAGCTCTTCCCTGCCAGTGAATTCAACCTCTCGATTTTTCTTAGTAGTTTCCTTCCATTCTGTGGCATGCAAATGTTCATTGTTGATTTCCTCAGTGTCATGCAAATGTTCATAATTGATTTCCTCAGTATCAATGTTATTGTCTTCTTCAGTTGTATCTCCATTTGATGTGGTACTGTCAGTATCTGAAGAGTAAGTTTGAAAATCTAGGCCTTCTTCACCCATCTGCGAAGGGTCTTCTGTGTATGAACTCGAGCTAACTTGAGTGTCACGTTGCGTTCTTCCTTGAAAACGACTAGTTTGCATGGCGTAGGCTGTAAAATAATAAGAATAAATGTAAAATACAGTAAATAAAATTGTAGAAAACGAAAAACGGCAAAAAATACCATGATTCCTCAGGGGATTCACCGGTGGGCCCCTTCGTATTATAACCAGAAGGTCTCATGGCTAATGCGAAGGGCACCACCAGTGGGTCCCGCCTTTTCTTACCTCAGACAACAGTAATCAACCAGAGTAACGCACATACAACCTTTCAAGCAGGGTTGCGGAGTCGGAGTCGGAGTCGGGAGTCGGAGTCGCCGGAGTCGGATGTTTTAGGGTGGAGTCGGAGTCGGAGTCGGAGTCGCTTCGCTGAAGTGTGGTGGAGTCGGAGTCGGAGTCGGAGTCGCTACTCTGAAGTGTGATGGAGTCGGAGTCGGAGTCGGAGTCGCTTTTCCGAATGTGGTGGAGTCGGAGTCGGAGTCGGAGTCGTTCATTCGGATGTGGTAGAGTCGTGGTTGGAGTCGCTATTTTTTGGTGTCTTCGATTCTAATTTTTGCTAAAAATTATTTATAATTCTTTAAATCCAAGAGTAAACAAAACAGAGTTAGAATAATTTGCTGAAAAATCTAAAAAATACGCAATGTTTTTGTTGATTATTTTGTTCTAAGTTTGAAACAGCGTATTTATACCTATGACCTAATACCGTCATGTTATCTAGTCATTGAGGGTTTGCACATATATATATGAGAAACCTTCGAGAGCGAAATATAATTTTTGTACTCAGCATTGATGTATATTTTGTAGTTAAAAGCAGGAATTGGTAATTGAAAGCATCGCAAACTCATTCTGTATATTTCTGTTTTATTCATTTCTCCTTCAATTAATACATAGGAGCTGGAAAATAGAAGTAAATGTGATGCAAGTTACTTGTAGAACATTTCAGCTGATGCAATACATTGTACTCACATAAGGAGTGGTAACTCTGTACGCTCTTAATGATGCATTGATTGATAAAGACTAGTCTTTGCAGAAACTTAAAGTTATGTTGTGATCATAAATTTTTCTAGTCTTTAGGTTATGATTCATTGCCAATGAGTAGTCTTTGCCAAAACCTGAAGCTATGGTCTGGTACACAAAGACTTCTAGTTTTCAGGTTATGTTATCAAAATTGATATGGCTTTCTTGTCTTTAGGTCAAGTTAACATGTATTAATAATAAAAATTTCTGCTCATATCCAAAGTTATTCCTTGAATGTTGTTTGGTTCTTTCAGAGTTATATTGTATTTCACTATATCATCATCATGTTTAATTTTTATCGTCGTATCACTCACCAGTTTCTAAGTAACCATACGCTGAAATGGAGAATTTTATAATTATGTTGATACAATTTCAAAAACTGAAATAGTGTTGGTTTTGTAGCATTATATAATTAATTATTTCTTGTTAAGGAAGATTTGAAAATGTTGTAAGGTTATCAATATCGGCATTGAGACACTCGAAAAGATTTAAATACAATGTAAACGAGCTGCAATGAAAATAATTACACACACTAGCAAAAACTTCACTTACAGTCACACACATATTATACCTGAAAGTAATGCTCTATCTCAGCTGCAATGGCTGTTGCATTTATGCGATAGGACAAATTCTCTTGCTGGAAACGTTTCAAATTGCTTCAAAAAACACGAAATGAGAAGAACATGGGCGCTTATTAAAATAACAAAGTGTCAAATACAAAGTAAAATGTTAGACGAAAATATGAGATAGTATCATATTACACGCAGAGAAGCTAAAAATGACTTTTATTCGTAAAAAAACGTTTCGAAAATGTCAGGCCCCTGCGACGAAAGCAGAACAACTTTTGCCTATTCTAGCCGAAATGTAACATAGAGTTAAGCAATAATATAACACCTTTTCTGCATTGTTACCCTGCATAGTGTAGGTACAGAGAAGAAAAGGCAGTCTGCAAATCTGGCCTACCTTATGTACACGTATATCATAATTTTGGGGATTTGAAGCATAGTCATTGAATTAGCTATCATAATTTCACTGAATTAGTGCACACTTGGTTATAAAAAACTGTTGATATATACATATCTATGCTTCTCAGTGAAGACAGTGCCTACATTACCTACTCAGAAAACACTTGTCAGTAATATACAGGTTGTTTCAGATTCAGAATAAGAGGCAAAAAATTGCACACCACGTGGAATATTTCCAAATAAAAACTTTTTCTTCTATGAAATTTTCCGAAGAAAGAGACATTGAGATATTAGCCGTTTATTGTTTTAAAGGATGAAATTTAATAACTAAATTACTCGCAATATTTATTTTGAATTTACGTTGATCGGGTGAAATGTTCTAGTTGCATGTTCTCCTAGATCTCCTGACATGACTCAACTCGATTTCAATTTTTGGGGACACGTGAAGAGCCTTGTCTATGCTACACTCATTGAGTCTGAGGAAGATTTTGTGGACAGAATTGCAGTGGCTGCAGGTGAGATACCTTAATGCCAGACGTGTTTCCTAATATCTGGCAGCCGTTAAGGCTAACATTCGAAAAGTGCATAGATGTAGGTGGAACACATTTTGAATAATTCTTTTAAAGTAAATTCAGAATAAATATCGCGAGAAATTGTGCCATCAAATTTTGTCCTTAAAAACAATAAACAGCTAATACCTCCCAACCCCGATTTTTTGGGGGAAAATTTCATAGGACAAAAAGTGTTTAGTGTGTTCTCCGTGGTACAGTGGTTAAGGGATCGGGCTCGTATGTTGGAGTCGCGGGTTTGTATCCCGGCGTTGGCGCGGAGATTTTCCCCGTTGGGTATAAGGGAAAGCTCAAGCATAATACCCTACTCAACCCAGGTGTCGGAAATGGGTACCGGCTTTACGGGGGAACCGTCATGGTGTCCTATATATAGGGTTAGTTATAAGACATTTGAAAAACCAATGCTAGGGTCATATGTATCAGGCTTGATTGGAAATAAAGCATCCCAAAGATGCCGATGTTTACCTTTAACCTTTATTTGGCCATTTTCTACTTGATGTGCAATTTTGTACCTCGTGTTCTGAAACACTCGGTATACATAATTCTGTACACGACTCGTCATAAATGACGGGATTCGATATTGTCTGTATAGAAATCTTCCAGATGTGGATCATAAAGAAATAATTCCATCCTAATAGCACCCGCGATTAAAATATTCTAGTACTTGTGCACTGGTGAAACTCGCATCACAGATACTGTCATTGCATCTTTGAGAGCGTGAAAGGGAGACAGACCAACCAACAAAGACGAACAGCCAATTTTATTTGTTCAATGAAATTTCCCGTTGATAATCTTCCGTATTTTTGATGGTGGCTTTGTGGAAGAAAAAGTTTTCTTCAGTTGGTCTCTCTTAGTTCACAGACAAGAATTTGAAACTGTTGGAATTAGATATTTTTGTTCTTTGTTTTTTGTTTAGCAGCTTCATCTTTTCTTTTCGTTTTTTGTGTTTAAATTTAACTTTCTATAATTGAGCATGTTTGCGCTTCTAGCAGACCTGCATTAACCTTATATAGCTTTAATTAACATTACTTGTGACACTTTGGCGTTCACTCATTAAATTATCTTTGAGCTTGCTCTGCTTGGGCAGCATGTCGTCCTTTTAATAAAAGTGGGTCTGGTAACTCTAACTTATTTCTCTTGCGTAAAAAGCAGTCTCTTTCTGCAACTTGAACTCCTCGACCCGGCTCTTGCAGCCTCCTGAATAGGCACTTATTATTCAAGGTAATTAATTGTCAAATAATTTTTAAAATCTTAGTGCTATATGCAATCTTGCAATAAGATACGATATTCAGCTAGTCGGCGACAAGACATCTTAAAACTCTGTATCTCTTTACTCAGAATGCCTCTAAAATTTCCTATCGGAGTACCGTGCTGATGACCGGCCGCGTCCATTGGATGTCTTCTATTTTTAGCGAGTTTCGTTTTAAAAACTAACCTTACGTTAAAAAAGATTTTCGGTCTACATTTTAAAGGAATTTAGTAATAAAAATATTATAGAGGACGCTGCTATGCGTACTGTTGGAATCCTCAAGATACGCCTAACTTGGGTACGGTTTCTCTTTTTGCGCATCTCGGGAAACGACTTGCTGTCGTTCCCTTGAAGTTCTTCTGTATTTGAAATAAATGTTCGAACAGTCGCCCTTAAGTTTTAAACCCTAAAACTCCATTGTATTAACATAGGAGAAATTACGCTCACGAAATAGCTAAACCTATTTATTTATTTGTTTAAAGGAGACACTTGACCTTTTACAGTATAAAAACAATCAATACTATACTGGGTGTCTCACAAAAATGTCCCGGACATTTAAATTGATTATATCTCCGCTTTAAATTAACATATTTTAATTGTCTTTTATTTACAATTTAGTCAATTTTGTTTCCTTTTCAAATAATTTAAGTTTTTGAAAATCAGTTGAATAACCACTTTAAGATGATCAATTTACAGAAAGGGGTAGAAAAATTGTTCAAAGGGAAAGTTTTAAAAACAACACTGGTGTTCTTCTTCATTCCTCAATACCTACCGTTAAGAATAATTTCATAACGATGTATCCTACATACCACCAAGTATTTAAACCCTCTGAGAGGTTTTAAGTGTTCTCAATAATATTGTTTCAAGAACTGATAGAAAACGGTAGAATAATGAGTAAAACTCTTCGTTCAATGGTGGCAAGAAGTAATACTTGCCTGGAGAGAAATGTAGGGTATGTCGAAGGATACTAAATTACTTTATTTATTTGAACGTTATTCAAGGTAATGATTTGTTACTCTTTAAAATATTTGTTTGTTCAGTTCTATGGAAAGTACAAAATAAGGAAGAATATCAATATTATTTTAAAAATTTTTCCTCTGAAAAATTATTTTTTCTACCCCTTTCAGTAAATTGAACATTGTAAAGTGGTTATTCAACCGATTTTCAAAAATTTTATTTAATCGAAAAGGAAACAAAATTTACTACATTGTGAAAAAAGTCAGTTCAAATATGTTAATTTAAAGCTTAGATATAATTAGATAAAAATCGAGGACATTTTAATGGGACACCCGGTATTATAAAAAGCCAGGGGTCCGTCAATTTATAAATAAGTATACAGTATGTTCTCGTGCGTAATTTCCCCTATGTCATTACAATGGGAATCTGCTTGCTTGGACAGTATCCTAAATACCATTGAAATATTATGAAAAACCTGGCATCTGCTCACTTGTGTTTATAAGTAAAAAACATTGCGTGAAAATCGAATCTACTGTCAAGAAAATGCGGCTTAGCGCATTTAAATGCTTCAAAGGTATGGCAATTTTTTTTAAAACTTCTTGCGAACAATAATTTAAATTATAATGCACAGTTGTTGCTTGCTTGGTTGTTGTGTGCGTCTGTGACGTTCTTAAAGATGCTTAATGACCATATCTGTGATACGAGTTTTACCAGTGCAAAAGTACGCGAATACTGTATTTTAATCGCGGGTGCTATTAGGATGGATATATTTGTTGGCCATTTTTATCTTGAGATTTTTTTAAAACGATACCATTGAATCCCGTCATTTTTGACCAATTTGTACACTAGTATCTTGATTATTAACAATCTGTAGTCAATTTAAAAGTCTTTCGCTAATAAAGAATATAACGAACACATGCACTGGTTTCAACACCTGCAACCGTTTACTACTAAGAATGACTGTCGTGTGTTTATTTATACGTTTTGTGTCACGCTGTTAAGAATAATTGATAGGAAGAAATTAGCACTGGCGGTCTTGGTTTCAGTTCACGGTCAATTAATACACTCATTTTCGTTGTGCAAGGGCTCTATAATAAGTCATTTTCAAAACAATTAGAGCGATCCAGAGCCTTATATACTCAAGTTTGTTTGTGAATACCGAGTTCGGCGGGGTATTGTATATTGCAATATGCTGTACTGTACATTACAATATACTGTATTACAATGTACTGTATTGCATATTACAATATACATACACAATTTCGCAGTTGCTTTAAGTAATGCAGAATTTCTGTATCTTGGATACGACACGAATGGCTATAACAACTTCTCTTGCGGCTCAAAAATACTGTGTTCTGAGTGTTTATTACTCTAATAAGAAAATTAAGTTACCTTTGGAATAAGCTGAAAGCACGGAAACTCCACTCAAACGAAAATTTGTTGGAGAAAGGTATTGAATCTTGTCATTTTTGACGGTCCGTGTACACTAGTTAAGAAATAAAACATTCATCTTATATATTTTGAATAGGTGAAGTTGGAGTCACAAAATTGTGAATAGGCGGAGTCGGTGTTGGAGTCGCCAAATTCTGGAAAAATGGAGTCGGAGTCGGAGTCGGAGTCGCCAAATTCTGAAAAGGTGGAGTCGGAGTCGGAGTCGGAGTCGCCAAATTCTGAAAAGGTGGAGTCGGAGTCGGAGTCGGAGTCGCCAAATTCTGGAAAGGTGGAGTCGGAGTCGGAGTCGGAGTCGCCAAATTCTGGAAAGGTGGAGTCGGAGTCGGAGTCGGAGTCGCAAATTTATTCCTCCGACTCCGCAACCCTGCTTTCAAGGCAGTGCACCGCGTGCTAAACTTACTCGTACTGGCAATATCGGCGACTGTCACAATATTTCCAAAAAATGCTTCTATTTTGTCCATGTACAGCCACAGCTCGTGCCTGTCGGTTGTGTTCTAAACTATTTTAAAGACAGCGATGGCAAAAACATGGAAAATAAAGTTGCATATTTAAAAATTCGTACTCCGTGCGTGCTTGGCAAACCGTGTAAAGTTCCGTCAAATATGAGCTAGTGAAATAAGCAGTTGTAGTTTAACACGTTTCCGGCGATTCTTGGAAACAGGATTTCCCCTTCTCGCTCACGGCGATGCATTCATTAATTTCATTTAACGATATCTTCAGACTTCAGTGCTGAAGTGGCCCACTTCAGCACTGAAGTCTGAAGATATGGTCAAATGGTTCTCGGGTAATGGTTCTCGTCCATTTGAAGGTAATGCGGGTATTGTTTTGTGATCCATGTATCGCTGCATAAAAACAAATGCTTCATATCTGTCAGCACGGACGCTACATCCAGTTTCAAAAGCAATCTGAGTTTTTTGGCTGTACTCTAACATGAACATTTTCAAAAATTCCACTATTTCGACAGAATGCTTGGCATGAATAAAACAGGGTAGCCTCGAGCTTTCACGAATCCATATCTTATATTGCGATAGTCAATGCAATCTGCAAGTTATCAGCAAGTTTATGCCAGAAAGGCTGCGGTACGATTTTGTACTCTATTGTCACCTAACTCAAGGAAGACTCTCTCATTTCTAATACAGTCATTTACCAAGTTGCCAAGCTGGAAACGTTTTTCATAAAATATTATTCAGGAACACTTGTCTTGCCATGGTGTCGCGAGGTATGTACTGTATTGTCTCAGTCCCGCTTTGATGGCGTCAAATTTCTTATTCGAAAACGAACAAGCGGATGCTTGAGTAAAAACGACCAACTCGACGGTAATTGCATGTGTGATTTAGTGTTCTAAAATATTAATCATATAATCATTTTCAATGTTGCATCAAACTTTCGGTGCGGGCTCGATAAGTTGAGTTATTGCTGAACAATGACTCCCACTGCGCATTTGAATAGAACTCTTGCTAAATTTTTATATTTTTCCCGAAGAGATTGGGAAAGTATGTTCGTGGAAATTACACGTTTCCTGTTTGTAAAGAGTGAAATTTGTATTCTTGAAGAATAAACTTATTTGCCGCTGAAACTTTACATAGCTGTTTAAAGTAGTAAAATTCTAATTCTCTTTAAAACATTCACGATCACTTTTTATTCATTTTTAAACCAGGTATTGATTTATGAAGTTTAGAGACTAAGATTGATTTCAAATGTCATGAAGCATTGGCAACTGTTCAGTTTGTTCACACGAACGCGTAATGTTACACGAGAAAACTTCCCGCGACGAGTACGTATCCTTGTTGACTAGCTGCTGTGCATCACCTTCATCACTTTTGTAATTACACCATTTCTGAGGTATCCATAGAGTTGCAGTATGTAGCTAATTGATATAATTCATAGGATAGTTTGTAGAGTAATAAAATCCGTCGGTAGGTTAATGGATATTTCAGGATGAAATTATAGAAGTATTCAAAGTAAAATTGTACAAAATATTATGCTTAACACTTTGACTGCGACGTGCGCCATATACGGTACACGTAATGATGGCCCAAATTGCGACGTGCGCCATATATGGTACACTCGTTAAACAATATACCTTTATAAAAATTTCCTACATGACGTAAACCAGGGTCATCTCCTTATGGAGGCATGATGGAATACTGAGAAAAAAAGGTCATAAAAACAAATAATGTTATAACTTTCATCAGGGAAATATAAGTAGTACAAATCAAACACAAGCTGCTCAGTGTGTATGAACATAAAAATGCATGATTAAACCATAAGACGAAAGATGAAACAAAAAGACATTACACTATTCCAATTTTAGAACACGTATTCCTGGCTCATGTATGAAGTATTTTAGATGAAAATATGAACACGTACTGGACTCGTGTAAGCCCACCTAAACTCGAGGCGAATGTTGCAATGAGAAGCAAGATACACAGAGAAATGGATTTCCATCACAGGAGTTACACATGGTATTTACTCTCTTAGCTGTTCGTCTCGCTTCTGAACTACCTTCGTTGTTAGCGTTAATATCATAGCAGGACCTGCAGCGTCTGCTTGTTTTGGTTTTTGGCTCTTCAGCTTCAAGTAGAGCATGGCGGGAAAGCACGCCTCCAATATCGACACGCTTTGGTCCTGGAAACATTACTTCATTCATTTTTCCTATAATGAGGGACATCACTAGACATTCTTTGAATTCGGTCATACCCATTGTATTTTATGGACTATAAAACTGATTGCACAGTGCCCAGGCATTTGTTACAGCAGTTCCGGTCAACAACCCAATGGCCAATTTACGGTACCACTTCGTGCTTCTTCTGAGTGCAGTATTGAAAGATGCCATCTGTTCTGATTTATGAACTCCCATTTTAGCTGTATTGTTTCCAGTGCGCTTTGTGGCTTGATTAATTCAGTACCATGTCGGTTCTTTTTCCCTGAGGGTAGTAGATTGCCTGAATGTTCGGCACAGTAGAAAATTTTAACACGTTCCTTTTATCTTTCCAGTTGCAAACTTTCATTCCTTTGCTGTTCATCAAACCTGCGATTTCTCCTATCTTCAGCTTGGCCTTAGTAATAGAGCGAGGCAATTTTTTCCTGTTTGCTCGCACAGTTCCGTAGAAGTACGTTTTTTCCTGTAAGAGTTTTTCGGCCAAGAGAACAGACGAATTAAAATTATCTGCATAAATAGTTAATCCCTGCTGAAGAAGAGGCCTTGAAAGCTCAAGGACAACAGACTCTGAATGCTGAAATGTTGGTTCTTTGGCAATGTTGCCTGAATATACAAGAAAGTTCCATGTGTGCGCATTGGGTGTGCAGAGCTTACAAACTTTTATTCAATATTTATGAGCGTTTCCAGGAACGTATTGTCCAATGATTACTCTCCCCCTGAAAGGCATTAGAGACTCGTCAATAACAACACTTGATTCCGGAGTGTACACTGACCTGCAGCTCTGAGCAAGACTGTTAATAAGTGGCTGGATTTTATACAACCTGATTTGCCGATCAAACACTTCATCGTCATGAAAGTGAAGCATATTCAGTAGAAACTGGAATCTGTCTCTGGTCATGTGACTTCGAATGAAATAATAATTGTATATTTTCTTTTTGGACCAGTAGTGCTCAATTTTTGGTGCTCGAAAAAGACAAATGCATATAACAATCCCAAGAAACTTTCTCATTTCATGTGCTTCTCTGGGTATCCATTTTGCTAGCCTTGATTTCCTTGTCACTGCCTTTGACTGAAGAGTTTGAGTGGCGTACCGATTTGTTTCATTCACAATAGAATCTATAGTTTTATCAGTAACGAAGAGCGAATATAAATCCAAAGGCAATACCGAATTACTCTCCGCTTGGCGTTGCTTGCTTCAACAGCTGCTCTTATCCAGAAAACCAGAAAAATCGCTGCGAAGCAACAATTGGAGTCCACGAATTGTTTGCATGTTCTTCTGAGTTATCAATTTCTCTATCATTATCTTTATTTTCGCTTACAATATAAACTGGCAATTCGCTTGCAGAACTCGCTGAAAAATTTTCTTCTGATGAATTTCGATTCCAGTCGCTACTTGATGAACTGCAGATAGAGGAGGAATCGTCCTCATATTGTCAATGGCACCGAGCACCGTGAAACGAAGCAGGATCCATGGGTCTGCAAAATGAAAAGGAGTCAATACGGTGCCTGCCTACACTACTAATATACATGAAGATAACTTGGATCTATATATAAAAACTTATATTGTGGTGATTTTTCACAAGTCAGCTAAATCACGCCGGGTAGCTTATGTGGCGCACGATGCTCCCTATGTATGTATACAAGTTTACTTACAGGCAACATTAGCCACTATTGGTACACGAACACCGTGACGCTATATGGTGCACGATGACCACGAAGATATGAGTTATTATTCTGATCAACATTCACCAATTGAGGCTCACTGTTTTTATGTCAGAATCGTATAGAACTCACCGTTAGTAAAGGCGCGTCCAGACCTACACTCATGTTGTCGAGTCGATACGCACGTCCATGGACTCTGATGACACTCAAATTATTGTCGGTTTGTCCACACCTATGATGTGTTGTTGATCTCAGTGCGCTGCAGTCTCTGGTCGTGATAAGGTGCGCTCTTCATTAACTGGCGTCAATGAAGTGCAAAAAGCTTATGAAAGCAGCGCTTGTGTGTTGTATTGCTGCAGCATCCTTGAAAATATTACGGAAGTATAAAAAGAAGATTTGGACGAAGAAATGGCTACAAAGAAGACCAATTAAAAGTAGTTATGAGCATATTTTCAAGGAACTGCGAGCAGAGTCCCAAAGTGACTTTCAAAATTACATGAGGATGAAGCCTGAGCTATTTTCTTTGTTGCTGAGAAAAATTGAACTCAGTATATCTCGGAGTGACACAGTTCTGAGGGAAAGTATCTCTGCTGGGCAGAGGTTAGAAGCAACTCTACGCTTTTTGGCCACAGGGAATACGTATACTTCTTTTCAATATTCGACAAGAATATCGAAACAAAGCCTGTCACTGATAATTCCAGAAACATGCGAAGCTATCTACCAGTCACTAAAAGGAGAATATATGAAGGTGAGTAGCTGCTATGAGGCTAATAAGACAATGCAGTGTGCTACATTATATTATAGAAAAAATCAGCACAAAAATATATTTTACAATTGAGTTTCCTGTATATATAAAAATACTTTCCATTCATAAACAAAATAACCTTCGTATAAATTACTTTGATTATTTAACATGAACTTTGCATCCGTATAAAAATAGATTTTCCGATTAAATGTAATAGTATCTTGATAATAACCCAACGAAATTAATCCTAATAAATTAAATGAATGCCATTATAAATTCAAAGCCTCCTTTTCAACACATCATAAGCAAATTCAGTATGCTATAATATATTATAAGAAAATTAGCGCAAAATATATTTGATTACTGAGTTTTTGTTTGAATATAAGAAAACATATTAAATTGATGAAAAAACTTCATATCAATTACTTCGATTACATGAAATAAACACTGCATTCACTTGAATATATATTTTCTTATTAAATGAATTAAAACCTAAATAATGAATGAAAAATATGAATCATAACAAATGAAACATGACTTGTAAATTTATAGCCTCCATTTCAATATAATAAAGATACTATAAGATACATATTTAACTCAAACATGTTATAGTCTTCATGCATTGCTGACACATTCTTGAAATGTAAGAATGTCGTCTTATCGTTATTAGTCCTTCGTTAGTTTATGCGACAGCGTTAGTTCTCCCGAGGAACCATAAAAAATAATGTCACTCATCAACTTTTTTGCAATTCGGCTATTACTTTCATTCTTTTTTTTTAGTTCAGAACTGATATAACGACCATATATTTCACAAGGATCGTCCTCTTCCTTTTCCAACGATGTTAACTTGTTCACAGCCGTTTGAAGGAGCATGCATTCATCATTACTTTTCTTCCTTTTCTTTGTGATGGGTGGGCGGATATTTGGTTCACCACTCGCAGAAGAGGGAGGACGAGTACTTGGTCCTGATGACGAAATCATAGTAGCTTCTCCAACTCCTTCTATTTCTAACAAGTCTTGATCAGTTCCAAGTGTACTTTGAATTTCTGTCATTTCTATATTTTCCTGTCCAGCGAGATCTAGAAGATCTTGTGATACCAGTAAAAAACATGAACCACTATCTACTTGTCTACAATTCATTAAAAAAATTTATGAGATCAATAGTTATAATAATGATGATAATACAGTAACGTTTTGTATACACTATTAGGGATAGTTTATCTCTACAACGCTTTTTTAATATGTAAAGTGTCTAAATATATTTTCTATTTCTTTGATAGTCTGTTGAATATGTGACACTTCTCCAAAAATTAACTTTTATTTCAGAAGGGATTAGAGGCAGAATTTTTCATGAACGT
Source organism: Morinoia aosen (assembly GCA_030386875.1). Taxonomy (NCBI): domain Eukaryota; kingdom Metazoa; phylum Arthropoda; class Malacostraca; order Amphipoda; family Talitridae; genus Morinoia; species Morinoia aosen. Next base: position 71,868,992 of record CM059559.1, read on the forward strand.
CGCAACCATGCATGAGACAATAGCCGACCTCTTCGTGAATCCCCAATTTAAACCTATATCTTCAAAAAGTTGCAAAAAAAGGATCCATGAAAGAAAGGGTTAATACACTGTGTGAACGTTTTATGACTTTATCTTGATTAATTCTGATCAGTTAATTGTTCGATTGATTGGATAATATACAGAATATATAACTACTTATAGTGTCTATCAATGTATAGTGTAAAAACATAAAATGTCTATCATTACTTATGTTATTAGCATATATGTGAACGTAGAACAATACTGAATAAATAGTGACCTGTTTACACAAACAATGGCAATATATGTATGTCTCTTGTGTATAATTCTCTGAAAAAAGTGACAGAAAGTAAAATAACTTACTTTTAACGAGCAAACGTTTTAGAATACATTTAACGCTACTAAATTTGGATGCTTTCTTTATATTTCAATTTCCTCGGACTGAAGAAGAATGGGCCAGCATCGCTGCGGATTTTGAAAGGAAGTGGCACTTCCCAAATTGTTTGGGAGCCATTGACGGCAAACACGTCATAATACGACCACCTCCTAACAGTGGCTCCTATTATTTCAATTATAAAGGCACCCACAGTGTTATCCTAATGGCAGTGGTAGATGCTAACCACAAGTTTATTTACGCTGATGTTGGGATAAATGGCAGGGTGTCTGACGGCGGCTTTTGGGAAAGCTGTTCCCTCAATCGGTTGCTTAAAAGATCAGCAGCAAGAATTCCCCAAAGTCGAGCACCAGTCGGAAGTGAGAGGCAGCTGCCCTACGTGTTCGTAGGGGATGATGCTTTTTTTCTCCGTCCATACCTGATGAAGCCATTTCCTTTTCGTTACCAGTCCCATAGTGAAAGGATATTTTCATATCGTCTCTCTAGAGCTCGTCGCGTTGTGGAGAACGCGTTTGGGATCTTGGCTAATAAGTTCGGGGTTTTACTGAGCAAAATTAATCTCCATCCATCAAAAGTGGAAAAATTGTGTTAGCCTGTTTAGTACTGCACAACTTCCTTCGAGACCATTCTGAAGTGTCGAGTTCAGTGGACCAAGAAAACACCTTAACCGGTGAGATCAATGCTGGTTCATGGAGAAGAACTGAATCTCTCCTCCCACTCTTGCGTAGACCCCGCAGGATTAATCCTGCAGCCAGGCTCATTCGGGAGTCATACTGACTGCACTTACATCCAAGAAGAAGGTTCGGTTCCTTGGCAGGATAGAATGGTTGGGATGACGGACGGTATCGAATTGTGATCTGAGCCATTCCACCCTTATTTACATGCACAATTTTCTTGAAATAATTATGTTTCTTTCTTGAGTGAAAGATTTAACTTCTTACTAGGCAACGATTATAAATCATTTGTGAAATACTGATATATTTTCCAAAATATTTATTAGCAAATGTATATCATACATATTCAAATAATCTACTCGATTATATTTATATTGTAAAACTCTAGATGCATTACATAATAGATTAGATTTGGAACTGCTGCATTCGATGAAGTTCTGCCCCCATCGGACTGCTTACTCTGGTTCGACTATATTTTAATGTAGAAAATTTTACGGAAAACTGTTTTTTTTTACAATAAGGTACTGTATACTATACATACTGATTTTGCACCCCTCTACCACTCCTGCTTTGGCAGCCAACTTGAAAGAGTGGTGGCATAAATAGATTTTGGCAAATATTCTGGTTCATTCTCAACAGGAGAAGTGTCTTTTCTATCCTGTAAAATTTATTAAATACACATATTCTGTAAACCCCATTGGTCTTATTGCTACATGCACATTAATGTATGTCTTTTCTTCGTTCGGGAGCGCTCGCACTGCAAACACAATCCGGCATCGGCCGACTTGTGAGGAAGATGCAAGTAATTTCGAATAACGTCGGCATCTGCCGGCTTCCGATTGCAGAGCGTGCGAATAATAAAGGAGAAAAGGCGCCTCCTAACTATGAAAACACACAATAACAAAAAACATATCGTACATCGTATGTGCATAAATTGCGTAAAATTATGAAGCCCGTTTTTATTCATGGATGGGATTAAACACTAGGTGATAATAATTCTGTATAATACATCGAAAATTTAATTGCAAATGGTAATTACCATGAACGTCGTGTTGGAAGTATTAATTGACCGGAATTTATTAGTTTGAAATTAGATGACGTGCGATTTGGAAAATAAATTCTGAGGTTATACCATAATCGTATATTACAAATATCCAGTTCTTGCAATTGCCAATAGCCAATGGGTTTTGAAGACAGTCAATGTTATACAGTCTAGGGTCAATGAAATTCTTAATGAAACAATACGCAAATTTTCTTGAACAATCGAACAGAACAGAAGAACACTTATACCCTATTGAAACATTCTTGCAAATACCAGTTACATAATCAGAAGCTCAGCGAAACACACAGCAATTGAATTACACAATCGGCGAACCCATGAAGTGCATGGTAAACCTTTCTTAACACGCTGAATAATACGAACACTGCTTCAGAATGTAATCATTCTAGATAAACGTAATAGCAGGAAGCACATAAATTTCATAAGCAGAATGATTCACATTGCGTTTAATTGTCTCAGAAATAATGGATTCTTTCATAGTTTTGCTCATTGCTTCATTGTTCTGCGTATTGATTAGCATGAGATAAATGTTTTACAGTTTTCATAGATTGCTTTCTTTATATCACTTATTGTTAGTGTGCGCTTGACTTAATATTGCACAAAATGATTAAAGAAAAACTTCATAGTTAGTTAGCGAATGCAAAAAGATGTACTCATCGTTAAATAACCATTAATTATATTTAACGCGGAAATTTTCATAATGTAAGGTTTGACGGAGTCACTACTTCATCAGAATCAAATTACTTGCCTCTCCAGTACTGGCATCATCTAAACTTGAGCGAGATTCTCTTTGGAGCTCACCCTCATTAAGAAAAACCAGTTGATCGAAGCACCAAAGTTTTGGAGTATAAACATCTGACACGCCTGCACCTGATTTTTTATATTGTTCAATGTTTTTAAGTTCACGTCTGAACTGTGTACGCAGAGTATTTATTTTTCATTTTATATTCTCTACAGTCAGGTCAGGCATGAAAGGTTGCATTGCTTTCTTGATGTCAATTAAAGCGACTGCTTTTAATGTTTTGTTTTTATATTCCTTACTTTGAACCTTCCACAAACATGGTTGGGAAGCTATTAAATCAATAAAAACACCGGTGGCAGTTCTTCTCCAGAATTCCGGAGCCTCGGGAGCACGTGTCGCAGCCATCCTTACTCTATGGGATCAGATCCGCGACTGAGAAGTGTGACAACTCAGCGCCATGGTTTCCAACATTGCCGGAAAACGGCTTGGTGAGTGTCGACTCAACTTTTGCAGTGATTTTGAGTCCATGGATGTGTGTGTGGCGCTGGTTTGACACACATGAGTGTAGGTCTGGACGCGCCTTAATGCGGCGCACACCGGCCCTCCTCCCTGGCAGTTCTACAACTGAAGTTACACAGGCATGAACACGTCGCCCCGCAGGCAAACAGGCGTTTTTGAGTCGCAGTCAAAGTGTTAATATTAAGCCCTGTTTACACTGGTCTACATTTTCTCCCAGGCTCACGTTCATCAACCTTGTGTGGCGCTTCACATGAGCCATGAGCGTTTAAACTAGACATTGAGCGTGCCACGGAGAGCGCGCTGCTCAAAACCAGTCAGTGAGTGGACAGGTGCTATGAAATATGAATTGCAGTCCACGAGCTTGTGTGGATCTTGTTGCTGTATCGTAGGCTACGTAATTTCTTTTTTATTTGCATGAGTGAAATGTTACTATATCCGTTCATTTACATTAAAATATTATGGAAAGCAGCCTCCTTATATTCGCAGCTTTTAGTCTGCCAAAGGCATTAATGGGCTTAGTACATTTCAATTAAAAGCAATGTAGTTTCTCGCGGCAGTGTTGCGTCAGCCATAACGGATGAGCGAGAGGTGCTACCTCACTTCATGACTGCCAACTACACACTAACCAGTCTAGAGTTGCGAGGCTCTCGTGTGCCGCGCCTCACGAATTCGATCAGAGCGAATAGGGAACTTCGCACACACACACAAATATGAGCCTCAGTGGTGAGCCTCGTATTCACGAGTCGCGCCTCACGGCCGAAATGACCCCTAGTGTAAACACCCCTTCACGAAGTCGGGATACGGCACTGGAGAAATTATCAAGAATAAAACCACAAACAACGAAATACAATTCATTTTTTTAAAAACGGCGCATTCAGACTTGTGCTAGTTTTTACAGTTCATAATGAATGCTCTGGAAATAAGATCAACAATTTATAAAAATTCATACATCAATAATTGCTATATTTATACAACCTAAATAATGCACAATTGGCAAATGGCTGTATAACTATAGCAATTATTGAAATTTCAATTGTTATAAATAGTTGATCTTATTTTCAGAGCATTCTTTGATAATGAACTGTCGAAACTAGCGCTAGTCGGAATGCCCGGTTTTTAGAAACATGAATTTTATTCCGTTGTTTGTGGTTTTATTCTTGATGAAACTTAGATTTCCAAGACACGTACCCATCTCTGTGCAGAAATTAGGAGACACTGTTGATACATATGTGCTTGTGAAAGACGCAGAATGTCACTTAGGGATAAACATACAAGTTAGTGTTGCTTTTTTTATGAAACAATGTTGATGCCCATGTTCACATAACTTTTGAGGTGAATGCGAAGAACGTAAGAACAACAAATCTAACAGGCTGACGAATGTACGTAAGTAATAATTCTGTTTGGCACTGCAGTTGTGACTCAGCAGTCGTATTCACAGACGTTTTTCCATCTAGCCCAGTGGTTCTTAACCTGGGGGTCGTGACCCCCGAGGGGGTCGTTTGGGATTTCTTAAGGGGTCATAAAGGGTTCCGGAGAATAATTTATTTTTCATATATGTACATTATACATGTAGTTGAAATAGCCAGTAGGGCTTTCACCAGTTTGATGAGTACAACACTGGTCTCAAGTTGGGTGGTATGCTGCACATTACCCATAGCCAGTGTTACCAAAATGGCATTAAATTAAATTCAATCGGATACTCCTCCAAGTCACGAAGAACAGCAGGCAAACAAGATGAGGGTAATTCTTGGAGAACAGCAGGCACACAAGATGAGGGCTATTTCCCTTTCGAATGATAGTCAGGAGTCGGATCTCGGACATGAGTGACGATATTATGCTGCTAGTAGTGGCTGCTGTGAGGAGTAAACCCAGTCTATTCTTTGCAACTGGACGAGTCAACGGATGTTGCTTCATGTTCCCGACGTATTTTCTATGTTCGTTACCTTGACGTGAAAGTAATGAAAGAGGAGTGAGTACCTTGTCTCTGAGCCACTGGCCACAACCACTAGTGGAAAAGATATTTTCAAAATCCTTGAAACCTTTCTCCTTAAAAGCACGAACTAGGTTGGGACGCACTTGTTGGAGTGTGTACAGATGGAGCTCCTTCTACGGCCGGCTGCAAATCGGGCTTCAAAGCCTTCGTGAAGAATGCCGCTATACATGTTACTTTCACTCACTGTATGCTTCATCGGTATGCTTTGGCAATGAAGACTCTCCCACCTGGACTTCAAAAAGTGCTTACTGACGTTTTAAAGATTGTGAACCATATACGAGGAAGTGCAACAACTTCAAGGATTTTTAAATTGCTATGTGAAGAAAAGGGAGCTGAATTTTCTGTTTTACTATTTCAAAGTTTTAAATCTAGTGCTACAACTTCGCGAAGAAATAACAATGCTGTTGGAACGTGGTCATACAGCAAAGGAGAATCTTCTTCATGAAAAGATGCAGGATGATTGTTTTGTTACAAATATTACCTACTTGGCAGATTCTTTACCTTAAGTAAATTCTCTGAATACTTCAATCAAGGAAACGTTACAATGATGCACACAGCTCGTGACTAAGTGGCAGCGTTCAAGTCTAAGATTCAACTTTACCAGAAGAATTCAGGACGGTGACATCACTTTCTTCACGGAGATGATGACTCTCCTAGGTTTCACCCAGATACCGAATAGAGTTTCCCTGAGATCTCCACTCATCTTTTGGCAGTAAATGACGCTATCGAAAGTTACTTTCCAGGACTAAACGACCGCTGTACTGATGCGTGGATCTATAGACCCTCTTCAGTAAAGGATAGTGCTATCAGTGATACTGATGTTGCTGCTAAGGTAGAATTTTATCAAATTCGTGAGGATTCTCAGCTTTACGTCGATTTTGCCGAACACGAGCTCCCAACATTTTGGACAAAAGTGAAGGACTACTGTCCTATTCTCTCGATGCGTGCATTAACCATGTTGATTCAGTCCCCGTCAACATACCGGTGCGAGGTTGGATTCTCAGCAATGATTGCACTGAAAACGAAGGCACGCAATAGGCTTGTCATCGATGCTGACATGAGGTGTTGCCTATCGAACACTGGTCCTCGCTTTGATAGACTTATGGCTGCAAAACAATTTCAACCATCACACTGGGTGAATGAAAAGTAGGTGCTAGGTTTTGTATGGTGTTGAATAGTTCTCTGGAAATGATAATTTCATGGCATTTGTAGAGGCTATGTAAGTGGAATTTTTCAAGGTTTTTGTTCTGTGGTGTTTCCAATAAAATTGTATAGGAGTAAACCATGGTCTTCCTGTAATTTTTTTTACTTGAGCCTTTGATAAGGTTCATTATTTCCAAATCTATTGTAGGGGGTCATGGTAATACTTTGATTAGTCCCGAGGGGTCTTGGGATGAAAAAGGTTAAGAAGCACTGATTTTTGCCTCTAGTTTACTTGAGTGAGACCTCAGCCAATGCGACCTGTTCGTATGCTTATATTACGCCATAAGTGCGCACTAACGAGAAGGATTTCTACTATACTTCATACTTCACTATGATTATGTTTTCTTATTTACTTGTATTTATATGCATTGTCAATATCAGATTAACGCAACGAATGGAACTCTTTTTTTGGGCTTTTCTCTCAATCATTTGTTTCGGCAATTAATCGATTATTATAATTGTTTGTGGTCGCTTTTCCACTAAGGTCGCCAGCTAATAGCAAACGTGGACCCCTTCGCTTTCGCGAAGCAAAGCAATTAATCAAGACGAGTATTACGATACCCACATGTGTGCATGTCAACTAAGGATCTTAATGTTAAGATATTTGAATGCATTTTTTCGTTTCTGCCAAAACATTTCAAAAGGCGGCGTAATTCGTCCTACGTAATAACTTAACCGAAAATCATTGTGTTATTTTCTTATACCTGTCTTAAAATTTTCTTGTAAGTCTTGCGTGGCAACTTTTTGTTTATTACGCTCGCGAGTTTTAACGCTCTTGTTATGACAACCCTATATTAGGTAGCTAACTTTTCGTAATGCTCCAGCTATGTTGAAAATGTTATAGTTAGCATTGTACAACAATCGTTCCCATATCTTTGACTCCAGTGAACTCGTTTCTGTCAGTATTATTGGCGAAGGAAATATAAATTTTACGTTATGGTAAAATATTTCACTCATATCGACCTCACTATTTAGCATCCTAGTTGGTACGTATAAATGAAAACTAGTCCGGAGTCCCGTATGTCGACCTCATGGTCTTAGATGCAAAATAATTTAAAGCTGCCCACTTTACTCTAACCATCAATTCTTTATTTGACTAGTTCCTATGCTCGTATGCTCATATTTCAATATAAGTGCTCACTAACAAGAGTGATTTCAATAATGCGTCACAAGGATTACGTTTTCCTAGTTACCTGTATTTATATGGATTGTCAAAATCAGATTAACGCTACGAAGGGAACGCAATTTTCTGTGCTAGTTTCGACATGTGGCATGGGTATTAATCACACCCATGTTTGGGTATCAACTAAGGATGTTAATGTTAAGACATTACAAACACTAATGTAAAACATTTCATATATCAACTTTGTTGGAAATAAACGGTTTCTTTTCTTGCTTTCTTTCTTTCGCGTAGAGAAATCATGCCTCAGCTGCCTAGCAAAAGTGGTTCTTTTGACCAAATACAAACATCAGATTCCCACGACAAGAAAACTATGCGGGATATATAAACCATAAATTAAATATTGGATTTAGCACATCCTGATGGGTAAAATGTACGAAGTCTGTCGAAAGAATACAAAAGACATGCACCATAAATTAAGTATTGAATTTAGGTACAATAACATGCATATAATGTTTTAAATCCGTAAATGGTGAATAACAAATACTTGTTCTATTCACTCACGGAACTTGAGCAACGATATGACGCCTGACTGCGACTTTAGAGTGACGTTGCGCGGTGCGTCGTGCGTCATGTAGCACTCAGCCGCACGTTTGTCGAATGACGCAGCTGTGCAGTTCAGTTCTACGAGGCACAGCGTTTTGCACGTGCCTGTGTAGCAGGAGGAAGCTAATGGTGGTGGCAAACTATCACTGAGACACTGCATTGGATGTTCTTAAAAAAATTTAACATGCTGCAGTGAATAAAATATATCTGAAATCGTAAATATAGCAGAATAGGTTATTTAAGGGAGACGACCCAAGGATTTTCAGGTCAAATTGGCCATTATTTTTGTTTTCAGAAGTAAACCAAATGGAAAATATAAAATTCGTATTAATCAGTTTGTTTCAAATGTTACAAGGATTTCAAAACTATCTTTGAATTTGTTCTTGCATAGAAACTCATTGACTTCTATTGTTTTTAAATAACCCTAAAAATAATCTAGAAAACTAAAATTTCAATTTTTTTTAAGAAACTAAGGCCCAAATCGAAAAATTTACATGAGTAAAATATATTCATTTCAAAAACTATATAGACTGGCTAAATTTCACACCATTCAGATTAAAATTTATAACTCGAGCACAGCTACGAAGAAAGTGTTTCGAGAATAATGTATATCTCTTAGGACCAAGTTGGGTCAACAAATTCATGTTCTCTCACGATATACGCTGCTTTCAACCTTACCCTAACAAATCTTACATCTCTGGTGTTGAAACGTAATAATGATAACACCTTTGTTCTCTTCAAGCAAACAACTCATGCATTTTCGTTCCTGCAATATTTGAACAGCCAGCATATAATATTAGATTCAGTTAAAAGTTAAAAACTGCGTAAGCTTAATTTTTTGTGTGCGCAATGATCAGGCTGTCTATAAACTTCACATATTAGTCTACAACAGCGAACAATCATTTTCGGTCTTAGGAATAAGATGGTCATGTTTTACTTTCCACAAATTGAACTGAGACCATACATACTCTTATGTGCTACACTCACGAGGTCTTCACTAAAGGCGGGGATGTTTTTTTAATAAGCATTAATAAGTATTAATGAGTATTTTGATCACATGTATAAATTTACTGATTTGAGCCTAGCACTAAACTTTATTTACCATACCATTTGCAACTTTGAACTCCGATCAGAGAAGCTGAGAACAAACCCTATTATAATTTAACTACCTTCTTTTTAAGAATTCTACTTTAGAACCATTTACTGTAGGTATATAAATTAGTGACTCACTGTATTTCAGTCTCTTTCTCTTTTTAAAATGCATTACCTACATATATGCGACTTCCTTCCATAGATAAAGTGCGGCAGTTGAGCGTATTGTGCTTCGCAATGTTTGGGTTGCAACCAGAGAACACTTCACGAGAAGGTTGCTGTGTATGCTGATCTCGCCCATCGAAGTGACCGTTTCTATCACGTTTTAATATCCGGTAACAAAGCACAAATGGTTCATGAGAAGACGCCATTTCAATTGATCAGTTCCAAATTTAAAACGCATGTTTTGCAAGTTTAACTTTTGGCAAATCAGTCGTCATACGTTAACACATTAAAACTCTCATGTTGGAATGCAGAGTGTAAACTCTATGAAAATTGCAAGCCGTTAAATTGTGCGTGTTTATTCGTTCTGCACTTTCATTAATATTTAGTCATTATTTTTTCCCTGTCTTTCCTAGTGAGAGCATAAATAGTTTTAGAGATATGTTCTGAACAAACATCTGTTTCCCTATTTTTCCATTCCAATTATACAAGTTTTAAATAAGCTTAGAGCTCAAAACCTACTAATAAACGTTCATCGTGAAACATAACAAATTAGTTTTTCTAACTCACTCGATGGGCAAATTTTTTGGGGAGGTCTAAGGGGATCAAAAATCATGAATTTTGCCCCTGATAAAAATAAAATAAAAAGGAAAACGAAAAATCTGGCTTCTTGATTATGTTAACAATGTTTTAAGAATTCCCAAACTGTATTTGGTTGTGTTAAAGCATAAAAATTCATTGACTTCTATTCATTTGAAATGCCCCCCAAAATGAACTGAAAAACAAATATTTCCAGTATTTCATAAAAACTAGGGCCTATATAAAAAACTTGAATAGGAAAAATGTGTTTCTTTTTAAAAATTAAATTTAATATTCGAATTTCAGATGAATCAGACCACAATTAAAAAAATCCACATTCTTCAATAAATGAAATTTTTATTTCATTTTATTTTTTTTTTTTTGTAATTTACAATTCAGTGTGTGAATATGAAATTATGCGCGAAGATAAACGAAAAGACATCAAAACTGCATTTAATTACAATAATTCTCCACTATATTAAACTTAAACAAAGCATTTTGTTTGTTGCCTATACTGAAAACCCCTCATTCTCAACATTCAAACGAATAGAAGTCAATCAATTTTTATACTATGAAAAAACATAGGCAGTTTTAGAATCCTTGAAACATTTCTAACAAACCAAAGCTCTTCGATTTCTAAATTTGTACACTTCATAGCCAAAATTTTCTTTTATTTTCGTTAGTGATCGAAACATCGCATGTCCAAAAAAAAACGGTAACAAAAATTGAAAATTCACGAGCTTTGGTTTGTTTGAAATGTGAGAAGAATTTCAAAACTGTCTTTTTTTTCCTAGCATGAATACTCACAGACTTCTAAAAAATTGACTAAAAAACTGATATTTTACAATTTTTTCCAAAAAGTAAGGCCTAAATCGAAAAAAGTTATTTGTAAAATATGTTGTTTTTTCAACAAATACACATACTGGGAAAGTATCAGACCAATCAGATAAAAATTTATAATCGATTAGTTGACCTCCATTAGGACACCAGTGAATATCTATGTTACGGTGTTCTGCATATTTTGCTCAGTATCCATATTTAATCAGAATGTATTATGCTACTATTATGTTATTGTATTATATATTATATTATTAATATATTCTATAATATATTTCATATAATCAGAAAGGAAAATGTATTATGTATTTATGTTTGACCGCCTCTTCATAATATTTTCAAAGCATTGTTTCCATAAATGGTTAAAATTTTTATTCCATGTCGTTTTAATTATCATAAATAGCACCTAAGTGTACTTTAAGGACCCCAAAAAACCGGGTGTGGTTTATGGACACCAGATGGAGCTGGTGTCCTTAGAGTATACTTGATTCAATTATTCTCCGATTGAGATCTTCTTATAATGTTCAGAGGTGCAATAATATTTGGATTAGGACGAAAGCTCGAATTGATCGTTTCATGCAGAAATGTACTCACAAATATCCTTGACGGCCTCGACCAGGCTGTGGCTGTGTAGGACTTTGTCCCGCATGACCGTGTGGAACCGAGCAGCCGCTGTGGCTGCCCCCAGCAGCACAGCCAGCAGCGCGCAGGCGTGGCGGACCATTTCCTCGGGATCAAGGTCGGCACGAAACAATACGAGACTAATATGTATGATAATTACGGAAAGGGACGTTGAAAAATCCAAGATTTACGTCAGAGAGAAGTCAAAACACAACACAAAACGAAGATAGAGGCAGAGAAATTTGAACATCTGCTTCTGCTCACAATTCACTCAAGGTTAAGGACATTTATCGAGATTGTATGAATGTATTAGTGTATCGAAACTCGCCCTGGAACGCAACCGATAGCAATGAGCTTCATGATTTACTTTACAATATTAGCGTAGTCCCCAATGAAACACTAATCACAGGTTATTCCAAGTTATATTCAGTCTTCTTGACAAATTAGTACCAAAGTACCAAAGAGAGATGCCATATTATCTGGTTGTACTCTGAGACGCAACTAGTCTACGCCAACAGCATATAATCTAAACGATGCAACAGATTAATACTTAGTATAACGTCTTATGCAACTTCTAAATTCTAAAAAAAAATTAAAGTTGTTCGTGGGTTGAAATAAAAAGATTTCACGAAACATTTTTTACTGAATCACTGTCAACAGCTAATATTCTATAATTCTGTTGCCTGAAGGTGACGATACATAGTTACATCGAAACATTGCGCTCTACAGGTTGAAAGAGTTATAGAATTTAACGATTGACAGTGGTTCTGTGAATAATGTTAGTGATTTCTTTTTTATTTCGACACTAAAAGAACGGCCTAATATAATCTCATCACAATTCGAGATAACAGCCTGACCGCTTCTGAGGTTATAAACACTAGGAACTCACCAATTGGTCGATTTCCCATAATAATACCGAGAGGTGGGCTTCAGAGAAATCATGGGAGAAATTAGGGTGAATGAAAGAGGAAATTTTCTGTTCTGACTGCGTGAAAAGGACGAGCATCACATCAGCATCGAGTGACAAACTAACCAATAACGTTCCATTTTCTCAGGACATTGGATCCCTTATAAATACGAGGAAACAATAACATAAATTTTTAACATACCAAAGTACCAAATAGCACTCCACCGTCTTCAGTGCGCTTGTGCCAGTTGGACTGCTGAGGAATCAAAGTTTTACAGAAAAATAAAAAAATTCAAGGTTAAAGCACGGGAAAAACAAACCGAAAAATTCTCTACATATATAACAATGATAGGCAACTCGCAATAGGTGTTATTTTATTTGATAACTGAGCCATTTAAACACCCAAAACCCCAAAAAACACATATGTAAACCAAGAATCCTAGAATGACTTTGCATTTGTAGAAAGTGAGAATTCAATGTTCATAGGTAACTGAAATTTCGAAATCTCAAGCACCATATGTTTAATACCTCTGGCAGATAACAGATTTGTTGTAGAAATGATAATGATGCAGGTCAGACAACAAAATAATTTAAATAGACTACGACTGACGGTCACACTCCTGCTATAGGTGTTTATATGAAGAAACCACCTAGGTAATCATCAAATTTTTGAATAGTCTCTTCAATTAATTTCTTGCATCAGGGTCTATAAGTCTCGCTAGACTAGACATAGGTGAATGTTCAATTTCCGTAAAAAGGGAACTAGCAAATACCCAATTACTGTAACCCTATAAACCTGTTACTCTGCCATTAGTAATACATATAAAGATGACTCAAAATTCGAAAACCAAGGTATCAAATATTTAAATTTATTGCGGACCAACGACACGTTCCAGGGAACGGACGTAGCTGTATCGCAAACTGCCTCGACCTCACCGGAGTAGTTAATCGAATTTACCACCGTTCAAAAGCCGTGAATCTCACCCATCTTGAGTGTAAATAAGCTGTCAATGAAGTTCCCCATGAAATACTTTTTAATCAAAGAGAAAACCAGTATTGTACTTAAAAATATCCTCGTCTGCGACTAAATTTTTTCACTGGTGACGTTCAAAAGCTAACTGTTCATGCAAGCTAAATAGGGGCCAAACACAATCAACATCAGGGGTACCATCGATCTATGGTAACCTTCTATACCCAATCATCACTCTTGACTACATCGAAACTTGCCACATCTTTGGGGCTTTGTGATGAGTAACTCGCGTTAATGGGAACAGCGACGAAAATTTTTCTTACTGTCTGGTTTAATCAGATAAAATCAAATTTATTACTAAAATCATCGACTTCTACTGAGGTGCAGAGCAGATCTGCACCTAACGAGTTAGATTTGTGCCTTTTAGAATCCCTTCACATTGCCAAAGAGAAGCTGCTTTTAAATAATGCTAATATTTCATACCCTTTAGAATTTTTTGTTTAAATTTTTTTTCTTACTGATCACTTTTGACACTTTTGTCATGAACTAACCAATTTTGGTTATTATTCTTTCTTACTGAAGCTGGTCTCCAAAACGTTTAAAATCGACTAATTCAGAAATTTTAAATTTAGCTTCGTTAAATTATATTAAATGTGATTCCTATTCGGGCTGTATTCTTCGTTTTTAAATTCGTAACAAAAAATGTTAAAATATATCATTTTTTTATTGTTCAAAACATGTCCAGGGCCTATAATGCCAAAATGTTAGGTGCTTCCATTTTTTGTCCTACACACCAACCCCTGCAAATAATGGAATTAAAAATGTCAGCTCACAAAAGTTTTGCAACGCTAGATGACTTACGTATCAAAAATGACAGCAAGAAACTAACGAGAAGCAATTTCATTATACCCTATGTCGTGAATTTCTTCTGATTTATATTTATCTTAATCTTCATTACTTAATTTGTATGAGTATTATCGTTTAAGTGGAAGCATTCAGAAGATGCTTAGTTACCTGTTTTTCAAAATCCTTGTGTTTCGGTCCTTGTGTGATATTCAACCAAATTATTTAGTTCAATTATTTCCCTTCCTATTTCAACATTGTACGCTACAATTCCATCTTTTATTGATTTTCATAACTCGCCCTATCGGTCAATTGTTATTTTGTTAATTAGTACTCTTGTTGTGTTATTTCGGCCTATAAGAAGTAGAATATCATTACTTTTAGTTCTAACTGGTTTGTCTTTTCCTTCCAGGTGATGTACCAAATCCCTATGTTTCCCGCCCACGTTCCATTTCTGGGGCGCTCCTAAGGACTGTAGTTTAACTATTTCCTGACTTTTCCTATTTTCTTCACTACTAGTTTTGATTCCGTAGTCTCCCCTTGTGTAATTTACACCGATCACGTGTTCCCTGTAATAAATATGCGTAAACTCTTTTGTTTATTCTCCTCCATTTTCTCAGAACTCCTGTGGTAATCGAGTGCTATTCCCTTTTCCCTAATTCGGTACTCGCTAACAACACCACCGGCAGCACAGGGAGAGCAGGGCGATCAGCCAATAAATCATGCCTAATCGACCGTCATGTCCTTAACTCATCGGCGATACGTCCTATTATTCAATTCGGTATGTATTATCTAGTATGCAATTAACGAGATATGAGTGAAAGATTATTTTACCATTACACTAAATTATAATATTTTTCACACCAAAAACACTGGCACAAAAGAGATCACCGGAGTCAAAAATATAAGGATTGTTGTACGATGCTGGCCAATTCATTTACAATTTAATTAGAACAAACAGGAAATCAACTACCGTAAAAATGCTGTCATAATATATAGTCACAAGCGTAAGAAACGACAACTTGCCCCACAAGACTAACAAGAACATTTTATGACATGAATAATAAAATATAAAAATATTGTTCTATAATTATTACTTAAGATGATTTACATTGTTTCTTAAATGTTTTCACATAATGATCCTGATTGGATGTACATATATAGGTGCCATGACGGCCCATGTTAATGTTTGTACAAAATGCTGAAAGAAAAACGTAAAAATGTATTCTTTATATAGTTAATTGAAGTTTTACAATGTTTGTTGAAGAATGCCATTAAAGAAATAACAAGGTGAACTCATAGGGGTGAAAACACTTGTGACGGTTACCACTTAGATTGACTTATGAGCGTTGGCTTTTTTGACATATCAGGGAATGATACAGAAAGTGTTTCTAGATAAATTATTTTCATACCTTACGTTGAAACGGCAGGTATTCAACATTAAATTTTCGAGCGAGCATGATAAAATAGTATTAACTTAACTGCCTTAATGAGCGAGCTTCAAGTCACCAAAAAAATATATGATAACGCAGCAAAGGGAATACATTTTTCCAAGTTTACATCTCAGTCATTTGTTTCAACTTTTGAAATTGGTATCACGATACCCATGTGTATTAAAGAATCTTAATGTTGAGATATTTTGAAAGACAATTATGATTTTTGTACAATCATCAGAAATAAACTGTTTTTTGTTATTTATTTTCTATGATGTAGATAAACTATTTAAATATTGTAAGAACTATTTTACATAGTTCACGAAAATAAGAAATGTATTTATTACTTCACTAATCTGAGGATTTCGTCTGTATGTTGTATATAATACACCTATAAAGAATATGAAGTTATAATTTTTCAGATTTGTAGCGTCAAACTTCATGAGAAGGTTATTTCAATTCGAGCTGCAGCATTTCAAAACTTCTTTCGCTCAAAAATTATGACGCAAATTTATCGGGTGGGTCTTCGCATGCTCCTAAAAGTGAGTGAATAAAGAGAGATCAATTGAAAAGTAACATTGTGCTACTACTAATAGAAGCAGACCTTTATGAATATGTATTTGGGTCACTAGCGTAATAAAATTTTTGAATTTCAAGTTCAATTTAACTTTATTCTTACTATAATTTCTTCAGCAGAAGTTCAAGTTTGAATAACTGTAGCCATCCAAACAGTTAAACCATTATTCCAGTCTTCGATATTTAACAAAAATCAGAACAAATTCATAGGTATCTTTACTTCCTACACATTGATTCTTTCCACAATAAATTCATATTTCGCATTTTCTCATTTGACTAAATCTCGAGCTTCTTTCCATCACTTATGACGAAGTGTCAGATATGCTGTGATTAATTTGTGCGTTGTGTTAAGAATGAACGTATTGTGCTGTGCATATCACGGCCTTGGAAGATTGGTTCATTTCGAATGCATTGGTGCGTCAAGTCAATATTCAGCGAAATTCTTCAGTGATTTCATCGTTGCTGCTAGAACTGTGAAATGAACATTTTCTGGTGTTGCACTCTCATCGCCTTCATGCTTCTTGGGGTGTTTGCGACAGGTAATGTTAATGAGTTCTTTTCGAGCTTGAATTCAACAGTAATGTTATTTCAAAGCCGCAAGTTCATTGCAACGAAACTAGTTTTATACATGAGAAATATTTTTATGTTGTGAGAACCATGCGATTTAAGTACGAGTATATTCGAATAGTCCAAATTTGTGGTTTGAAGTAGACTGAGGTGAGTACTGTTTTTTGAAAAAATAGAAACCTGTTTCATGCAGAGGCTTAGGTACAGAACTGATCTTTCCTGCTCTATACGAGTGCACATATGAGCTCTATCCAAGAACTTAAGGTGGTGCATGCTTATTCACTGCACAGACTAATAATATGAATTTTAGCCAAAATAAATTTTCGATCCAGTGTAAGTTAATATGTCCTCTCGATCAAAACTTGCTCCTCCGGGAACCATTTGTGTCCAACTCAACTTCAGTTTCAATTCTTCATCATACGTGATAAAGGTGCAGGCTTTTAAAATGTATCCGTCATTTCATGTAATAGACTTCTCAAATCAAGATCATGATATTGGTTGTTCAATTGCCAGACACATTGCTTTAAATTGGTTCAATTTGATTTCCTATTTTATTTCCTAAGTACGATTCGGGAATTAAAGAAGAAGCCACCAGAAGGGCTCACTAACACGCAAAGTCGCAATAATTATTGAACTACGAAAAAATGAACGCAATCTCACATTCTTCTTATTAATAATTCTCGGCTGCCAGGTATACAAAATGTACTCGTTCAGAAAATTACAAATTTTTTTGGCGATCGAGGTAGACTTTTCATTGGTTTATTGAAAGGGACTCCCTCAAAATATGAAATTATTGGTACACGTGGGTCTTCTAAGAAAACTTTTAAATTTACAAGCAAGATGATTTCCTTTCCAATTTTTCAACTTTTCGAAACAATTCAAGTTCGTCACGAGTTAAATTGAGAAGATATTCACTCAACATTTTCTTATTGGAACAATGTCAATCAAAAAAAAAGTATTACCTCTGTAGTCTATAAAAAGCAAGGTTTCGATGTACAAATATCATCTTCAGGCTGAAAATATACAGACAAATTTTTTTCAGTTACATTGTGAAATGCAAATCTAATACATGTTATATCAGACACGGCGAGAAAGTTAAAAATCACAGCACAAAACTATATAATGACTAGAGACAAAGTTTGTAGAACAAGGAATATGTATACACGAGATTAGATAACAGTATTCCACAACTATAGATGTTAACGATTGGGGCGAAAAGAACGATCCAGGGGTTGCATCAAACATCTACGCTGCGGTTCTAGTGAATAATTTTGGAGCAAATAAGTTTCCGTCTTTGTTGAGAGCAGGTTTAAGTTTATGGATGAGTAAAACTTCTATTATTTGAATATGCTCTATCATTTGAGGCAGCTTCAACCATCGTAGAATTAACAAAAATATTATGACAGCTTCTGGTGCTTCATAAGTTAAGTTACGCTTCATGGCTCAGCAATTTCGAGTGGAGTGAAACAATTAATCCTCTACAGTATTTTTTCAGTGGCAGAACTTCGGGGCATGTATGCATAAGAGCCCGGACGCGAGTATTAAAGTGCGGCTTCTTGCATGTAATTCAAGTAATTTTAAAGTTAGATTTTTACTACTGAATAATAACTGAAATATTAACAATCATTTCCTTTTTAATAAACGCTAGCAGCACGAGGCGCAGTCAAGAAGAAAATAGATAAAATGGAGAACAAACAATTTCGAAAAATAATATGATTATAAAATTCTACTTTATTGGATTTCAAGTTCCTGAATTTGAAGGTCTTATAGTTTACTGGTGAGAAGACCACGAATAAGTATGCTAATACCTAGGACTGTGGTTTTGGTTGAGAGTTCTCTGAGTACATCTAGCAATTTTTGTTACGCACATGAGCCCACTCTCCGTGTGAATCGAGACAACGAATCTGGCGTTTTTTCCCTGCCTAGAAAGAGTGAAAAAAATGTCTTCCATCTAGCATTTTTGGATGTTTTCTGCAACGGTCAAACAGTGACCTATGATGCCTAATTTTCACTTTGAGAACTGGGTAAAGTCACAGAAGGCTAAATTCGGTGAATTCGTAGTTTATAGGATGGTGACCATATTGGTTTTAGTCCAATATTTTGTTATTTTCATTGAAGCGTGGCAGGTGTAGTGGCGTGCTACAACGGAAATTTTTGATGATCCAACAATTAGGATTATTTTCGCATCACGTGTTTCCTCAGTTTATCAATATTTTGTGATGCTTCTCGAAGCATTACAAAATTTAGGGTTGATATTGAACCAAATTGAAAACAAAACGTGAAGCAAGCTCGTCGTCGGATTCGTGAGCAAGCACGAAAATCGCAACTGGATCTGAACACACGATCTAAAACTACAAATTGTAGACCAAACACAACCTCACAATCCAAAGTACGTCAGCACATTGACGCTAGCGCACCAACTTGTGCAGTCTCGTCCAATATCTGTGATGAGTATGGATTGGGAACTTCCTGGTGGCTGGTCTAAGCTCAGATTTGATGAAAACTGTTTTTAATGCACATGTTTGCTTGAGGTTAAATGACTCGGAATAGCTTGAACATTGGGTCTACTTTTTAACAAGATATCACAATTATTCATCTCATTTTATCGCGCCGAGCTTATAAAAAGAGTTCTCTTCGCAGGAGAAAATTTTTTTTACAAAAAGTTTTACATGAGTTGCTACATTTGAAAATTAACACTCATGTTCATCAGAATTTTTTTCGAATATGAAGCCATTGTTGTCAATTTTGATTGATAAATAAAGAGTTATCTTCCTTTCTCAATACTGACATGGTAAAGGTGTTAGAATAAGCTCACGTGATCAGTCACTGTCAGGTTTCTTTATTTTGTACGCGATCATAGTAAAATGTCAGCTTTTATGGTATTTAGGCAAACCATTTCTGTTGAGCTTTCGTTTTATATATCACGAACGTTTTCAACGAACTGTAACGTAACCTCAGTGGTACACTCAAGACCTATAAAATCAAGTAGATTAAAAATAAAGATACAACTGCTAAGTATCTCTCCCAATTTATTGAAATTTCATCGCAACTTGATAATTTAGGAAATGATTGAAGAAAGGACATGCATTTGATCATTTAATTTGAATGAGTTCGAATTCTTTACGTGTTGAACTAAGAAAGAATTTAGTCAACATTTTCACTAAAACACTGTCAATTGTTAAAAACTCAACACCTCCTTAGTCAATAACACGCGAAGTTTTGACGTAACAAACATCATCTTTAAACTAGAAGTATGCAGAAAATTATGAGTCATATTGATAAAAATACGAATCTAATACTTATCAGACCCGGTAAGAAAGTTGAAAATCACTGCAAAAAATGACTAAGGACAAAATTTGTACAACAAGAATATGCACTTACAAGACTAGGTAGCAGCTCTTGCCAACTATAAATGTTAGGAGCACACTATATCTGAACAGTTCAGTAATTTGCTGAGTTGGATATTTATGAGGAACTTAAAAACGAGGGAAATTCTGATACAGTTATTAATTTAGTGTTTATTATTCAATACGAAAAACTTTCGAATTCCACACCATCATCAGTTAAAAAAATATAAAAATATATATGGAATGCAATCAGCTTTTGCTATACAACTAATGTAATAATAATGTGAGTTGTTTATGTGTCTTTGCTTTTCTGGGTTGATTATATTTACATTCACATTTGACTAGTTTTTCTCTAATACTATTCTGGTTGATAATGACCCAGGAGGTCGAAACTTTCCTAATAGTTTTATTCATTGCCGTTTTTAGTAAAATAATAATATCATAAATGACGTGTTTCTTCCTACTTTTATTTGTAATTCAGATTTTCAAACCGCAAACCATTTCTATCTTATCAAAGAAGTGAGGCAGAATCTGAAATTTTGAAAGAAGGAAAACAATGTATTTCCAATGAAGATGATACAAAAAGCATCATTGGTTTTTAAACTATCTTAACGAAAGGATCCTTTGTTAATATACACACATGGGTATTGTAATATTCATGTCAACAGTCGAAACAGATGATTGAGGGAATAGTTTGGAAAATGTATTCTCAATGTTGCATAATTTAGATTTGATGATACATTTAAATACGAGTTGAGAAGAAAAAACGTAATACCAGTTACAATGCGTTGTTGAAAACACTCTTATTAGAGCACACTTACATTGAAATACGAGCTTAGAAATTTACAATATCAGGAATTAATGTTGAAAGTAAAATGGTGGGGGTCCAAATAATTTTGTGTGTGAGATTATGAGGTCGATATTCGGAAGTATCTTTTCACTAATACGTATCAACTAGTACGTCAGTTGATAAACTCGAAGTAAATGCAATATTTTCCCTCTATTTACATTTATGATGTTTCCTACGCTAATAATACTTGGAAAAAAGTCTACCAGGGTCTGAAGCATTGTACAGTTTTAACCATGGCATTTACCACATAATTGGACTTCTACGTTAAATTAGTTAAATAAATAATGCCGTCATTATACACTCATGAAATAAGAAATAATAAATTGCGTCCCCCTCCCCTCTAGGCTAACAAGAACATTTTAGGTCATGAATAAGAAAAAAATTAACGTCGTATAAAGTTAATACCTATGACGAAATTACATTGCGTTTTAAAATGTCTTAAAATAAAGGTCCTTCATTGATAAACATATATTGGTGTCATAACAGCCGTGTCAATGGTTCTACGAAAAACAGAGAGAAAAACGTATTAATATGACCAATGAGAAGTTATTTTCATTTAGATGAAGTTCATTTATAAATGTAATAAAAGAAGTATAGAGATGAACTCGGTGGAGTGTAACGCTATTGAGTCTCCAAGTACATTGACATTTGAGTTTCGTCTTTTGTGATTGTAACAACAGGGAATAATGTTGAAAGTGTCAATAGACAATTGATAATCAGAACTGAAGGGTTGAAATGACTAAAGTTAAAAAATACCTTTTTGTGCAAAACATAACGAAATAGAGCTAAGTTAACTGCCTCAAAGAACTTAGTTCGCAATTCGAAATTATAATATTGCTAATAAGTGCTTCACAATAATAAATGGAAGAAATGAGTTAGGTAACATGACAATTTGAATGGTGAAAACAAAAACTGAAAACTAAAATAAAAACTGTATTTTAAAGAACAAATGCATGTCAATCCATTGACAGTTATGTTATCCTGTGTGTATGTTTATATACATAAATACCAGTATACACGAAATCATTTCGCATACGCATGCAGCAAAATTGTAGTGTATGTAGTAAAAAGTATTGAAATATAGGGTAATGAGCGAAAGAAATTCATAATTACTTGTCACTGGGTACAGCAGAATACAATTGTAAATGATACGCAAAATGACGTGCCATTTTGGACTTAAGTTCCTACATTGTTTGAGGGATTTTGATACTCAGTGAAAGTTTGTTCCACAGTAGGACACATGATTTTGATAGAGCTTTCTGCCCAATGTGAGATGGACGGTATTTGACAAACACGTTATTCCTCAAATTCAGCTTAGGTTGGTTACGAGGGAGGGGGGATGAAATTGCATTATAACAGCATTGCTCTGAAGGAGATATAAAGTGGAAAAGTGGAAATATATTGGGCTTCATGAGTGAGGACATTCTCCTGGAGTCCAGCCGAGTTTATGAAAGAGGGGGGTTGTGTGATCATTCCTCTTGAATCAAACTTTGTAAACCAACTTGGCTGGAAAATTCATACATTTTTGTAGCTCTCTTCGAAGATTTTGAGGTATATCTCCCCATACTAAGCAGCATAGTCAATACGCGATAACACTAAAGATCGAATCGCCAATAATGTAGATTTTTCGTCAAGCATACTTTTTGTGCGATGAAGAAACATTTAAGTTCCATAACTTTTGCTGCAAGTTTACTCAATTGGAGATTTGAAGGACATGTTTTGAATGAACCAATTATCTAAAGTTTTTACTTTATCAGATGGTCTAATTTCATCATTCCCTACCGTAGGAGTAAGATTTGAAAGTTTTTTATAGCGTCTTTGGATCCAAGAATAATGCATTGTGTTTTGTTCACATTGAGTTTGAGTCCATTTAGATCATACCATGACTTCAGGTTAATCAAAAGGGCTTCAGCTCTATTTTAAGTTTGCTGTATTTTCGATACAGATCTTCTCATAGCAAGTTGAACATTATCTGCGCGCATAGAGATTCGTGTGCTAGAAGGCATCGGAGGGAAGTCGTTAATGAAGATCGAAAACAGTAGCCGACTTACGACAGAGCCTTGAGGAACACCAACATTGCTTTGAGTGAATGGGACCAATTCGTTGTTTAAGGGACTGTGTACGATCGATTTGATGAGTAGCATTTAAAAAATTGTGTGTTTACACCTAGGATTACTATTTTTCGTAAAAGTCGTTCATGTTCAACGCTATCAAACGCTTTGGACAGATCGAGTAGTAGCAAGCGTGTTACACTCTTTTAATCGATATAACTGTATATTTTTTCAGTGATATTGTTGCTCCTATACGCTTTTTGATTTCGAAGAAGTACATTTGACTCGTCAAAGTGAGATGAGAGTTGATTTGTTATCACTTTCTCCAACATTTTTGTCAGGACAGGTACAAGATTTATGGGCCTGCAGGTTGATGCTGCATTAATATCACCAGTTTTATGGAACGGTCGAATTATGGAGTGTTCCCATTTGTGCCCCCTTCACCCAATGTGCCCCCCTCTTCACACATATAAGCGCTTGTCGCTCAGACATAGTCGTATTCCGTTCGCGTGAAATATATGTGTAAAGAGGGCGGCACACAGGGTGAAGGGGGCACACATTGGTTGGGGAACTTAGTGGTTGCTATTGTTGTATCAGTTATCAAATAGATCATTGGTGCTGTCACTGGGAAGCTGTCTTTGATTTATAGAAAGCTGATACTGTCATGTCCGACTGCCTTTGTGTTTATCAATGAGCATAAAATTATGAGGAACTATGGTAAATTGACAGGACGTTGCATTGATTTGGATTGGTTTTACATATTCATTGAAGACTTGAGCGCCTTCTTTTGAAATAAATGAAATTTTTAAAATTACTTGCGCGGTGTACATTTTTACATTGGGCTACCTCACAAATGATTCTTTACGTTTGTTTCGTGTTTTTTCCCTTAATTGTTCATGGTGAAAGTGAGTTTGCTTTGCTTCTGCAAATATCTTTCGAATAATATTTTCACGCTCCTTATATCACTTGTATAAAGTACTGTTTTGATCTATTTTTTGTACTCACGTAAGTGATTAGTATTCAGCTCAGCTCGTTAATTTTTTCTGTAATACAAACAACACATTTTGACTTGAAAATTTCAGTGAAATAAGGCGTACATTCATTGAAAGCTGCTGTAAAATTTTGCTAATGATTGAAACAACATCAGATTGCATCATATTCTGAAATTCGGTGGACTTGTTTAATGGTTTTCTATGAAATAATTTCCCTTAGTAGTAACTTTTCGAACGAGAAGTCATATAAATCTAATTTCTACTTTCCTTTGCAATGTTAATTTGAAATTCTAAGCTGTGGTGATTGGAAAAAGAGGGTGATAATACTGTTGTGAGTATTGCCGTAGGAATATTTGTGATTGCCAGATTGAGGAGAGTTTGAGGGAATATAGTAATACCAGCAGGTTCTTTGAACATTTGGGATAGGTTTAGTTTGTACAACAGTTTGCTTAGCTGATTTTTTTTAGCTGTCGAGTCAACGTTAAAATCTTCGGAAGTGAAATTTTTTTTTATTGCGAGAATTGATTGAAAATTTTCTCCATGAACTCAACAGTGCGACCCAAGGTATTCGTCCAACAATTTTTTTAATGATATTTCGTTGCAAATCCTCTGCCTGGTAAGAATTGTGTTTTAATATGGCAACAATTGGTGCTTAGTTCATTTTACAATAGTTCTTTATCTTTTGGAGAGGCTGGCTGAACAGTTTTCTTTTGTTTAGCTTGTTTTTTTTTGTAATATACGGTGAACCACGCTATTAGTCCATTTGTGTAAAATTCAAAATGGGACGTGCTAAGGACCTAACAGACGAATACAAGCAAACCATCATAAATGAACTGCCAAGAAGACCTCATGTGCCTTTATTGCTACGATTTAAGGCTGCCATGTTAAAAAAATTAAACGTTTCTTGAGGGATCCTTCCACTCGAAAGGAACGGCCTGATAAAGGCAAATTAAAAGCTCTAAACACGCGAGATATCAGTGAAATCAAGCGTGAAGTCTTTAAGAAGCCAAACAGCCCCAGCAAAGCAATTTTTAAAAACTCTGGTCTGAATGAAGTCCCAAAAACTGCCCGCAACAGAATCTTGAGGACTATCGCTGAGGTGAAATCTCCAGAGAAAAAGCCTCCATTGACACAAAGGCACATGCTCCTGAGAGTTGAGTGGGCTAGGTCGTATATGAAACAGGATGTGAAATGTGTTCTATTCACGGATCAGACCAGAGCGACCCTAGATGGCCCAGACGGATGGTCCAAAGGATGGGTTGGATTTGAGGGTAAGCTCCACCATCGTTTTCGACGCCATCAAGGCGGTGGTGGTATTATGTTGTGGGGTGGGATCATGAATAATGAACTTGTAGGCCCAAAATGGTCCATGAAAGAGTTAAAATTAGTTCTGCGAATTATTGCGCCCTCCTCGACGAATGTCTTGTTCCTTGGCTTCACGACCAGACTTTGGATCGTCACAAAAAGTTGGTTTTCATGCAAGACAATGCATCATCGCACTCAGCCATATCTACGAAAAAATATCTTGCTTCTCTTGGGTTTAAAAACCAGAATTTGATGGTGTGGCCACCCAATTCTACAGATTCGTACCCGATCGAGAATCAGTGGTCTATCATCAAGCGCAAAGTTTTTTCAGATGGCAAGCAGTCTTCTTCCAAAGCAGAATTGTGTTCGGCCATACACGTCGCCGTAAGATCCATTGATGGTACTATTATTGAAAATTTGACTAATTCGGTTAATGAACGCATTTTTGAAGTAATAAAAGGTCTTGGCCGTTACTTTAAAAAAAGAGTTAATTTTCTTGTTTTTTTTGCCTTGTTCACAGTTGCAATTCGTTAAAAGTACCTTTCGAAGTTTTATTTACTAATTTTAATACTAATATTTCCCCAATTTATTTTTTATTCATCATATTTAACTACTTTTCATACCTCGGACTAATATCGTGGTTCAGAAAATTGAGCGGGTATTTGATAAAAGTGAGTTTCTAATGGTAACAAGCATAAAAAATTTCTATAATAATAGGATTATGAACATTGTACTTCATGACTGTACGACATATTATGAAATATCAAGGTATATTAGCAGGAAATGATAGTTTTGAAGAAAAATCAAATTGGACGAATATCGTGGGTCGCACTGTATTTTTAGACGTAGGAGAGCCGATGGGTGCTTGTAAAGGAGGCTGATGATGATGGATTTATGCTTATTTATATGCACTTTTCACAAAACCAATTCTATACCTTCTCAAATTTCATTTCCTAGAAGTAAAGGTAATGAAAAAATTTTTCACGAAAATACAAAATCCACTGCCTCGGCTATTTTTAACGCCATCATGGCGGTACAAAACGTAATCAGTAATATTGAAATACGAACTTTGGGTTAGTGAATCAAACAATGTTTCGGAAACGCGTAATGTATCAATTTCTTCTGAAACCAACATTACTCTGATATCATCCAGTTCATCATTGAGGCTACTAGCATTTCTATTTTTTATTTTTATATCTTTATTATGGTGCTTATTGCGGGGCATGACCTGTTATTAAATTCTTTGATCTTCTCAAAGCTGCTCTGTGGACAAGTCTATCGTTGGGTACAACTATGAAACTTCCATTTAACTGGGAAACAGTATTTTGTCATACAGTTGATGTGACTTCAATCTAATTTATGTTTTGTGCAGCAAGGGTTCTAAAACGGTCGTTTTTGATGGATTATGAACAGAGGATTATTAGCCGGTAACTCTGGTGAGTGGTCGACTGTTTCCCTCCGAACACCATATTCTTTTTAGTCGAATTTACGCATATTTTTGCCTGTCACATTAGCTTTGCTTGCAGTTTTGATTTCGGAATGGCAATTCCATTTTGAAGACAATCGCGTGTTGAGCTGTTGAGCTACTGCATGAAGGAGACAGTGTCAATCATCGACTATGGTGAGAAGCAACTCTATCTTGAATGATCGATTTAATTCATTCGTGGTAGTAATAACGAGTGCACAAATAGGGCTTGAGACACTTTCTGTTTGACTTTTAACATTATTATAAGATCTCGGTAGGGACAGGTTATTGAAACTTTCATTTTCCCAGCTTTGAATGGGCTGGCTGTGACGAATTTTGGGAGAGGGATCGCCAGAGAAGAGAGATCTTGTCGATCTAGTAGAATTATTCAGTCGTCGATCTAATAGATCGAGAGCTGATCAGCAGATTTCCTACTGATCTGAAGATCATTTGAAAATATTGTCGATCTAGTGGAATAATTTAATTCATTTTGCGGTTTTGCTTCGTCGTTATGGCATTCAATTTTATCATTCGGGTTTTCGGTACATGAGCAAGATTGTAAAGTGAGTCTTAGACTCGATCTGAAAGCAATTTGTTGAAGAAAAGGGTGTGTTTCTTCTCTGGTACGAAGACAAGTACGGGCATTGTTTCTAGCTTCAAAATCAGTTTTAGCATTTCTTCGGAGCGGAATAAGTTCAAGACCATTTCCTTTGCACAAACTTGATGCATTGAACAATTTCTGACAGCGGTCTGTCCTTACTACATAAATACGAGAAAAGGCATGCTCGGTCGTGATAAGTTCTATGATCTTAGTGAGGCCTAAGGACGAGATGCCTAAATCTCTGACGTAGATGCCCAATTGAAAATCAAGGACGTTTCGCCGGTGAGTACGCGTCGGTTCCTAGGCGTTTTTTAGTTGTATTACGCGTGGTACCTCTTAGTCGTAGACGTATAGTTACGTTAATCCACATATTTTACTTTCAACATTAATCCCTGATATTGCAAGTCCCTAAGCTCCCATTTACATTAAAGTAAACACTTAGAAGAGTTTTTGTCCCCAGTTCGTCCCTGGTGCGCAGGTAGACTAAAAAATTTTATATTAAGAAATTTCAAAAACCATTAATGGTTTTCGTATCATCTTTGATGAAAAAAGCTGTATTCCTTTTCATTCTTTTACAGTCACAAATAATTAGGAATATAGTAGAGGAAAATTAAAAATAACTTTTCATTAGAGCAGTTGTTGCAGTATGAAAAAAAGTTTCTTGAACACTGTTAAGTATTCAGAATGTTTCCATTCGTTCCTGCATCATACCCAAATAGTTAAATTAATTTTAATGTTTTAGGGCCAAAAAGGACAATACATTTTGCTCTCAAAAGTAGCACCAAGATAAAATATTTCTTGTTGAGCTTTTCCTGAAGAAAACAAAGAGCCCACTTTCTCCATGATGATACCAATGAAATTTGAGCTCAAAAGTTAATTATAAACAATTTAATGCCCAGTGGCAGTTCTTTCTTTATTTTGAAATCGGTGACTGACGTATGCTAGAGCCAATCTAATGACGGTGATTGTGATAACTGTAACATGATTGAAGAACTACTGAAGTTATACTGTAAAATGCTGTTTCCTTCTCCGCAGAGGAAACACCAACGAATTTGGTACTGTCAGGAACGACAGGGTTGCATCTGAAATTTTAGCTTGGACTCGGTTTAGTTCCTAATAATTCCTTGTTTTCAATGAAAATTTCACTAGGTTTATATGTGCAATCAAAGCTTTGTAGTTTAAGCCTAAGCTTTTCATCTATGAAGTTTATGCATCCACAAAAATCTACACTCTTGTAGAGAAATGAGGCTACAGTAAGGCGCCGTTTAAGACCAGCATTTTAAACTCATTGAAAGCCTGTGAGTTTATCCTTTTCACGAGTTGCATATGAATGCAGTTCTGATACGTCAATACTAGTCCAATTTCAACATGGCTTTGCGAATTATCAAGTTCGGAAAGTAGCAGTCATTTCTTGAGATACAGAAAAACGAATTTGAAATTTTGAGTGAAAAGACTGAGATTTTAAAGATAAACGATAAAAGGACATTCTTTACAAAGTATAGAAGCAGCAAGAATCAGCTCATTGAGTAAAGAAAACATATTGCGTGCAAAGAAAAAACTTTGTTAACTAAATACGATATTACACTTCACCTCATTTTTCAATCGTCCTACGTTGTTTAAGGCAAAAA
Organism: Morinoia aosen; assembly: GCA_030386875.1. NCBI lineage: Eukaryota > Metazoa > Arthropoda > Malacostraca > Amphipoda > Talitridae > Morinoia > Morinoia aosen. Next base: position 71,898,147 of record CM059559.1, read on the forward strand.
ATAATTAAAAATCAATAATAGCTGACCCATCGTTCGACACGAAGCATTGAAAATCAAACGCGGGAATTGTAAATTTTGCTCAATAAACATTTATTCCCATTTAGTTTTATCCAGTTGAATAATATTTTCACGCAACACTGAAAAAAAAACTGTTACCACTTCCAAAAAATTTGGCTTTATTTTAGTTCATTTATAGTGCATTTCAAAGACAGTATGCAGTCATCTATCTGGGTATTAGTACTAAACAGAGGTGATATAAGCCGATCATGTCGAGGCATAGCCGCTCACTCCTGTTTTGCTTCCCTTGCTGATAACATCTAGCGGTTCACTCTTGTACTGCCGTCCACACCAACAACATCTACCAATAAATCGTCCCAGCCTTCACTCCGAGTTTACTTCTACCTGCTTGTGCGCACATTTTGGTGGCACAGCATGTGGTGAACTCAACCCACATTCGTGAACTCATAAGTGTTACAGTGGATTTCAAGAGTTCTGTGTTAACATCCTTCGAACAGTATAAAATCCACATGTGTTCCAGCGAAAACAACCAGCTCTGGCAACCTGAAGAAACGGTCATCGTGTTTGGAATCATCGTCTCTAAGGAATTGTTGGCGGCAGCTTACTGTAGATTTACAGTATTTCTTAATTTATATTCACCCCTGCGTACGAAAATTTTGGTCTACGAGTGTGAAAACGACACTATTGAATTGGTGTTTCAAGTAAAGATTGCAGCGTTCCCAGCGTCAACCATTGTGTGAATTCTACATCTACAATTCTACAAGAGGTGAATTCAAATCTACAAGTGCTAAGAACAATTTAATTTGTGTGAGATAAATTACTAAGATTGCACCAAAAACAGTAGCAGTGACTGTAGCAGTGAAGTGACACGTACTTTCAGTTTACAAGTGTAAATTCTTCAACGTGGTGCACAGTATAAAAGCAGTATAATCTTGCTGTACCAGCCGAGAACATTGTCTACAAGCACAGCATCACAGCGGCCCATCATTGCCTGCAAGAGACGTGTTCAGCCGTCTTCAATTTTTTACACAGTTAAGTCTTTTGTGGAAAATTTTTTTTCTTTGTTTAGTGCTACCTCGCTTTTTCCCGGGCAGCTAGTCTTTTTGTTGCACTCATTGCCGTGGTTTTTTTTTCCGCGCCCACTTCCTGTATAGCTCGGTACTCTCGGTAGGCAGCAGTTGTTTCTAAGCTTTGTGAGAGGCAGCCGCGTACTACGTATCTGGATTTAGGTGGTAAACAACTCCTTACCTTCTTACCATCGTAAGTGTCAGATTTTTTTGTGTAATAGGATAGGAGTGATAGTGAAGGTGTCTAAGTCAATTCGATTTCAATTTTTAAAGCTTTAATGTGATAGAATTTAACGTTTTTGCTGTGCAGCAGCAATATTTTTTTACCGCCTTGCCGTAAGCTTCAGCATTCACGTGCACTCTGCACGTTTTATTGAGAAGTCGCAAAGATTTGCACTGATTGTGGTGTTTGAAGGTGCCACTATTTACTGAATTTAATTGGGAGTATTGGTTACGTAATTGTATTAGCGTTATTGATGCCTTGTGAATACTATTGAGATTAACGCTAACGCTCTTGCATTTACTGTGTATTTTGTACGTATTAGAAGTGTTCTATTGATTCCTAGCTACTATTTGTGGTTATTAATTCAAGGGGGATTATTAATTTTTTTTTGGTGGTTCTTCGAGGTGTGTCTTTAATTAATTTTTGGGTGTTCTAAATGCATTTACGGTGTTTATTATCATTTTAACTGGTTTTAGGGTGTTTATGGTCATTCTCGGAGTACGATATTAATTTTTGAATGAGTTTTCAGAGAATTCGGGTATTGAATTGTTGATTTTTAGTGGAATAGGGAATTTATGTCGGATTATCCTGATTCATTGGACAGTGAGGACGAAGTAGTTCGAACTGAACATACTGTAACTAAATACGGACGAGTGAGTAAACCAGTAGTTAGCAAGATGACGACTCCTACGGCAGCGACAGCTGGACCTAGTTCTAGTGTTCCTAGTAATGTAAACGCAACACAACTTGCACGTGATATTGCTGCTAACATGAATGTCCAACCTATGGGAACGATTATGACTAATGCAGAGCTTCCTACCTTCAGGGGAAGACGACGGGTCCATGATTCTGAGTTTCTCGAAAATAAGAGTTTTCACACTCACATACAAAATCTAAAGGCATATCTAAGTTTGTTGCCTGATGCCACCAGTGATGAACGTCGTAAGGAATTCCTAGTACGCTCCGCTAACAAGAAAATAGGTGATTTCAATAGTGTAGTAACTAAGCTGGTTAACGCCGACTTGAATTATTCTTTCGATCAGGTCGTTCAAATACTTGAGGACATTTACGTATCAAAAGGAGAAAAGAGTATCCATGCATTGGCTTGCGATCTAAACGAGTTAAAATTGGTTAAAAATAATGCACTTGCTGCTCAGATCGTGAACGCGTTTTCGAAGATAAGGAAGTTAACCGAGAGTATTCTTAGTTCAAACTCACTCGGGTGGCAGCGCCACGCTTATTTCCAGAACTGCACCACGCAGGCCGAGTTAAAAAAATTCGTAGGCGACAGCATGTCGTACAGTCTAGCTTTATCAATTCTAGGTCCTTTATTTGATGAGTCGTTCGCTAGAAAAATCTTTGAAACACAATTTTCCACTGCAGAGGAGTTATTGGCTAAGTTAATTTCCGCAGTGCGAAGCCAAAGCGAGTCTAAGAAAATTCTCGCACAAAAGTATCATGTCAGACAGGACAGTGAGAGTTATGTAGGTGAAGTGACTAGTGAAGTCGAGGAAGTTTTGGAAGAGCAAGATCAGTTCCCAGAGAGTGAGGTGTGCTACGGCACAGTTGGAAATTATCGTAGGAATTTTCGATCAGGTGTACGTAGGATTGTACCTAGACCCTGGCTCGCACGAAATACCCGTATTAGGGGTAGAGAATTAAACAGTTATGTAGGTGATCGAGGAATTGGTGCCTTAGAGTGTAATATGATCAAGTCTGAGAGTAGTAGTTCTAGTGGTCAGGTTGCAGGAAATTCAGGAGGAATTTCAGGCACGAAAAAGCCCGGGTTCCCGTACTGTAACTCCTGTTCAATGGTAGGGCACTTTGAGTGTCGACCGCAAAGAGGTACTTTTCCGAGAGGATGCTTTGCCTGCGGTGGAACGCATGTAGTAAAGAATTGTAGAGCGAGCGGTACGGAAGTCCGCAACTATAGGGCGTATCTACGCGGTAGAGGTAACTCAAATCGAGGTAAAAATGAAGTCCATTGGGCGGAAACCGAGTCAAGTAGTTTTTTAAGCTAGGTGGAGGAAGTAAGGGAGAGTTAAAGCAGATTGAGCCCGAGGTATTTAACGGTACGAACCTCGTTAAACTAGAAACCGTGGCAATCCCAGATACCACCGAAATAACCAAATCGTATGTTGACCCTGTGTTTAACTGTAAAAATAGATATAGTTTATTACAAGAAGAAGAGCTTGAAAATGACCATTGTCAAGGCAAAACGGTGGAATCATATTTTTCTGTGTCCGTTGTAAAGAATGTTGATAAAAATTCTGGATTAGTGTCATTTAAAGAGGGCAATAAGCCAACCATAATTATCAAAAATAACGATCAGTATCTAAATGCTTTAATTGACAGTGGATCGGAGAAGTGCCTTATTAGTTACAGACAGATTAAAAATTTGAGTGATGAAGTCAAGCCGAGTAAATTAAGAGTCAAGGGAATAAGCGGGAAGAGCGACGTGACGGGAGAGGTAGAGTTATCCATTAAAATCCCGGGCACAAGTAAAGTAGTTAAAACAAGTGCACTTATCGTTCGTGAAGCGAAATTTAATTATGATTTAATTCTAGGCCGTGACGTCTTAAAAGACGCCGTAATAAATTTCAGAGAGAAGGAACTTCTTTGGAATAATGTTGCAATTCCTTTTCAAGATCTAAATGTGGAACCTTTGTTAAGCAGAGAAGCTGTAATGCAAAAAATAATGAAGAGTGATTGTCTGTTATCAGAGATTGCGGTCGCCAGAAAGACCAAGAGTCAATTAAAAAATGCTGACTGCAGCAGAAACAATGCTGACTGCAGGAGAGAAAATGCTGACTGCAGGACAATGAGAGCTGAGGTAGCTCAGAGGCAGAGCATGAGAGCTGCGGTAGCTCAGGCACAGACAATGAGAACAAAACAATTAATTGTTCATTGTAATCAGGCTGAGGTACCTGGTAATTCGCTTAACGTTGTTTATGGGTTCATTAGGAAACCAATTGTAGGAGAATATATGGTTCTCAAAAGATGTTTTGACAATGGTGCTTTAATAGCTGACTCAATTGTGCAAGTAAATGAAGACGGTGTGGTACCCGTCATGATTCTAAATGCTAACGAAGAAACGTTGTACTTCTCTGAGAACACGATGCTATGCCACGTGGAATTGATAAAAGCTGATGATATTGAGAGCGAAATGTATTTAACAAGTGTTGACACAGCGCTCAGAGATGCGTGTGAGGTTGAAGTAAATTTTGTTGCGGGGTCAGATACGATGGAAGTTAAATCGACATGTGGCGGAAGGAATGCCATAGTTGATAGGAAACTTTGTTCGGAAGCTGATACTCGTGGCAGAGGTGCAATTTCTGTTGATATTGTTGATAATAAGAAGTTAGAATCGAGTGGAGAAGGTGGAGAAAAGGAGTTAAGACGTGACTTAAGGGTAAATGATATTTCCTGTAATGAAGAAGACATTCAATTACCTTTAGTTAATTTGTTAAATAAATTCCGTGACGTGGTAACTTTGGAGGGAGAAAAAATAGGTGTAACCAACATTTTGAAGCATCATATTCAGTTGAAGACTGATGCGCCTGTGTTAAATTTAGCTCCCTACCGCATACCTCATAAGTACCAAGAAGAGGTAATGAGAATAACTAACGACATGCTCGATCAGGGAATAATAGAGGAATCATCATCTGATTTTAATTTCCCTGTCATTGTAGTTAAAAAGAAGTCAGGCGATTTACGGCCCGTTATCGACTTTCGTGCTTTGAATAAAGTTTTAATTAAACATTCATATCCCATTCCCCGGATTGATGATATACTAGCAACGTTAGGAGGTAACACGTGGTTCTCTAACCTTGATTTGCGCAGCGCATTCCATCAAATTGAATTAGAAAAAGAAAGTAGGAAGTATACCGCTTTTAGCGTCAATTACCGTAAGTACCAGTTCTGTAGGGTACCGTTCGGACTCTCAACGAGTCCGGGAATATTTCAAAAACTCATGATATCAGCGCTCTCACCCATTTTGGGAAAGCTCGCGTTTGTATTCCTCGATGACATCTTGGTATTTTCTAAAAATAAAACTCAACATTTAACTGATATAGAAATGGTGCTTAAATTGCTGCGAGCCGGTAAATTATCCTTAAAGCTTGAGAAATGCCATTTCTTTAAAAAAGAACTCGAGTATTTGGGCCATGTCATTGCCGCAGATGGAATTAAATGTAAATATTCAAAAAAATTACAAGAATGCCGAGCGCCAACCAATGTTAAAGAATTACAACAGTTTTTAGGTTTGGCGAATTATTTTCGCAGTTTCCTAGCAAATTTCGCTGAAGTAGCAAGTCCCTTGTACAATCTTTTGAGAAAAAATGTAGGTTACACTTGGACTAATGAATGTCAGAAAAGCTTTGTGTTCCTGAAATCTTTATTGACTTCTGACACAGTTCTGAGACATCCCGACTATAACAAGGACTTTCATGTGTTTACTGATGCTTCCAATTCAGGAATAGGAGCTGTATTAATGCAAGCGGATGATTCAAGCGACAAAATTCTAAGACCCATAGCTTATTATAGTAAAAATTTAAACTCCAGCCAGCGTCGGTACTCGACTACCAAAAAAGAATTTTACGCGATACACGCTGCCTTAAAGCATTTTAAATACTTAATTACAGGATATACGGTTCGCGTCTACACCGACCACCGTCCTCTTGCACCACTGTTTAATAAAAAATTACCTGAGGACACTAACATGGCTCGTTGGTGCATAGATGTAAATTCCTTTGAACCCCTGGTAAAATATCTGCCTGGTAAAGAGAACGTTGTTGCAGACTATTTAAGCAGATTACCTGTTAATAACGAGAAATTAAATCTTAAAGATCTAAATTCTTGTGATGATTTGGAAGTCGCATTTGAATCAGAAGTTTGTGTTGTGGAGACTCGAGCACGACACAAACGAACGACAGGAAGCGAGGTAGTTGACCTGCCCTCGACTCGAGACGATGCTGACAGTGCAGCAGACAAAAGCGCTAGACCCGCGCTGATAGACTACGTACCAACTGAAGCTGAGATATCGTGGACGATTAAGGAATTTATCGACGAACAAAACAACGACGCTTTCTGTATAGAGATTAAGAATGCTTTGTTGAATGACAGTGTTTCGACTATTCCTGACTTAGATAAATTTCTAATGTTAAATAATATTCTTTATAGACGTAGAGAAATTGATAATCGACCGAGTACAATTTTGACTGCAGTTGTCCCTAATTCATTAATGAGTAAAGCTGTCCTAGCGATACATAGTTTGTATCACGTAGATCACAAGCATACTTTGTTCAAATTTAAGTTGAAATATTGGAATCAATTAGAGAAAACTATTGTACGGAAATTTGTTCAGCATTGCGAGGTGTGTAGAATTATTAAAGCAAAACCTTCAGTTCCAATCAAAATTTTAACAGCTCCAATAGCTACAAAACCTTTCGAAGTTGTATCAATTGATTTGCTTGGCCCACTTAAAGTAACTGATAATGGAAATAAATATATTCTTGTTGTGATTGACCTTTTCTCGAGATTTTGTCGTTTATATGCCATTTCAAATCGAAATACAGAAACAGTGATTTCTTGCTTAAGCAACTGTTTCTCATTACTCGGTTACCCCAAGACGCTCATTTCAGATAATGCTTGGGAGTTTAAATCAGTGGCTCTCAAACAATTTGCAAAATTACATGCCATTTCAAAAAGGGAAGTTCTGGCTTACAGCCCGCATTCTAACGCCGTCGTGGAGCGCAACAATAAAAAAATTACGAATCTGTTAAAACTATATGTAAATAGTATTGTTAATGTAGAGTGGGACCAATTATTGGAAGTAGTAGAAAATGCCTTGAATAATTCTTTAAACTCTACTATTGGCGAAACACCAAGCTATATAATGTTCCATCGCGATACGTGTGCCTATTATCAGTCTGACAGTTTCGATTCAGTAATTTACAGTTTTGATGAAGAAATAGATTTAGTGAATATTAGAGCTAGAGAAGCCGTTCGAACAATAGAAAATATACGAAATTTAATTATTAACAACACAACAGAGCGAAATCTTTATAGAAACCTTAAGCGGCGCAATAAGGATATTCAAGTTGGTGACAGAGTCCTATTAAGGAATCATAACAAGACCCATAAATTGGAATTAACTTGGATTGGGCCTGCGGTCGTCCAAAAGGTTAAACGTAATTACGCTGATATTAAAATTGGATCTAAAATCGTTAGAAGTAACCTTAATCATCTTTTACCGCTTAAAAAGGTAAAATCTGTGAGTTAAAAGGACGAATTCATTGGACTATGTGACGTGCTAACTAATCGACGCGTAATATTACCCTTTTACCGTTTTTAACCGCTTACCATTGTTTTACCGTTTGTTTATCAATAATGTTAAGAGATATAATCATAATTTTAGAAGCATTTTCTTCGCTATATGCAATATGCTTGCATTCATATTAATCAATGCGTTGTATGTTTATATGTTAATCTTATTGTTGCTTTATGCTCAAGTAATTTGATGTAAATGTTAGACGTTTACCCCAGAGGAATTTGTACTGTCTCGTCTAGCTGTCGCTAAGACGTTTCACTCATTTTTTAATTGAATTCATTCAGACATCCGTTTTGCTAAATTGACAGTTTTAATGATGAACGGATGCGACGACGTCGAATTGCAAATAGCTGAGGTTGCTGTTCACCTTGCGAGACGGGTTGTTTTGACACTGCGGACTTGCACCGCAGTGCTATTTTTGTTCCGTCGGAATGTCCGGCGATAAGCAAAATTAAATTAAATTCATAAGACAGGTGTCTTGAGCCTGACACCTTTTTTTTTTCTCAGCGATCAGCGATTATATTTTGTATGCGAGAGTTATCGTGGTTCAATGACTCTTGAGGGTCAACCAAGATTGATACCAAATTATATGTTGTATTTATTTTATTGTACAACGGCCATGCTAATCTTGTTTGTATCTTTTGATTTCAGGAATGGGCAATGCACAGAGTAATATCGACGTGGATACCTTAGTTGCGGCATTATCAACCCACTCAACAACCATCAACGAAAAGTGGGTGGAAGAAAACGCAGTAACCAAGATGGAGTTGCTGCCGGATCGAGTGACCGACGTCATTATCATGGGATTAATCCTGTCTACGATGATTATGGGAACTGTACTTTACCATATAAAGAAGGAGGTAAAGACGTTAACAGCGACGCAACGGGAGAATTTTTCTCACGCCATGGCGCGGGGCAGGCCGCCAAGGGTCCTCCATCAGGAGCAATAATACACGTCGCGCGCGATCTTGTGATGGTGAATGTGTCACACTTAGGGCGGGCTGGACGTCCCAGAGATGCAGGCCGTCCCAGTAAATCCTGCGGTGCGCGACGAGTTTAAGTTGAAAATAATAGGGTGAAAAAATTTCATTGAAACGAAATTAAAAATAATCGGAAAATTTTGAATGAGTGTTTAGATATTAGTTGAAAAATGAAGCGTTCCGAAATTATGTGCGTATCGCAAGAAATATGCGATGCAAGGCGCGCAGTGTTCTTTCTATCCATGCTTTCAATATTATTATTTTTAGGTTAATTGTTAAGCATGCGTATGCTATTTTTCATGTTGACGCAAAAAAATTTTAATTAGCACATGCGTTACTTGTCTTGGTTTTAGAGGTTTGACTTTTCTCATTTGAGAATGTTGTGTTGGATTGCAAATTCTTTAATCGTATGACAATTCGAATTCGACATTGCGATTTTTAGTTTTTTGTTTTGTTGAATTTTTCTAATAGGAGTTGTTGCGAAAATAGGAAATTATTTGCAATCATGTAGGGTGTTGGTTTATTTTTCGATTCCGTGGATTATTTTTACCAATATGAAATGGCGTTTGACTTTTACCCTTTACGACGTTCTGCCGGCTGTCGACGTGCTGGTTGTATTAGAGCACGGTAAGTCAGCAGCTTCGTTTTTTTGCATGCTTCGCTTGATGCTTTTAATTATTAAGTTTTCTTAGTTTTTTCAAATGCGTTATCATTATTCTGGTTGGAGCGTTTTGAAAAAAAAAATTATTTCTTTTTAAATGCTATGTTTTTTTTTGGTTGTCTGTGGTAAAAAGGTAGCTGTTTAACAGAAACTGTGACTGTGGTTTCGGTGCGTAAAATTTATTTCTTGAATTTCTAAAGAATTTACGTAACCGTATTTTTCATTTTGGCGTTTTATATTTGGTTAATATATACTACACCGGGTTGTATTAGCAGAGAGGATAAAGTATTAAAGTATTAATAAGGAATATTTTTTTTTCTTTCTTTCTTTAGTTAAGATGTTTCTGCGACTTGAAATCAGTAAGTTAATTAATTTATTTTTTCTCGAGGTTCTAACATGTTTTTTGCTAATGCATTTTAGTTTAATGCGCTTTAACTATAATCTTTTGCTTGCGTTAACCAATAAAATATTTAGTGGTGTTAACGGTTCTTCTTTACCAGTTTTAAACTGCGTGTTTTACTCGTTTTTGCTTATTTTGCCTTTTTATATGAGAATATGCAATAATTTTCTGTATTTGCGATCATGCTGAGCTTTGGTTATGTTTAATCCAGGCTGTGGTTTGATTGCGGTTATAAACTAAGTTTTAAAGAAAGAGGTGTTTAAAAAAAAAAAGGAGTAAAATTTTTTTTGGAATGCGGTGTTCTACATTTACTGATGTTTCGGTTTATTAATTCAATTTTCAATGATCCTAAACATGTGTTTAAATTTATAGTGTTTTGCGTTTTAAATTTACTATGTGGATAACTAACCTGATTGGCAGGGGATAAGTTAGTTAAGCATTTTTCTTTTAGCACATGGTTTATCCTGCTTTAGTTTAGAACTTTGGTGACCGTTATCTTGCGTTTTGGGGTTAAGTTAACAGTAGCGTATCGAGCGTTTTATTTTTTAAGCAAGTATGTGCAATATTGTTCGCGGAAGCATACTTTGTTTTGCTTGATGCTTTCCTATATTATAATAACGATTGGCTGGTGCGATTAAACATTTGATTAATAAATTTTTTTTTGCTATTATGAGTGTTGTAGAGTAAACGTAATTTGGTCTTTGATATTTACGAAGAACGTTTCGTAAAGATGCCTGCACATCATATGGTTCTTTAAAGCTTGATATTTGCTTTATTTTGCAGTAAATTAATTGATATTTAATTAAGCTTTGAGAAAAACTTGTGAGTTAATTGGTTTGAGTAAGTTTAGCTGGGCAATTAGTTCAATTAATTTTGCATATTAATTCAGTTCATTTTGAAGTGTAGCTTTCACTCGTTTTGGGGGGGGAGTTATATGCAGTCATCTATCTGGGTATTAGTACTAAACAGAGGTGATATAAGCCGATCATGTCGAGGCATAGCCGCTCACTCCTGTTTTGCTTCCCTTGCTGATAACATCTAGCGGTTCACTCTTGTACTGCCGTCCACACCAACAACATCTACCAATAAATCGTCCCAGCCTTCACTCCGAGTTTACTTCTACCTGCTTGTGCGCACAACAGCCATGAGTGTTTGGAATTTAAAATAAAATTATGTATCAAAGTAAGGTTTGAATAAATAGTGGAAAGTCATCATTAGCCAGCATTCGCTCTGGACAAGCTTTCCTTGAAGTTGACTGTGTTGTGGTTCGTCGTCATAGAACCTTGCTTTTCAAGATTGTTGAAGATCTTGCACACATTTAAGGGGATCATTCAGGCCCCCGTCAGGCCCCTGTCGGACCGGTGAGCTTTTTCATGTTTATGTTGAAAAAGGACCCATAGGCGGTGGACTATTTGGTCATAAAATTTCATAGCGCTACGGACACTAGATCCCCCTCCAGGGGGGGGGGAGGGGATAAAAATCTTGAATTTTCGACCCCATTTCGACTCCATATAAAAAGAAAACAAAGCGAGAAATGGATAACTTTCTACCGTACTTTGGCTAGAAGTGTTTCAAGGATTCTAAAACTGTCTTTGGTTGTGTTCTAGCATGAAAAATCAACGACTAGTCCTCTTTTGAAATATCAATACAAATGAACTAAAATCCAATATGACCAATTTTTTCAAAAACTTATGGCTGAATCAAAAAAATAAATAGAAGAAATTGTGTTTCTTTTCAAAAGTTATACATCAGTGTCAAATTTCACAAGAATCATGCTGAAAATTAAAAATTTCATAATTTGTTGATTTTGGTTTGGAAATTACCACTCACAGTGTGAATATGAAACTATGCATGGAAATTATCGAAATAAAAATGAAAACATCATTCAATTACATAAATTGTCCATTATATTACACTTCAACAAAAAATTTTATTTATTGCTTATACCCAAAACCTATAACTTTCAACATTCAAAAGAGGAATCGTCAGTGAGTTTTTGTGCTAGGAAAAAAACAAGGACAGTTTTGGAATTCTTGGAACATTTCTAACAAAAGTACGGTTCCAAACTTCCAAATTGTACGAAAATATTTTTTCTCAAGCTCACAACCCAAAATTAGAGTATATTTGAGTTAGTGATCAAATATCGCATAAACAAGATTTTGTTTACATATGTTTAAATTTGGAACCGTACTTCTGTTAGAAATGCTCCAAGAATTCTAAAACTGTGTTTAGTTTTGTTCTAGCATCAAAACTCAATGACGAGTCTTCTTTTGAAATATCCATAAAAATGTAACAAAAAACTAATTTTTCGTACATAATAAGGCCTAAATTGAAAAAAGTTACGTGAGTAAAAAAGTTCACTATCAACAAATACATATACTGGCCAAATTTCAAACGAATCGGACGAAAAAAGTTGAAAAATCCGAATGATGGCCTTGAAGGGTTTTTACTTTTAGAGCTCACTTTATTTCTATTTTACTCAAATCAGTGTATTCATTAGTAAAATTGTAATTTTTTTCGAATGGTTAGAGTTCCTACTATAGCATTTGCTCGAAACCTGACTTCTTGTGCATCTTTTTGCGTACAGATGTGCTACGCTTCTATAGGGTGATGGTGGAACTCTTGGTACAAACTTCGGCTACTAGTAGAAAATAGAAATTTAAACACTTTTTGTGTGTGAAAATATATTGAAAAACTCTTAGTTTTTTATTTATTGGGCTTAGAAGTTTTTAAATGGTAATGCTACGCTACAAGAACACAACAGCGATTACACAACAGCGATTTCGCAACAGACAGGAATAAGGGCAATATGGGGAATTAGAATGAACAAGTGTTGGCAGAATTGAATATGTTTTATTCACAGTTTAAAACATTAATTTACAGATTCAGGAAATTTCTAGAAATTCCTAGCCAACGTTAGCGACCCCTGGTGAGAAGCGCATGTGTATCTTTTGTCAGTTAGAACCAAGGCACTGAAGTGGTAAGATGTATCGCCTTACAAATGCACAAATGACAGACATGCATTTCACTTATGGTGCTGCTAATGGTAATGCAAGACGTGCCGCGAGAATCTATCACGAACGTTACCCTAATCGAGAAGTCCCTCATCATCGATTATTCACTGCATTGCACCGAAGATTGACGGAAACCGGCAGTTTTAGTGTAAACAGAGTAGACGTTGGTCGCTCAATAAATTACTATCGAGAGCAAGAAGTGTTGGAACATTTCCGTAGAAGCCCGCGTACGAGCACCCGTGCTGCAGCAGCATCTTGGGGTATTTGCGACCATAGTACAGTGTGGCATGTATTGAACCGGAATAATTATCATCCGTATTACTTCCAGAGAGTCCAGGGTCTCCTTTCCGTTGATTATGGTCCTCGTGAGTGATTCGCGCAGTGGTTTTTAGATCGGGGGGTAGAAGATGCCAATTTTGCATAGTGTGTGTTGTTTACGGATGAAGAAACCTTCAGCCGAGATGGAACTTTTGATTATCATAACTTTCACTCGCAACGATGAAAATGTGCCATTAGGTATTCGTAGACGACTTTGGTTTCAACACGATGGAGCTCCGGCACAATATGCTCTAAATGTGCGACGATTTCTTGACAAATAATTTCCAAATCGATGGATTGGTCGTGGTGGTGCTGTGTCCTGGCCACCGAGAGCTGCTGATTTGACTCCGTTAGATTTTTTCTTATGGGGGCACTTGAAATCTCTGATTTATGCGACACCTGTGGAGTCGGAAGAAGACCTTGTCGCTCGAATTGCAGTCGCTGCTGGAGATATCGCTGACAACCCAGGAATGTTTGGCAACGTACGCAACTCGCTTCGACGAAGGTGTCGTGCGTGTATCGATCGATGTTAATGGTCCAAATTTTCAACACCTACTTTGATGAGTTACTTTCTATTATTTTTAAAGTCCCTCATGTAATTTAACGTTTTTCATTACCCTTGTGTGTTATTATTGAACATTAGTGCATGTGGTTAACTAGGATCGCCGTGAGTTCTTGAAGCGCAGCTTTAAAAACTGCTAAGCCCAATAATTAAAAAACTAAGCGTTTTTCGATATTTTTTCCGTGATGAAAAGTGTTTAAATTTGTATTTTCTTCTAGTAGCCGAAGTTTGTACCAAGAGTTCCACCAACACCCTGTATACTATAACTTACTTTTTTTGTTCTGCAGTGTAGTGCTGGCTTTCTTTGCCGTGCATGGTTTTATCATATTGATAATTTCTGAACGTTGCTGATGGAGGGAGAATGCAAACAAGTTGTTTTTATTGAGCATCTTTAATTTTACATTTAAGACTTAGAAGTTTGGGTGGGTTAGAAATGTGGTCACCTAATCTTACCGCAACCGTCCCTTTACGAAAAAGGCGTCCTTTAATTGCATCGCGCCAAAATTCTACTGTCTCCATAAAAAAACGAATGAAATGAGAGCTTAAAGGTCAATTACACATCTCTTAAGTAAGTGTGGTGTAGATTTTCAAAGTTTCACTCATTTCAATGAATGTAAAATTCCGAGTTCCATTCAATTTCGATGACAAAGTTTACCCGGAACCCTTTATTTACGAGAATAACTCCTACGTGCCCTAGACTACTCTCCTACGAATTTTTTCAGATTTTCGTCCCTTGAGTTTCCACGCCTTGAGAAATTGGAATCGAAAATATCGACTGTTCTTCGTGATTAATGGGGAAGGATGCAAATGATTCGCCAGATGGGGGCTACAAGTGATGTAAACAGACCAATAATGAAAAGAAGCTGAGTAAATAAAATATTTATGACCCTAGATACATTTTAAATAGTTTAAATATATTTTTTATCTAATCCTCAAATTGTCATATTTATTTGGAATAAATGGTATTTCCTGCTGTATAAGCAAACATTTATGTCTAATATCCTTATGTTTGCTTCAATACGCAGTACTTTACCAGTTTAAATCTTGTTTCACTTAACCGAGCAAATACAGTATTTATCCCTAGTACAGAAAACCATCCCTCTTATTGGAATTTGAAACTGTTCCCTTTGCTTGATTCTGAATGCAACAAAATCTTTTTCAATTCTATGATGCATCACAGTATGTTTCTCATTCGACACAGAAACTATTCCCTTCATTTAGACTCAAGTACTTTGAATGACTGAGTAACGCCCCTCAAAGTTGTTCGACCCACCATTCTTTCCATTGAATAGAACATTCATTTCATTATCGTCAGATATGATCGACTTCGATCTGAAGCTTCCACATAACATCACATTAGAGCTGCCGTAACGCCTGTTACCACGTTTGTTCACAACCAGGTAGTCTCCGAAGCAGAACAAATGGAATGCGTTGAACGAGATGTGGAAATTTTCTTCCATTCTCAAGAGGATCTTCATGTTCTCTGGAGCCTGAAAGTTGAAATATTCGATTTAATTAGATTTTATTTTGGGTAAATTTTACGCATTGAGCGTTTCGAAATACGTATTCAGTCACTGAATTTTCTTAAACAAGTTTTTTCCTGCCTACATGGATAGATTTTGGGGAGAGTAAGGTGAAATTGAATTTGACAAATAAGTAAACTTCACGGTCAAACAAAAGGTTTCTAATATTGGATCAAATGTTCAAAAGTGGTTTGTAGCATCGACGCATTTCTGGGTGCGGGTAACAACTGATTCCGTACTTCGCACTAAGTGTCTACTGTAGATGTTTCAAGGCAGTATACACACTTTACATTGGTATAGAAAAATATTTTTCTCTTCATGGTTGAATTTGCGGACCAATAAATTGTGATGTTTCATCAAATGTGATAGAAAGGTTGATCGAACATCACGAAATAGTGGACATAGCCTTTAGCCTTGAATCGCGGAAACAGATTTTTAAGTATTCTTAGAAGTTTGAGAATGTTTATGCGGTTCAGACACTGTGGAGACTTCGAGTAGTGTACATAAAAATCCCATTGGACGTGTTGGTGCGAAGTACGGAATCAGTTGAGACTCCTCATCAGAAATGTATTGATACTGAAGACCACCAGTAAATATATTTATGCTGAAGGCCACCAGTTTCAATTTAATCCTTTTAATTTCGAAACTAAGTTTATTCTCAATTATCAAATCGGACTGAAACAATACCTCACATAAAATCGCATATAGGGTAAAAATGAATATTTTATGGGAGATCAAAGAGAGTTTGCAATTTTTTGAAGCACTCTTTATACGGAAAAGCAAATCATGGCTCTGATTGCATCTTTATTCAACAAAAAAATATTTGGCTCACACGTTCACATACTGATTTTATCGAAGACGGTACATCATACCATAAGCGAGATACTGAAAGTACTCGTTCAATAAACGCAGGAATGAATAAAAAGTGTAACATTCCCTGCCAGAGAAAATTCCCTTCAGGACAGATACGGAGACTCGTGTAGGCATTTTAATTCTTTCAAAAGTATTCAGACGTAGGGAAGTGACTTCCATAGTTCTCGTCCGATCACAGCACACATTCCGATATACTGTGATTATCCATGCTGGGAACTTGTTTATTTGTTTTTTAGTATCTCTTTGGTGAACAGCTCATAAAGGGAGCGCAAAAACACTGATGGGTTTCAAACTATTAAATTTGTGTTTATTTTGATCACAGACAAATGTACACACACATCATTACAATTGTGATGTAGCCGATTTATGAATTGTTACATTTTCATAACATCTGCAATTTCTTCACGTACTGCAACTTTAAAACCATTGAGTTACGAGATTTTTTGCAGTATATTTTGCTTTTTAAGTAACTCCATGAGAAGAAGTCTCAAACCAACAAATCTGGCAAACGTGTAGGCCAGTGGTCATCTCTGAAACGTGACATCATTTGTTGGAAAAATATTTATCGAGCAACCGCCGTGGAATCATTAGCTGTGTGGGCTGTGATTTTATTCTTTTGAAACCTCGAGTCTGCCATGATCATCCCAAAAGTACCCAGTTGTGGCTACTAAAAATTGTACAGCGCAGCAACAAAGCGCGTAGCATTCCCTGATACGCCAACATCATCTTTAAGAAATAATGCCCAACGATTCCCACTTTAAATACACCACACCACACAGTCACTTGTGTACTGTGCAGTGATTTTTGATTCAATTCTGGTGGGTTGTCTGCTGCCCAATAGTGATAGTTTTGTTTGTTTACATACCGTGTAAGAGAGAGTGCGCTTCATCGCTCATCTTCGAAAAAATATTATCAGGAGCAAGGACATAAAGTATTCGTACACAAAACAGTCTCCGTTCATCATAATCACGATCGTGAATCTTCTGCACGATCATAATTTCGTAGGGATGAAATTTTAACTCATCCTTCAGAATGCGCTGCAGCGAGCGACGGGACAAGCACAGAGTTGAAACACGACGTCTAGCGCAGTTCCGAGGAGTTTGAAGAACAGACGCACTTCTCCGTCGACATTTTCTAGCATTCGCACGGTGCTGGACGACAAGGCAACTTCTGCTTCATGACTGATCCAGCTGTGCGATATGAGACAACCCAACGCAATATAGTGTTGCGATCAGATATCGAACCATTTGGCGGAACATTGAAGTGTGTGCGGAAAAAGCCGTTGAACTGTGATCACTGAGTCATAAATTTTAAAGGAATGTTCAACAACAAAAACGCGATGCTATGCAGTCTAATGCTCCATTGCTACTGAAACTGGGCGCTCTAGCATACCAAAAACAATCTCTCTCCCCACATTCCACTTCAACCATTGATACTACACAAGTCAAATCCAAGCGTACTTCTTGCGCTATCTTGTTTTCAGCTGTATGCTAGATGCAACGATCTCAGACGAATGAAATCAAGAGCTTCAGCGTGTGCGACAAGTTGGCGGTGAAAATTTGGCACTCAGCTTGACTTTGATTTTTTTTTATTCTGAAACCCAAACTTATACTATGTTTTGCGTTCACTTATTTTTAGTTTGCAGTGGCTCACTATTATTATTGACAAATAATGATAATTATCATTTTAAAGGTTATTAAGTTCGTCATGCCTGCATGAGATGTTCAAGCTAAAATTTCTCGTGTTATGCATACCACGTGCTCATCCCCAACGTTTAGGCACGCTACCCTGGGGACGAACAAAAACCTTGTACGCAATTTTTTTTATGAAAGCTGTTAAAGCTCTTGGCAGATTGCGAAGTGGATCAACGCTTCTACTAGAGGACACATTTTTATGATTTCGAGGTACAAATACTGCACATAGGTAATGGAAGTTTAGGATAGGATGGATAAGGTTAAGTCAGGCCTGTTTTCCTTCATTAGCTTAAAAATATTGGAAAAGTGCCGGTGGTTTCAAAGCGGAGATGAGGGTTACAAATAACAATACGGGCAAGCTGTGGTAAAAATGCACTTCGACTTCAATTAACACTACAGCATCCATACAGGAGAACATAATAGACACGCACACATACACTGATGCACTGTGTGTCTGTTGTAGACAATAGTAATGAAGTGAGAATTGAAACGAATTCCAAAGCTAAAGTGATCACTCTATTTCCTCTATTTGGTGCAAAGTATTGGAGATGATGTAACGAACTTGTTCTGCAATTGAAAATAGAACCTGATGAATTTCATTTATTCAAATTTCCTTCTGTTCTTTATTACCTAGAGGGCCTATCATTGTGCACTGCGAGTCCACCGATCTGACATGCATATCTCAATGCTGTTGAAACTATAATGAATAGTTCACTCTGTGGTTACCCCAATGAAGAAAACTTTTTAAAGTACCTGGTTAGCACACATCTTAAACAGCATTCATATTTCAGCAACAGCGAGCAATAGTTCAGTAACATAAATTATTTCACTAATAATATTTTTGACTGACGTTTACAAGCTGAAAAACCATTTGTACAACAGGATTACAGCTATGAAATGTCAGTTTAGTCGTTTTCATTTTCAAATTTTCTTCTTGCTGCGCTGCGTCCAATTAAAATTTAAGGTTCCAAATCAAAAGGCATTTCACTGAGTCATTTAGAGGTTCTTCGTGGCATTTCCGATGACTCGTTGGAATGCCCTTTAATGGAACTTGCAAGACGAGGATTTTTCGAGTAGAACATTTTCCAAAAAACTCTCTTCACTGATACAGTGTATTTGATTTCTCTATCCTTCAGAATGATGAACTTGGATTCTTCGGCAGAGAAACGGGAATCTTTCCCGAAGCTGAACTTCTGCTTTTCAGGGGGCAGCCATTTTCAAAGTCGAGTTATGTTATATTCATACATCCGGCATCATATCTACGGAATAATGATACCTCCTAAGTGGAGAGCTGGATAAACGTTGGTGATATTAGTTTTTTGTTTAGTTCACAAGGTTTTGTACTATTAAAAATTGTCAATAATGTTTGATCACCCAGTAGCACAATGTTTTGTGAATATTTTTGCGTATGTTCAGAGGTTAAAATAAAAAAATTGAAAACAATCGAAGGTGTTACTCGTCAACCTAAATGAAACAAATAATTTCAAGTGAATACAAATACATCATGGTGCAATTTCTAGCCCGCATAGATGTCCTTTTTTTATCGAAAGTGCAGAAATGCAATAAATATATAAGTAATTGGCATGAGAAGAGAAATTGAGCTGTAGTTTACTTTTGTTTGAACAGATGCCACAGACGCGATCCACTTGGTCAATCCTAGCATGAGGCCATTATTAAAGTTACGCAATATCGCTCAACTAAGTAAACCTTCCTTCTCCCCATGTTCATATTGTGAATTTCTAGATGTTCATATTGTGTATTTCTAGATGTTCATATTGTGTATTTCTAGATGTTCATATTGTGTATTTCTAGATGTTCATATTGTGTATTTCTAGATGTTCATATTGTGTATTTCTAGATGTTCATATTGTGTATTTCTAGATGTTCATATTGTGTATTTCTAGATGTTCATATTGTGTATTTCTAGATGTTCATATTGTGTATTTCTAGATGTTCATATTGTGTATTCCTAGATGTTCATATTGTGTATTTCTAGATGTTCATATTGTGTATTTCTAGATGTTCATATTGAGTATTTCTAGATGTTCATATTGTGTATTTCTAGATAATTTTGAAATTGTTATCTTATTTACGCCAATTTTCATTGAATTCTATCTGATGACATTTGGAGGTTCCTTCGATTAACGCTGGAAAGTTTCTCATCTATCGACTATTTGAGCTGTCGATAAATACCACATTTCAAGTTTATCATCCTCGGTGAAATCGAGGATGATAAACGAGTTAAAAATTAGCATTAAGCGAATCCCTCATGAGGCTCCCTGTTAGTAAAATGATGTTGCTCCAGTTGAATGATAATAAAAACATTACCTAGCCAAAAATGAAAGATAATATTGCGATCAATGTAATTATTCCTAAGGTTATTAAGCCTTCACCTGCTTTATTTCCCTGATCGTTGACATGCCAATACCGTGCGTATTCATTAATTCGACTGCATCACCATTTTTCTATTTCCGAATAAGGTTGATATCTGGGCCTATTGTTAATGATTTCTTAAAATAACGTTCTTAAAGTTAGATGCCGCAACAAGAGGGATCATTCTTTAGCTAAAACAATAAAAATGCAGACCACATATCAAAACAGAAGTGAATTAGATGAACAAACATTTCATATCAAAAAATTTCCATATTCCTTGCATTTTGTACTTCATTTGAAATGTTGACCACAGAAAAGCATTCCATAAATTTATAGGAGATGAATTTGGAATTTAATTGCGCTCATTGAGTTATTAGGATAAAAGTCAATGTCCTGGAATACTCGTTTTTCAAAATTTATTTCAATACTCATTGTGTGTAAGCTACGTGAAAACGAAGAATGGTGTAGTTAAAACCATCCTAATTTTTATTTTAAATGATTTAAGTCGGGATGTAATTCAAGTTCTCGTGAATATCATTTCTCCAGCTCATGTGCGTCAAACACGTTCTCGGAATTCTTTTTGAGCATGTGCTATCACTTCAACTAGCGGGAGTTCTTAATTTTGAAGCGCTATCACGCTTTGATGACTGAAAACGGCGATGGCTCCTCCTTCCATGTCTGATAATTTTCTAAAACAGGTCTGTCTCCAAATCCTGATGAAAACACTTTAGCTGCAAGTAATGTGGACGCTAGATAAGTCACCACCTTGTCACAAACCACCATTACACGATAGCTTAATTCCAACAGGCCAATGCCGGTGAAAAGCAGAACACACGGAAAATTGTAAAGAAAATTTAGCTTCCACTAAATTAAGGTGGACACATCGCAAACTACTCAGCTCCATTTACAATGGACATCAGTCTCTTTGAGCCACAGTCTTCTGGACCCAACATCTACAACGCGCTATCATTTACTGAAAATGCAATCTGAGCAATGAGGTGTTTTCCCTGAGTGTAAACACCGCATACAACAACTTGCCAGAGGCTCAACACTCACCACAAGCCACCACTCGCAGATGGTATTTGGTTCATAGGTAGATGGCAATGTCAACTCTCCAGTGTCACCCACTTCCAGGTTGATGATCTGAAATTGGAATGGATTGAAAGAGCGTTCAGTGTTGCATACCGCTAAGCTAGTGCAATGTAACTGAAAAAAAAATTCTAAAACATTGAATTCGCAAAGAGTCAAAAACAAAGCTTTTAATTTGTTTTATACATTAATCTCATTTTTTTGGCTAAATTATTTTTTAAGCTAGGACTCAAAAGTTCCTAATCTTACAGGGAAATATCCTCTATGCTAATAAAAATCATATTTACTCGTACTCAAAGTATTTGTGCCAAGAAAGGGTATAATATAATACAGGCAATGATGTTAAGCTGAGCTCTGTGAAGCTGTTACCGTATAAAACGACTACACTCAAGTTTGGGTGTAATAATAAACTTTTCATGGTGCAATTAATTTTCAGCAAAGATACTTTCTTTTGCTTTGTGGCTTTTGTGAACATAATTTTCAGAGAGTGAATTACATCTCCGCCACAGTTTTAAAAATTGCACGTGTGAAGTAAAGGCTTTTTGGAAGTATTATGCTAACAAGGTACAAATCTTCTCGAAGATTGATTTTACCAATGAGGTGAGTGTTTATTGTTATAAAACTTAAAATGACCATTAAACAGGTCTCGATAGTTCGAGCAATCACAAAGTATAGATGGCTCTAGCTCCTCATCAAAATCGTCGTGTATATGAACTATTTTGTACAGCAGTTTCAGTGCATTGAAATTTCTTGTATGCATTCAATTCAATTGAGGAGATTCTTGAGATGCACAAAATTAGGTCTAAGCATGGTAACATAAAACAAAACCTGTGTGAACATTATATATTATAGCAAATATTTAGCATGACGCTTTGATAACACGATTTCCCACCATATGGGTGGGCTAAAAGACTATGTCGTTTAAAACGTTTTGGGGACTTAACGGTGTTTAGTGATTTGTAGGATTTATATGCAACACTGCGCGTCCACTTCTGGCGTTTGTTCGGTTCAGGGTACTATGAGGTAAGACCGAGGAATTGACGCTCGCAGCAGTAACCCCAGCTACCCACACAGATAAAACACTCATGTTACATGACAGAGTTATATCTTTAGATTCACGGTGAGGCTCCATTTTAGATACCTTACATCAATTTCCCTCTCTTGGTCTAACGAACTTTCTTCAGGAGTGTCTTCGGTTTTTTATTCACGTTGTGGTTTTTCGTCGCTTTACGACGTTGACTCCTTCTTTTGATAACATAATGAGCTTTTCTAACTAGGACACTTAAATTTTGCGCCTTTGTGTTGCAGAGCGAACTTCAACCTCACTTAATTTTGCTGCAAAACTCGGGAACGCTCGTTTGAGATGAAACGAAAGTTTAATCTTCGGTTGAATAATACACGAATAGTATAAAAGGTAAAAATAGTATAAAAAGCAAAGTTCAAAATAGTTTTCGATGATTTTAATATTCATTTGTCGTTGCACCTACCTTGTGACAACTGGAGGTCAGAGATTCAATTTGTAGGTTGAATTTCCCCGAGCTGAAAGGGCCCGACCCAAACTTCAGAGTAACGTGGGATGTCGGAGCAAGCTGCACTTGGTTCTCCAGACGTAGCCTTCATAAAATAATTCCAATTAGCTATTGCATATGTTAGATAAAATTGGTTAATTCCCCAATATCATCACATCGAAGGCCATTTGTAACCGTGCAGAACAGGAGATTTTACTGATGACCAAATGGTGTGTTTGAGCAACGAAACTGCGTCAACTCAACAGCATGCTCGTTGAGATTTCCACTACCTTACAAGCGTGAGGAATTAATAAGGATACCAAGAAGCTTGTTCAAAAGACAAAAATTTTATCGCAAACTATTTGTTATCGTATTTGTAATTTGATATATGCGTATTATTTTAACATTCCTTTCGCATTGATCTCCATCGTTTCTTTCAGTGCTTATTTGCCCCGTGGAATTTGTTTGCTTTATGATGGATTGAAGCTATGTTTAGGATTTAGCCTCCATTTTTACGACAGTTTGGAAACGAATATATCTAGGAATAATTTAAATTTTGAAAACAGGTATAAGTTGACGGGGGTCAATCTAATGGGAAGGGGATGAATGACGATTTTTCCAATCATGCTCTAAAATTCCTGATCAAGAAAAAATGATTGGCGCAGCGCTGTACTATGACACAAAATTAAGGTGTTTTTCTGCAATTGAGGCCCATAAATGTTTTCGAAATTTTCGCTTGCGTAGTATATTGCTTGTTGACTATGGTACGAATTGATGGGGGATACTCTCACGGCAGTCAAACACGACTGTAAACATTGACTACCCATATGATTGACGAATGAGAACTTTCTTCTATCTTGACGAAATTACACCGACCAATTGAGATAACTGTGATTGTGATTGTGATTGAAACCAATGTTACAATCATAGAAAATGATTTATTAAGTAAAAGGTAAAATTTGAGGCTTCTACGTTACTTCAAAAAGTCCATCATCATTGTCTCACAAGTTTGAAGGGTGGTTTCGGGACATGTTTCTTCATTGCTCTGGTTCAAACAGGTCAGAGTTCCATAAAAAGGGTCATTCGAATTTTCCAACTTTTTACGTCCGATTCGTTTGAAAATTCACCAGTGCATGTATTTTTTGAAAATAAACTTTTTTTAATCGTGTCACTTTTTCGATTTAGGCCTTATTTTTTTACGAAAAATTAGTTTTTTGGTACATTTTTATGGAAATTTCAAAACGTCTCTCCCTATTGAGTTTTGATACTAGAACAAAACCAAAGACAGTGATAGAATTATTGAAGCATTTCATACAGAAGTAAATTGGAAAATTTGAATATTTGAATTCATTTTCTGATAAGTGATATTTTATCATTACATCACAAATAAATTATTTTTTAGGTGTGAGCTGTATAATTTATTTTTCTCAAATTTGAAATAAACAAAGCACTTTTGTTAGAAATGTTCCAAGGATTCTAAAACTGTCTTTGGTTTTGTTCTAGCATCAAAACTCAACGATTAGATACGTTTTGAATGTTGAAAGTTAGAGGTATTGGTATAAGCCATAAACAAATTTTTTTATTTAAGTGTAATATAATGGGAAATTTATGTAATTGAATGTTGTTTTCATTTTTATTTCGA
Source organism: Morinoia aosen (assembly GCA_030386875.1). NCBI lineage: Eukaryota > Metazoa > Arthropoda > Malacostraca > Amphipoda > Talitridae > Morinoia > Morinoia aosen. The sequence goes on from CM059559.1 coordinate 71,922,423, forward strand.
TAATCTCCATGCATAACTTCATATTCACACTGTGAATTGTAATTTCCATATATGCAAAAAATTTTTATAGAAATTATGAAATTTTTTATTTTCAGTCTGATTCTTATTAAATTTGACGCGAATATGTAACTTTTGGAAAGAAACACAATTTCTTCCATTCATTTTTTTGATGCAGGCCTTAGTTTTTGGAAAATTGGACATATTGGTTTTTTGGTTCATTTGTATTGATATTTCAAAAGAGGCCTACCCAGGTAGCAAAATTTATTGACCTAATATTGAGCCAATATACAGTCCCAATATTGACTGGATATTGAAAATGAACATTGGGGCAATACCTTATTTTGGAAAATTTGGTTGATATTGGAAAAATATATTGGCCCAATAACAATATTAACATCAACCCAATATCAACTAATTATTGCACCAATATTGACTTGATAATAAGGTGTTCCCTACAATAACATTGGGTTAATATTCAATTCCTGATATCAAGTTGATATTGTTAATACATATTGTCCCGATAATTATATTTTCACTAACCCAATATCAGCTAATTATTGTGTCAATATTGCATTGATATTGAGGTGTTTCCTTAAACAACACTTTGGCCCAGTAATTAATTTCTAATATCACATCAATATTTAGAAGTATTCAAAGGCCAGAACTATCTATAATTCTGATAACTATGCTATCTGATGTACATAGTTATCAGAATTATATATATTTCTGGTCTTTGAATACTTCTCAATATTGATGTGAAATTAGAAATTAATTACTGAGCCAAAGTGTTGTTTAAGGAAATACCTCAATATCAATGCAATATTGACACAATAATTAGCTGATACTGGTTCAAAAATATAAACTAAACAGCATTCAAATTCATCTAAAATCCATGATTCCATGATTACAAACCTCTTTGCCATCGTAGGGTAGAAGTCCAAATTTTGTGTTGCACGTACCAGTGGTCGGGCAACCTGTACATGCGGTTTGATCCCGTTTCACCTGAAAAGAAATCGTGTCCCCCCAAGATGTATCATTTTAGCTCAAAAATGCAAAAATGCTCATAATGATGTATTTCAAATTAGTTAACTAGCTATAATTATTTTAAAAAGTACTGAAAAAATTACTGCCAGCGATGATGGTAGAAGTGGTAGCCGCTCGTTTTGTGGCTACAGTAATTCGGTTCATTGCAAATAAAAATTAGAACGCGGTTACATAGTTTACATTAAATTGAAAACATGTAGCTAATCGAGTTCCCAGTATTTCGTTATTGAATGAAACTGAGTTCTTGCCATTATAAAAGAGTGAGGGACCGGTTTTGCTCACGACTAATAGTCAGTACGATACATCTTGGTATTAATGAGGGTTTCAGGACAGCCCAAATCCTTCATTGTGGCACGAATGCTAATGTTCAAGAGCAGCCAATTTAGTTATTAATTACATTAAGTTAAGTAGTAGAAAACTGAGGTACACACTGGATTAAAGGTGACTGTATAAACAGCTGAAATATTAATACAAATTATGACTGCTTCAAGAATATTAGCGGGCTTGTTTCAAAATTTCTTAAGGTCATACTAAATCCAAAGTGCATGAAAATATATTCATTACTGACTTGAAAAAATACATGATTTCAATTACAAATGAATTAAAATCATTACATTTGAACTAAAAAAAATTATAAATACAGTTTGTATAACAAACAAAATAAAATACTGTCAGTGTAGCTTCAGATTAAGTTCAAACTAAAAAAATTTAAATTGGTCTCCTTTAACAGGGCAACTCACCGTTCTGGTTTATATAATATTCTAGGTACATATATGTATATAAGTTCAGAACTTTTATGTCACCATTATTTTTATATCACCATTATAACTGTTAATGTGTGGATACTTACATATTAGCTTAGCTTACTAGTAACTAAATACTACCTAGATATACATACCTAATAGTGAGGTGAAAATGGTCAATCCAGTTTTGATTCGTGAAATGATAAGCAGGATATAAAAAACTTAGGAAATACCATATAAACAAGGCGTGCAAAATATCAGCACAATCGAACAATACCCAAGTAGACACAAATGTGGGATTGACATGGGGCCCATATTATATAACTGAAAAATAATTATACCTTTTCACATTTGTTGCACAATGTACGATAGATGGTAGTGTTACTGTAGATTTGTGCTTTGCATAGTAAAAAGGAATATAAAAACATGATTTATTGTTGGTCACAGGAAAAGTTTAGCTGCAATCTACCAGCATATCTATACACATACATCTTTAAGAGTTGGGAAAAATTGAAGTGAAAAAACTATATGGTTCTTTTCATTACATTAATTTAAGACAACATAAATCTCTAGAAATTAAATATTTTGACCTATTCTGGTCCCTTTGACAAGATAGGCCAACTAATTCAGATAATCTTTAACAAAACTAATTAGTCATAAAAAGTTATCAAGCACAGCATTGGAACAACGTAATGCAAGCAGTATTCATTCACTTGGTATGATAAAATAAGTAAATATAAAAACGTTCAAGTTACCATCCTTGTCTTTTGCACCAATCCACATCACTGTTTGAACTCGTACATGTATACCCAGTATAACATTTTTGCAGCCTGCATGCATGTTTTTTCGCCGCCCAAATAATTGAATTGCTTGGGCAGCAAAAATTATGCATGCCCTGGCAAAAAAGTTAGACTGGGTAACCTCATAGAAAGATCAGAAGTTGAACTCCTTGTAGATCAGAATATGTTTTCTGACTCTCATTGGGATCCTTTGGGTAGATTTCTGAATGTCAGTCCCCCCATTCGCAAGAATTTAATTTTTACATTGAAAAGTGCTGTAAAGAGAAATATGTTTATGCGAATATAATTTATCGAACGTAAGTAAATAAAGTTTTGTCACTTGCAAATGAGTATTACGGAAGGGTATCATGGGTGCCATGGCCCACTCATTGTGGCTGACTTCCTTAATGAATAACGTATGGTTCAAAATTTAATATGGTACCATACATGCCATTCACCAACAGGCACTAACATTGATGCTTACCAAATTGCCAAAAGGAAAGGTTAGATTATAAATTAGCTTAGGCAGCCCTAACCACACAGCAAAGACGTTCCAAGGGAGGAATGTTGGCAATCTTGCGTACATCTTTCCTTCACAATTTTGTGAAAGCCCTATTAATTCTTTTTCATTTCCGTAGTATTTGCGCAGTATTTTAATGAATAAACCGTTAATCAGCTGGTCTAGACAATAAAAAAGAGAAATACAATAAAAATATAGAGAATAATAGTTAAAAAAACATTAATATCACCTATCAACAATTAAGAATACATATGTACAATACATAGAGCTATTATAACAAAAAATTTAAAGAACTTGAATAAATTAATGAAATAAGAAAATTAAAGAAATGGTATTGAAATTTTCTCAAATAATTTAATAGTCAGAACTCACATATGTGCGTTGGGATCACACTGCATCACACAAAAATCTATCACTATTTTAGTTATTTACACACATTGTAAAATCGCAAAACTTTCAATAAAATACACCTTAAATGAGAAGCCTTCCAAGCAGATACTACTTTTTTGTGTCACCCTTCTAAAACTTTTGTCATGTTGAAAACAAATCGTTTCACAAATATTTTCCATGTCTTCATAAACGATATTTATAACTTCATTTACAAGATCAATAATTGGAAAAATAAATTCTTCAATGCTTCCCACACTTTCAGTCGTACGAATCGTGTCAGGTCACCATTGTCATCGATGCGTTCAGAACAAGGTTTCTCACGTCTATTATTCATGCTCTTTACTGCACAGTAACTCAAATATGACGAATGCTGAATAAAGATTTCTATGGACCATTAATTCATGAACAACTGTTTTACAATGAGTTGTACCATAAATTATGTCTACTCTATATTCTATGGGAGTATGAAAGCCGTTTGTCTACGCGTAGTTTGGTTAAATTTGAAACATAGGGAACGTTTTCGTTTCAAAAATATGGTTGTTGTTGAAAACCAAATGAAACAAAAAAATGGGAACACGTTTGCTCCAGTTACTTAAATAATTTCAAATTCACGTTAGCTGCCCTCTTGCTGTTGATAAATGAACAATTAATGTCCTAAACTTGAAGTGCACAGCAACTACTTCGCTCCAGACAGTCGCTAAATTCAAACTACCGCGAATGACGCCTGAGTCATGCTGGACCGAGCTTAACGTATCGCACACAAAACGTCCGACTTGAGGGCTGTATTAGCAATAGATCGATTAATCGGTAGAATTACGCCTAATAATACGTAAATTTGTATTTTTGACATTTTTAAATAGCTTTTTCCACACAAATGAATTAGTCTACGTAAATAAAACTATAATTTCTGATTTTTTTCAGTTGATTGATGTCAATACCCGATTGTGTAATCAGACATAACAACTACATACGCTACGTTCATCTGAGCAGCAGTTATATGAGTGCTTGAAAAATTGCAAGAAAGCGCTTTACTCAAAGAATAATGCATGCCAAATGGGTTAAATGGGAGGAATAAGCCTACTCATTACCATCATACCGAAATTAAGTCATTTATATCATCTATGTAAATTACTTTATATCATCCTAGACCTTCGTAACTCATTGAACGACTGAAAAAACTAGAACTGTGAACCTGTGATTAGAAGTAATTCTGAATAAACATATTATTGTAACGTATTCACATTTATTGATATCTGCCATATATATCTGCTCTCATCAATGACTGAAATAACTATTCATTAACTTAATTGGTACATTTCATACAAATTACTCCGTATTATTGGCGTACGATATCAACCCAATGTTTGGGCAATAATAATTTATATTTTAACAAATTTCATTAAATGGCGAAATTTTTAATTATTATGAGATAGTTTCCACTTATATGAATATCGTACATAGATATATACACTGTTGGTTCATTAGTAGAAATAAAATTATTTACTACATTGCCCCAATAACAAGTTGATATTATAAATAAATATATCTTTTTTCGATATTGTCTTGTTATTAGCCAATTATTGCAATCCAAGATTCCAATATCAGGTCAATAAATAATTATCAACCCAATATTGACCTAATAATTTCTTGCTACCTGGGTAGTCATTGAATTTTTACGCTAGAACAAAACCAAAGACAGTTTTAGAATCCTTGGAACATTTCTAACAAAAATACATTTTCAAATTATCCATTTCCCATTTTTTCTTTTTATATGGGGTCGAAATGGGGTAGAAAATTCAATATTTTTGGCCCCTTACCCCGAGGAAAACTACACCGTTTTCACTTCAAATTAATCCAAGTCAAGTTCAAATTAATCCAACCCTTAGTTGAATTAAAAATGACGTAATAATTTGTTAATTTGAGTTTTTGTTAAATATGTATTTATTTGATGTGATGAGCAAAACTAGTTTCGAGGATTTATTTACACTCATAGATATTTATACACGTGAAATTCCACTTTATCACATATATGAAATCAAATACATGCAAGTACAAAATATTATCATTGGACGGTAATCTTTAAATTAAATCTTTAATCTTTAAAAGAAATATACAAACGCGATTCACTGAATACTAATGTTCTATTGTGTTTGATTACTATTTATACTTGTACATTACTACCCAGATACATTCTTGCATTAGCAATATAAATGTTGCCATCCATTCTAATTCCGTGTTAGTCATTGTGAAGAAATGTAGGATCCATTTACCATACACAATAATAATACGAGAAACAATGTTTCTAACTTAAAACAGATTTTATTTGTGTGTGTTCACAATTCAATATTTAATACTTTTAAGACTTCAATAACTTTTATAATAATCATTTTATGAATATTTAAGTCTTGAAAGTAGTAATCAGGGAATCGCACATGTAGTACACCACCTAAGGGTTCTTTTTATTCTTCATGATCGTACATCATTGGAAAGCAGTGGAGTTTGCTGGAGCTTTTTGTGTAAGTTTCTTAAAGTTTTGAATTATAAACGGTGCCTTAGTAGAAACCAGTTGAATACTCGAGGTATATACCGACCGGGGCCCGGCCCTGGCCCCGGCAATCCCCGATAATTTTGGCAGATCCCGGCCCCGGTAGAATAGTGCCCTAAACCGGGGTTTTGGCCAGGGTTTTTAGTTTTGTATTATACCTTTTTCACTTCAAATTAATCCAAGTAAAGTTAAATTTAATACAAATCAATTTCAAATTAATCCAAGTCAACTTCAAATTAATCCTAGTCGATTTCAAATTAATCCAAGTCGATTTCAAATTAATTCAAGTCAAGTTCAAATTAATCCAGTCAAGTTCAAATTATTCAAGTAAAATTCAAATTGATCCAACTCTAAGTTGAGTTAAGAATCTACATAATCACTCGTTAATATGAGCTTTTTGTGTTAAATATGAATCTATTGGATGTGATGAGCAAGAAAAACGATTTTCATTTCAGCAAGGAACACCTAAAATTTCTGTAATATAAAAACAAGCTGTCGTAAAATCAGGTAAGTATCCAGCATCAGGAGGCAGAGTTTGATTCAGATCTTTGAGCAGAGTAACATAAAAATCAATTATAAAACTTCGTATATACGGTGGTACCGTAAATACGGTACAGTATCTAATTTTGGAGTTCTGGTAAGCTTCTTTGAAATGTCAGAAATCAATCGCAGAAATACATACGCTTGCAAACATAATGATGCCCTCACTAATACAAAAACAGAATAGAATACAAAGTAAAACCCCAAAAGGAAAAGCTTTTTACGTTTGCCATGGATGGAACTTCGTCTAAAAGTTTCCAGAAAAGCCGTCAACAGTCACTGGACTACACTGAACTCACAGGAATCGAAAAATGTGAGAAGCTATTTGAATTAGACTCCCTAAAGTTGTAACTAGGTTTCCAAAATGCCTTATCAACTACTAGCGTGAGTTTCAAATTCTCGCAACGATGATGCGATTCAGAGATAAAAATAGAATGAGGACCACGGAATCCTTGGACAAAATATCACGCGAACAACCAGTTAGTTTACTCAATCCAGCAACCAGACTCGTGATTGCACGAGCCTAAATTAGGAGGAAGAAGAATGTTTCAAATTTGTTGTTCATAAAAAATCGAGCGTCTTCTTGCGTCAACTTAGAACTTCGGCAGCACTTTTTCGACTATTGAACTCACCGTGCTAACTTTGAAGGAGCAGCCGTAGAAAGAGCCATACTTTTCGGGGTAATTGGGGCTTTGGAAGAAGTACTTGCCCCTACTATCTGTTGTTATCATCGAACAGCCTCCGATTTGGTCTTCTACGAGCAGATCTCTGTAACCATGAGTTAATTTAACTGATTATTGGATTATAAAATTAGAAACCTAAATGATAATTCGAACCGTACCACCATTACATCCAGTATATTGATATACTCAATGTTTGCATTTTAAATAAGCTTACGGGAAAAAAAGGTCAGACTTGAATATCCTCGAACGAAAACCGAGTGTGATAATTTTTATCAACCAATCATTTGATGATACGAAAATCAGACTAAAGATAATAATTGAACCTGGAAAAACTCTTGAGGATTTTAAATTATCTACACTGCTGAAACACTTCCTCAACTGTTTCGAAATAAACCTAACAATGGGTAAACTCTATGCTGCAACTGCTATAACGTGTAAACATGGCTTCAAATTTAAAATATCATTAGGGTCACTCGTGAGCCGAAATGGCCAAATCTTTTACCATGTGCAAAACATAAGATTAAATACAGACAAACGAAAAGTATTGAAAACAGAGTGAAGAAGAAATTAACACGTACTGTAACAGCCACTATTCCTAATATGTTTTGCAACGGTGTGTATTATTTGCAACATCAAGTTATTTTGAAAACACACAATAAGCACGTAAGAACCACAGGGTTGAGAAATGCTTGGTGTTCAAAAATTTCAAATCATTACCTGGTTTTCACTTGAACTGATAATTTTGTAGTTATAAATGTTATAAAATGTAAAACCAAATAACTGTAGAACATAGAGATAAAGCATTTTATATTAAGTGTATTTGCAATTCAATTTTAGATATTCTGTTAGTAAATGATTTAATTTCACAATGTTTAAATTCATTACCAGAACCTGCGAAAGGATTTCAACAGAAATGTGATTCGAGTATCATTAGTTTCTCACAAATTTCTTCAGCACATTCAACAACCAGTTCAACAGCTGTAATGGGGGAAAAATATGTTAATAATTTGTGGCGGTGGAACATGTGCATCACTCAAAGCTAATATCAGGTAGTAACCAAAGATGGGTTTCCTGCTTCTATTGAGTACACTTTCGACCTCCTTTCCTAAATGCATTTTATCGCGCCAGTTCTTTATTTCGCATGTCTTTTCAATGAGAAATATTTTTTGAAAGGAAGAAATCATTTACAATTTCCTTTTCAACTATGAACTTCATTGGCATATATTTGCACTAACTATTCACTCGTCCACATCGTAAAGCTGTTGATATTATACATCACACTCCACGTTAACTGTAGAATTGAAAGTCACGCTACTTTGAGCACAACGCAACAGTAGCACCTGAACATAAAATGCTATGTAAATAAACGTTAGGTACTGAAAATAGTGTCTCACTTAGCAAGAAAAATAAAATTTTCTTGAAACTGTTGGTGAAAAAAACGCTAACCTGAATATAGATCCCATGATTAACAAAATATATTGCCACAAAACTATGATCTATTTTAATTAGGGTTTCAGAACAGTGAAATTTTCTACCATTTTTCAATACATTTCTGAAGGTATTCCGATGCCATAAGGAAACTGCAGAAATATGATCGAATTTATTTTAGGTTTTTCTTTCTCTGAACGTTATTTAAAGTGCATCTAAATTTTGTTCTGCAGGCATTTTGAAGTGAATTCACTCCAAGGACTTGATAAAAATATACAAATATTTGATACATATTTCTCTTTTGATTTTATTTATGAATTAATTTGGGGGTTCCAGCCTCTATCCCTAAGGTCGTTTGACTTATATCATTAAACACGTTTGTCCTAACTGTTAAATCTGTATTTTCCCTTAACTACTCTTTATTTTTATTATGATCCCATTTTATGACTATGAATCTACCGCTTTTATCTTATCATAAATTTCCAAACTTTCACGATGAAGTATATTGAGAACCATTCAGCTTTGAAGTGATTGATATTCAGCCCTTCGGCAATTCTTCCGATGTCTCAGCCAAGTGCATGCTCAACAGAAACTCTTACAAGATTGGGTGGTAAACTAATTTGAAACGTGAAGATTTTAATGTTAATTTCAAAATACTCGTTTTTTATAACGAAAAACAGTATCTGGTAGATGGAAAATAATTTGAAAATATGCTTCCTAAAAATACGTTAGTATTCACTTCGTTAGTATTCACTTCTAAATTATTTTTAGAATCTATGTTTTTTGCTCTTTTCTGTTGTCTGCCATCAATGTTTACATCTATGAACTAGCAGTTTCTGCTATATCTTCTCATAGTTATCCAAATCTTCGAAAAAACAAGTGAAATTCTCGTAAGTCGAACCACCAGTTTCGATGCGAACGAAAGCGACCACCATTCCTCGTCTTGAAATATCAAGTTAGAAGGACCTACCGAGTATAATTCAGCAATATTGTACAATTTCCTATGATATCGTTTTTTGGCCTGAATGAAAGTTGATGTTTACGCGCGCATACTGACAATCTTCATGACGCTGGAGTGGGCGAGATATCTGAAATGGAAGTGCAGGGGCAAGACAAAATAATGGGAACACCTAACCTTTCCGAATCATAATTTTTGAACATATTAAAAACAATAAAAAATTTACCTATTTCTATGGTTTATTGATGAATATTGTAGCTTTTCGGTATTTTATTTAAATTTACTTCTTTTTAGAAATATCTGAAAGAAAAATTTGGCTATGACCTTATCAAAATAGCAGACTATTTTGCTTTTTCCAAACGACTTTCCAAGAGACCAAATTGTTGGTGCTCGCATGGCTGGTGCTAGTGTAACAGAGACTGCCCGAATGCTTGACATTTCAAGAGGTACTGTCTCAAAAATAAGGACTGCCTTTACTGTAGAATGAAAAAACGTCCTCAGCAAAGCACAGGTCTGGTCGAAAGTCGAAGTATAGTCGGAAAGGGACCGTCGGACTCAAAATAGAATTGTTTGAAAGCGTCGCAAGACCACGACTCTAAAATCAGTGCAGATCTCGATGAACACCTACAGAAGCCAGTTTCCTCAAAAACTGTTTGTCGGGAGCTGCACAAAATTGTGATTCTAAGGAGGAGCTGTAACTAGAAAACCTCTACTCTCAAAGACATATATTTCGAAACGTTTAGAGCGCGATAGAAGCCTCCAGAATTGGTCCGTCGATCTGTAGAAAAATGTGATTTTCTCGAACCTTATTTCCGGCCTTCGGCCGAGTGTACGCTTAGAGACGGCCAAAAGAAGTTTTAATCCAGATTGCCTTCTCTCAACTGTTAAACATGGTTGGGGTTCTGTGAATATCTAGGGTGATATTTATTAGAAATCCACCGGACCAATGATTTCTTTTCATAGAAGAATCAACAGCCGAGACTATTTAGGAATTTTGGGAGACCAAGTTCATCCTATGGTTCAAGCACTGTTTCCTAAGGGGAACGCCATCTTTCAAGATGATAATGCCCAATACAGATAACTAGAATTATTAAAGAATGTCACAAGGTACATTCTAGTGAAGTTGAGCATCTCATCTGGCCGCAATCTCCAGACCTGGACATTACTGAGGAATTATGATCGGTTACAGTGATTCGAGTAGGAAGTCGACTTCCGCCGCTATCGTCTTTAAAAGAACTGGAGGGTGTTTTAACTGAAGGATGTGCTAAAATTCTTTAGGAAACAAGGCAAAATTTGTATGAATAGATACCTCAGAAAATTGAAGGTGTAATTGCCTCAACTTGTGAACCTAAGCTATATTAAAATATTATTGTTGATTTTCAAAGTGTTCCCATTATTTTGTCAAACCACTGTACTTCGGAGTGGGACTTCCGTGGATATTTCTCTCATTGGAGAACCAGACTTTAGTTTCATGTCAGTCTATGATCTTTTATCACAGATACATGACCTTTTACTGATTAGCCTTCATTACAAACGATAGAATATCATCACTGCTTCACTTAGCCCTTGAACAGAAGAAAGCAATACGTCACCACTTTTAAGGGTGAACACTTCATGAGACGTTACTCAACAGTTGTGTTCCTGATACAAAAAGTTGCTTTACTCCTAGAATAATCAAGTTACAGTAACCGTTGTAGGCTCTTCAGAAACAGAATGTGATTTTCTAGTAATGTACCTGAGCTCATATTCACCGTATTCATCAACATTCAGATGTTACGCACCCTAAAAGAGAAAAATTGTGACGGAAAATTTTGTCACAAAAATCCGGCATTTTTTACACGAAAAGTTTGATTAATTTTTAGACACAATGTTTCTTCATAGAACCAAAATAAAATCACAGTTTAAAGGGATCCCTCAGAGGGAGAGCAAATTCACTTACTTTCCATAAAAACGCTTTTTCTACGAATTTCTCGTTTCCTAGTCAGAAAATATACGTAAACCTGGAAACAAAAATGATGAACGATGCGATGATACTAACATGAAATGAATTCCTCACTGATCACTTCCGTAATGACGGTTACCCAAAAATGTCTTCTTAACTGAAAATTTTCTGGGTATTTCTCTCTACTTTGTATAGTTTTTCATTTAATTAAGCGTGGTGTTTCTCTCAAGTTACAAAAATCATGTCATTTTAGTTATGCCAAAATATGCAAGGAAATTTTATCATTACCGAACGTGTTTCATATTCACTTTATACAGTATAAAACGCATGTTATTCATTGAGCAGTTCAAAAACCGGCTGGGTTACAATGGCGAGGGAAATTTTCAAGGTAGAACTGAAACACAAACTAAATGACGAATAATTACACCAATTGAAATAGAAAATTTAAGATGAGTTGCTAAAAATATATTCTTTCAACTCGGTGAGTATTATTATGTTAAAAATCAAAAATTTATTTTAATATTAAAATGATAAATAATCTTATGAAAATGTTGGGTTTATCAAATATTATCCCAATACTTCACCATTTAAAACTAATTGTCGCCTGTTTTACATTTTATCTAGAATCAGCCCGGTGGAATATAGAAAAACTCTAGAATATTCAAGTAAAGTATTCCTGCACAGTTTATGAACAAATTTGCAGTCCTAATTTTGCTGCAGCCTGCAAGGTATGGTGTACGTACGTATTACTCGTATTACTTGGGACGTGGAACACCGCCGCTTGGAAGCCCCGCCTGCGGTTGAAGAAGTTGAAGGAAGCGTAGTCGTAACTGGAGTACTCCACCAGCAGAATGTTGCTGTCGCTCACAAATTCTGCGCCGTTCTTTAATTCTCTGCCACATGCGCTGAGTAAAAACGATTATATTCGATTACGTGAAAAGCAAGAGTTTACAAAAACTTCGGTGGTTTCCTATGATCACTGACATGCATTGAGATAATTCATGTGTAGGAAAACCGTTATAATTATAAACGACGGAAAAGAGGAAGTACTCAAAAGTTCTGAAAAATTCTACGAAAAATAAGAATCGGAGAAAATATTTGAAAAAACAGGATATTAGTTAATTCTAAGAATTTTGTAGTTTCACAAAATAATAAGTGTAGTGCCAAGGTTTAGTAGCACCAAGGATTAGTGAAAAACCGAAAAGAATGATGGAAAAATGTGGCATGTTCTTGAAAGTTTGTGATATTTTCATCTCTGGATGAAAATATTGTACCGACGATCATCATGAAAAATTCTTTCAAGTTTTAAGAAAAAATCAAAGAGAAATTGACTATCGGTAACATGCCTGGCAACAACGAATATGCTTGGTAACACTTAATGATTTCGTTACGTTGCGTTGGCCTAATGATATTTATGAAAAATGCCTAGGCTGTTGTGACGCACATTTGGTAAGTAGAATCTGTGGTAATACCTCAAGCTTTGAAGTTGATTATGCTGCTTGGTGAAAGTAGAAAAATGCTCATTAAATCAAAGTAAGAACCCTTTTGAAATTTGAAAAAAAAAAAATTGGATGAATTAGGTTGAATCATCTTCAGTGAAAATGATTGAGAAATCCCATCCGTTCTGACGACTCGTTCGGAATATCAGTGCACCCGCAATTGCAATCCATAAACACATTATTTGGAAACTTCCCTATGAATATATGACTGAGAGTATGAAATTTGGGAAACAGTTTCAAATCTTAAAAACAATTTTACTTAAAAATATGTAAGCAGTTCGTTTGGAGTTCTTTCAAGTAGCCCATAATGGAGTTACTTTGACCTACTCTTAACTGAAAAAAATAACTTATTATTATGAACAAATTTTGCGCAATTGAAATTGGGTTGAAATAACATATTGGTTTCTATAGAAATTTATTGTAGTCACACTCATAAAGAACCTGAACACTGAATGAGGTAACTCAAAATTTCAATGCGGGAAAAATAGAGCTTGTTAGGCTAAACATTGTATAAGGTGGGACTGAAATACTGTTACTAAAATGAAACGTTTATAATAATGAAGATTTGAGATTGCGTGATGAAACGTTATGAGGTTTGTTACAGCGGGAAACAACGTAACAAGTACTAGGTAATGAAAAAGTTCTTTCCGTATTTTTCTTAGCCATTGAATGAAGTTGGGATAAACACGCAATGCGTCTAGCAATTGTTGTTTTCAGATTAAAACAGCAGAAGGTAGGAACACCAGATATTATAAAAACACACGTACCGTGCTTAGCCATCAGTTAAAAGCCGGACAGCAGTGGAGAAGGCTGGAAGTGCCTACAGATATCGTTCGAGGCTGTTTGCTTGACGACTTCAAAGTCGGCTTATTAGCAGCTGCACCAAGTCGCCGCATACGGCAAGCGTTTGGGGGTAGTGCTGTGAATGAACTTACTTCAAGGCGTTGGTTTCAAAGATTCAAGTCGGAGATTTACCCCTCTATGATGAGCCTCGCAGTGGACGACCACAGGTCCTGAATAACACTGTCCTGAATACGGCCACTGAACAAGACAGAAGTCTAACGTGTGGTGAACTTGCAAGATTGTTCAACATTTCCGATGAAATAATGGAACTTTACCTGCACTTCCTAGATAAGGCATACACACTGAGCACGTGAATTCCAAACACGCTAATGGAGGTCCACTAGAGGTAAAGAGTCCTGCGTGTCGCAGCCAGGGTTGCGGAGTCGGAGTAGGGAATCGGATCGCCGGAGTTGCGTGTTTTAGTGTGGAGTCGGAGTCGGAGTCGCTTTTCCGAATGTGGTGGAGTCGGAGTCGTTCATTCGGATATTATGGAGTCTAGGTTGGAGTCGTTATTTTTTTGTGTCTTCGATTCTAATTTTTGCTTAAAATTATTTATGCTTGCTTAAAATCAAAAGTAAACAAAACAGACTTAAAATATTTCACTGAAATGATAAAAAATACGCAACGTTTGTGGTGATGATTTTGTTCAAAGTTTGATACAGCGTATTTATACCTATTAACTAACACTGTCATTGACATCTAGTCATTGTGGATTCGCTCACATATATATGAGATACCAACGAGTGCAAAGTAAAATTTTCGTACAGGAGTGATAATGCATATTTTGGTGTTAAAACGCATGAATTAGTAATTGAGAGCATCGCAAATTCATTCTGTTTTCTTCTGATACGTTCATTTCTGCTTCAATTAATACATAGGAAGTAGAAACTAGTAGCAGAACAGCTCAGCTGATGCAGTACATTGTACTTACATAAAGAGTGGTAACGCGGTACGCTCTTAATGTGTCTATATTCTATACCAGTGGTTCCTCATAACGATCTTTTCTATTCTTTTGGTTATGCTTTGATGTATTGATTGATAATGACTAATCTTTACAGAAGCCTAAAGTTATGTTGTGATTAAAATATTTCTAGTCTTTGGGTTATGAAAAATCGATAATGACTAGTATTTGCCAAAATCTGATGCTATGGTCTGATACAAAAAGACTTCTAGTTTCAGCTTGTCTTATCGCTGTTGAGAATGAAAATTCAATTAGCTCATTCTGATGTTAATAACTGGAATATTAATTGATTTTTTCAGCAGTGTGGAGTGCATATGTACTTCAAATTGATCTCTTTGTTGTATTTACTTCCTTGTCTTCAGTTAATAACGAAAATTTCAACTTATTTCTAAAGTTATTCCTTGAATGTTGTTTTATTCTTTAGGAGTTTTATTGTATTTTAATATATCATTATCATGTTCAATTTTTATCTCCTGATCACTCCCCAGTTAAGCTAAGTAAGCATACGCTGAAATGGGGATTTTTGTAATCATGTTGTTACTATTTAAGAACTGAAATAGTATCTGTTCCCCGGCATTATACAATTGATTATTTCTCCTTAAGAAAGGTCTGGAAATGTCGTAAGGTAAACAATATCGGTTTTGGGACAAACGAAAAAAATAAAATACAATGTAAACGAGCTACAGTAAAAATAATCACGCAACATAAGAAAAAACTTCATATAGTCGCATACATATTGTGACTGAAAGCAATGCACTACCTAAGCTGCAATGATAGCTGCAGTTGTGCGATAGTACAAATTTTCTTACTGAAAACGTTTCAAACTGCACCAAAAATAGAAAATGGAAAGAACGTGGGCGTATATTAAAATAAGAAAGTGTCGAATACATTGTAGAAAGTCAGACGATAATAAAAGACAGTATCATTTTGCACACAGAGAAGCTGGTTTTTATTCGTAAGGAAAACGTTCCGAAAACGTCAGGCCCCTGCGACGAATGCAGAACAACTTTTGCTTATTATAGCCGATATTTAACATAGTATTGAGCAATAATATGACACCTCTTCTGGATTGTTACCCTGCATAGTGTAGATACAGAGAAGAAAAGGAGCAGTGTGCAAATTTACCTACTTCAGTTACATGTCTATCATAATTTCTGGTGTTTTGAGCTTAGTAATTGAATCAACTACTATAATTTCGTTGAATGGCTACATAGTCAGTAATGGAAGAAAAACTATTGATACTTTTCTATGCTTCTCAGGATAGGCACTGCCTACTTTGCCTACTCAGAAGACACATGTCAGTAATATACACAGGGTGTTGGAAAATTCAGTGCAAATATTTTAACCACAACTTAAGTCATCATAGCAGTCTACGGTGATGTATTTTTTTTGGCAAAATTCGGTTTTTTAAAAAGTTACAGCGTTTTTAATTTTCATTCCGGAAAACAATTTTCCTCGAAAAAACATTTTCCAACAAATTTTGATGAAAATTGGTCAGAAAGTAAATATTTCAATGCTCTATGCGCACATTTTGTCAAAAATATAGAAAGTGTAAAATAACTAGGGAAACTATAGGCTGCACAAATTAATAGTCACAATTGTCAAAAAAGAGAAACCTACGACGAAAGAATATTTCAAGACCTTTTAGATGATGTAATGCATGACAAAATAATCAGATTAGGTGCATTTGCAAGGAGGAAAACTGATATAAGTTCACCAGTATCGACGCGCACCCTCTTGTTGCCCTGTCACTGCACCAGATGGTGAGTGCTGCGGTAAATGGGTTTTACTACGTTTCAGGACAATGCTGAGATAAAGATTTGATTTTGACATCTTTATGGTATTGACATGTTTTATGGTATTGACTATAGTACTGTGAACATCGTGAATCTCATTATTTTAACTTGAGCGAGTGAAAACAGGTCCCCGTGAACGTACATTCGAAAAAAAATTTAAGTTTAATTTAACACTACAAAATTGTTTAGCTACTGAAGCTCACAGCACATTATGTTACTTTGGTAAATGATGTATCGTCATTCAGGATTAAGGTTCAAGTTACAACAGATGTTCAAAATTTTTCCCCGTTTCATCTATGCACAACCTGCACCGATTCTCCGCAGACTGCCGTACTCGTTCGAACACTCCTCTCTTTTCTGCTATGTTTCCAGCAGCCATCGCAACCCTGCCAATCAAATCTTCCTCTGATTCCACGGGCGTCTCATGCACGAGGCTCTTCATTTCTTTAACGGAAAAAATCTAATGGGTTCAGGTCAGGACACCTAGAGGGACAGTTAACTGGTCCTCCACGTCCTATCCATCTGTCTGGGAACTGTAAGCTCAGTGTGTCTCTTGGTACTCATGAAAAATGAGGCGGTGCACCTTCTTATTGAAAGAACATTTTGCGGGGAAAATCAAAAGGAACATTTTCAAGTAATACAGGAAGAGTCCTTTGCAGGAAAACGTTGTAAGTATCCCCTGTGAGTATAGTAGGGAAAATGTATGTACCGATCAAGTGATTCCCTCCAATACCTGTCCAAACGTTGACACTGTACCGATGTTGGTGTTCAATAATGTTGTGGGAATTTTGTTCTGCCCAGTG
Source organism: Morinoia aosen (assembly GCA_030386875.1). Taxonomy (NCBI): domain Eukaryota; kingdom Metazoa; phylum Arthropoda; class Malacostraca; order Amphipoda; family Talitridae; genus Morinoia; species Morinoia aosen. The sequence goes on from CM059559.1 coordinate 71,939,897, forward strand.
GTACCGATTTTGATGGTTAAAAACACCTTCTCTTGAAAAATTTGCTTCATCTGTAAAAAGAATGAATGAAAAAATTCCAATAGTAGCGTAACTTATTAAGACACAATCTTAAAAAAAACAACCTGCGGGTAATAATCTACTGATAGCAATCCCTGAACTCTTTCATATCTCTAGGGGTGAAGATCGCTCGCACGCAAAACGTTTCACACTTCAGCATGATCTCTGATCATCAGTGCTTCAGTAACTGTCTAAGAAAGCCTTTTTAAAATGTAAAATGTAACCCATTTTTCGTAAGCCGTGATGGAAGTTTAAACCCATAAAATCCTTTAAATTTCGACGCCATACGCTCCAGGAAGTCGTCACATAACCTTCTTGCATTTTGAGCCTCTATCAGAATTTTATTGGATATGCATCAGATCATCTTGAAAGGGAAGCACATCACCATCTGTTGGGTGCCTGCCCACGTGGGGATCAGCGGGAATGAGTGTGCAGACAGAGCAGCAAAAGAAGCATAAACGAGACCATCAGAGTTTGCCCTCATTCCGTTCAAAGATTGGTTCCCGTTGATAAGAAGGAGGACGTATGAAATATGGAATGAAGAGTGGCAGCAATGCCGAAGCGATCTAAAATAAATGAAGAGCAGTCCCGGAAGGTGGAAAGCGAGACGGCAGAAGCTGAACCGCCAAGAAGAGGTCATAATCAATAGACTTCGATTGCAACATACCGCCCTCACCCATAACTATTTGTTGAACCCAGAAGCCCTGGGCCAGAGACCCATATGCGGATGGTGCGGAGATGCGGTGCTGACGATAAAACACATAATAATTGTAACATGTCCTGCTCTGCAACAACCAAGAAGTATCCTCTGGGGGAGTGTCAATGGCAGAAGCGTCGGCGACTTGTTAAAAGATGGTAGCCCAGTAAGAAAAGTGCTGGAATATGTGAAGGCTATCAATGTGTATGCAAACTTGTAAATCTTACCATTCGGTCAAGTTATCTGCCTGGAATTATGTGAGACATGTTTTGTTACCATAGGAATCAGCATCCCTAATTAGTTGCCGACGATAAAACCGTAATATGGCCGAGCGCACTGCGTTGGTACCACGGGGGGTTTCAGCGTGGGTAAGGCGTCCGGCCATAATGGGTGGGCAGCTGAAACGCCCATGGGGTCTGGCTGCCCGAAATATCCGAATGTTACCTGGTGTGGCGGACATTAATGTTGGGATCATCTGTGACGCTTGTGATAATAGTGATGGTGTGAGAGTTGGATTAAATTTCATGGTAACTTGGGCCATATTTTGAATTAAAACTATGTGTGTCACCAACGTAACTATAAATTGGTTTTCTTTGTCGAGGGTATGTGAAGGCTGATATTAAGATTTTGAGACTTGCCACGCCGTGTTGTCTTGGTAATTGAACTACTATCAAACCTGTGTGTGGGATGGGACTTCAGTACTGAGATACCCTGCACTCGCCTGTGTATTGTTATGTCTGCCTGTTCATTTATAGTATCTCGTTAGGTAAACTAACCTAAAATAAAAGGCCCTAACGGATCTCTGGATCATAGCGCTCGCTGGTTAACATTCGAAAAGCTTGTGAAATCTTAAAAACTCCAAATGCGTTATTAACTCAGGCAAAATCGCCGAAGCGACAGCTATATAGTCTATGACCGAAGCTGTCGTTATATTAGTTTATTATTATTAAAACCTAAATAATTTTTTTTTCAGAATCATGTGCCGAATGCGGTTCCCGACACCCCAGCCTGCAACCATTCAGTCCATCATTTAATATCACACTGCAACATCAGAACATTTTTGGACACAGAGTACACTTACAATAGGAACAAATTCATACAATCACTGGAAAATCATATCAATAGTCAACATGCTAAATTCATCTGTCTACCACTCTTTGATACTAAAACAGGAAAACTGAAGAAAGAACATTCAAAAAACTCACCAATCATTCTTCACTCAACCATCTTTCTCTTCCCGAATAATCTGGTTAAAGGACCGAGACCCGATTACAGAGCTAACGATCCTCATAACAAGATAGACACCGAACTCCTAGCACTACATGATTTGGAATACATAGAAGCATTCGAAAGATTAAAAAAAAACAAATCTTCAACTTTTCATCATTGCATTTCAACTTTCAATATTGGCAAAAACTTTAACATTTTCAAACTAATGGCATCGTTGGCTTCGCTGATTTGGCAGAAATATCTCCGATGCAGGTGAGCACCGTTCTACGAACGTTCTTTATTTAGGACTACAAAAAATAATGCGATTTATAAATCTAGGTTGTAAGTTATCAAATCTAGCCAACCTGCACAAGAACAAGTTCATGTGCACACCGAGTCGTTCCGTAAAATTTGAAACCTTCGTCGATTCATGTATGAAAAACGAAAGTTTCCTGAGCCCATGGTGGTATCAATTGCAAAAATTTTGTCATTGGTAAAGGTAAAATTATCTAGAGCTATGAACCTAAAATTCTTTGCATTGTGAAGTGTTTAATCTAAACTAATCTACAAACTTTTATTTTCCTATTTTGCTTTACTTGACATTTTTTCGACCTTTACTAAGACCAAGTAAAGCCCAAGACCTAATGCGCCATTCTGGTTCATTTGTTCGAATATAGAAGTGTCTAATCCTGAAATTTTCGACCTGACGATTCTGTATTTCTTTCCTGGTGTTTTTATACCTTTAATGTTGCGTTTAGTGTGGGCTTAAACTTTACGTTTTAATGCAATAAAATTTGACACTGATCAATGGTTTATGTCTGAACGGCAGCACTGGCTTCAAAACCTTACTTTAAATGATTCTTTTCCTCACCTGGTTATATTTTTCACCATCGCAACTTGGAAAGAAGTGGTTTGTAAATATTGGAAATAAACCTTCAATATTTCGTTTTATGCTTGTTTTTAGAATGTCAATGACGTAATTGACGTTGTAGTAAGGTAATAAGGTAAGGTGGGCCTACTTTTTGTCGAAGCGTAATCGGTTTTATTTTGTTTTGGGCGACCTTTTTTCGGTACACTGCTCTCTTATTTAACTATCTTATTTCTTGAACTGTTTTCTAACTCGCTGTTCGTATATGCAAATGGTCTTGTGTGGTAAGACACCTTGAACACATATTTCACGTTCCTTAAAGTCCACACTAGATTCCGCTTTGCTCCCTTTGTAACGCCTCAGATGTCGTTAGGGAATATTAAACTAGCTCAAATAATCTTATCTATTCACGGAAAGATCAGGGTACACCCTATCATTCCTTCATCTTCAGGCTGCTCATAGAATCTTGGATGCTGCGGCCTTGAACGAAGCTGTCGCACCTTACGTGATAAATCGAAAAGTGCGAATTTTAATCAACTCTAGTTAATCATGTATTTCCCATGTAATGGAGCTGACCATGAGTTGTGAAATTCGCTAGTTGCGTAAATATGCTCTGAGATAAATTTTCATCTTATGAATGTATAAATAAATTCAGTTTCCTTGAATTATTTCTGACACCGCAGAAATAATTGGCCAGGACCATTAGACTAGATAATTTAAACAACTTAAATGTTACCTTCGCACTTTCTTGCAATGTATTTGCAAAAAGTTTTGATCTTATTTTTGGAGGATAGGAGTTACAAAAGGTTTGGCTGCTTCACGCAATTTTGCTTTGCGTATAGTCTTCAGAGTACGAGGTCGTTAAGAAGCGTAAGTTACAACGAACTGAAACTCGCTCAAAATCGAATTTTGAGTTTGAAGTCTTCCTTGGCTACTACGAGTAAATTGTTCTTCCAAACGTTACTCACATCGCTAAGCATCACGATCTCAATTCCTCCCTCCAATCGTCACAGGACACAATGAATATCACGAGTATGTGTTAGGAATATACGTATTATTACCTGCTATGTATAGAATGTACTCACAATATCCAAGAACTGCAAATAGAACCGCGATGGAGCTACATATTAACTCTATTGGATTAAATTTAAAACTCCGACATCTTCCGACTACTACGATGATGTCATTGCTATAAAGCCGTGTCTAGAAGAAGGCTTGAAGGTGTAGGAGGCATTGGCAAACCTCAATGTCTTGATCCGGATAATGACCAACTGATTAAAACATCGGCGACTAGGCTGAGAATAATTGACGATCCCAAAGATGGATCAGTCTACTACTAGGGATAAAGCCTAAGGGTGTCGTAAAATGCGGGTCTCTTCCCTTCGTTAACTTCATCAATTGATAGAAGCATTCTCTCAACTGCTGTGTCCCTTTAAATCTATATTGAGTCTTTGTACGTTAGTTTGGTACGATGTTATATCCTTCTTTCTTGCATTATACCAAGCACGATATTTAATGTGCATGATAACTGAACTTCCTAATCTCCCGCAGGACGTATTCATACGACAGCAGCGAGAGCGGCGGTAGGAGTGAGCGCTTCGTTGGAGGTGCCGAGAGCGATGCCGAAGAGTAGGTCTTGCTTCAGCTGCAGCTACAGCAGCACAACTCGCAGCTGCAGGTTAGCGCTTACCTCGTGCCCTTTGATAATCTGGTGCAGTTAATGATTCTATGATGACCGCGTACGCAAATTTTCCGCGTAATGAATAAAGTCGAGGCTCAATCAATGCCTTCCATTCTTGAGGTGATTTAGTCTTTTTTTAATGAACGTTCTTAATTGGCTTGTAGAATTTTGTGTGCGTTAAATGCTACCACGAATGTTTTTCTAAGTTTTATTTAATAATCATTACTGACGGAGACTCCAATTTTTTACATTCACATATTGGGTGGTTAATTGTGATAACAAATTGCAAATAGGTAGAAAATCTCAAAATAAATAAATTTTCACGAATGATAAAATGCCCAAAACTCCTTAGTTTTCCAGTTATAAGAACTTAAAAGAAACTTAGAAACTTGAAGTAGGGTACTACGTGCGCACCAATGACAGCGCTTGTCTTAATGGTTCTGACTAAAGCGGGTTTTGTTATTTTTACAATAGAAGCTGCGAGCATTTTAAAGTCATGAGAAATGTCTGCAATTTGAATGTTCACGCTAAGTGAAATACGACAATTCGACCTTCTACTGCGGTCATCATCCAGGTATATCTCTGCAAAAACGAAAGACAATTCTTACTAAACATGAACGTACAAAGTTTTTGAGTACCTAAAGGCCCGTCCACACTATCAATCTTTTGCCCGAAGTTCGTGTTTTTCGGCAGTCCGCGAACACGAACACAGATGAAAAGTTCGCAGATTTCGGTGTGTTTGTGTTTTCCATCGTGTTGGAAAACACGAACACGAACTTTCCATCAAACAGCGAACACTCGCTTGTTTATGTATTGTGGAAGGGGGTTCTGCTGCGAGTGAATAATTTGTTTTATTCCTATTTTAAATTATGTTTTTGGTGCAAATTTAGTTGATTGTAGGGTGGCACGGACATTTACTTACCAAAATGAACTTCGTTACGTGGTTATTTCATTTTATTCAGATATGGCTGAGTATGTAAGTAGGTTTGGATTTGATTGATGTTAATGTAATTGAAATATTACCTCTCTGAAATGAAACTGAACATGCAATAAATTATCAAAGTTAAGTGATTTTGATATCTAAATACAGTTTTTGAAATATTTCAGTAGTATTTCAACAATGGTAGCTACTTATATGATGATAGAATTGCCACAAAAATTCATTTGCACAACATGTGGCCTTTATTTATTGTATTTCTTGGTAAAAATTTTTTTATTTCAATAAAATACTGTATTTCTCTTATACCCTGATGCTTACATTAAAATCAAGTCCTCAGATTAGAAATTGTATTATATAAAAATTATCAGGGAGAAATATGTAATCTTTTACAAACTTATAGGCCTAGATGTAGTTGTAAATAAGCATAATTGCAACTTATTTAAAAAATTTATCTGCCCTGTTGATCCAATTAGTAGGTAAAAAAGTTATAGCTGTATGTAGAGTCATTTACATAGATATTCAGAGTTTAAATATTTTTATGAAAAAGCATTGGTAAACTCCTCTCATTTATGTTTCTCTTTGCATTTCTAAAAATTGCATGCTGGGACTTGTAAGTTGTTAGGCTTCTAAAAAATTTAACTGCTTTTGCTTGTGGATCCAAAAGTGAATTCCTTTAATTTAAGCTTTTTCTAAAATTATAATAATAGCTAATTCTATTTAAATCTGGCTTAAAATCTTTTACTTTGGATAATATATTGTTTTCCTTTGTTATGTCATGAATGTGGCCCTATGAAAAGTTGAATAAATCAGCTATTCTAAACTATTATGCCTCAAATTTAATTCAAAAGAATTCTGTTATCTATCTACAAAAGTAAATTTATCCAACATTGCATTCTTAATGGTAAAGTGTATGCTGTAGTACAAGCATCAATTATAATTATTTTGAATAGATGTATGTTTGTGTAGACTTTGCTGTAACAGTAATAATTAACATTTAGGGCTTTTTCTTAACTGTCATATGTCATAGGCACAGTATGTGAAATTAAACCAAATGTTTTATCCATTTTTGTATATTTTTCAGATAGTTTTCCAACATTTGGCTATTTTGCATGAGAGACAATTGTGTAGGGGAATCAATTATAGAAAAAATTATTTCAAATATAACCTAAGACAGTTTTCTTGCCTCTGTAATCCTTCCGAGCATTTCTTAAACAGTGGTGACTCAATGTCATTAGGTGTCTCTACTATGGAACTGCAGAGCTGGGTCTTCAGGATCTTCAACAATGGTTAGTATTTCATTTCATTGTAAAATTTTCCTTCCTAACTTCATTCATGACCATTGAGGTTAGTGAGATTAGTATGTATGGAAGCATTATTTCAAAAATATAGTCCATACGCATGCAGTTTTCATGGCATATAAAAATTAAAAATAAGAAGTGCAAAAATGTGAATTAAAATAAATTTTCCCATTTGTTTCTGAACTAAATTTTGGTACTTCAACAAGCCAGTCTGCTATGCAGGTTGTAAATTGGATACATTTTTTCCAAATCAATATTATTTGTTACAAATACTTTTGGAAATGATTATCAACTTTTAACATCCTGTAACAATTCCAGTGCTTCAGCTTTCCCAGAAATCTGGCTGTGTTACATCTCTTCACAAAAACTACTTTAATGAGCTTCATCTATGCTTGAATGAAATTTAACAAAATTACAATTTAATTTGCTCCAGCGTGTTATTCTAATATACCAAGTTGTTCATAATTATTTAGAGTTTCTTTCATTTTTAGAATACCACCTATGGTTAATAAGCTAATTATTTTCTTCTCTTCCGTCAGGTTGAAAAGCCCATTGCCACCCAAGTCCTTCAGTTTATTGCCCCCCAAGAAATCATTGAAGATTATCCACGGGCCTTTCTCGAATTGGTTACCTTCCCTACAGGTCGTTACAAAGGCCCTGCCTTCAAGTTCAAGCACCTCGGATGAATCCCTACCACCATCACTATGGTCCTTTTCTCTGGTGGTCCTCTTCTCCCTACACGAGTCTCTAAACAAACTTGTGTTAGGTGTGAATTGATTAGACTCTACATGAATTGAAAATTGAAGGTAAAGAATTATCAAGAGAATGAAGCAGGATGCTCTTTCTTCATTGTGTCATAATGATTTGGCTGTTGTGCAATTTTTTGTTGATTTTAATTCCACAAAGGAAATTATTCAACTGATGAACATAAGCCAATCATACAGTACATAATTTTTTTGCCATTAGCATCCTGATGCGCTTGAACAAAATGTATGTATGTATCTACTTTGGTAGTACAGATGTAAATCAATTGTGTACGAAGTATTACAATTTTTTTACTGCAATGCTTAAAATAATGTTGAGATAATGAAATAAGTGAAGTGCTATATTGATGCAATTCCAGGCTTTGTGTACCTTGCTAATGATGGTGCTTGACCAGTAATTATAAATTATACTTTCGTTATGCTACATTATATGCTAGTTATACTTTTGCTATGCAAGTTATGATTATTTAACAATACAATACCAATGGGTATTTAAAATTTGCTTTAATATACTTTTCATATTAGTCACCAACAAGACAAATTATCTGTATTAGATATGTAGAATAAAAATGACATAATTTTAAGAAATATTTCTCCATTGAGCCAAAATTCACCAATTATTTACCAGAATGTCAGTTATAGTGATGATTTACGCCACATTTGTGTCCATACAGGAGACGTAGAAATTAAGCACGTGTCTAATTTAATTCAAGCTGAAGAAAACCCTACAATTTGATACCCGAGAATGCGTCAAGGCTGCATTAAAAATTTTCGAGGTGCACGCCAAGCGCAGCATGATAGTCTATACTAGTTCGCTCTCCGCAGTGACGTTGCTTTGCGTGCAAAATTTAAGATGAGGCTGTGGTTAAGGGATGTGTATCTCTATTCAGATTTTCCATTGAGCTAAATGTTCACTAATTATTTACCAGAATGTCAGTTATGCTGTGTAGTGATGATTGTCATGAGAAATATTTATTTGCCATATACTTTTCATCAGTTTCATTTCAGAATTAGATGGCTTGCAGTCGACTACTTATTACATAAATATTTTATCATTGTTAGTGGATTTTTAAACAATGTACAAAGCCTGTGTACATGTTTGTACTCAATGATCCCTTCTTTATTCCTCTCTTTGGATCATCGTTGTTGTGGTTAAGGAGGCTCAAAGTAACATACGTTCTCTTCTTTGGTAGTGAAAATAGTGCAAGGTATGGGGAACAACAAACATGTTATCATAGCTAAACGAAACCATTAACAACTTTTGAAAAAAAATTTGGAATAGTTTAAAAATTAGATTTTACTGGTAAATTATTTTTAGATAGCAGTGCATTTTGTTTAATTATAGTTTTTGTCAATGGATGATAAGATATTCAAGATCTGTGCTTGCAGCAAGTCACCTTTGCAAATTTTTACCTTTCAAGGTATCTCTATAACATGTTTTGGGTGCCTCAACCTTTGGCTTACTGTTTTTTCTTCATGCTTGTATTTTCATTGTGAACGTTGAATAAAATGAATACACATATTACTCTTTAAGAACACCTGTTTTGGGTTCACTGTTATCCTAACGTTAATCAGTTTTATGAAAATGCATTCTTGAAATAATATGGTTGAAGGCAATGAACCTAGAAAATTGTATTCAGAATAGGTTTATAATCTTCTTGGTAATTGATCAATGTCCTGCTCGTTTGGGATAATTCATGATATAATCGACTATTTTTTTCCTTCACTTGAGTACAGGATTACATGATTTCTTAAAATTAAGTGTTTAAGAATGCACCCTTCATAAGACAGTGTCGGTTTTTTTAATCCTAGTGCCATGTGGTGATTTCTCCCCGTTGGGGAAGGAGAGAACTCAGATACACCCTACCCAGGTGTCGGAAATGAGTACCGCCTTAACCAGGTAACCGTCATTGATCCTGATGTTAGTTATAAAGCATTTAAAAAACCAATGTGCATGATGATATGACGACGGGTGAAGGAAAGTATTTGGACACAAGTACATTATAATTTGATAATTATAAAGTTTGATAATAAAGTCATAAATCATTTACACCAGTAGCGCAAATGCACCTCGCCAGTCGTGGAAAACCAAACCAGGAGGGTTTTGCAGCGCAGGACAGGACAACGGCTGGCCCACCGGCACAAACCAACAGGAAGGTCGAGCTCGGGCTGTGAACAAACATTAACATCAACAAACATTAACAAACATTAACATTAACAAGGTCCCAAGGAAATGGATAATTGAAAGGGAGATGAGTTAAGTTTAAAATTCTAGAAATGCATCATTCTTTGAGTAATGTTAGTTTTTCAGAAGTTTAACAATTAGCAATATTTTAGCTGTTCATAAATTTATTCATTGGCGATATTAGATCAGCGTTTACTTTGCAAAATACCTTTCAGATTGAATTATAGCTCCCTTACAATCAAAAGATTAAGAATCAAAAGAAAATGTTCAAAATGATAATTCTTGGCATACTAACATGTGTAGATAAAGCCCAATCCCTTCTCATCATTGAAGACCTCAAATTCCAATCCAACCAACACTAAAATTATGGAAAGGGAGAGAGTGGAGGGCTGCCATTTTTTGATGGAAAATTCTCAAAAAAAGGTCACCAAACCCAGCGCTATATCTCACTGTGACCCACCTCAAAAGCGAACTGGTTCTGGTGTTTGGTACCACTGCAGCCGTCTACAGGAAGTTCACGGGTACGCTATCTGCGCAATGCCAATGTAGGCAGTCGAGGTGGCCAATAGCTCATGATAGCTCTAGGACGCAGCTGCAGTCTAGCCTCCACGGCACGGCTGCACAACATCACAGAGCAGCACCCCATCATAGAGCAGCACACAGTCGCAGCGCCCACTGCTTCCGCCAGGCCATGGAGCTCTCTTTTCTTACTCCATCATAGTGACACTAAAGTGGCATGCAATCTCTTGAGAAGAGTTCATGAAATTTGATAAGTTGTATGGGAAGTTTCACTTCAGGTAGAAGTCGCTGGCTGCCGATTCCCATTCTGCTTGAGTTTGTGGAGTCTGTAAATAATTATAAAAAAGGGAATTACAGATGGAAGTCCACCACAACATTTTTTGATGGTTAATTCAATATTGTTTCATGAGATGTGCACACTATTACTGGAAGAAGACAGTGGTTATATAGATTCCCCTACTATCCCTGCTTTAATATAAATATACATTCAGCTCATGCACCTGACAGTTCACAAATAATTGAACTAGTTTGGTTTCAGTGTAGTTCTAATAGTAGTAGGTTACAATCAACTACAAGAACAATTGAAATATATATATATATAAGTACATTGCACACCATAACCTTATAGTGCAAGAATTCATCAATTCAATAAGCACCCAAGACCAGACAGGATAGCAAAAACACATTGCACTCATTATATTCAGCTCTGCTATTGTACCAAGTCAATACTGTATTTATGATGAAACGTGGGTCACTTAACTCATTTCATAACCATACTTCAAAGAATTCCAACCTACTGAAAATTTCTCAATGGATGTTATATTCCAGAAAAATTATTTTTTCACTTGAAAAACATTACAATACTCATTTTAGAGTAATATTTAGATCCATCCAACACAACAATGAAATGCATACCTTCATGTTTTCATCCTTAAGTAGAGTATAGATGGCCTCACAAGTTTGAGGTATGATGGAGAGTAACTGTTTTGATATTTATGTGAAATACTGTAGAGAAGTGGGTGAATCACCTCCTGCCAGCCACCTGTAAAAAATACTCCATACATGAGGAACACATAAGAATGGTTATGTAGTAGCATCAAAATTTTTGGAATATAATTGGTATGAAGTCCAGAGTAGGAGCAAATTATTTATAATCAACATGTCTTGTCTAACAATAATTCAGAAATCTAAATCACCCAAAAAATAAACATTCCACAGTCATATATTTCATGAAATAAGCAAGTGAGCAGGTGCTGATAAAAATGAAAGCAAACTAAAAGAAGACGGCCCTTAAAAAGTAAAAAAATTAAATGTATAGATGGCCCGCTTGACATTTAGCTTTGGGTTCTCAGATTCTTCCCTTAGAAGAACTAATTCTTAGATAGCCTATTTTCAGTAGTTATATGAGATCTAGGTGTTAATTATGTTCTTGGAGAAAAATTACAGAAAAAGAACACAAAAATTAATTGTGTAGGATTAGAAATACATTCTGGTTTGCTTTGCTGAGAAATGGATGCCTCAAAAATGTGAACAGAAAATATGGAGACACAAATAAAATGCATGAACTAAGTTTTATATTTTCAAAATAAATTGCTGGCCTATTTTAACAAAACAAATGAAATAACTTTGGCAAATCATTTCAAATAATATAGGAATACTTTATGACAAAATCAAAAAGATGAGCATTTCTTACCCCTTTCAAAAATATACGTCACAAAAAAGTAAAAATATACATTCTTTAGACAGTAGGAGTATATTTTTAAGTTTTAAGCTCAAGTCCAAAAATTTAAAATTTATAAAGAACATTAAAAAAGGTAGATGTATATCAGCTGATCCCATCTTACCACTGTGACACTGATAGTATTCGAAATGTTCTCACAATTCATTAGCGATTCTAACTATTTTCTGTTCAGACATGTCCACACAGATAAATTATGGTTACTTACTCTCAAGAAATTAAATCTACCAATTATACGCATCAATTAACTAAAACTTAATTGGGAAGCTGTTTTGTTTGTTTACATATTGCTCGCGAACAACTTCTCTCCGCTGAAAGCGTGTAGTCTGGACGTCTGGACACGATTCGGAAAAGTTTGTGTTTTTGTTCGCGTTTTGGTGTGTTCGTGATTGACGATGAGATTGATAGTGTAGACGGGGCTTTAGACTAAATAATTGTAAACAAAAACTTTCAGTAGTTCATGGTAAAATTAGGAAGCTAGTTTGATAAACAGAGCAGACGAGGAGAAGTGCAGGGCTTTCCGAAAACTAACTATGCAATTCAAAATTCATTTGTAAATGTCTTTATTTCTCTTGATCACAAATGAATTTTCAATTCAAAATTCATTTGTGATCAAGAGAAATAAAGACATTCCTAGGAATGTCTTTTTTGTTCCTAGGAATGTCTTTAATTTCTTAAAGACATTCCTAGGAATGTCTTTAAGAAATTAAAAACATTCCTAGGAACAAAAAAGACATTCCTAGGAATGTCTTTATTCCTCTTGATCACAAATGAATTTTGAATTGCATTGTTAGTTTTCGGAAAGCCCTTGTCATTCCGCATCCAATGATACCAAAATCATAACTGTAGCTCAAAAACTGTAGTAGGAGATACATTTTGAAACCGCTACATTCCGATCCTCCAAAATAAGGCAAAACAGTCAAACAAAGATTTATAAACAATCTCAATTTTTCTTTATTGGGTCATCTAGGACCCTTGAAATTATTATACAGTAATAAAGAGACATAGAAGATGACATGGCAACGTCAAGCCGTGAAGAAAGTGCCAAGGGGGACGTGTAAAATGATAAAATATCTCGTCCACCTCCCACCCACCCATTCTTCAAATCCCCGTAGCGGGCGAACCAATGAACGTACGAACTTCATTTTTTCACAGGATGTACCTGACATCTCACCCTTCCTATGGCAGCTGAAATCCAATATCTCAAGAAAATTCGGCATCTTGGGGGACTCTTCCCTTAATACTTGCTTAATGTGGTTGATTTCTTGCGTGCATGTCTCCCATGTCGAGCAATATTTCAATGCGCGATGAAGTATAGTCTTAGCAATTAATTTCTTATAAGACAGAGGCACCTGGGAAGTGAAGTGGGTGTATGAGTCATTACCCGTAGGTTTCACGTAGACAGAAGTTGAAAACTGTTTTCCTTTTAGTTCCAAGCGGATATCCAAGAAGTGAAACTGGTTTTCTTCCATTTCCTCGTGAGTAAACCGCAGAACCGAATTGCTAAGCATTCTTCTTTTGAAACAACGAAGGTGATGAGCACTTGAAAATACTGCCAGAATGTGGTCCCCATACCGCTTGTAGTATTTTGGGTTTGATATTTTTTGTTGCCAAAGAAGGTTTTCTTCCAGGTGTGACATGTAGAAGGCAGCGAACGTTGGCCCCAGTGGAGATCCCATGCTCACATCGTCGGTTTGGATGAATGTATGACCATTGTGCTGGAATGGCGTCTCATTCGTGCAAATTGTCAACAGATATATGAATATTTCATGCGGAATGCTAGAGGGCGGCAGATATGGATGGTGATATAACCGTGACATAATTATTTCAACAGTTTCACGAACGGGTACGTTAGTGAGCAGGAATTCGACATCAAGTGAGTCAAATTTATCAGTAGGTGATAATTCTAGGGAGCCCAGAACGATGAGCAGCTGGTCGCTGGAGGAAAGCATGTAAGTGTGGTTGATGTATGGGCAGATAGTTCCGTTGATCCACTGGGCCACTTCATGGGTGGCTGTACCAGTCATGCTAATGATGGGGCGTAGTGGTGGGTCGAGTCTGTTGTAATGAATTTTTGGTAGTCGGTAGAGGTGTCCGAATTGGTAGTCACCAGTGCGCTTGAGCTTGTAATAAATTCTTCGGATATGGCTTCTAGCGGGCGTATAGCGTCATTGATTTTCTTCTTCACTGTATCCAATTGCTTTCTTGGTCATTGACGGAATTTAGCTGGGCTTTCGATGAGCGTATTTAGTTTCTTGTCGTAGCTTTCCTTCTCCCATATAACGGTGCCACCTCCTTTGTCAGGCCTTTTGATGACTATTGTTTTGTTGTCCTTCAGTTGTGACAATGCTTTCTGTTCATTAGTAGATATAGTTTGCTTCCTGACTGGTAGTTTGTGACGAATTCACAAGTATCTAAGTTAAGTTTTCAAATTTTCATTGTCTATTATGGATAGCTGCTTTCTGTCTCTTCGTTCCAATATGCTCATATAGAACTTTCAATCAAAATTTTCTGATCCAACATACTGTCTTTTTTGCTCACTGAAAAATTCAAGCCTTTTTGAAGCACGGAGATCTCACTTTCTGCGAGACCATGATGCGAGAGCTTAAAAATATTGTGGGTGTCTTCTGGAAGTGAAAATCAATGCTATAAAGAGATTTCAGTTTTTCACGTGCTGATGGAGGATGTCTGACTGGCATTGTTTCACTATTCTTGACAGTAACTGTACACATGCATGAAATTTAAAACTTGAGAGCTGTTTTCTGAGCTTGAGGATGCACATTGTAAATTCACGGCGTGAGGTTTTCAAACTGCATGACTTCTTTTCAATTTCCCTTTCGATAAAATTTTGCTTGAATTTGACTGTACTTGGTTCCGATACTGCACTTACGTCTTAGAGCGTGAAGTTCGTAAACTTTGGGAGAAGCCGATTCTGTAGGCAGAACTTTAAAAATTTTAGATCGGCGTTTAATTCCACGTTAGTTTTCAACAGTTTCTCCGTTTTTCTAAAATCACATTTTAGTTCATTGTAAATTTTAAAAAGAACAACTCTAAAGTAAAAATATGAGCACACTAAGTAAAAAACGACGTTACGATCTTCTACTGTGGTTTTGATTTTTGTTTACAATTATTTAGTCTAAGATACTCAAAGACTTTGTACGTTCATGTTTAGTATGAATTGTCTTTTGTTTTTGGAGAGATATACCTTGATGATGACCACAGTAGAAGGTCGAAACGTCGTTTTTTACTTAGCGTGCTCATATTTTTACTCTAGAGTTGTTCTTTTTAAAATTTGAATGTTCGTTAGGGAATGAACACCAAGCTATCGTGGATAAACTTTAGTAGTTATTTCATTCAAATAATAAAAGCCTCATTTTTTACTATTTGAGAGAAACTTTTCGTCATGTATTGTAGGAAATTAAAAACAAACCATAAATGAATGCTAACGCTGCATGTTGACAGTGCAACGTTCTGTTAACTAACCAAATCAAATTTAGACATCAAACTTGTGTGTTCCAATAGCGTAAAAACATACCGGCAGGCCGCAGTCGAGACGGTTCAAGAAACGGTTTGTGAGAAGTACAGAAATTTCTTGAGTCCTACTCGCGCGACTTCAGACTTTAGTCCACGACTCGTAACTTCTGGAAGAATGCACTCATCGACTTCAAATTACTCTTAAATGAAAGAGTGAAACATTTTCTCTTTCCCATATCAAACACACGGCCACGATCCTAACGGTTTTCTAAAAATACAGAAATTCTTCGATAAGCTTGTCCGTCTCCGGCGCCGTCAAAAAAATTGCGTTCGCCTACTCGTAACTTTTGAAAGAATGCACTCATCGACTTCAAATTGCTCTCAAACAAAATACCGAAATTTTCTTTAAGGACAATCGTATATGCCAACATTCTTCATTATTCACAGACAACAGGGGGCTATGCTCTTGTTAGCTCTTAATTTTGAGATGCGCTACCGTGATCTATCAATCTACATTAGAATTATAAGTGATACTCTTCTCCAGCGGACCAGCTATTAGATAATTTTTTTGCATGCACTTACTGGGGGGAGGGGGCACAGCTCCCATTTGCCTCCTCCGCTTTACTTTCAAAGTTATCAACGAACTAACTAATCCCAATAAGAGAACGTCTGAGAGACGTCGAGTGTGTGTAGCCATGAAGTTCAGGCGGTCGTTCTCTTCTGTGGGCCTCGTTGAATTGTTGCTTTTGATTCCAGCCCCAACATGCAGACCAGCTGCTCTGAGCAGTGGGACTGAAATTTGGGCCTTGACCACTTGCTGGGAAACATTTGCAGGCCTTCATTTGAGCTCAAGTTAAACAAGTAAATTAAGCAAAGAAATTTTCAGTTTGTTGAAATTGACATGATAAAATAATCAGCATTTATAACCTGTCAACATTAATAGCATAACATAACTTACATGATCCATACTCATTATATTATCATATAGTCTAAATAACATTAATAATACAGCTTCCTGGATGTATCCAATCTAACAAACGGTATCTCGTTCCTGAAAAAGTAGATATGCGTGTATTTTACATTTAAACATTTAGCTTTCACACTTGATCATTATTTCTTTTCGGATTCGTGGTCCATGGAGCCCGAGAAAATTTCCTTGTTCAAGTCTGACGCTTTCAGACGTTGCCATGAGTAGAAAATCCATCAACGAATTTTCTTCGAAGCCCGAAATAAGATGTTTCCTCATTTTGCGCACGTCGTAGGCGAAAAAACATGGGTCTTTTCCTTTCACTACAGACGTATAGAATGCTAGAGCGAATAGACCACAGCCTGAACCGTCCATTTGTTGTTGTGCATTTAAGCAATGAAACACAAGTTTTTTAATGGCTTCAGTGCCTGTGTACACCTTCTTTATATACTCTATAACATCTGGACTGGGGTCACCGTTCAGCGAGCAGATGTGTGGGACGTACGCCACACCTTCAGCAGCTCTGCGACACAATGCGTTTATGACAACGACCCAATGACTCCCGTTGTCATGCGCACTTGCGTAACCATCCGTGTCCATTATTCTTACAGTCTTTATACCTTGTGTTAATGACTTGCACAAACATGTCCGTCGTACTAATAAGTGGTTCTGGTTTAAATACAGTGAGAGGAGAAGGAAATCTGTATTGCGGATAGTAATCTCGAATGAGAATAGCGAATGCTTCAATCCCATCACTTGATAGCCAACTTGAGGATTTCAGAATGTCTTCTTTGTACTCGATTTTGAGGTTGATATGTGGGAGCCACGTTTTGCATTTGCTCGAGAGGTGTTCTTCTGACTGGGATGTCTTATCGCAAGCCATATTTTCTTGGCAAATTTCCAGGTCAATCTCTTCAACATATTTCATTTTCTTGCTAGGCTGTTTTTTGCGTGGTGATGTAGAAGTGCTTCTATGTCGAAATTTTTTCAGTTTCAAAAAATCTGTTACATGCTCCCATTTTCTTCTGGGCTCATCATTGTACTCTTTTCGACGATCTTGCAATGGCTTGAATTTTTCTTTCGCTCTTTCGGCGTATGATTGCTTTTTGTTTTTCTTCTTGTCCGACCAACGCTCTACGTACTGGTCGTCTCCTTGTGCTTTACTTTTCTTTTTAACAACTTTGTAATCATCACCAGCTTCTCTACAGCGCCCTTTTATCTGTTTGTACATTCTGCGAACAAAAGATGCTGGTGAAGTTCGCTCATTCCTAAGTATATCTTTCTTCACAATTTTGTGCCACCCTTCCAATAATCTATTGGTTTCCGTGCCACCTTGCACTCCACACCAGAGTGGCGTAGATGACATGCAGTAAGTTAATATGTCCTCCATCATCATGGGGGAAATATTATTATTATTGTAATTGTTTAACCACCGTTACCACTAACAAGTGATCCGCACAGTGAGTCGCAGTAGCATATTACATCTCAAGTACAATTTAAACTAAAATTGTAACTGGCATCACTATTAATTTACTTGGTCTTTATAATTTATAACTCATGGGAGATTAGATTACATAGAATAAGTCAGCTTCTTGGAGAAACCTATAGAGGGCTCCCCCCAATTCAACCGGGCCAGTCTCCCAGTAACTCGCTCATCACCACCTCGCTCTGACCGAAGTAACGGCGTCAATGGGGGAAATAAAAAGGATTACTTTTCTCTAAGTCAACAGCCACGTACTTTTTAACGTCTTCAGCCAGAACCACGAACTTTTTACCCACAGCGCATTTGTCCCTGTATCTTCCTGCTTTTTCTACCAATAATGTGTAATTATGTTATGCCATGAATGTTGACAGGTTATAAATGTTGATTATTTTATCATGACAATTTCAACCAACTGAAAATTTATTTGCTTAATTTATTTGTTTAACATGAGCTCAAATAGGGGCCTACAAATGTTTCCCAGCAAGAGGTAAAGGCCCAAATTTTAGTCCCACTGCTCGGAACAGCTGGTCTGAGTGTTTGGGCTGGAATCGAAAGCCACAACTCAACGAGGCCCACAGAAGAGAACGACCGCCTGAACTTCATGGCTACATATACTCGACGTCTCTCAGACATTCTCTTATTGGGATTAGTTAGTTCGTAGATAACTTTAAAATTAAAGCGGAGGCGGCAAATGGGAGCTTTGCCCCCTCCCCCCCGGTAAGTGCATGCAAAAAATTTATCTAATAGCTGGTCCGCTGGAGAAGAGTATCACTTATAATTCTAATGTAGATTGATAGCTCATGGTAGCGCATCTTATCTCAAAATTAAGAGCTAACAAGAGCATAATGTCTGTGAATAATGAAGAATGTTGGCATATTCGATTGTCCTTAAGAAAATTCCGATATTTTGTTTGAGAGCAATTTGAAGTCGATGAGTGCATTCTTTCAAAATTTGCGAGGAGGCGAACGCAATTTTTTGTGACGGCGCGCGAGTCGGATAGGCATATCGAAGAATTTCTGTATTTTTAGAAAACCGTTAAAATCGTGGCCGTGTATTTGATATGGGAAAGAGAGAATGTTTCACTCTTTCATTTAAGAGTAATTTGAAGTCGATGAGTGCATTCTTTCAGAAGTTACGAGTCGTGGACTAAAGTCTGAAGTCACGCGAGTAGGACTCAAGAAATTCTCAAGAAATTTCTGTACTTCTCACAAACCGTTTCTTGAACCGTCTCGACTGCGGCCTGCCGGTATGTTTTAACGCTATTGGAACACACAAGTTTGATGTCAAGTTTGATTTGGTTAGTTGACAAAACGTTACACTGTCAACATGCAGCGTTAGCATTCATTTACGGTTTGTTTTTAATATCGTACAATGCCTCTGACGAAAAGTGTCGCTCAAATAGTAAAAAATGAGGCTTTTATTATTTGAATGAAATAACTACTAAAGTTTATCCACAATAGCTTGGTGTTCATTCACTAACGAACATTCAAATTTTAAAAAGAACAACTTTAGAAAAAAAATGAGCACGCCAAGTAGAAAACGACGTATCGACCTTTTACTGTGGTCATCATCAAGGTATATCTCTGCAAAAACGAAAGACAATTCTTACTAAACATGAACGTAGAAAGTATTCGAGTATCTTAAGACTAAATAATTGTAAACAAAAATCAAAACCACAGTAGAAAGTCGAAACGTTGTTTTTTACTTAGCGTGCCCATATTTTTACTTTAGAGTTGTTCCTTTTTAAATTAACAATGAACTAAAATGTGATTTTAGAAAAGCGGAGAAACTGTCAAAAACTAACGTGAAATTAAACGCCGATCTAAAATTTTTAAAGTTCTGTCTGGACAACCGGCTTCTCCCAAAGTTGACGAACTTCGAGCTCTAAGACATAAGTGCAGTATCGGAACCAAGTACAGTCAAATTCAATCAAAATTTAATCGACAAGGATATTGAAAAGAAGTCACGCGGTTTGAAAACCTCTCGCCGTGAATTTACTACAATGTGCATCCTCAAGCTCAGAAAACAGCTCTCAAGTTTAAATTTTACGCATGTGTACAGTTACTGTCAAGAAAAGTGAAACAATGCCAGTCAGACATCCTGCATCAGCACGTGAAAAACTGAAATCTCTTTATAGCATTGATTTTTACCTACTGAAGACACCCACATTATTTTTAACCTTTCGCATCATGGTCTCGCAGAAAGTGAGATCTCCGTGCTTCAAAAAGGCTTGAATTTTTCAGTGAGGAAAAAATACATTGTGATGGATCAGAAAATTTTGATTGAAAGTTCTGTATGAGCATATTGGAACGAAGAGACAGAAAGCAGCTATCCATAATAGACAAGGAAAATTTGAAAACTTAACTTAAATACTTGTGAATTCGTCACAAACTAACTACCAGTCAGGAAGCTAACTAAATCAACTAATGAACAGAAAGCATTGTCACAACTGAAGGACAACAAAACAATAGTCATCAAAAGGCCTGACATAGGAGGTGGCACCTGTATATGGGATAAAAAAAGCTACGACAAGAAACTGAATACGCTCATCGAAACCCCAGCTAAATTCCGTCAATGACCAAGTAAGCACATAAAGGGTGGGGCAGAAAAACCTATCCGATTTCAAATCCCTTTTTCTCAGAAGAGGGAGCAGGTAGAGTAGTGGGGTAAAATTCGTTAGAAAGCCGGTTTTATGCCATTTGTCAGTAGTCAACAATCAACATGCCTTGGTCTGGTGAACATCGTGCTTTTGTTATTGAGCGGTTTATCGAATGCGGCGGTTCGATAATTGCTACACAACGTGCTTTTCGAATTCATTTCGGACTCGGGCGTCATGATCCTGTTCCACATCACGCTACGATTAAAGTGTGGGTGTCAAATTTTAGACAGACGAGTCCAGCATTGAAAAAGAAGTCGCCTGGACGTCTCAGGACAGCCACAGGACCTGAAAACGTGGCCAATGTGAGAGCCGCGATTGAACGTTCCCCGCGTCGTTCGGCGCGAAAACATTCGCTCGCTTTGGCGATTTCCAACCGCAGTATTCGGCGCATTTTGCACCGGGACCTCAAAATGCATCCCTACAAAATGGTTGTTGCACAGGAATTAAGTGAAAGGGATTTTGAAACCCGTACGAACCTGTGTCGCGATCTCCGAGAACTCCCAAACGACGATGTTGTGCTCTTCACGGACGAAGCCTATTTTCACCTTTGTGGTGCCGTTAACAGGCAGAATTTTCGATATTGGAGTGACGAAAATCCTCGAGAAATCCATCAGGAACCCCTCCATGGCCCAAAAGTGTGTGGTGTGCTCTTTCCCGCCTAGGCGTCTGGGGGCCTTACTTTTTTGAAGAAAATGGGCAAACCGTAACGGTCAACAGCGAGCGCTATTGTTTCATGCTGGAAAATTTTCTTAGACCCAAAATGGAAGAAAATGGCGTGGAAAATGTGTGGTTTCAACAGGATGGTGCAACCGCCCACACATCGCGACGATCAATGGACATTCTCAGGGAACTGTTTCCCGGTCGCCTCATTTCCCTGAGAGGTGATCTTGGCTGGCCGCCGCGCTCACCGGATCTCACTCCATGTGACTTCTTCCTTTGGGGTTACCTCAAATCGAAGGTTTACCAGCATCGACCAAGGACCCTTCTTGCTTTACGAAGGGAAATTGCTCGGGCAATTGAAGAAATTCCTGTGGAAATGACGGTGAAAGTCATGGAAAGCTACCGCGAGCGCCTAAATCAGTGTATCCGCTCCCAAGAACGACATTTGAGTGATGTGCTTTTCAAAACTTAAATTTAAAAATGGCATAAAATTTGCGATATGCTAATAAAAAAAATTTTTTGACAAGTTGAGTGGTTTTCATTTTATAACGTTTTGAAATCGCATAGGTTTTTCTGCCCCACCCTGTAGTTGCCACTCTAGCTATAAAATAGCTAGATCTAGATAGTTTTCGTTCAATCTAGATGTCGAATTTAGTATTCTAGCTAATAGCTATAAGTCTAGATAGTTCTTAAAATACCCTAGATAGTTCTAGCTAAAGGCATCAGTAATGAGTTGGAAGCAGAAAAGCGTTAAATATGACATTAGTTGAGACCGTATATTCAATGTTTGAAAGGCGTTCAAGCGTTGTTTGAGCGTCGATCGTTACTCGTTTAGTCACTTGAGTCTGTGTGAGAGATTCCGCGGGGAGTTAGTAGGACTTGGGATTAGTCGGGACTCGGGAACATCAGTGTTCAGCTCCTCAGTTGTTGTCAGCTTGTGTGGATACTTGTTTGTGATACTGTGACTCCCGTGAAAATACCGAAACTTAGCCTGTCACAGTATTTAAGATATGGAAATAGGGTCAAACTATATAGACTTTAGCTGTGAAAGTATAGAAATTTCATTAAGTATTCATGCTACATAGCTTTCACTTACTGACCGTACGTGACTCATCGGGAATTCAAATTGGTAAATTCAGTTACCGGGCCTGATTAAACGCTGTAATTCAACAGTCAGCTAATTAATTTACTAGGTTTGAATAGGGTCTTTATTTTATTATATTTTTACTTTCCTGATTTATGACCTTCATTTTTATGATAAAATACGTATTATTGGTAAACATCGGTGAAGTGCCAGCCGGATTTTGCCGATACCGATACCAGAAAAAATAAATGATTCTGCCGTTACCGATTAATCAGTACATCACTACACTCAAGGTCACATGAAAATGCATTGCACTAAGTGCTCGAATATTATTCAGAATGTGCGCTGTTCTCATTTTGAGGGAGAGGTAAATACCAAATTTAGTTTGTTATTGGACGAATCAAATGATTTTTCAGTTAAAAACTGTTGGGAGTTACAATAATTTATTTCAGTAATGTTGAAAAAGTAGTAGGTGCTGAAAAACATGACAGCAGCAAACTGAAAAAAGATGAGCCGTAGAGATGGCAAACCAAAAGTTGAATCTACCTACTTTGGACTGAAACAACTGGATTTATGTGATACAGATAGTATAGTCACAGTACTTATTGAGAGTTATTCATTTTTGTGTTTAGCTATTTTTCTAGATTATGTTTTATTGAATCTAGCTATTTCTAGCTATATTTGAAAACGATTCTAGATATTTTAGCACAGACAAAAGTGGCAACCCTGAGTAAGCAATTGGATACAGTGAAGAAGAAAATCAATGACGCTAGACGCCCGCTAGAAGCCATAGACCGAAGAATTTATTACAAGCTCAAGCGCATGGGGACTACAAATTCGGACACCTCTACGGACTACCAAAAATTCATAGCAGACTCGACTCACCACTACGCCCCATCATTAGCATGACTGGTACAGCCACCCATGAAGTGGCCCAGTGGATCAACGGAACTATCCGCCCATACATCAACCACACTTACATGCTTTCCTCCAGCGACCAGCTGGTCATCGATCTGGGCTCCCTAGAAATATCACCTACTGATAAAGTAGTCTCACTTGATGTCGAATCCCTGTTCACTAACGTACCCGTTCGTGAAACTGTTGAAATAATTATGTCACGGTTATATCACCATCCATCCCTGCCGCCCTATAGCATTCCGCATGGAATATTCAAATATCTGTTGACAATTTGCACGGCTGAGACGTCATTCCAGCACAATGGTCATACATTCATCCAAACCGACGGTGTGAGCATGGTCCACTGGGGCCAACGTTCGCTGCCTTCTACATGCCATACCTGGAAGAAAACCTGCTTCGGCAACAAAAATATCTAACCCAAAATACTACAAGCGGTGTGGGGACGACATTCTGACAGTATTTTCAAGTGCTCATCACCTTCATTGTTTCAAAGAAGAATGCTCAGCAATTCGGTTCTGCGGTTTACTCACGAGGAAATGGAAGAAAACCAGTTTCACTTCTTGGATATCCGAATGAAACTAAAAGGAAAACAGTTTTCTTCTTCTGTATACGTCAAACCTACGGATAATGGCTCATACACTCACTTCACTTCCCAGGTGCCCCTGTCTTACAAGAAATCAATTGCTAAGACTCTACTTCATCGCGGATTGAAATATTGCTCGACATGGGAGACATGCACGCAAGAAATCAACCACATTAAGCAAGTATTAACTAACAACGGTTTCCCCTTTATGACCATAGATAAGATAGTGAAAACACTTTTAAATAGATATCATGGTTGTAGTCAGAATCCAGCAGAAACAGTTGACCTCTACGTCGAACTCCATAACCTCGGAACTTACAAAAAAGATGCAGATTTTCTCACGAATACAGTTATGCAACACACCTGTACAATAGATCCTTCTAAGAAAATTGTCGTCAGGCCGTATTTCAAGCCACGAAAACTAACTTTTTTCACTACCAGACTTCGAAAACCGGATCTTCGGCGCGCGGGGTCTACAAGTTAACCTGCCCAGAGGATAGATGTCAGGCTTCCTATGTAGGACACACCACCTGCACGCTGGAGAGAAGAGCAAAACATCATGGTTATTCATCCACCAACATCTTCAAACCCTTCAGAGATGATCACCAAAAAGAACCCACAAACTTGGAAGCATTTCTTCAAGCTTTCAGCATAATGCACACTTCTCTGATACAGCATCAATAAAAATTGCAGAAGCCTTAAAATTAGAAAACATGCCCCGATAATAAATGTTTGGTACAATGAATTTTCCAAGTACCTAAACTTGTTCACATAGAAACGGAATGCTGAGCACAAGAGGTTACTTAAAGGCATCGTCAAGGTACTACGCCGCCAGTCTCATGCCATGCTTCAACCACTGCACTTCTCCTCGTCTGCTCTGTTTATCAAACTAGCTTCCTAATTTTACCATGAACTACTGAAAGTTTTTGTTTACAATTATTTAGTCTAAGATACTCAAAGACTTTGTACGTTCATGTTTAGTAAGAATTGTCTTTCGTTTTTGCAGAGATATACCTGGATGATGACCGCAGTAGAAGGTCGAATTGTCGTATTTCACTTAGCGTGAACATTCAAATTGCAGACATTTCTCATGACTGTAAAATGCTCGCAGCTTCTATTGTAAAAATAACAAAACCCGCTTTAGTCAGAACCATTAAGACAAGCGCTGTCATTGGTGCGCACGTAGTACCCTACTTCAAGTTTCTAAGTTTCTTTTAAGTTCTTATAACTGGAAAACTAAGGAGTTTTGGGCATTTTATCATTCGTGAAAATTTATTTATTTTGAGATTTTCTACCTATTTGCAATTTGTTATCACAATAAACCACCCAATATGTGAATGTAAAAATTGGAGTCTCCGTCAGTAATGATTATTAAGTAAAACTTAGAAAAACATTCGTGGTAGCATTTAACGCACACAAAATTGTACAAGCCAATTAAGAACGTTCATTAAAAAAAGACTAAATCACCTCAAGAATGGAAGGCATTGATTGAGCCTCGACTTAATTCATTACGCGGAAAATTTGCGTACCCGGTCATCATAGAATCATTAACTGCACCAGATTATCAAAGGGCACGAGGTAAGCGCTAACTTGCAGCTGCGAGTTGTGCTGCTGTAGCTGCAGCTGAAGCAAGACTTAAGGCCCCCTCACACGTACAAATATGTCTGCAAACAATCTGAACTGAGTTTGGTTTGTTGGTCTCAAGGCCCCTCACACGATGCAAACAACGCGCTGCAAACTTTACAAAGACTGGCGCACGCTTCAGTATGCCAGTAGCAGCAAGGTAGAGAGCACGCACAAAAATAGCGACTAAAGACGGCGAGTTCTTACAGCTGATGGGATTCGCTATAGTTGCAATGAATAAGAAAAAGAAGAGATGTAAAAGCTCGCTCAAAATTGGCTAAAGAATAGTTCTAAAAAAGTAGTGACTAAAGAAATCTGAAATTGCTTATTGACGTGCATAAGGAGGGAGAGAGGCAGAGTACAGTCGCGCACCACCCACGAAGGCTGGCTTGGCACTGACGTGATGTGACTGGTGTCAGCCGGTCGCTCCAAAATTATCAAGCATAGCTGATCTGCCTCATACAGTCTGTGCCAACCTGAAATGAGCGTAAAAACGCACGAATTCAGCACCAGTTCAGATTTGTCTGCAGATATATTCGCGCGTGTGAGGGGGGCCTTAACTCTTCGGCATCGCTTTCGGCACCTCCAACGAAGCGCTCACTCCCACCGCCGCTCTCGCTGCTGTCGTATGAATACGTCCTGCGGGAGATTAGGAAGTACAGTTATCATGCACATTAAATATCGTGCTTGGTATAATGCAAGAAAGAAGGATATAACATCGTACCAATCTAACGTACAAAGACTCAATATAGGTTTAGAGGGACACAGCAGTTGAGAGAATGTTCGTAAAAATTAATGAAGTTAACGAAGGGAATAGACCCGCATTTTACTACACCCTTAGGCTTTATCCCTAGTAGTAGACTGATCCATCTTTGGGATCGTCAATTATTCTCAGCCTAGTCGCTGATGTTTTAATCAGTTGGTCATTATCCGGATCAAGACATTGAGGTTTGCCTTATGCCTCCTACACCTTCAAGCCTTCTTCTAGACACGGCTTTATAGCAATGACATCATCGTAGTAGTCGGAAGATGTCGGAGTTTTAAATTTAATCCAATAGAGTTAATATGTACCTCCATCGCGGTTCTATTTGCAGTTCTTGGATATTGTGAGTACATTCTATACATAGCAGGTAATGATACGTATATTCCTAACACATACTCGTGATATTCATTGTGTCCTGTGACGATTGGAGGGAGGAATTGAGATCGTGATGCTTAGCGATGTGAGTAGCGTTTGGAAGAACAATTTACTCGTAGTAGCCAAGGAAGACTTCAAACTCAAAATTCGATTTTGAGCGAGTTTCAGTTCGTTGTAACTTACGCTTCTTAACGACCTCGTACTGTGAAGACTATATGCAAAGCAAAATTGCGTGAAGCAGCCAAACCTTTTGTAACTCCTATCCTCCAAGAATAAGATCAAAACTTTTTGCAGATACATTGCAAGAAATGCGAGGGTAACATTTAAGTTGTTTAAATTATCTAGTCTAATGGTCCAGGCCAATTATTTCTGCGGTGTCAGAAATAATTCAAGGAAACTGAATTCATTTATACATTCATAAGATGAAAATTTATCTAGACATATTTACGCAACTAACGAATTTCACAACTCTTGGTCAGCTCCATTACATGGGAAATACATGATTAACTAGAGTTGATTAATATTCGCACTTTCGATTTGTCACGTAAGGTGCGACAGCTTCGTTCAAGGCCGCAGCATATAAGATTCTATGAGCAGCCTGAAGATGAGGGAACCTGGTCTTTCCGTGAATAGATTAGATTATTTGAGCTAGTTTAATATTCCCTAACGACATTGAGGCGTTACAAAGGGAGCAAAGCGCAATCTAGTGTGGACTTTAAGGAACGTGAAATATATGTTCAAGGTGTCTTACCACACAAGACCATCTGCATATACGAACAGCGAGTTAGAAAAAAGTTCAAGAAATAAGATAGTTAAAGAAGAGAGCAGTGTACCGAAAAAGGATCGCCCTTTGAACATGAAATATTGCATGATTTGTTGTCAAGATTTCTCTCAAAATATAATCAAGAAATTCATTTTATTTTTTATTTTGAAATTGTTTTTAAAAAAATTGTTTATATTATTTTTCATACATACTTTCGCGTGGCGTAATATTTGTTGTTGTAGCCTATACGCCACATTACGGGCCTTGGAGGGGGTAGTTGTGAAAAATTAAAAAGATTTTGATCATTTTTAAATCGTTCGAAAGCTTTTTGGTAGTTTAAGTTCTGGAGTTTTAGGAGTTCACTGTCTATTTTGCTATGAGGGTCATTGGCTCTGTGATTGGGTTTCGGTCCTTTTACCAGATTATTTTGGAAGAAATAGATTGTTGCGTATAGAATTATTGACGAGTTTTTAGAATGTTCTCTCTTCAATTTTCCTGTTTTAGTATCAAAGAGTGGTAGACAGATGAATTTAACATGTTGACTATTGATATGATTTTGAAGAGATTGTGTGAATTGATTCCTATTGTATATGTACTGTGTGGTCAAAAATGTTCTGATGTTGTATTGTGATATTAAATGATGGACTGAATGGTTGAAGGCTGGGGTGTCTGGAACAGCATTCGGCACATGATTCTGAAAAAAAAAATTATTTAGAAGGTTTTAATAATAATAAACTAATTTAACGACAGCTTCGGTCATAGACTATATAGCTGTCGCTTCGGCGATTTTGCCTAAGTTAATAACGCATTTGGAGTTTTTAAGATTTCTCAAGTTTTTCGAATGTTAACCAGCGAGCGCTATGATCCAGAGATCCGTTAGGGCCTTTTATTTTAGGTTAGTTTACTTAACGAGATACTATAAATGAACAGGCCGACATAACAATACACAGGCGAGTGCAGGGTATCTCAGTACTGAAGTCCCATCCCACACACAGGTTTGATAGTAGTTCAATTACCAAGACAACACGGCATGGCAAGTCTCAAAATCTCAATATCAGCCTTCAAAATACCCTCGACAAAGAAAACCAATTTATCGTTACGTTGGTGACACACATAGTTTCAATTCAAAATATGGCCCAAGTTACCATGAAATTTAATCCAACCCTCACACCATCACTATTATCACAAGCGTCACAGATGATCCCAACATTAATGTCCGCCGCACCAGGTAACATTCGGATATTTCGGGCAGCCAGACCCCATGGGCGTTTCAGCTGCCCACCCATTATGGCCGGACGCCTTACCCACGCTGAAACCCCCCGTGGTACCAACGCAGTGCGCCCGGCCATATTACGGTTTTATCGTCAGCAACTAATTAGGTATGCTGATTCCTATGGTAACAAAACATGTCTCACATAATTCCAGGCAGATAACTTGACCGAATGGTAAGATTTACAAGTTTGCATACACATTGATGGCCTTCACATTTTCCAGCACTTTTCTTACTGGGCCACCATCTTTCAACAAGTCGCCGACGCTCCTGCCATTGACACTCCCCCAGAGGATACTTCTTGGTTGTTGCGGAGCAGGACATGTTTCAATTATGTGTTTTATCGTCAGCACCGCATCTCCGCACCATCCGCATATGGGTCTCTGGCCCAGGGCTTCTGGGTTCAACAAATAGTTATGGGTGAGGGCGGTATGTTGCAATCGAAGTCTATTAATTATGACCTCTTCTTGGCGGTTCAGCTTCTGCCGTCTCGCTTTCCACCTTCCGGGACTGCTGTTCATTTCTTTTAGATCCCTTCGGCATTGCTGCCACTCTTCATTCCATATTTCATACGTCCTCCTTCTTATCAACGGGAACCAATCTTTGAACGGAATGAGGGGAAACTCTGATGGTCTCGTTGATGCTTCTTTTGCTGCTCTGTCCGCACACTCATTCCCGCTGATCCCCACGTGGGCGGGCACCCAACAGATGGTGATGGGCTTCCCTTTCAAGATGATCTGATGCATATCCAATAAAATTCTATTGAGAAGTTGGTTGTCATCCGTATTGTTGTCTATAGCCTGTACACAGCTCAAAGAATCGCTAAAGACTACAAAGTTATCAAATTGCGTTTCGTTTATTATACTGACTCAGTTTTATTGCATGAAGTTCTGCTGTCATGACACTTGCAACCATCAATAGCGATATCTTTTTTATGACGTTGCCCATCACTGCCGATGCACCAACCCCCGTCTGAGACTTCGAGCCATCCGTGAAGATGAACTTACAGTTGCTGTATCTGCTCGCTGTATCCTGATGCACGTGTCTCATGAGTGCCGGAGTTACATCTTCCTTTCGCAACTTCACTATATTTTCCATGATGGTAGGCCGCTTCTAAAGCCATGAATACGTTCCTGGAGTGAAGTATGGCTGTACTGGTTGGGTAGGAATATTGTACTGGTTTAGGACTTCACGGAGTTTCATGATGACAGATTTTGATGAGCGCTCACGGCTGCTAAAGAACAATTTCAAGTTTGAGTTGTGAACACACCGGTAGGCAGGGTTGAGGAAGTGGCATTTGAGTTTGGAGTAGTACCGAAGAAGTTGTTCTTTTCTTCTGAATTCTAGCTTAGGTTCATTGGTGAGAATGTTCAAATTTTGTACAGGCGTAGTCATGAAGGCTCCAGTGCTGATGCGCATGGCCTCATTCGCTTTGACATCTAGCTCCTTCAATGCTTTTGCGTTGGCTGATCCGTAAACTAAGCAACCATAATCTTTGGGCCGATTAAAGATCTGTATAGTTTCATGAGAATTTCTTGATCTGCTCCCCATGTGTAGGAGGAGACAGATTTCATAAGGTTCAGATCATTTTTACATTTAGCTTTTGTTTTTTGGATAAGTGCGGTCCAGTTTAGTTTACTGTCCCATTCCAGTCCTAAGAATTTTGAGTTTTCAACGTTTGGTATAATGTGGTCTTCCAGTTTCAGTGTTGGGATAATTATTGGTGTGTTTCCTTTATAAAATTGCATAGCTGTGGTTTTGAAGGTTGAAAATTTGAAGCTGTTATGTTTGGCCCATCGGTTAACTCTGTTGATTGTTGCTTGCAGTGTTTCTTGAGCTCTAAATGCACTATGATCAGCAAAGGCGATGAATAGGTCATACACAAATAATGAAGCAAACACTTCCTCAGGAATTTCTTTTGACAGTGAGTTGATTTTCAGAGCAAAGAGGGTGACACTTAACGTACTGCCCTGTGGTGTCCCATTCGCCAGTTCTTCAGGAGATGACAGTTGATGTTCCACTCTCCCCTGGAATGTGCGATTTCTTAGAAATTCCCCTATGAAGTTCGGCAACCTTCCTTTCAAGCCTGCAGTCGCCAGATCCATCATTATACCATGGCGCCACGTCATGTCGTAGGCTTTTTCTATGTCAAAGAAGATTGCCATTACATATTTCCTTGCGGCGAGCGATTGTCGGATGTAGGTGTCGAATCTGATGAGGTGGTCGGTTGTGGCACGGTGATTTCTGAAGCCACACTGTATGTCTGCAAATATTTTGTTTTCCAGATATTCTATTGGTCTTCGGTTTATCATTTTCTCATATGTCTTGCATATGCAGCTTGTCAGCGAGATGGGCCTGTAATTTTTGGGGTCTGTGTGGTCTTTGCCAGGTTTAGGAATGGGCACTATGATAGCTTGCTTCCATGGCTGGTAAATGTACTCTTCTATCCATATTTTGTTGTAGATATTCAGCAAGTATTGATATGCGTTGTCTGGTAGATTTTTAATCATGAGGTTACTAATAGCATCAGGTCCTGGGGCTGTATTTCTGTTGCTCTTAATTGCTGACAAAAGTTCTTCGAAGGTGAAACGGCTGTTGTAAGGTTCGTCGTTCCTGCTTGTTAGGTCAACAGGTATCTGCTCAATCAGTTGCTTATACTGACGGAACTCGTTAGAATAGTTCTCATTGCTGGACGTGTGGGCGAAGGTTTGTGCTAATATTTCCGCGATGGTTGGTACTGTTGAAAAAAGTTCGTTTCCATCTTTCAATATTTTAATTTGTTTCTTGGCTCTGCCCCGGATTCGGTTCACCTTCTCCCAAATATGGCTGCTCGGTGTGGTTGCGTTGAGCGATGACTCATACTCGCGCCAGCTATTCTGCTTCGCTTCTCTGAAGCTACGTGTCGCCACCGCTCTCGCCCTTTTCCATTTCAGCTTGTCTTCCAGCGCATTCGTCCGCTTGTAGTCCCTGTAACACTTCTCGCGCTCTCGCCACACTCTCCTGCACTCAGTGGTCCACCAAGGCTTTGCGTAGTGTCTTCGTGTCTTGTACTTCGGAATCCATTTGTCTGCCATAGACCTGAATCTCACGTAAAGTTCCTTGACAGCTGCTTCCGGGTCTTCTGGTAATTCCTGCCGATGTACATCTCTCCATATCGAGTCAGTCCGGTATCCCTTCCTATTTCCCTTTTTAAAATTCCACCGTACCGTTTCATTTCTCCCGTCACACTGCTGTACAGTGATTGACAAAATAATCGGGAAGTGGTCACTACTGAATACCGAAGACTGTGCTGTAAAATTTACGTCGGGTATTATGTCTGAGGAGGTTAGCGCAAGATCGATCACTGATCCAGATATGTAAGTAGCTGAGTTGTCATTTATGATGTTGAGATTAGTCTTGGCGAGGGCATTCTGCACTAAACGGACTCGGCGGTCTGTTGTCTTGTTTCCCCAATCGATGTGGTGGGCGTTGAAGTCCCCCATCACCACAACTGGCTTGGGTAATGCGTTCAGGGTGTCTGAGTGTTCTTGGAGGTCAACATTTGCTCATGGTGGTAAGTATATAGAGGCTATTGTTATAATTTTATAGTGCGTCAGATGAATTCTTGCTCCTATGATTTGTAGCGATGATTGAATCTCAATCTCATGGGTCGGTACTGAAGAATGAATATATAATGCAACTCCTCCGTGGTATCTATGGTTGTAATGGCCTTGTTTACTGTATCCGTTGTAGCCGGCTATTGGTGATATGTAGTCATTACCGTAGAATGTCTCTTGGACTACTATAACAGTTGGTTTGTATGCGTCAATAAGGTTTATCAGATCTTCCTTCGATGAGGCCATACCTTGCAGATTCCTCTGCAGGAAAACTTCACCACCACTCTGCCTACTCACCGCCATTTCCCTCAACGCACTCCTGGTCTCCGCCCCCCGCTATCTCTGGCTTGCCCTCTTTTCGGGGACACTCGTCTCCGGTCTTCTCGAGAAGTTCCGCGCGATTTTTTGGTTCTATTTTTAGACGAAAGATTCGAGTTTCAGAGCTCTTCCTCATACATGTCTCTGTCCACTTCACTGCTTCTCTCTGTTCTTGGCTTTGCTCCGTAGTACTCGTTGTTTTCCTTCTCTCTGCCTTTCTTTTCTCTTTTGGAGGCCGTTGTATCTAGATGAAGGTCAACTGTTGTAGTGTAGATTCTTCCCGTGTTTGGGCTCTCACAAACCACTTCAGTCCCACCGCCACCTTCTTCATCAGCTCGCCGCCACCCACTGCTCTTCACCGTCATGTTACCAGTTGGGGTTTCAGCTCTCCGTTTAAGATCTTGTTGGTTTTCTGCACTATCATCTCCTGAACGCTTGCGTTTTTTCGTATTCAATTTTTCCGTTTCGTTTGTGGTGATTCCTTTTGTGACAGCTTTGGAATAGTTCATACTGTCGTTCGAAAGACGTCGGTTGAAAAGAAGTTTAGCCTGTCCTTTGGACACTTTTTTCCGGCTCTGTATCATCAGGATTTCCTCCTACACTTTCCTCATATGACACACTTTCGCTCCAGCTGTATGTCCCTCACCACAGTGGTAGCACTTGGTTTCGTTGGACTCACATCTGTCAATTCCATGTCTTGACTCACTACACTTCAAACATGTTTCCTCCCCTTGACAATATTTGATTCCATGCCCATACTCTTAACATTTCTTGCACACCATTGGCTTTGGTTTAATTTCATACACTTAAGTTTTAGCTTGTTCGCTTGGTATGTCTATGTATTCTGGGATAGGCGATTGTCTGAAGGACAGAAGTAGGGGCTTGGGATACACATTGGTGGGTTTTATCCAGGCTGCTTGAATGGCATCCTGAATTCCGCATTTTTCCAGTAGACCCTTCTTGAATCGCTCAAAATTATTCATGTCGTACACATAGACATAGATCAAGCCTTTGTGGATTCCGATGTTGAGGTTTTCTTCTACTGAGACGGGAAACTGATTTATCTGTTTTAAAACTGTTTCATTCTTTGACTTTGTGCGGCGTCGCTCACTTCTACCGTAAATACCGTTTTGCTCGTTGATCTGATGGTTTTGGGTTTGCTTCCAAGGTGATTTGCGATACTTTTTTCCAATACCCAAGGGGACATATTTCTGCTGTGTGCTTCACTCATTTTACAATCGAAGTGGGTAATATATTTGGTTGATGGCATCGCACCTTCGGTCTCCGTCACTCCTTCATTCAGTTGTTTAGCTCTTCGCATAGTCACTTTTTCTTTCTGCATGATTTCTAACACGGTCCTCTCTTCTATTTCTCTCTTGCATGTTGCACTCCCAGCTGCATGTGAGCCTCCGCAGTGGTGGCATTTCTCCTGGTCCGATGTGCAGCCTTGAGACGAGTGAGCAACTCCACCGCATCTCCTGCATATCGCTGCGCTGCTGCGGCATCTTTTGGCAGTGTGTACATATGTTAGGCAGTGATTACACATCATAGGTTTATTGTTGAAGGGGTACACTCTATTATCATGTCGTTCTCCAGGGATGTAGATGTTGTAAGGCACATATTTTTGTCGAAAGGTTATTAGGAAGGCTTGCGTTCCGGGATTCCGTGGTTTGATGAATGTTGCTCTTGTTATGTTTTCCACATTGTATTCTTCTTGGAGTCCCACCTTGAACTCCTCTACGTCTGTAATGTTGAAGTCATTGACATAGATTAGTCCAACTGAATGATTGAAACGGTCGTACTGCGTCGTCTGGCATGGCACATCTTCCACTCTCGAAAGATCTACGATCTTCTCGGCCTGTCGCACGCTGCGCACCTCCACCACCATCATCTCTCGGTTCATGCTGAAGAGTCGTTTCACTTTCTCTCCCGTGACTTTCATGATTTCCTCCACAATACTGAAGGAATTGACTGTTTTCTTCTGGGGCAAAAGTTATTGAGAAGTACTTGGGAAAGTACCTGTCCTCTGTTAGGTCGAAGGGAATATACCGGGGTTTCCTTTTCTGATGGGCTAATCCAACGGTCGGTATTTTCGGGGATGGAGGTCCCTCCTCAGCAATTACCATGATGTTCATTTTTTTATTTGTTTCCATGCCTCAGCGCCGAGGCGAGGGCAGGAAAAGGGAGGGGTCCTTACTGGGCAAGGGCCCGCACACGAAATTTAGGGAAAACCCTCAATATAATTTTTACAAATTCTTAACACTAGTACAAAAAAGACAAAATACCCTGATGGTAGAGGGCACCGCCCGCGTTGGTTCTAGCCAGAAGAACTAGATAAACGGAAAAATTTATAATCAATACAATCAGTTACAATATAAATTGTACACTAACGCAGCTGGCTATAATAATGGTATCACCTCGGGAAGGTGCGGGTCGGCTAGGTACAGACAAATTAATGAAGGTACCATACAATCAATATCCTTGTCTGCTTTTGATGTTCCCTTTATCACAATTATAATAAGTTCAATTAGATACCAGTAAAATTGGTAAAGGGAACAGTGAAATTTCCTGAAAATCAATAAGGTTCCACTAATTTCGGTGCGTATTGTTTCTACGTGTGGTTTAAAAGCCATAATTTTGTCGAACCAAACACCATGGTTTCTTACTTTATCGAATGGTTCCATTTTTCGAAATCAAATGCAAGCGTAATCTTATCGCATTTTTGATCGGAAAATAATGCACTGCGTTTTACTTGACTCAAGTTTATGAAGGGGCGTGTATCTAGTAATTCGAAAACTCTTAATATCATTTCTTATCTGGAATAGTTTTCCACAGTTTTTTTCACAGAATATGAATCTCACAGGGAAAACGTGTGTAAATCAGTAAAATGACAGGTTCTTCTACACAATAGGTTTATAATTATATTATAGGTCTTAGGTTTCAAACCTAAGGGCTGTTGAGTAAAGGGAAGAGGAGTCTCCAATGTTCGAAAATCCTCCTTCACTGTAAATTTATATAACCGATGATGACAAAGTGGGGATGCAATTCATTGCAGTCAAAACCAGGGTTGCGGAGTCGGAGGAATAAATTTGCGACTCCGACTCCAACTCCGCCTTTTCAGAATTTTGCGACTCCGACGCCACCTCTCCAGAATTTTGCGACTCCGACACCGACTCCACTTCATCACAACTTTGTGACTCCAACTCCCCCTATTCACAAATTATAAGATGATATTACTTGTTGCAGGTGTTGCAACCTGTACATCTGGTTATTATGATCTTTATTTACCAACAACTTTTAAATTGGCAGCAGAATGTTAAAAATTAACTTTTACTAATATATATCTACTAGTGTACATGATCCTTCAGAAATGACGGTATTCGAGAGTTTCCTGTAAAAAAGTCGCAAGATATAGATGACAAACAAATAGATTCATCCTAATAGTACCTGCGATTGAAATATTCTATTACATGCACACTGGTGAAACTCATATCACAGATACGGTCATTAAGCATTCTTATGAACGTCACAGACGCAAACACAACCAAGCAAGCAACAACTGTGTATTATATAATCTAATTATTATTAGCAAAGAAGTTTTCAGCAAATTTGCTACACCCTTTTACCACGATAAGCTGCATTTTTTCCACAATAGAAAAAATTGTCTAGCAAAATTTTTTCCTTATAAACAGAAGTGAACAGATGCCTCGTTTTTCCCACCATCTGAATGGTATTTTGAATATCCAATCAAGATGATTCCCTTCGTAATAATATAGGGGAAATTACACATGGAAACAATTTTATTTTTAAATTGACGGAGACACCTCTAGCGTTTCATTATATTTATACGGTATTTTTTGTGCGGATCATTTATAATTTATCATTTTCACGAATGATAAAATGCCCAAAACTCCTTAGTTTTGGAATTACAAGGACTTGAAGGAACTTTGAAACCTAAAGTACGTACCACGTTCGCGCCAATGTTAACGCTACCTTTTTCACTTCAAATTAATCCAAGTCAAGTTCATTTTAGTCCAAGTCGGTTTAGAATTGATCTAAGTCAAGTTCAAATTAATCTAAGTCAAGTTCAATTTAAAATTTAATCCAATTATAATTTAAATTAATCTAACTGGAAGTTGAGTTAGGAATAGATACTATAACTCATTAATTAGAGGGTTTTTTGCGGTAAATATGTTTCATTTTTCCTTTCAGCAAGGAATACATAAAACTTTCGCCTGTGTTACAAACTAAAGAGAAGCTGTGATAAAATGTTTTATGTATCCAGCATCAGGAGGAACAGTGTGATTCAGACCTATGACCGGCGTAAAAGATACAAGTCAATTATAAAAACTTTTCATACTACTCACTAAAGTTGTTTTAAATTCTACATTTATGGCAGTTTGTATCCATTCAAATATTTATGTTCAAAAGGTAACTTTATGTTGCACATCCATATAGAAGTATCGGAGAATTATTTACACTCAAATAGAGATTTATATGCGTGAAATTTCACTTTATCACACATATGAAATCAAATAGGGGTCTGAGGGTGGACAGGGCGAGAGGGATTACTGGGGCAGAATTGAGTGGGGGCAGTGCATAAGAAGGTAATTTTATTTTTTCGACGCGGTACTGGAAGCCTGCCCGCGTGTGAAGGTGTTGACCTGTCCTGTGCGAGGGGAGGGACTGCACTCAATGAAACGGTCGTGGTAAACCAGCTATGGCTGTCGGGCCTGACTGTTGAAGGTGGTTGTGCTGGGCTGCTGCTGATCTTGGCAGTTCTGGTGCGGCCAGTGCTGCCTCTCTCGCCTCCTAGTGACCAAGAGTGATGATTGTGGCCTGCTGGCGGCTACGCTCCCATGGGGAGGAGAAGCCTGGTATATGTTATGTTATGAAATCATGTATACCTGCTACTACATAAGATTATCATTGGATGATATGTAGATTTAATTCATAAAAATATATAGCAACGAAGTCCTCTTTTCGCTCGTCCAAACGATTTTCCTAAAAACAAGTTACAATTTATTTCATCGACATAGATGATATATTTGACTTGGCATATTAATTAGAAGGGATGGCAACACTTTTATTGCTAATGCAGGAATTTTTGAGTGTAGTAATGTACTCCTATGAATTGTATTCAAACGGAATTGCACGTAAGTACTCAGTGAATCGCTTTTAAATATTTCTCTTAAAGATTAAATCTACATAACGTCTAATAGTAATCTCATGTATTCGTGAGTATATAATTTCATTCCTGTGATAAGTTGAAATTTTTACTCATGTAAATCTCTAAATGAGTATAGATAAATCCCCGATACTGCTATGTGTAACACAACATTACCTTTTGAACATAAACATTTGGATGGATTCATACTAACATTATTGTAAAATTTTAAAGTAGCTTCAATGAGTAGTACAATACGAAGTTTTTATATTTGACTTGTATCTTTTACGCCGCTCAAAGACCTGAATCACACTCTGCCTCCTGATGCTGGATACATAACGCATTTTATCACAGCTTGTCTTTAGATTGTAACACAGGCGAAAGTTTTATGTATTCCTTGCTGAAAGGAAAAACGAAACATATTTAAAGCAAAAAAACGCTCTAATTAACGAGTCAGAGTATCAATTCTTAACTCAACTTACAATTAGGTTAATTTGAATTTTACTTGGATTAAATTGAACTTGACTTAGATTAATTGGAACTTGAATTGGATCAATTCTAAACCGACTTGGACTAAAATGAACTTGACTTCGATTAATTTGAAGTGAGAAAGGTAGCGCTAACATTGGTGCGAACGTGGTACATACTTTAGGTTTCAAAGTTTCTTCAAGTCCTTAAAATTCCAAAACTAAGGAGTTTTGGGCATTTTATCATTCGTGAAAATCAATTTATTTTCAGTTTTTCAACCTACGGTGGAAATTTCCCGCACAAAAAATACCCGATATATATAATGGGACGCTAGGTGTCTCCATCAAATTATAAATAAATGTGTGTTTCTGTGTGTAATTTCCCCTATATTATTACGATGGGAATCATCTTGGTTGGATATCCTAAATACCATTCAGATGGTGTGAAAAACGAGGCATCTGTTCACTTCTGTTTATAAGTAAAAAATTTTGCTTGACAATTTAATCTATTGTGGAGAAAATGCAGCTTATCGTAATAAAAGGGCATAGCAAATTTGCTGAAAACTTCTTTGCTAATAATAATTAGATTATATAATACACAGTTGTTGCTTGCTTGGTTGTGTTTGCGTCTGTGACGTTCATAATAATGCTTAATGACCGTATCTGTGATACGAGTGTCACCAGTGCACATGTACTAGAATATTTTAATCGCGGGTACTATTAGGATGAATCTATTAGTTTGTCATCTATATCTTGCGACTTTTTTAAAGGAAACTCTCGAATCCCGTCATTTCTGAAGGATCATGTACACTAGTAGATATATATTAGTAAAACTTGATTTTTAACATACTGTTACCAATTTAAAAGTTGTTGGTAAATAAATATCATAATAACCAGATGTACAGGTTGCACCACCTGCAATCAGTAATATCATCTTATAATTTGTGAATAGGTGGAGTTGGAATCACAAAGTTGTGATGAAGTGGAGTCGGTGTCGGAGTCTCAAAATTCTGGAAAGGTGGAGTCGGACATGCAAAATTCTGGAAAGGTGGAGTCGAGGTCGCAAAATTCGGAAAAGGCGGAGTTGGAGTCGGAGTCGCAAATTTATTCCTCCGACTCCGCAACCCTGGTTTAGACTGCAATGAATTGCATCCCCACTTTGACATCATCGGTTATATAAATTTACAATGAAGGAGGATTTTCGAACATTGGAGACTCCTCTTCCCTTCACTCAACAGCCCTTAGGTTTGAAACCTAAGACCTATAATATAATTATAAACCTACTGTGTAGAAAAACGTGTCATTTTACTGATTTACACACGTTTTCCTTGTGAGAGATTCATATTCTGTGAAAAAACTGTAGAAAACTATTCTAGGCCAGAAATGAAATTAAGAGTTTTTCGAATTACTAGCTACACGCCCCCCCATAAACTTGAGTCAAGTAAAACGCAGTGCATTATTTTCCGATCAAAAATGCGATAAGATTACGCTTGCATTTGATATCGAAAAATGGAACCATTCGATAATGTAAAAAACAGTGGTGTTTGGTTCAACAAAATTATGACTTTTAAACCACACGTAGAAACAATACGCACCGAAATTAGTTGAACCTCATTGATTTTCAATGGCAATAAAAATTGGCATTAAAATGGCATTAAAATTAATGACATTAGACGAAAAATGTCGATTATAATTATTGGTGATTCCGTCATTTGTATTTTCGCGTTTAATTTTAGCAGTCTAGTGTAAGGAGACCTACTTCAGCATCTTAAAAAACTGCAAATAATAGCAAAAAAATTGCAAAAGTATGCGAACTTTTCGCAGCTATTAGTGGTATGCAAAAGCTTTTTTAAGAAATGCGAGCATGCAACCCCTCTCTTAAGAAAGCTTGGTATGACCCAAGGTTGCAAAATAATTTCACAATGATGTATCCTACATACCACCAAGTATTTAAACCCTCTGAGAGCTTATTTACTTCCTTATTTCAACATTTGAAGACGCCTAAAATGCAGCTCTCTAAAGATCAAAGAATTTTCGTCCTATTGGAATATGAAGCAACGAAAAACTGTGAAAAAGTTAAATGATCATTTAATTTTTGTTCTAATTTTCCAACTGTGCAATACACTGTCAACTTATCTGACAAGTTCATTTCCGGGAATTTTTGATTAAATCCTCTTCTAACTTTTTCAGTTTTTCGTTTCTTCATTCCAATACGATGAAAATTCACTTTAGGTGTCTTCAAATGATGAAATGAGAAAGTAAAAAGCTCTCAGAGGGTTTAAATACTTGGTGGTATGTAGGATGCATAATTTTTAAATTATTTTTAACAGTAGGTATTGAGAAATGAAGAACACCACCAGTGTTGTTTTTAAAACTTTTCAATTGAACAATTAGTTTTTCTACCTCGTTCAGTAAATCGATCACTGTAAAGGGTTATTAAACGATTTTCAAAAACTGTAATTATTCGAAAAGCGAACAAAATTTACTATATTTTGAAAAAAGACATTTCAAATATGTTAATTCAAAGCGGAGATATCAATTAAATAGTCGGGGACATTTTTGTGGGACACCCGGTATAGTGTTGATTATTCATATACACTATGTCCCACAAAACCCAAACCGAGTATTTATTTTCCCATATCAGTAATACTATCATAAGAATGCCATAAATATTCAAGTTAATTTTGAACGATGATTTTACTAGAAATTAAATGCTTATGGTATTCTTATGATGGCATTACTGATACGGGAAAATAAATGTTCGGTTAGGATTTTTGTGGTACATACTGTACAATAAAATGCTAAGTGTCTCTTTAAGCAAATAAATAAATAAAAATATAAATTTAGATATTTCCTTTGTATAATTTCACCTATGTTATTAGATTGCTCAATTCAGTATTGAACAAATAAAATTGGTTGGTCTGTCTCCATTTCACGCTCTTAAAGGATGCTTAATGATCGTTGTTGAGATACAAGTTTCACCAGTGCACAAGTACAAGAACATTTTAATCTCGAGTTCTATTACGATGGATATATTTCTTTATGATCCACTTCTGGAATATTTGCATGAAGACAATATCGAATCCCGTCATTTATGACAGGTCGTGTACACTATTTTATAAATTTATTACTGACAGGTGACTTCTGAGTAGGCTAAGTAAGCAGTGCCTACCATGAGAAGCATAGGTAAGTACCAACAGTTTTTCTATTACTAACTGTGCACCAATTCAACGAAATTATAATAGTTGATTCAATTACTACCCTCAAAATCTCCATGTTATGATATACATGTAGATAAGGTGGTCAAGATTTGCATGCTGCCGTTTCTTTGTCTCTACACTATGCAGGGTAACAACGCAGAAAAGGTGCCATGTAATTGCTCAACATCATGTTGTATCTCAGCTATTATAGGCAAAAGTTCTTCTACTCGAGTCGCAGAGGCCTGGCGTTTTTGAAAAGTTTATTTAGGAATAAAAAGCCTTTAGCCTCTTTGTGTGTAATATGATACTGTCTTTTATTCTCGTCTGACTCTTTACTGTTTGTATGACACTTTCTTATTTGAATAAACGCTCACGTTCTTTTCATTTTGTATTTTTGGTGCAATTTGGAACGCTTTCAGGAAGTAAATTTGTATTATCGCATAAATGCAACAGTAAAAAAAATTATCAACTCTGTTTTCCTTACTTTCGGTTATAAACAATTATAAACAATTTTTAGCATAAATTAGAGTCGAGGACACCAAAAAATAACGACTCCACCACATCCGAATGAACGACTCCGACTCCACCACATGCAGAAAAACGACTCCGACTCCACCCTAACACATGCGACTCCAACTCCGCAACCCTGGTTAGATCCCTATCCTAGAAAGATTCCTCATTCATAGAGCTAGACAAGTGTTCCCATCTCTCTACCTCCCTCAGAGTCCTCAGGTGTTGTAAAGTTTGTTCCAACCAATCTTGCGAACACGAAATCAAATCAGAGGAATGAAGTCTACGTTAGTTACTGCTCATCTGAGGTGAGAGGTGGCTTTGTTAGTTTCTGAAGCTCTTTTTGTGAACTTTTTTTTAAGCTAAGTCTTGTTTATTTTCCTTTTTTCCTTAATTATTTCTTTCTGGTACAGTGATTTACTATACAGCCGTAAGATCAAGCAGCAGGACGAAACCTAAAAGTTATGGCGATTACATCTATTTAATGTTTTGCGACCAGTTAGCACTGAACCGCTTATTCAGAAATATTTATACTTCAATGAAAACATTCATTACGCTCGCAAAATATTATATAAATACTCCAAATGAATAAAATACTTCATTTATTCGTAGAAGTAGAAAATAGTTTTAAAATGTGTTCAGCTGACATAATTATTTATCGTACAACCCAGATTGCTACTTTCTTGAACTTATACCAGTCTTCTTGAATTTGTGTGGCAACTCCCGCGCTGTAGTGAACTGCTCGCTAATCCTATCCTCCTCACCCACATTTCCGTTTCACCTCCAGTGCTAGAAATATGTAAACACAGGTGTTAAAATAATCAGTGTGGCCGCAGAATAGAAGTTACAAAATGGCAAACTCTCTTATTTTGAAAAATCAAATACAGTTATGAATTTTGTGCTATATTTTTTATGTATGGAAAAAATCTATAATGACAGTTTATGATGGGCAAAATTGACTTCTAGCACACGAAATTATTTTAAATTACTCTGTAAGCAAACAACTCTAAACAACTCAAATGATCGTAAACTATAGTAACGTACAACGGGAAAGAAGCGAGATGCTAAGTGTGTTAAGTAGTGTCCTGCACACGTCTCGTACAATAGGCCTTTATATGGTGTGTTGCCTCTTGGTTCTACCTCACCAAGCCTGCGCCTGCATTCCCTCACGCACTTCCTTGTGTGAGCAATTAAAGCACGTAAAGCCTTGATTTTCTGTACCTGGAGCGCGCAAATAAATTATTTTGAGCCCTGACTCAAGAATTTTAGGCAATGCATCCACTTCATCCTCTGCTTTCTGGTGTTTCGTAAGCCTAACGAAACTTGTCTCATTTTAAGTGATGGATTCTGTCCACTTATAAATAAACGAAAGGAAAAAATGCCGCGAATCCATCAAATGTCGCGCAGACCAAACTCTGCTCAAAAAACTGTCGTAATTCTCACAAGAACTCCTGCATTTTCCCTCCCCCCTCCTCTCGCCTCAAAGCCTTCACCGATTACTGTTGCGCTTTCTTTTCTTCGAACTTCGAAAGGTGGTGCTCATGGTTCTTACTGAGAGGTAGCCTCACTCGCATTTCAACGGATATCTTTCTAGCCATGACGAAAGTTAACCCCTCCAAAACTTCTCCTTAGTGAACAATGTTGTAATTATCATCCACTCTGTCCATACACCCCACAATAAAAATTCACGATGCATTCATACACAACTATCTCAGCTCAGCTCGGAAAGAAGGAAACTTGTAAACGGCTGGTGGTGAACTACTTTTAACGTATCGAAGCCATAATCAATAATAACGGCTATGCAACGAAGATTTAATGAATGTATATCTTAAATGTGTTGTAAACGTTTGCTCACTTATTTAGCATACATGTTCCTAGTTTTATTATTGAATGTCTATGACTTTGATATATATGATTAATATTTTCATACTATTATTTTATATCGTTCAATTTTCGTAATTATACGTGGTCCAGAAATAAAAAATCTGACGATTTATTTGTGTCATATTATTTTGATCTCCACTGTAGAAAAGAAATATGGACCACCGAGAACCTCACACGTAAATTCATTCGTTCAAGAGCCTTAACCACTCGTAATGGAAGTGGCAACGCAGACGGTCAAGAATTGTTATATCAACACGAGTTTCACGACCCCCAAAGCGTCGCCACTGCTGATCGCAAAATCAGAGTCGTCTGACACAGACAAAAATTTCCCATGCGCACTAATTGCGCTACTTTAAGAAGTGTCTCATACGGCCAAGTTTCAACGCCAACAACGTAGTCACTCGAAGCAAGTCTTAGCAAGTGTAAAGAGCCGGCCCGGCCCTGATCTTCAACTCTTGAGTTCAAACAGTCAAGAATATCAAGCAGAATTTCAACGATTACGTAGAGGAAAAATGTAAACTTGCTGTTATTAGCTGATGGAAAAATAGGAAAATAATAAGCCAAATATTAAGAAATCTATTGCGTATAATTGTAACGCTCACCTTATAAGATTAGATTAGATTATTAGTTAGTTTAAGCCTCCCTATCCGCAACAAAGGCTATCCAAAGAGAGGAAGGAAGAACTCACCATTCAGTATGGA
Source organism: Morinoia aosen (assembly GCA_030386875.1). Classification (NCBI taxonomy): domain Eukaryota; kingdom Metazoa; phylum Arthropoda; class Malacostraca; order Amphipoda; family Talitridae; genus Morinoia; species Morinoia aosen. Next base: position 71,984,318 of record CM059559.1, read on the forward strand.
ATTAAGGAAACGCGGAATCTATGCAGAAAGGGCACAGAAACAGTAAGCTAAGAAAGAAGATCATGAAACCAGAAAAAGTTCAGGAAGAAAGTAGAAGGTGCTGAAAAACAGGACAGCAGTGAACCGAAAAAAGATGGTCGTATCAAAACAAAAACCTGTGTTATTTTAACAAAAAGAAAGCCTACCTAACCTTTAGCTCGGGCCCTCACATAGTCCCAATGGGAGCGCTAATTCCCATAGATACAACAGTTGTATCCCCCTGAGGGGCGCTCACCCTACAAACAATGAGAATCCCGATTACTTAAAAACGTATTACGCGAGTATACTACTAGAGCACTTCAGGTAACGAGCCATGCCGATAACCCTAACCTTTCGATCAGCGCAGAGCATACCATGCAAGATTCCTACCTTTGCCGAAAACTTGCATTCTTTGCAAATTTCAGTGTCAGAAATTATTCACCAGATAAATAATAACCTGTATCGCACTACGGCCCACTTAACTTAAATGTCAAAACAGCGGAAACCTCTAAGTCCACTTTCGATATCTTCCGTCGCTTCTATGATTCAGCTCATAATAGAGCAACTTTTTCAAATAGAATACGCATGAAGGATCTTTTGATGTTGCTCCAGAGATCCAGACTTAAGGCCCTATTACACGGTGCAACAATTGCTCTAAAAAGCAGCGACGGATGCTTTTGAGAGCAACGGACTGCAGTTGCAGGGCGAGTTTTGGGTATCGCGCTTTATCAAAAACTTCGTGCACCTCAGAGCGACGGAGCAGTGGTCGACTGTGCGTCGTAGTGTGAGGATGTCTGCGACACCATCTCCGACTGGTTCATCATGGTCTCGATCCGCTATACAATTGATGATAGAAGGCTTTCATCAATGTCCTATGCTATGGAATGTAAGTACATGCTACGTAAAGAATAATATATCATTTTAAAATTACATAGTTAGTCAATTCTGGTAATTGCTGTTCAAAAAAGGCGGGAAATTTCCATTTACCATAAACACGTAATACGTTTCACTTTTAAATGCTGTCACTTCTCAAATATAATTGGATGTTTGTCAGGTGTAATTTTATGATAAAATAAAGTGGATTAAAATTTCAGAAGTTGAAACCATTAGTACATACTTTGTTTACGTGTTGTGTATCGCGATGTTTTGTAGATTTTTTTCCAATACTTGAAAATCATTACGACGGGGTTTCAGAATGCTTTAGTAAGGCGTTCTTTGTCTTTTTTTCTTTCGTTTCAACTATTAATTAAGGAATTTTCTAGTAGGATTTAAATTATTTCTAAGTTGTTAGCCATCTTTTTGTGTAAATCAAATCCAAGAGATTATATTTTGACTGTCACTCTCAATGACACAATTAGCCCCCGACACGGCTACAGTTCGCCTCGTGTGGTTGTCTATTAATTAAACACTATATTAAGAAATGTCTTAAAATCGAATGTGTTATGTATCTCATGAAATAACTTTATTGAAAATAAACGTTTTTTCTTTCTTTTTCAAATACCACAAGTTGTGTTAAGAAACATAAACGACATTATGTATACCTAGATGCGCAGTTATAGTGTTTCTTATTAACTGTTTCTGCAGAAAATTCGGAACCATGATAAGCTGTCAATGATATTTTCAATTTTATTTCCAGATTTCGAACCCTCAGTACAAAAATCGTACGGCCAGGTACGAAGCGCTACGAAAAATCAAAGACAGCCTAACTGAATTTGATGTGACCATAGAAGCCATCCAGAAAAAATGGAGAAACATCACCACCTGCTACAAGCGAGACAGGAAAAAGACGATGGACTCTATGAAGTCAGGGAACTAAATGTGCATTCCCTATACTTTTCTATCATAAGTAGAGGGTATAAAAGAGGCAATACTAACTAGGATTTAATGATCAGACTATTTATTGTGTTCAAACTTGAACCTAACTATAACAGTACAGAAAATGAATGAACTTACTTAAATAAATAGCTATTTCTTTTCTCAAGTTTTATGTGATATAAAAAACAACTAGTTATATTAATAAACGAATATAAGCTGTCAAAGAGGAGCAGAAAATTTGTCACAATATTATAATGTTCTTAATAATGCAGTCGAAATTGATTCTTATGCATTCAAAATTAATTTTACAGAAGTTAATTATGCTTTACAGTGATTAAATTTAATCAGTTAGTTTTATGACCCTTCAACGACATCCATTTCTTTTTGACAAGTAGTGAATAAAGACAATAAATGGTTCCGGTATGATATCCACAGTGTTTTAAAATCTACAAACCTTTGTATCCTATGTATTTCTTGTTTCGAATTTCTCTCATTCAATAATAATTGTAAAATATCTACGCTACGATGTTGTACATAGTGCATAAGATTGAAATTATATTTCCTAAAAACGTTTCAATAAGAAAATTACACCATGCTTGCAAGAGATTTTTACAAACTAATTTCTAATGAAAATTCAGCTGTCTCTTATTTAATGAAGAACAATCTTCTTCACAACGTTGGAAATGTGCCACCTTGCCATAAATGTTGATCAATAATGCAGGAAAAAAAGCAAGAGGATCCACAAAGGAGAAATTACGGACTGTCGGAAAAACCTATGATAAAACACGAGAATCAACTTACTGCTTTCCTAAACGATGTACGATTTGCTTACAAATAATAACAGAATAACCTTTTGTAATAAATGTTTTCCTTATCTTTAGACAAATAATCTCCATCTTTAACAATTGATTTCAATGTACGGGAGATTTCACACTCTACCAGAATATTCACGGCAGATATACCATAGCAGAAAACCGACGGTAGATGTACAGGGTGAGGCAGAAAAACCTATCCGATTTCAAAACGTTATAAAATTAAAACGACTGAAGTTGTCAAAAAACATTTTTTATTAGCATATCGCAAATTTTATGCCATTTTTAAATTTAAGTTTTGAAAAGCACATCACTCAAATGTCGTCCTTGGGAGCGGATACACTGATTTAGGCGCTCGCGGTAGCTTTCCATGACTTTCACCGTCATTTCCACAAGAATTTCTTCAATTGCCCGAGCAATTTCCCTTCGTAAAGCAAGAAGGGTCCTTGGTCGATGCTGGTAAACCTTCGATTTGAGGTAACCCCAAAGGAAGAAGTCACATGGAGTGAGATCCGGTGAGCGCGGCGGCCAGCCAAGATCACCTCTCAGGGAAATGAGGCGACCGGGAAACAGTTCCCTGAGAATGTCCATTGATCGTCGCGATGTGTGGGCGGTTGCACCATCCCTGTTGAAACCACACATTTTCCACGCCATTTTCTTCCATTTTGGGTCTAAGAAAATTTTCCAGCATGAAACAATAGTGCTCGCTGTTGACCGTTACGGTTTGCCCATTTTCTTCAAAAAAGTAAGGCCCCCAGACGCCTAGGCGACTTCTTTTTCAATGCTGAACTCGTCTGTCTAAAATTTGACACCCACACTTTAATCGTAGCGTGATGTGGAACAGGATCATGACGCCCGAGTCCGAAATGAATTCGAAAAGCACGTTGTGTAGCAATTATCGAACCGCCGCATTCGATAAACCGCTCAATAACAAAAGCACGATGTTCACCAGACCAAGGCATGTTGACTACTGACAAATGGCATAAAACCGGCTTTCTAACGGTTTTTACCCCACTACTCTACCTGCTCCCTCTTCTGAGAAAAAGGGATTTGAAATCAGATAGGTTTTTCTGCCCCACCCTTTACTATGCCGGCAAACAATAAATAATAATAGGACATTCGAAGGTGCAAAATAGGAACTGAGTTTTGCATACGTTCTTAATGTTTTTAATGTAATTAGAAAATAATTCTAATGCTTATTTCAGGTGCAGGAGCGACGGAAACATATAGGTCGAAGCTGTGGTATTATGACATGCTCCATTTTCTGGCGGGCGACATAAACCCAAGAGCTTCGATCTCAAACTTGGAGCATTTGGAGAAAGAGGTAAGCATAAAATTTAAAATAAGTGTAAGCTATAATTATATACGCAATCATTTGCAGCATCAAAACTATTAGTTATCGTTTTTTAATCTAAATAGCTATTGTTCGTTTAGATATATGGTTTATGTTAATATTTTTATTTTCATTATTTACTTTGGTTTCTAAAGAATACATTATGTAGCTCTGACTAAGATGCCAACAAAGCTTCAATGCATCCTGTCGGCTTGCCAAGGAACGCTGCCCGAGTTGTTGAAGTACCATGTCAGTGTCTGGCGAACTGTTTTAGCCGCATCGCAGGTTTTCCCTCCGGCTCTGGGTCCCAGAGGCATCAAATCGTGAGATTCGGTTCCTGATGTTGCCGATGAAAGGGAAACTGGCGCATCGCTGTACCCAGCCGAATTTTCTGTTAGAAGGAAATTATGTAGGGCAACAGAAGCCAACACAATTTTTTCAACTTTGTTTGGATGAAGGTTAATGGGGGCCAAAAATACTCTGAATCTATTCGCTAGGATACCGAAAGAGTTTTCCAGTCCTTCTGGCTCGTGAAAGCCTGTAGGAAAATATCCGCTGTTCTTGCGTTTGGTTTCGAAAGGGGTATGGTTTCATTAAATACGGTTTCAGTGGAAATGCATCGTCTCCCAGAAACACGTACGGAACAGGAATGTCTGTGCCTGGTAAATTTTCTTCAGGAGGAATATCAAGAGTCGAGTTCTCGATGGCTGACTTCAAACTGCAAGCATCCCAAACTCCCCCATCAGAAATCCTTCCATTTGTCCCCACATCTACGTAAACGAATTTGTAGGAAGCATCAACGACAGCGAGAAGAACAATGCTGTGGGTTGATTTGTAGTTGTAATAGTAGGATCCACTACCTGCCGGAGGTCGGATTTGTATGTGCTTCCCATCTATTGCTCCCAACACATTTGGGAAATTCCATCTCCGATGGAAATCAGCTGCAATGTTCCTCCATTCATTAGCCGTTCTAGGAATCTGGAAAGAGATTTAAGAAATATTTTAAAAAGTAATTAAGATAAGTTTCCAACATGTAGGTAATGACGACGGTACAACATTTAGCATCGATGATTCCTAATCCCGCAGGAATGTAAAAAACAATTTAGGCACTAAATTTTATTTCTATTGTTGCAACATCATAGAAGTAATGTTTCGTTTCTAATTATGAATAATTTGCATTGACAGATTGATGATGATCTTCAGAACATCGTAACTGAGATGGGGATCCCTGTAGTCGATGAAGGGAGTGTTGAATGCATTCCAGACACCTGCTCGCTTGAGGGGACTGCGCCTTCCACTCAGCCCCTAGAACCAGCCTCTGCAGCTGAGTAGAAGTCACAGCCCTCGACTAGTACTCAGCAGGAGGAGCTGCCCTCAACATTTCCAGCACCGTCTGCAGCGGCAAAATCCCGAAAAAGAAGAAGGAGTTCTCCTTCTCCCGCCTCCAAATTATTAGAAAAAGCCGTTGACTCACTAGAGGCCTACCGAGCCTCGAAAGCTGTGGCAGCTCCGAAACCGGAACACACGGAATTATCTGAAATGTTTAGGAAAGATCTCGAAACGATGAGCAAGCCGAGTTGCATACTCGCAAAAAGACTGATTAGCGAGGTATTATTTTTAGGGAATTATGACTTGATAAATGTAAATACGTGTGTTCATAAAAATTCCCCATAAGAAGTACATTTCATTTGTATTTATCATGTGAACATCCTGGTTTTTTATAGGCTTCAAATTACGGACAACATATTGTATTTGAGAAAACCAATATGTTGTCAAATACAATATGTTGTAAGTAAAATAAAGCTTCTAAAAGACCAGGATGTTCACATCAACTGTGAACATATCCCAGTACTTCTTATGTATACTTTGGAAGGTTTTTGTTTCATAAAAAGGAATTTTTATTTTGAAAGGTTGACTTCTGTTTTCTTTGTCCATTAAACTGTTGTTTTATAATGGTGTCATTATTAAAACCTTATCACTTACTAGCACTTATAGCTGCCTTTGAATGAATATGTCTCAAGTATACGATCGAATCCCCTTTCTCCTAATTATGGAAGTTCGGATAGAAATAGGATTGAAGTTATTATGGCACAAATGTGAAGTATTTACGTTTTTAGCATCTGATTCATATTTTTTAATTTTAATTAAATGATATGAAAAACTTAAATATTCCGTTAACGATCGAATTAATTCAACCAAATATTAGTTATAATACTCGTTTCAGGGAATAATACGTTAGTTCACGTATCGACATGTTTTTCCTCAGATATCCATGAACTGTTCAAAAAGGGAATACATTTTAACACAAATTTGATAAAAAGCATTAATGCTCTGAACAGTGCAAGTACATAATATTTTGTAATTCATAATCTTATTTAAACAAAGGCGAATTGACAACACTGCAATAATACTTATTAACTTACCTTGACGTATTCTGCCTTCAACGCTTCATAAATGGCTTCACAAGTTTCAGGAATTATCGATGACAGACTCGGCTGGGAAATTCTCGTTGCAAATTTCAATGATGAATAGCTGCTGCCGTTAGCAAGAAAGATAAGCGTTGCTTCTAGTCTTTCTCCAGGTGAGATACTGTCTCGCATCAAAGTTTTCTCCTTTTCTATGTATGGGGAAACCAATCGCAAAAGATGAGTAAATAACTCTGGGGTTAAGCGTAGGTAATTACGGAAAAGATTTTCATCTTCACAACTCAATTCATTAAAAATAGTATTGTAACTGCTACGTTCTTTTCTCTGAAGCCACGGCTTGACCCACACTTCTCGTTCTTTCCTTTTTTCTCTTCTTCTACAACACAAGCTGCAGCAGCAGTCACAGCTTCGAGCAAACACTCCTCTTCACTGCCCAATGCCGCAGCCATTGCGAACAACAACCTTCCTCTGAAACTGGCAACGTCACACTGGTTGCATTGTCTGATAGCGCACCCACAAGTTGCGTCCTTTCAGTTGCCGTAGTCGAGGCAAAACGTTGCACCGTGTAATAGGGCCTTTAGACAACTCAGTGTTCAAATCAAATTGCAGAGAACCTCTTGCAACATTTCTTGCCGGTGATAACAATCTCCCACTTGACAAATGGAATAATTTTGATGCCTCAAGTGAAATTCATACTATAACTTCCGGATGTTTTGACGCCCTTCGTGAAACAATTAACCAAATGCCTCAATTCATAAATTATGTCATCAGCGTCAGAGATTTAAGTGTCCCATCCTCAGGCCTCACGAAGATCAAAGAACTTATCACGACCAAGCATGATTTCTCTTGTATTAATATTCTATGTACCGGCAGTTGTCATCAAATGTTCAAATCGTCAAGTTTGTGATAAGGAAATGATCTTGAACTTAGTCCGCTCTGAACAAATACTACATTTAATATGGAAGCTATCAACGATGTCCATACATTTCTTAGTACTAGGGAAAAAACATGCTCTTTTCTTCAAGAAATTGCTCTTAGATCGAGTCTAAGACTCACTTTACAATCTAGCTTATGTATCAAAAATTCCTATGACGTGAATGATAAAATTAAATACTATAACGATAAAGTAAAACCGTAAAATTATTTAAATAACTCTACCAGATCAACAGCATTGTCTATTGATGGAATAGATCAGTCATTTTTCAGAAATCCGTTTTGCATCAGTCATCAGAACTGATCAGCTGTCGATTTATAAGATAGAAGACTGAATAATTCCACTAGATCAACGAGAGCATCTCTCTCTTCTCTGGCGATCCCCATACCAAAATTCGTCATAGCACAGCCACACATTCAAAGCAAGGAAAACGAACGTTCCAAAAAACTCATATCTCAACCGAGATCTTCCAATAATCTTAAGAGTCAAGCAATAAGTTTCTCAAACCCTATTTGTGCACTCACATTTGTGCACTCCATGGTCTCACATTTGCCTATATAATTTTGTGCCATCACGAGACGAATTAGGGTTAAAGTTGAGGATTAACCGGGAATCGATACTTGAGTTTTCGGTGCCTAAAAATAGTTGATTAAAAATAAACAAGGTTACTTCTATGCACTGTCCGTCGTTAATAAGTATCTTATGAGTTATAGCGCTGAATTAGTTACCGCAACTCGAGTGTTTGACGCGGGAAGTAAGAGCCCGGCGAATGGCAACACTGCAGTGGAATCTCGCTTCCGGCGCGCTCGTTATCAAAGACGAAACTAAACCTACCGTGCTAATTTGTGAAATATTCATATACGACGGAAAGTGCATGGAAGAAAACTTGTTTATCGAATTCACTCTCGTTAGGATTCGAAAAGTGGAAAACAGGTTCCCGATTAATCCTCGACATTTACCCGAAATAGTTAAGTGACTGTCCCTGTCGGTGGGTATAGGCACTTCATTTAATCAGAGGTACATTGGTGATACATTTGTTCTTTTTCGAGATCACTTGCATGCTTCTCTGCTTTTACATCATTTGAACTGGCAACTTTCTTCCATCATATTTCCTGTGGGATGCGAAGGATGTTGGAAAACTTACAAATAATTTTTTTACGCCCTTGTAACTAGACAAAATGACAAATTGGTATCAACTGTTTTCCGTATAACATATATGTTCCTGGATTAGGATGAAGTTATTCTGTAATGAACTTTTCAGTTCAGACCTATTAGCAATAGGACGCTTCTGTTCCAGCACTTATTTGCTCTGCTGTTAAGGTACTACGTTCGGAGGTTGATTTAATACGGAGGTTCTTTAATTCCAACGAATTTCCTCTCGCACAAAAGCAATACCGAGATCGGTTATTTTTTCACTGAGAAATAAGTGCACTCTACTTACCCTAACAGCTGATGAACTTCACATGTTTATTCGCTTTCCGTACTAAGGTGAGCAGTCAGAGCAATTGAAACGTCAATTGATTCAAAGATATCGTCCTTCCTCCCTCATGTGTCTCTTGAAGTCGTGTTACTCAAAACATTCCGTTGCTTCATTTTTCCGGTATAAGGACAAAATTCATTCGCATGTTTGTGTTGTGCCTTTTAATACAGTTGTGCACGGTGTGCATCTCCGTGTGTCGGCCCAACGACCTGTCCGTGAAATGTTGGTGACGACGACCCCTACAAGTTCTAAAGCCGGGGCTCTGCTTTGTCATCCTCCACACTGGCATAAGATCTCGTGCAGAGGAACTGCGTGGTGTTAGAAATTAGGAATCTAAATTCTCCATTTTGGCGTCTAGTCATGACGTCCCCCAATTCAAAATTTTCGAACCTCTTAATATACATGTAATCAACCCAACCTTGATCAGGTGCGCAGTGCACGTCCTGTGCTTTTGGTTGGGCACCAGCAACTTCGAGGAACCCTCTGTTCACTTTTGAACCAAATCCCATTGTGCATTTCATTCATTATTTCATGCTAACTTGTGTTCATGTTTCAGGTGTCGGGCAGTCTCTTCGCGATCACCGTTGTCTTCACATCTTAGGATTCTATATGCGAGTAAGTATCTAGATATAGAAATGAATCTCGGTATATACTAGCAGATCTATAGCTAACGATAGGTCAAGGCCCGAAACGTTTAAATACTGTCGACATTTAATTCTAACAATGTTGACTTTCTTGCTATTTTCCTGAAACTTTGTATTGATGTCTTTTGCTGACCCAAATTTACCTTTTCGTCTGAAAATGAATGAAGAACCTAATAAAATTATCTCGTGCGAGCTAGCGAGGCTAAAAATTTTAGAAGAGTGCGACAAATTCTTCCGTAACTGTTATGTAAATGAAATTGTAAAATGTTTATCGTCGAGCTACAGCAACTGCTGCTAAAAACATGAGATACTGATGCCTGTAGGCGTGTTTAAGAATTCTAAAAATGGTGCACTGAAATTGAATACGGGAGGTTCTGAGGCCTTGCGTGAAAATATTCTCGAGTTTGAGGCGGAAGTGAGACAGGATTTTAGCTAATAGAGGAGAAAATGCTGTCTTGGCATACGGATGCAAAATTTTTGCATGAATGCAGATTTTCTCTTCTTCTATAGCTTACTTGGTGATTTCTGGACTTGAACTACCCTAAGAGATTCACAGAAAATTTAAATAAAGTCGAAAAATACCATGAATGAAATGGTTTTCAAGTTTAGTTTCACATACAGTGTGCAAGTTTCATGAGAATCAAACCATGTGGGAATATTAGATAAATTATTAGACGATACGGTAGCAGAACCAACGTAAACCTCCCTAATGAAAATAGGTCAATCATCAACTGTACGATCATTTAAATCCTATTGTTCACAGATTAGTCATAGGACGTTCCCAAGCACTAATAAAATGCATATTTCCAAATTTTTGGGATTGAAACGTAGCTTCTATCAGAAAGTTCTTCCTCTTTGCGGTGTCAGAAATATTACACTTGCTTCTAAGAAAATACTCAAAAAACCGGAATTTTTTAAGTTTGAGCGTTAAATTGCATGGGGGTGCTACATTTTTCAAATTATAATATTGGAAGTACGCTAATAGCTACACTTAACGATTCAATAAAAGCTCAAATTCTTTTAATTCTTTCTTTTTCTGAAAAAGAAAAAAGATATTAATCAGGAAATTATACACAACGTAAGGTGCTCCGAACTCGGTTTTACATATAAATACTGTGCCATTCATTGCCATTCATAACCATTGTCAGGGAAATTTCTCTAGGACGCCTGTAAATCACACATCGGTCCGACCCGTTCATCCGTAAATTGTAATTTTCTTCGAGCGAGGTGAAACTTAGTACAGTTGTGTCTTAACTGCCGTACCGTTCAGTAAGTATAGCAATTTGCTAGCATTTTCGAATATTTATTTGACCTATTTTTGGCACCTAATGAATGGTTTTTGAGATCTGAAATCATAAAAACTTTGTCACTTGTCACTATCATTAAGTTGTCAATGTATTCTCTCCGTTGTTTCAGGATGGATATTTAGGTCTGGCCGCCTAGTACCACACTGTCACTTTGATTTTGGGCTTGGAATCCAAAGCAAACGTTTAATCTAGAAATCTCAGTAATATCATACAAACTTGGTTTTTCTTTTAAAATTCTTCCTGTTCATCCGACTAGGTTTTATTTATTTACGAATTTATTTTGAATTGTCGTCAGTTAATCATTTCTTTCATACTAATTATATAATAGAAGTCTTCTGTTTATTTTACCTTGATCCCAACTTACTAAAGAACCTGGTATCCCGACAACTATTGCCCCTTATCCATGAAATGATGCGTGGGGTAGTAGGGTGGCCAGTACGCATAGGGTAGAGTTTTTTTCCACAGAATTTTCAAGGTGAGGTTGGTAGAAAAAAATGTTACTAGTGAAGTTTCAGACCATTTGAACATCGTTAACCCGTGCCCCCAACGGCCTCAAAGTTCTGAAAAATGGCATTTTTTTTGCAAAAAATAGCGATTTTCCCGCTCTATGTGCAAACTGTGTAAATTATAATGTAATAAATAGTACATTTATAGGTAGCAAATTATATTGTCTTTAATTTATGTTCTCATTCAAATCCTTATACAGCGAACGGTTTCCGCGTAATTTTAATTACCGCGCGTCAGGTCTAGCTTAGTACTACTAATACGAGACATTATTTAAAAATATTGAAATTCGTGAATATTTCATCCGAGATTGAAAAGGCTCGGCAAAATATGGTAGATTTGATATTTCTGCGACCTTTACCTTTTCTTGTGTAATAAAATGTTCTAAAAATACTCTTTTTACCTAGATATTACAATATTAGGTACCTACATAATAAATTTTGAAAAAGAACACATACCCTGGTTCCTTTGTGCAGGTTTAAGCCAGCGTTGTTTTTTTTCTCAAACTTTCTTCCCATAAACCAGTTGGACAGTTTGTGAAAAAATCGACCCTGAGTAAACATTTAGCGTCCACCTGATTCCAAATATTAACACTGTTCTTTATTAATATTATCTGTGCGTAGTTATGAGAAATAAAACAAGACACGATATTGTGCTGCTTAGAATTATTTGTTTTTATTATTACCTATATTCCTAAAATGGTAGTATTGGTAGGTACTCTAATATTCTGCTGAATGTATAGTTCGCTACAAAAACAACTATTCCTACTTTAATTAAAGCACAATACCTAAAAAATAACAATTGAATTACCCTTGTTCAAAATTCCAGGAGTCACAATCAATTATTCGTACATTGTAATAATGTCTCGTATCAGGAGTATTAAGCTCGACCTGACGCGCGGTGATTAAAATTTCGCGAAACCGTTCGCTGTAAAAGAATATGTATGCGAACTTAAATTAAAGATAATCCAATTTTCTGTCTATGATGTACCATTTATTACTTCATAGTGTACAGTGTGCACTAGCGCGGCAAAATACCGATTTTTTGCATAGTCATTTTTCAGAACTTTGAGCCCGGTGGCGCACAGGTTAGGTATGTTCAAATGGTCTGAAACTTTACCAGTATAGTCTTTTTTCCTATCAACCTCGTCTTTTTAGGGGGTCCCGTCAAGGAATTTCGAATATCGAAAAATTACTGGCCACCCTAGTGAGGGAATTGAACTCCAGAAAGTCCATACGTTGAAGTCCCTAATAGATAAATTGATATGAAAAAGATTCTGCGATAAAACCTCCTAAAGGGCCCGAACGCCGTCGAGAGTCGAAGAATTGTTTTTTGAATGGCTGATCAGGATTGTAAATAGCGGTCCGTGGTATGTAGCAACTTGCATGTTTTTTCGTCCCTCCTTGCCTTCATTCTTTCATAAATCTGTCCCCGACTCGAAGCGACTGTCAAGTTGACAAACTTGTGAATCACAGTTCATCGCCTTATTCCTGAAAACAAAATTTCATTCTTCGTGCTAGATGATTCCATCAGAGACCAACCCGAATTTGAGACTTCGAACATCATATGAATCATCCTAATGTGAAACATTTTTCGAACGTTTCCTTGATACCAGGGCTGGCCAACTAGAAAAAGCTCCACCGGGGCAAATCTGGACTAATCCTACCGCGTCGCTGTCAATTTATCCAAATAATATTCTAAGGTCTTGTTCCACCATTGCAGGCCAACGACCCTGGGCAACGAAGAGATGGACTGGAAAATTTACAGGGAGAAGAGTTCCGAGAAGCATTGCAACGGTTTAATGCGAACCCTACACTCCGCAACTTGACGGATCTTCCGGATCCCGCTCCCGTGTGGTCAGAAAACGAACAAGGTAAATACACTTCCGGCCCCTAGGCAAAGTTTAATCCAGTGTTAACGCTAACAAGGTTAGGATACATACATCTACTTGCTTTCGTAACCAAATAATATAGCATTGATCATTGGTTATTTATTTTGAAATCTTTTGAGAGATTCCTTTTCTGGTTTGCTTAGTTCCCAATTTCGTGGCGGATTGAGATTTTCCTCTAAATTGAGCAGAGTGGCGCTTTTCATTGAGCCCGTAGCTGACACTATAAAATATTTCCCCACATCGCAATGATGACTAATTAGTTCTCCATGTGCAATGAACGTAACGATCATGTTAACGGTCCCGAATGCCGTGTGCAACTAAATTTTCCCCTACAAATCGACTTTAGCAACTTTTTTGTCCACTACGAATGTTTCGCCACATTTTCTTCCCGTCGCTTCTTTGTTCTTTCATCCTCTCCTGACGTCTTCTCCTCGAGGACTAGAATTATTCTATCTGTGGGAAGTAGTGCTCTCGGGAGGTATCTGAGAGACCGAGCTCAAAGTTGGCCAAGTCCTATAATCGTTGAAATAAAGATTTTTTTTCGTTGTGGGTCATCTTTTCCGGTTAATGTCCCTAATTTTCTTCAGCATGTATTACTTATTCCCCCAATTTTTATCTCCTCTGTACCTCTTTAATGACTAGCTATTTCTATGCACATGACATCCTGTTTGTGCATATATTCATCACGTACATGTCCATCCTAGTTGGTCTGTTGATTATTGATTTTCGAAACGCCCTAATTTGGTGGTAAACTTGTTCTCCCGTCTTGCTATGCGCAGAAAATAAGTGACAACTCACTTCGTGTATACGTACGTGTCGCTGGAATGTAGACCTTACTAAATGGTTCCTTCTTCTTACTTATGAGAACTCCATAGATATGTTTGCGGAATTGGAAACATAAATTTGAATTTGTTTGAAATGCATACGCCACCGAATATGTACCTATTTAATATTTTTCGCATGTTGAAAATCGAAAGGGGAACTAGCTTATGACCTAGCAGCTCACATGCCATTCGCTTACTTATTTTAAAAGGTGATTTGACAGAACTTTTCTCGTCCTGGAATCTTATCTTCCATTCACAGGTTCCTGAAAAACATGGATTCATCCTTACAAGGGGTTAATTATTCGGCTCGAGTTATCGCGTATTGTTAACTGAGATTCCTTTCATTGGTATCATTTTATTTCAATAACCCAACTACATGTATCACCTAGCAACGAGTTAATTCGTTTAACTCCCAGCTCTGTCGCTTAGCCTTTTCCTCCCACCGCTGCTGCTCATCCTTAATCCTTTGTCTTCTGTTTCTTCCAGCTCGGATATCCTCGACTCTTAACCCCCCTCGCCAGCTTGGTTTATCCCCCGACTTCCCACCACCTACCCCCCCCCCCCACTCCCCCTCGCCAGCTTGGTTTATCCCCCGACTTCCCACCAGCTTGGGCCCCCCCACTCCCTCTCGCCAGCTTGGTTTATCCCCCGACTTCCCACCACCTACCCCCCCCCCCCCCCACTCCCTCTCGCCAGCTTGGTTTATCCCCCGACTTTCCACCACCTACCCCCCCCCCCCCCCCCCCCACTCCCTCTCGCCAGCTTGGTTTATCCCCCGACTTTCCACCACCTACCCCCCCCCCCCCCCACTCCCTCTCGCCAGCTTGGTTTATCCCCCGACTTCCCACCACCTACCCCCCCCCCCCACTTCCTCTCGCCAGCTTGGTTTATCCCCCGACTTCCCACCACCTACCCCCCCCCCACTTCCTCTCGCCAGCTTGGTTTATCCCCCGACTTCCCACCACCTACTCCCCCTCGCCAGCTTGGTTTATCCCCCCCGACTTCCCACCACCTACCCCCCCCCCCACTCCCCCTCGCCAGCTTGGTTTATCCCCCCCCCCAACTTCCCACCACCTACCCCCCCCCCATTCCCCCTCGCCAGCTTGGATTATCCCCCCCCGACTTCCCACCACCTACCCTCCCCCACTCCCCCTCGCCAGCTTGGATTATCCCCCCCCCGACTTCCCACCACCTACCCTCCCCCTCGCCAGCTTGGTTTATCCCCCCCCCCCGACTTCCCACCACCTACCCCCACCCACTCCCCCTCGCCAGCTTGGTTTATCCCCTCGACTTCCCACCACCTACCTCCTCCCCACCCCCCACCCCCTCGCCAGCTTGGTTTATCCTCCCGACGTCCCACCACCTACCTCCTCCCCACTCCCCCTCGCCAGCTTGGTTTATCCCCCGATTCACCACCCCCACCCCTCCCTACATCCCCAGCTCGGTTTATCCCCCGATTCACCACCCCCACCCCTCCCTACATCCCCAGCTCGGTTTATCCCCCGATTCACAACCCCCACCCCTCCCTACATCCCCAGCTCGGTTTATCCCCCGATTCACCACCCCCACCCCTCCCTACATCCCCAGCTCGGTTAATCCTCAGACTCGCCACCACTCCCCCTCTCCAGCTCGGTTTGTCCCCAGCCAGACCCCCCCCCCTCCCTACAATCACCAGTTCGGATTAAAAATCCCAGAACTCACACCTGATCAGCTGACCTATACAATGTTTGCTAGCTAAATGCATTATCCCCCGACTCCCCACCCCGTAAAAGGACAACCTGAAAGTCTGGGTTTGGAGTAAATATTACAAACGTGTAAAGCCTTTGATTTATCCTGCTATCCTTTACGAAGTGGAGGCCGTAAGGGATGTGATAATGGGCTGATTTCGGTATTGCCCTCCACTATTTCCTAACTTTGCCATAAGGGGCATCGCTTACTGTCGAGCCCTGGTCTACCAGAAAGAGAGTTTATATCAAAGAAGGTCGATTGATTATATGTACTAAGATCGGTGGATAATACTGAATTCCTTAATTAAAAATACAGAAAATCTCTCATATCTCGCATTATTATTGACAATCCGAACCCCAAATTGATGGGGTTACTATCATTTATAAGCGTGGTTAAGAGGCTTGCGTCTCAATTATTGTGCTGCCTACTGGAAGCATCTCTCTTCAATCGACATTGAATCTTCATTATTTTATTCGAAGGTGCCAGTTGCGTGGGCATTGTGACACGTTTACTACGTCTATGCAAGGCTTGGTATGGTTAGGTTACGAAAAGCAAAAATGAAGAGCCGTCCTTACTGTTGAATGACTGAACACACGAAATTAGGCAATTGCCGAGTGGTACACGTATGGGCCAATACGTAGTCAACTGTTGACGATAGCACTAGGTAAATAGGGACGCATGGATGATGCAGATGAAAATTGTTGGCAATTCTTGATATCGCATCACTGGTATCGGAAATAGACGTGGCAAAACGGCTTTGATTCCCGACAATAGTTCTGACCAGACAAACGGTTAGCGACGAAATACTTCGTACAGCCATCGTGTTGAAAATTTTTCTAGGATTATTACTCGAGAACTCTTTTTGCCACAGGCAAAAGATCTTCACATGGTCAGAAGCGCATATTAGTGACAACGATACGAAGTTTCTAGAAGAAAATAATTAGTTTGAAAGATTTACCAATCTGAATTTCGGAAACACATAAGACAGTATTATTCATTTAATGAGGAGTATTTAGCTTAATTAAGCTAAATCTGCCATTTGAGTACATTTTTACTGAGCAAGAACGTGGCCTTCCATCTTCATAACATTTAAGATTCTTTTATTATAATTTTAGCCGAGGTGTTCCGTAGTTTCAGTTGAATATTATCCCATCCTTCAATGGGGATGTGTTCAAATTCCTAAAGATTCAGTGGAACTCTTGTTGATGTTGACTTTTTAATTCCTGCCACAAATTTTCAATGGAATTGAGATCAGGACTAGTCGAATGCCACGGCAGCACGCATATTCATCTTATTTCTTTGGAGCCAGCTAGTTGTAGACTTTGCCATGTGCTTAGGGTGACTGTCTTGTTGAAATCCCTACCGCCTTCGAAGTTCCGAACTATTGGCTGATACCTTCAGGTTTTCGTCCCAAAAAGAAATAGTCATCAGAGTTCACCTTCCCTTCAATTGCAACCAATTTTTCAGTTCCCGATGCAGCAAAACGGCCCCAAAACATCAGTGATCCACCTTCGTGTTTAACTGTTGGCACAGCGATCTTCGGCAGGAAAGCTTCACCATTTTTATGCCAAACCTTCTTCACGTAATTGTGCCCAGAAAGCTCGATTTTGGTTTCGTCACTCAGTAATACTCTCTCCCAAAAGCCTCTGTCCTTATCCAAGTGCGACTTGGCAAAGTTCAAGCGAGCAGCAAGATGACATGGATTGTGGAGTGCGGTTCTGCGAGGTCGGCGTCCGTGTAGGCCTTCCTTGTTCAAACAGCGCTGGATTGTGCGATTGTTCTCGCTAGTTCCCTGAGCGTTCAATCTCTCGGCTTTGTCATCTAGCTTCATTCGTGGATTAGCGTTGACCTCACGACACAATTTTCGATAATTTCTCACCGATAGTTCTTGTTTGCGACCACACCCAGGCAACGTTTCAACAGTACCAAACTTGGCAAACTTTTTTATTACAGATTGCACTGTATATCTTGGGATGCTCAAACGCTTAGATATGTCGCCATAACTATTTCCAGCTTTGTGGCAGTCTTCTGTCCGAGGTCCTCGCCGAGTTCCTTAGTTTTTCCCATCGTGGAGCTATATAGTGTACGAATGACATAGCTCTACTCCTCGGGCTCCCCGTTAGCTCTGGCACAATTTTCTCGAATGATCTCATATCCAGAATGTTCAAGAACATTTAAGACACAATTTATTTAATAAAACAAGTATAACGGTAAATAATTCTCCGGGAAAAGTATAGTTCTCAATAATTTGTGTGAAAAATTTTGTCTTTCCGTGTTTCTGAAGTTCAGCTTGTTAAATCTTTAAAATAATTATTTTGTTCTAGAAACTGCGTATTATTGTCACTAAAAAGTGCTTCACACCCTATGAAAATCTTATGCCTGTGGCAACACTAGTTCATGAGAAATTGTAGAAAATTTTGAAAACGAGGGGTGTACGGATGACTACGTCGCTACCAATGAAATTGGTAGCAATGATTCTACGAGTAAATTCAATTATCGTTGCACCACACTAAATTCAGTGGCTTCATTCCCACTTCCCAATATAATGCGACAGTGTTGATGTATTTGCCGTCCAATTATTTGGTAACGGAAGACAGTGATTTCCAGAAAAGTATGGTGCATGAAATGCAATTTGACTAATTTAGGTTTTAAATGTTCATCAACTCGAAAGGCCCTAAGTTGATAGACAAACATGCGCAATACATTACATGAGCATTAGCTGTAGTTGATAACATAATTAGGACAAATTTATTTAAATTTAATCCTGGGTATTTCACTCCAGACACGAAAACTGGAAGCAAATAAATACTAAATTTTTGTTTAAATATTTATATATTAAGTTCCATGAATGCCTTCTTTTAAGTGCCTAAACGTCCGGGCTCTACTTATCAGTAATATAAATCTATTACGGGGTCTATTTTATCTCATGTACCTATGGCCCTATGTTGATAATGAGAATACCGAGAGAATGAAAAATTAGTTGCTCTCAAACTGTAATTTGATTTTCTTTAAAATCGTGTTAGAAGATAAGAAATGAACTCATATTTACGTTCACTGATTCATAATAATTTTTATCTTTGTTATTTCTATCGACTATTTTGATCAACGAAGCTGTCAGTTCGATGTAGCAAGGCGAAGGTCATTTGTATTAAACTAGTTTGTCCCAGCGTCGCACGTTTCTGTTGCACAAAACTGTAAGCCGGCAAATGAAAAAACGCAAGCTGAGCAAAGGCTTTTGCATATAATTTTTCCCACCATCCATACAATGAGCAAGCGCTGAAATTCATTGTGTAGACTTGTGTAGCAACATGTTTTACAGGTTTCTTGGTGTGAGTGTTGTGCTACGTTTCGTATAAATTATTTTACGATAGCCTCGTTACACTACCGTCAAATCATTTACGACTTAGTTTCAGTAGGATTTGGTGGAGCATGTCTCGTGTCTTTTCTACTTTCTTTTTAACTTATAGTGAAGGATTCAAGAGCATTCTTTGTTTGTACTTACAAGCTATCAGTCATCTTGCGATGCTTGAAATATCACAAGAATGTATATTTTTTTTACTTTCTCTGAACGACGCAATAAACCTGAGGCAAAACTGTTCGTATGTTTCGTTCATTAATTAAGGATCTTCACATAACGAAATTAAAAATTTTTTCAATGTGTTGTTAACATTACGTGCATCAAATTTTTTTAATGATTACGCGTTTTTTCTTTCTTTCTTTCTTTCTCTCTCTCTCTCTCTATCTACGACTAGTTAGTATTCAACTCCAAATCAGTAGTAACTTTAAATTTCTGTGAAGAAAAGCAGTAAATTGACTCACTGTTTTAGTCTACGAGTCAAAATTTTATAGACATTGGTTACTCATAAGTGATATCCGGCTGTCCCCGTGTCTCCACTTCATCCCATGTACCCACGTCTGTACGTTGTTGACGGAGAGTACCGAGAGGATGAGACACCTGTGATGGTTTTGCTTGTTGTTCTTAGACTGTAGTTTAATCTGCCTCAAAATTCTGCCAGTGAGTTAGAAACTAATTAATTTTGAGGTTTCTCAAAGTTTTAATTACTTTTCCATTACCATTTTTTTCATTCGGTTACACCGAGCAATACAGCTTTCACTTCGTTGTAGCAGGAGGAAGATTGTCTTTTTTTATTATTTTCCTCACGTACATTTTTATATGTATATTGAATTATAAATATATATGCATATTTCTGTGAGTGTATATGCATGTGTACACACATGTATATAAACCCACTCCCAGCCAGATGTTCCTGGCATGGAAACATCGAACCTAGTCAGTAATGGTAAAAGTGCTCTGAAACGTGTCCCAAATCCCATTTTGAAATTTGTCTAGTTACTGGTTCACTCATTTCAAATTTTCACATCTTAGCTGTAAAAATTACCCTAATTTTCCGGATAATTTGGAGGTTCCATTGGAGGGTCTAGTTAGGATCCAAGAAAAAGCTAGCTGGTCGGGGTCGGGTGTCAACTTGGCAGTCGAAGCGAGAGTCATTAACGGTTGTAATATCGCAAAGCGCTCCTGCAGTCGAAGTCGTGTCGAGTGGTCGACGGTTGAGCGTCCGTTCCCGTGTGCTCCATCCATTTCAGTATTTGCCTCCCGCCCCAGTAAATTAACGAGATATAGGTGTCGTTTCTTTTCACCTCGTCCCCGCAAGAATCACCATTATAGGAGCACGTGCCTAGGAACGCGTGCAACGCTACCTACAGAGTTGATAATTATCACGAAGCTGATGCCGGATGTAGGCGATCGATGAGGGTAACTACATATAGCGATAAATATTAACATAACTTATCATTGAATTTTCGAAACTACGTTCTCTGGTGGCGGTGACCCTCTTTTTATTAAATTAATTAATTTTACTCGCAAGAAGTTTACACTGAGAAGCGATTTCATACAATCCTTCATTGAAAACTACAACTTTCCGCATTGCTCAACTATCAAACTCAATAATCGCCCATTTGTCTTTAACTCTGCTTATTGCTGCTTTGAAACAAGAATTTTAAAATCAATAGACCTGAAATATCTATGAATTGTAAATTTCCAAATCTCTACATCACATTTTTTACTAGAACAACTGCGAAGACCTCACGTTTCTCTGGAGTCGTAAATGATTGTCCCATTTTAATGCACAAAACAGAAAACTGCACATCATGACGATTACTTTCACTAAGCGCCCTGCGACCTCTTAGGATTTCATTTACTTTCAAGGTACCTGTGTATTTCAGTGAATGAAATGAGTACGCTTGCTCATTGCTTTGAAAAAATATTTATCACTGCCTAACTGATGAAGTGATCATAGGTTCATTTAGCCCAAAATATGCATAAACAGTGAAAAAGAGCCTTACTCTGAACTTGGGATTGAAAAACTAATCACCTTCTGCATTTTTCTCATATCGTATTATGCGGAAGAATTAAAATTCATTTATACGTAAATGTTTATTTATTTTTGATGCTCGTTCTACGCGATGTTTTCTGAAAATTATGTTTGGCAGCCCTTTCTTGTTACTTGAAACCATTTAGGACGGTATTTTGGTCAGTTTATAGAAGTATTTTGGGTCTTTTCTTTTTTCTTAAACCATAGCAAACATTTCAATTACATTGCATTTGATTTTCAATCACAGTCATGTGCATTAGAATACCTTCTCTAGCGTTTCTTTGCGTTTGATTTGGGACATTTTATAAAGAGTTTTGAAACCTAATATGGCAACTTCTCCTTCTGAAATGCTTTCCAAAATTATTTTATTATTCTTCACTTACATTTTGACGGTTTTAAGAGTTTAGATTAATTATGTCCAACTGCTGTTAGTAGCTTCTTCCTCTGAAGAATTTTCTGGGCCTGCTTTAATTTGGTAGGTACTCAGACAAAAAGATCTCTAATGTAGTAAAGCAATTTCGCGAATCTGGTTACTTGGTTCCTGTTGTGTGCAAAATCAGGTTCTCTTTGATTTCGCTTTGAATGCATTTCTAAATTATTACGATGCAGAATATAAATAAATTCAGTCTGGATGTTACTCAAGGTTCGTTAGTCACATCAAATACAGCTTTTTTTTAACACCATCTTCCACCTTTGATATTTCCAACTACATCTGGAGTGTGCACAGCCCTACGTGACCCCGTTGACGGCGTCGCAGAGCAGAGCTGCAGCACTACCTGTCCGTAAGGCCCCGATACACTGGGCTAAAATCGCGGTGATAAAGCTGGGTTTACACGGAGGGTGACTTCCCCGGGGCAACGCCCTCTCTCCCTCCCCGCCTCTTCAAAAAAACCCCCAATCCCCCTGTCTAACGCCTCCCACTACTACCCCATGCGTGTCGACGCTGCTGCCCCACATGCTGGGACTGCCTCAGAGCGCCAGAGCGACAGTGCGCTCTAGACAGTCTTGAAGGCAGGATGTATGTCATAGCTGCTCTTTCGTCATGTTCTCATGCGTAATCTTAATGCAAAAAGTCTCTCCTGATCTGGAAAAGTGGCTGAAGGCTAAAGTTTTCACAATGATAGATTTATTGAGAGCATAGCGTCAGTCTGATTGTATTTATTGCGGTTGTAAATATATTTTTTTATCATGTACTATCACTGAAATGATTTTCGATCTAATTCAAAAGTAATTACCTCCAACAATAGTTGCACAAATTGTTCGCTATCATGCTATTATTAACACAAGATGGCTCGTGATAGGACTTAAGGGCCTTTCACACGATCAGTTTTTTCGTCAGTCAACACTGACACTCCAGAGTGTAGTCAAAACACTCGCGTTCACACGTACGTTCGCGTGACTGAAGTGGCGCGTCACTGGCAAGCTTGGCAGTGCTTCACTATATAAGCTGGGTTTACACGGAGGGTGTCTTCCCCAGGGTGACGCCCCTACCCTACCCCTCTCACCCGCTCAAGCTTCCCCACTTGCGTTTAGACGGAGGGTGAGATGCCCAGGGTGCCGAAATTAGTGCGTTCAGAAAATGTACAAGTTCCCCTTACAAAAATGAATTTTAACTTTTCTTGAGTGAGAATTTTACTATGGGCAACTTCATAAAAAGGGATCTATTGATTTCGAATGACAATAATTGCAAAATAAATGTAGGCAACCCCACAAACTATGTCAATATAAATGAGATTTATTTTGGTGCTGCTGCACAAAGCATTTTCCTGGGAAATGTCAACAAAATATGTACCAAAAAACTAGAAGAGTTTGGATTGAAAGATCTTAATAAAAATTCTGATACGCAGCTTTGTTACTCGCTGCTTCCCGAGTAAATTGCAGCTTTTGTCAATACCGCATTATTTTGCTGCAGCTAGAGAATTTTTTGACCTTAACTACATAAAAACAAAAAACAGGATTTCGTTAAAATGAGCAAGACTAAATGCACGAATGCGATCAAAATTTACGTTAGAGAACATAGATTGCACAAATTGGAACCATCACGGTAGCTTAGTCAACAAATTAAATAAAAAAAATTGGCAGATGAAGGAAGAAGAGGACGAAAAATTTCATCCAAACAGGAAAAGTAGGTAAAACCCTAAAATTTTCGTTTTATTGCTAGTTTAATATATTTGGTACACTTTAACAATTTTTGGTACGTTTTCATGGAGGTTTTATTCAATCAGAAAAAAAATCGGCAACCCTGGAGATAACAGTGACTGAGTGAGGATGTCGAAATGTAATTCAAGGTACGTGCAAAAAAGAAGATGCTATTTTTAACCTGTAAACTATTTCACGGAGGCCGGCATAAGATATCAACGTATTCGTGGAGAATTCAAGAATTACTTCTTAAACGAAGGCCAAGTGCCTTGGCAGAAACGAATGTGTCAATTGGTTGAATAAGGAATGGAGGCAAATCAATAAAACTTCGCGCAGATATAGCTTTTTTTATGACGTTATTTTTAATGCCCAAACTAAGGAATAACGAAATATAGCTTGCCCAGCAGATGTTTATAGAGACCAAAATAAATGAAATATGCGCGATAGAGTCTGATAACAGGAAATAGAAATAAGTAACAAAAATTATATCAGACTAAGTCCTATCACGAGCCATCTTGTGTAAATAATAGCATGACAGCGAACAATTTGTGTTACTATTGTTAGAGATAATTACTTTTGAATTAGATCGAAAATCATTTCAGCTACAGATCATTTCAGCGATAGTTCTTGATAAAAAAAATTATATTTACAGCCGTAATAAATACAATCAGACTGACGCTTTGCTTTCAATAAATCTATCAATGTGAAAACTTTAGCCTTCAGCCACTTTTCTAGATCAGGAGAGACTTTTTTGGATTGAGATTACGCATGAGAACGTGACGACAGAGCAGCTAAGTCATACATCCTACCCTCAAGACTGTCTGGAGCGCACTGTCTCTCTGCCGTTCCCCAGGCAGTCCCAACATGTAGGGCAGCAGCGTCGACACGCATGGGGTAGTAGTGGGAGGCGTTAGACCGGGGGATTGAGGGTTTTTTGAAGAGGCGGGGAGGGAGAGAGGGCGTTGCCCAGGGGAAGTCACCCTCCGTGTAAACGCAGCTATATGCGGAGTCGAGAGAGATTCGTCGTAGTCAAAGCAAGCATACTCATCGGCTTTGCGGTCATAGAGAAGAAAAAACACCATAAATAGATAGTGGGTAAAAGAATGGCTGGCTAAACATCCAGAAAATGGCAGTGATAACCGGATTTGTAGTAAGTTAGGGCTAAATACCTAAATTTCGCTCACTAATTATTTGTCGCATTCCTTCCTTTTTCAGCATTTGTCAAATTTGGTCACACCAGATCTAACAAATACTACAACTACTACAAATGTAATAATCTACTTTATAATAATTTCAACTGCAGGTAATATTTTCCGCTCGTTCTATACAGTTTTGCATGTACAAGCGTGTAATAGTACAGCTCGTAAATTGAATTTTTTTCTTAAAAAACTATGTTCGGTCATTTCCTAGCGACACACTGACAAGGATATAGTAATAACAATGGGAATCTAGCGCACATTCATTAGAACTGTATGATAGAATGCACGCGTAAATCTGGCATCCGCAAGCAAATATTATAAAATATAATAAGCCTCTCAAATTACTGTGTGATAATATTTAATAATCCATTTGAATGTGACAGCGTTACGGATAAACTAATAAACGCTTAGAATCATTTCAGGAAACATTTGCATGCTGAAATTAAATGTTGAGGAGAATTCATGGAAAAAGTTTTTTATTTTATTTGAAAATGCCGGAAAGTGTTGAAATCGCACTTCGGTTAAATATTTAATTTTTTCATTCTAAGAAACAAAAATAATTTGCCTCTGCAGTATTTCCTGAGTGAATATTAAATACGATTGGAAATCCTTTGTCAATGGCGCTGAGCCGCTGTCACTACAACAGGACGAATGCATTATGATATTCTTGTAAAAAATGAACTATTGTTCCCGCACCTTTGAATCCAGGTGCTATCCTCTGCTAAATAATAGATTTTTTTGGAAGCAAATGCTCTAAATACCTTCCTAAACTGTTTTTGAAGCCTATTAATTTTTTCCTTCAACCTATTCTCACGTAAACTAATACTGTGTTGATTCATTGCTTCAATAACATATTTGAGCTACTTGCTTCTTATATCTCTGCTCTTGTATTCGTTGCTTTGCACTTTCCACAAAGCAGGCTGTTGACGAAAAAACTGATCGTGTGAAAGGGGCTTTCACACGATCAGTTTTTTCGTCAGTTAACACTGACACTCATGGTCCGCAACACCATATTTGGGCATGCGTGCTCTCTTTTGCTCTCTATTCGGCACTCGCCGCTGTCGGGTTTGACTGCTGCTTTGCTTCTATTTGCGTGTCAGTTTTCGCCCGCCCGGCGTCTAGTAAGGATGGCTGCGATCGCTCTCCCGTGTTAAATGGTCTCAACCTGGTCTAAATCATTAATTAGATATTTTCGTCAACAGCCTGCTTTGTAGAAAGTGCAAAGCAACGAATACAAGAGCAGAGATATAAGAAGCAAGTAGCTCAAATATGTTATTGAAGCAATGAATCAACACAATATTAGTTTACATGAGAATGGGTTGAAGGAAAAAATTAATACGCTTCAAAAATAGTTTAGGAAAGAATTTAGAGCCTTTGCTTCCAAAAATCTGTTATTTAGCAGAGGATATCACCTGGATTCAAAGGTGCGGAGAACAATAGTTTATTTTACTACATGCATATCATAATGCATTCGTCCTGTTGTAGTGTCAGCGCCATTTACAAATGATTTCTAATCTTATTTAATATTCACTCAGGAAATACTGCAAAGGTATATTATTTTTTTTATTAGAATGAAAATATTAAATATTCAACCGAAGTGCGATTTCAGTAATTTGTCCGTCATTTTCAAATAAAATAAAAAACTTTCTCCATGAATTCTCCTTAACATTTAATTTCAGCATGAAAATGTTTCCTGAAATAAATTTAAACATTTATTAGTTTACCCGTACCGCTGTCACATTCACATGCATTATTAGATATTATCACGGAGTAATTTTAGAGGTTTATTATATTTTATAATGTTCGCTTGCGGATGCCAGATTTGCGCGTGAATTCTATCTAATGAATGTGCGCTAGATTTCAATTGTTATTTCTATATCCTAGTCACTGTGTCGCTAGGAAATGACCGAACATAGTTCTTCAAGAACAAAATTCAATTTACGAGCTGTACTATTACACGCTGGTCATGCAAAACTGTATAGAACAAGCAGAAAATATTACCTGCACTTGAAGTTATTATGAAGTAGATTATTACATTTGTGGTAGTTGCAGTATTTGTTAGATTTGGTGTGACTATATTTTACAAATGCTGAGAAAAGGAACGAATGCGACAAATAATTAGTGAGCGAAATTTGGATATTTAGCCCTAACTAACTACAAATCCGGTTATAACTGCCATTTTCTGGATGTTTAGCTAGCCATTCTTTTACCCACTATCTATTTATGGTGTTTTTTCTTCTCTATGACCGCAAAGCCGACGAGTATGCTTGCTTTGACTACGACGAATCTTTCTCGACTATGCATAGTGAACCACTGCCAAGCTTGCCAGTGACGCGCCACTTCAGTCACGCGAACGTACATGTGAACGCGAGTGTTTTGACCACACTCTGGAGTGTCAGTGTTGACTGACGAAAAAACTGATCGTGTGAAAGGCCCTTTATTAGACTGATATAATTTTTGTTACTTATTTCTATATCCTGTAATCAGATTCTATCGCGCATATTTCATTCATTTTTATCTCTATATACATTTGCTGGGCAAGCTATATTTTATTATTCCTTAGTTTGGGCATTAAGTTCATATAAGAAGCTATATACGAGCTAAGTTTTATTGATTCGCCTCCATCCCTTATTAATCTAATTGACACATTCGTTTCTGCCAAGGCACTTGGCCTTCGTTTAAGAAGTAATTCTTGAATTCTTCACGAATACGTTGATCTTATGCCGGCCTCTGTGAAATAGTTTACAGGTTAAAAATAGTATCTTTTCTGCACGTACCTTGAATTACATTTCGACATCCTCACTCAGTCACTGTTATCTCCAGGGTTGCCGATTTTTTTCTGATGATCGTACAAAACCTTCATGAAAACGTACCGAAATTGTTAGAGCGTACCAAATCTATTTAACTAGCAATAAAACGAAAATTTTAAGGTTATACCTACTTTTCCTGCTAGAATGGAACTTTTTCCTCCTCTTCTTCCTTCATCTGCCAATGTTTTCTTATTTAATTTGTTGACTAATGCCGGGGCCACACTACGATTTTTCGGTCGTCAAATGAATCACGGACACTCGTCATGTCAAACGGCCGTTAAGCAAGTCAGGCCACATTATGACTGTGTGTGGCTCTGACTTAGCTCTGTGATGAGCGTCCGACGTTCATCGAATGTAAACAAACCGAAGTACGTATACCACATAATCATTCATGTAAAACATGTTGACATCGTTGAAAAAAAATGTTAAATGCGATTGGTAACAGGCTACTTGCTTTTTCAATAAACGGCAAGACCTAGCACTGAATTTCATTGCTTTACATTTTGATACCACCCCGAAAACAGCTGAGAACCATATCTTATACATATCTTAAGCCAAAAATGGCCACAATCATCATTTATAGTCAACATAACAGCTGCGAAACTTGTCAACACTGTCCGCCATCTTTGTTCTTCGTAGTTCATTTGGTGACTGAAAACCTCTGACGACCTTTCACGAAATGACGAGCATCCGTTCATCAAATGATGAGCGAACGGGCCTTCCAGAGTTCATTTGACATACGGAGTTCATTTGACGAACGAACGTTAGGCTAGTGTGGCCCCGGCATAAGCTACCGTGGTGGTTCAAATTTTTGTAGTCTGTGTTCTCTAACGTAGATTTTGATCTCATTCATGCATTTAGTCTTGCTCTTTAAATCCTGTTTTTTGCTATTATGTAGTTAGGGTCAAAAAATTTTTCTAGCTGCGGCAAAATATTGCGGTGTTGACATAAGCTGCATCATGAACTCGGGAAGCAGCGAGTAACAAAGCTGCGTACCAGAATTTTTCAGACACAATTTTTGTCTTGAAAGGAGCATCTTGACCAAACCGTTCTCGCCACTTCATGTTGATATTTTCATGCTGCTCCTTTTTCGCAAAATTGGAGAAATGCATTGAAGATGGTATTATTGAATTACATTTATTAAGATCTTTCAATCCAAACTCTAGTTTTTTGGTACATATTTTGTTGACATTTCTCAGGAGAATGCAGCAGCACCAAAATAAATCTCATTTATATTGACATAGTTTGAGGGGTTGCCTACATTTATTTTGCAATTATTGTCATTCGAAATCAATAGATCCCTTTTTATGAAGTTGCCCATAGTAAAATTCTAACTCCAGAGAAATTAAAATACATTTTTCTAAGGGAAACTCGTATATTTGCTGAACGCACTAATTTCGGCAGTCCTGGGCATCTCACCCTCCGTCTAACCGCAAGTGGGGAAGCTTGAGCGGGTGAGAGGGGTAGGGTGGGGGCGTCACCCTTGGGAAATCACCCTCCGTGTAAACCCAGCTTAACCGCCGGCACGCCTCTCAATGTGCCTCCCATCCCTGCACACCAGCCAGTTGGCAGAGTGGCCACCGAGCTTTCAGCGATCCGAGCATGTCTGGATTAGGACGGTCGTCAGTCTCGTCACTGCGACGAGCAGTACCGATTTGAACGTTGACGGGAGAGGTGTACAGCCATGTCTTGCTCCGCAACTGAGTAGACAATGCTCGAACGCTGAATTCTATAGACGCATTTAAAAAATTCGACTGCTCGCAGAATGTGATCAGCAGCGCTTACAGATGGCTAAAGCACAGCGCAACGTGCGCTTTGGTTCAATCCTGCGCTCCATACGGCTGGTCGCAATCGCGCACCTACCCGTACGACACGCTGAGGCAGACTGACGCCTTGCATTGCAGTCCGCGTTGCTTCATCTTGCGTGCTGAGTGTATCATGTCGCCAGTTCTCACTTCAACTGGCGGACGGATCCACTGCCGCAATTTCTCGAGTCATGAACGCCAGTGTATCGGGGCCTTAAGGGTGGTCGTCGTAGAGGATTGAGGGACTCTTCGATTGCCATGGAAGTTAACCATCAAGGTTTTAGTTCGCTGGGGCACGAGCTCTCGTAATTTACCACTATTAATGGATCCGTCAACCATTCCACCACACGGATTTCCGTGTTGGCGGTTCATCACTTCTCTTCCTTTTAGTGCTTTGAATTTTTTGCAAATGTTGCTCCTTGTGCACGAAAACTAGTTTCAAGTTTCTGAATTATCGCTGCTTTAGTATTGAAATTCAACTCGTTTACTTCCATCACTACCGGCAACAATATCAAAAACTAACGAAAGCCTGAGGTCATGTGTGAAAAATTGAATATTTATAAGCTTTCATTCATTGGGTCTGGTGTAAAATACTCAAGAACAGATTCAAATTAATTTGTCCCAATTATATAATGAACTCCAGCTATTGTTCATGCCTTATGGTTTGTCTATCAACGTGAGACCTTGTTGATTCATGTGAAACCCAAGTTAGTCAATTTGCATTTCATGTATCATTTTTCTAGAAATCATCATCCACCGTTACCAAACAGGTGGACGGCAAATACAACCAAACTGTCGCTTTCTATTGGAAAGTGAAAATGAAGGCACTGAATTTCGTGGAAGTAAGACAAAAATTGAACTTACTCAGAAAATAATTGAAACCAATTCCTTTAATTTATTTCCGTCTGGTCAGAGCTCATGTCGGGAATTAAAGCTCTTTCGCCTCGATTATTTTGACACCAGGGATGCGACATTAAGCAAGGCAAATGATTTTCGTGGGTATCATTCACTGCGTGTCCTTGTTTACCTTGTTAGATCGTTGATAACACATTGCTTGCTCTCCGTGGTACAGTGGTTAAGGGATCGGGCTCGTATGTTGGAGTCGCGGGTTCGTATCCCGGCGCTGGCGCGGAGATTTTCCCCGTTGGGTATAAGGGAAAGCTCAAGCACAATACCCCCACTCAACCCAGGTGTCGGAAATGGGTACCGGCTTTACGGGGGAACCGTCATGGTGTCCTATATATAGGGTTAGTTGTAAGACATTTGAAAAACCAATGCTTAGATCATATGTATCAGGCTTGATTGGAAATAAAGCATCCCAAAGATGCCGATGTTGACCTAACCTAACCTTTGACTACGTATTGTTGACTACGCATTGGCCCATGCGTGTTCCACTAGGAATTATTCTTAATTTCGTACCTTCTACAAATCATTGCATTATAAATTTATCACTACCATTATTCATTATCGACTAACGTTCAAGTTGAAACTTAATCGTGCAATTACATTTTTTTCGCACTGTTTAAAAAGGATAAGAATGCTTTCCACCAGTAAAGACAGTTTTTTTTAGTTTGCTATTTACAACTTTACCAAACCCACCGTGACATAGACGTTGTCAACGTGGTAAATTACTTAGACAACTAGCAACTAACACCTTGGAATAAAAAATGATTGAACGTCGACTGAGGAAAGGTGCTTCTAATTGGTGGTACTGAGACGCGAGCTTCATCACCATGCTTACAAATATGAATAACTTTATCAATTTCGAGATCGGAGGAAAACACCTTGGATTGGCGAATGGTTAATAATCTAGAATAACTTCAGCATTGATGCTTCTCAGCATGAGAACAAATAGCAAGGCGAAAATCGCTACATGTTAAGTCATTTTTATTAAACATGGTCGAATAAAACTGACCGTTTCTGACTAACCGTCCACCATCAGCAAAAATCTCTGTAAAACGAAACCAAACTCTAGGATCACTAGAACTTTGAGCTGCGGGACGAACTTGTTAATAAGGGATTTAACATCCCCGCCTAGTTTCAGTGATTGATCTCCAAAAACGGTAACTGCACAAAGAAAGCTCATTGTGCACAAGATTGAACAGATTGAGAGTTATCATTAATTTTGACAAAAATTTATTAATATGCCTGTCAAAAACAGAAGAAGGAAATCCGATTTCGCAGAAAAAATCGAACTGTGTGTGTAAGTATTGAGAGGAAGAACACATTAAACGTTCTATGGACGACAGTACGAATGCTGCAAACCTTGAAATTGTATGAACTGAAGCTGAAAATGCTAGTCCCGAACCCAGAAAAAGTTCTTTCGGAAAACAGAGCACTAAAAAGTACTGCTCTTTACAATAGCATCAAGGAACGGAAATCTACCATTGTCGTCGTCTTCCGTAGTAAATCTAATATTGCTATGACGAAAATGTAAATATTGGAGGAAGAGGTCAGCATGAGCCTTATCTCTGAACAAAAAAGCTGTCGGCAACATACCGCTTGCAAAATATAGCCCTAAAACAGGAGGAAATTCTTTCAACCAGTTTTGTTCATGGTGGCACAAAAATTTATTAGCGAATGTCGAGCCTAAAGGTTAATACATGCCCGACCCATAAACTTGCTTATGATATTTACCATTGAATATAAAAAAAGAACTACAGGCAGCCAATTTTAGCAACTTTTCAACAATACTGTTAAAGAGCCCCTTTAAAGTCAGACGATTTGCGAATAATTCAATTCAGCAAATTTCTTCAGTTTCCAGCAAAGGTACATTGGTACAAAAATTTTTCGCACAAATCTTTAAGCACTAGAAAGAAGAGAAGTGATGAACCGCCAACACGGATTCCGTGACGTAGAACTTGAAGACGGATACACCGCCCTCAAGGGTCTCCCTCCTGACTTGAGAAATAATACAACGTAGTTAAGAAGTCGTAAAGTAAGAGGACTCGGGCTTCAGTGAGCATACCTAGAATGGTTACACTACCCAGGTAATCGCCGAGTACAAGGACCTCTGCAACGACCACCCATACGGACAGGTACTGCCGTAGCTCTGCTCTTCCAAATAAAGGTCGGACTTCGCGGCAAGTAACGGCTGCGCACACTCAAGAAGAACCGGTATAATTAAAGGCAGATAACGTTGTGGAGAATGCTGGATTTGTTGAAACTAACAAGTTTTACGTAAGATCCTAAAATAAATATATTCCTATTGTGCGTCGAAAGATTTCCCGATGTGCGGAAAAATGCTACAAGGAAAACAGATTTTGCACATTGGCGGGGGCGGGAGAACATTTGGTACAAAATATTAAACTTCGTCACCTAAATTTTTACATAATTCTACTTTAAAATCAAACAAACAAGGTAACAAGACTACAAGGTAACAAAGTTCACAAACATACAATGTTATTTGCATCATTACAGAAGATATTCATCGGCTAAAAATTTTGTTTTAATTTTCGACCGAACAGCCGCTACTCTAGGCGTTCATTGTTCTGACGAACGTTCGTTAACAATCGGTGCACCCTGCGAGGGTATACGTACATGACGCTTCCGAGGGAGCATCAGAGCGATGCAAAAATATTAGACCTTCAACATGTCTACGAACAATCTCTCCTTTCGATTTACTAACACGCGGACACAACGTCTCCTATATCATTGCATTCCACTTCCTTTACAATCGCGAGAGGAAAAGTGAACGGTTTAGCCATATAGCGCACTTGAGGCTTACCTAGTCTACTGGCGCGAGATCAAAATGACTATCGCTTGAATATGTCCCTCCGGTCAATCAACTGTTGTAGCTAAGTCGAAAAAATGTCTATCCGCTATATATTCGCTAAGTTAAGGCGCATATGTCTTAATTTTTCGTGATTATCAAACTGAATATCTGACACCAGCTCAAAATTTGGACCTCGTAAATTGTCAATATCAGACTCCAATTGTGGCAGAATACTAAAACACGGAACTTCGTAACCTATCAGTACCAGTTCCGGAGTTAAAGGAACAGGGATGGCTTCAGTATAAGGTAACTTATGATAATCTAATTCATTTTTTATAAGCTATCTAAAGCAATCGGGCTTTTATTTATCATCATTTTCGCAGCACTGATAAAAGAGTAAATCATCAGGCGGGAGCTATCTATTGCCAACAGAAGCGGTTAAAAGTCTTTTCACCTGTTTGACCATAGTCTCGACCACACCTCCGAGCTTTGAAGCGCCGGCCAGGTATGAATGAAATGCGAGCGGTTATACCGTGCTGCTTCATGAAGTTAACAGACATGTTATCCTTCAAATACTCTACCGTCTGTTCCATTCCAGACACTATGGGGGTGCCATTATCACTCAATAAAAGGGACGGTAGTCCGTATTTAAAGATGTGAAGCTGCATAGCTCGCACTAAAAAAAACATTTAATCTATCTGCTCGCAGACAAACAGGTTTACGGCTCATGACCAGAGGCAAGATAAGACCAATGCAAGAATTCACTCTATTACCGTGTTTCGTTGTGAAAAAAAGGTCTACAATTGTGGCAGGTCTGTCAGTCAGGGTCGCGGAATTCTTATGTCCTAGGCTGCGCGACTCCCACTTCTCACCAACCTAGCCAACGTAAAAGCACGGGTGAAGGGCCGTTTCCCTACTTTCACTTCACTCAAGGTTCCGCCTCGCTATTCCAACCTATCTCTGGAGCATCCAGGACTCCACTCAGCCAACAGATTCCAGCAAGGTCCCAGGCTTCGGTACAGTCACAGTCCAACAGGTTTTCAGGCTTCCCAAATCACCTCTTAGCACCAGCTACGACCGAACTGTCCACCCGCAGCCCGAACAGTTTCTGTATTTTCCCGACCCATTAGGACTACTAGCATCCGTGGCGCTATTCAAAGGTAGGCTTTCTTGGAAAATAACCCACATGTAAAACTTACGTTTTATTGACGTCCAACAAACGGAATATTGCACCCTCAAAAAGTACTACTTGCAATAAAACAGGTTGGTATTGCAATGCTACGCGGAACTATCCGATCCTACTCTGTGTATCGGCAAACTGTCTTACGGCGGGTCATCTAGAACAGGACGTTAGCCTTTATTAATTACCCTGTCCACGCTCAGACCCACCATATCACGCACGAAGTAGTCACAGATAGAAAGTTCACACAGATCACTACTGAGACAGTTACCCCGACTTCTATTGGCTCCAATCCTAAACTCCTAGCCAATCTCCTGAAGCCTTCCACGTGATCTCGCTATTGCGCGTAACAGGTCGATCGTGGATGTTCCTCTCCAGGATACACAGAAATCTCTACTTAAGCAACTTATAGCACAGCACAACTAACAATAATAAAAGAGCTTCAAGATAGTAGCGCACTACTATACAATGGTCAATCGCAACATTCAATTTAATGATTTAATATTTAAATTAACATTAACCGCGATTCAACATTTAAATCGCGGTGAGCATTATGCCCCGCCAAATTGACCGCTGATTATGTATACGACACCTCCACATTCAACAAATTTCTTAATAATCACGAAGGCATTGAGTATCCAAAATTCTCGGCGCACGAATGGACAGGGTGTTGGTGGAACACTTGGTACAACCTTCGGCTACTAGTAGAAATTACAAATGGGAAACACTTTTTCATCAGTGAAAAATATCGAAAAACGCTTTGTTTTTCAATTATTGGGCTTAGCCGTTTTTAATGCTGCGCTTCAAGAACTCACGGTTAACCACATGCACTAATGTACAGTAATAACACACGAGGATAATGAAAAACGTTAAATAACATGAGGTACTTTAATAAATAACAGAAAGTAACGCATCAAAGTAGGTGTTCAAAATTTCGACCATTATCGATATACGCACGACACCTTCGTCGAAGCGAGTTACGTACATTGCCAAGCATTCCTGGATTGTCAGCGCCATCTCCAGCGGCGACTGCAATTCGAGCGACAAAGTCTTCTTCCGACTCGACAGGTGTCTCATAAATTAGAGATTTAAAGTGCCCAATCAGAAAAAATCTAATGGAGTCAAATCAGGTGATCTCGGCGGCCAGGACACAGCACCACCACGACCAATCCATCGATTTGGAAATTGTTTGTCAAGAAGCCGTCGCACATTTAGAGCATAATGTGCCGGAGCTCCATCGTGTCGAAACCAAAGTCGTCTACGAATACCTAACGGCACATTTTCCAATAAACCAGGAAGGACTTCTTCAAGAAAGGTTTTGTACACGTCTCCAGTAAGACGCTCTGGCAGAATGTATGGACCAATGAGTTGATTGTGCACGATACCTGCCCAAACATCGACAGTGTAGCGATGTTGATGATGACGTTCATGGATGACATGTGGGTTGTTCTGCTGCCATGAGTGAAAGTTATGATAATCAAAAATTCCATCTCGGCAGAA
Source organism: Morinoia aosen (assembly GCA_030386875.1). NCBI lineage: Eukaryota > Metazoa > Arthropoda > Malacostraca > Amphipoda > Talitridae > Morinoia > Morinoia aosen. The sequence continues at coordinate 72,019,775 of CM059559.1, forward strand.
GGTTGCGTCATCCGTAAACAAAACACACTCTGCAAAATTGGCATCTTCTACCTCCCGATCTAAAAACCACTGTGCGAATCGCTCACGAGGACCATAATCAATGGGAAGGAGACCCTGGACTCTCTGGAAGTGATACGGTTGATAATTATTCCGGTTCAATACATGCCACACTGTACTATGGTCACGAATACCCAAAGATGCTGCTACGGCACGGGTGCTCGTAAGCGGGTTTCTACGGAAATGTTCGAATACATCTTGCTCTCGATGATAATTTACTGGGCGACCAACGTCTACTCTGATTACACTAAAACTGCCGGTTTCCGTCAATCTTTTGTGCAATGCAGTGGATAATCGATGGTCAGGGACTTCTCGATTCGGGTAACGTTCGTGATATATTCTCGCGGCACGTCTAGCATTACCAATAGCAGCATTACAAGTGAAATACATGTCAGCCATTTGCAAGGCGATACATCTTACCACTTCAGTGCGACGGTGCTAACTGACAAAAGATACAAATACACTTCTCACTCACCAGGGGTCGCTAACGTTGACTAGGAATTTCTAGAAATTTCCTGAATCTGTGAATTGATGTTTCAAACTGAATAAAACATGTTTGTTTCCGCCAACACTCGTACATTCTAATTCCCCATATTGCCCTTATTCCTGTCTGTTACGAAATCGCTGTTGTGTTTTTGTAGCGTAGCATTAAAATTTCTAAGCCCATTAATTAAAAAACTAAGCGTTTTTCGATATTTTTTCACCGATGATAAAGTGTTTAAATTTGTATTTACTACTAGTAGCCAAAGTTTGTACAAAAAGATTCACCAACACCCTGTATAGTAGGATTGACATGGACATGCGCATCACGAAATATGCTTTTCGCAACAGGACAGTCCTTGGACAGCAATATAGGGCACCTTTCGGCGTAGTCAGCCTTTAACCATCTAAGGCAGCCCTCCGAGGCCCCTTTTCTCACCGATGGTCATTTTTCATGTTTTTGTTAGAAAAGGACCCTTAGGTGGTGGACTATTCGGTCCTAAAGTTTTATGCCGCTACGGACAATAGATCCCCACCCATGGGGGGGTAAGTGGACCATTATCTTAGATTTTCACCCCATTTCGACCCCATAAAAAGAAAACAAAAGAATAAATGGACAATTTGTGAATGTTTTTTGTTAGATATGTCCCAAGGATTCTTAAACTGTCTTTGTTTTTGTTCTAGCATAAAAAACTCAATTGGTTGTATTCTTTTGAAATACCAAAACGAGTGGACTAAAACCCAATATGACGATTTTCTTTCAAAAACTAAGGGCTGAATCGAAAAAAATGTATAGAAGAAATTATGTGTCCTTTCAAAGGTTGCATATAATAGTCATATTTCATAAAAATCAAACTGAAAACAAAATATTTCATATGATATATGTAAAAAAAATTTTAATAAATCTTCATTTTTTGTAAATTACAATTCACAGTGTGAATTATGTTATGCATGGAGGTTATCGAAATAAAAATGTAAACAGCATTCAAATAAATAAATTCTCCATTATATTACACTTCAACAAAAAATTTTGTTTTTTGCCTATACTGTAAAGTGTTTTTTTTCAAAATTTAAAATAATAGTAGTCATTGAGTTTTTATGCTAGGAAGAAAACAAAGACAGTTTTAGAATCCTTGGAACATGCCTAACAAACTGGCATTCCTCGATTTCCCGATTTGTACGTTGTCTTTTTTTCTGCTAGTTCAAAACCTAAAAATTTGGTATATTTTAGGTATTGCTCAAATATCGCATATATATAAAAAAAATTTATAGAGAAAATTCAAGAACGTCAGTTTGTTTGCAATGTTACGAGGATTTCAAAACTGTCTTTGTATTTGTTCTAACATAAAAATTCATTCACTTCTTTTCTTTTGAAAACATCCCAAAAATGAACCAAAAATGAACCAAAAAGAGTTTTTTAAGAATGAAATAAAACCTAAGGCCTAAATCAAAAAACTACTCGAATAAAATATGTATTTTTGCAAGAAAAACATATAGTGGCCAAATTTCAGACCAATCGGATCAAAATTCAATTTTGACGGGAGGGCCCCCTTAACTTACTCTGCACTCTAGCTAAAGGCCCCGATACACTGGCGTTCATGACTCGAGAAATTGCGGCAGTGGATCCGTCCGCCAGTTGAAGTGAGAACTGGCGACATGATACACTCAGCACGCAAGATGAAGCACCGCGGACTGCAATGCAAGGCGTCAGTCTGCCTCAGCGTGTCGTACGGGTAGGTGTGCGATTGCGACCAGCCGTATGGAGCGCAGGATTGAGCCAAAGCGCACGTTGCGCTGTGCTCTAGCCTTCTGTAAGCGCTGCTGATCACATTTTGCAAGCAGTCGAATTTTTAAAATGCGTCTATAGAATTCAGCGTTCGAGTTTTGTCTACTCAGTTGCGGAGCAAGACATGGCTGTACACCTCTCCCGTCGACGTTCAAATCGGTACTGCTCGTCGCAGTGACGACCGTCCTAATCCAGACATGCTCGGATCGCTGAAAGCTCGGTGGCCACTCTGCCAACTGGCTGGTGTGCAGGGATGGGAGGCACATTGAGAGGCGTGCCGGCGGTTATCACCGCGATTTTAGCCCAGTGTATCGGGGCCTTTAGCCGGCCTCGTGCATGCACAAGTTCGACTGCAGGACTAATGGGTCGGTAAAGAGACGGGCAGAAAGAGACTTCACTGCGCCGGGAAGCACCCACGTCAAAGTTGCTCCACTCTGTGTGCGTGTGTTGCAGCGGCCGTGTGCGTGCAGGGTTAGTCATGTGCACTGGTCCAGAGTTGAACTCATTGCCAGAAGTCGCTGTATCGTCCTACTATGAGTGACCAGATACCGCAATGCAGTTCGTTATGCACTTGCATAATATATAAAAAGAAATAAATTTATCACTTAATATATATATTTAGAAATGTGTAAAATGCAAAAATTCAGTAGTGTTTCATAGCAAGCAATAATGCTTTCAAAAAAGCCGTCTTTCATATGTTTTTAGATGTATTTGTATAGCAATAGTAATATTTTTAAATAAAGCAATCGTAATATTTTTAAATAAAGCAATCGTAATATTTTTTACTGCAAAATGTCAATCGTTAAAATTTTATGCCTCTATCAATCTGAAAAATACAACGTTTCGATGAAACTATAACTACCTTCGGGCTGAAAAATGAAGTAAATCATATTTTTATACGGTCACATTGATAGAAAATGACAATCAATTGTGCAAGTAGAAGCAGACATAGTAAAACACAAAATTCTCATTGTAAGACGACTATATAGGAGCGATATTATGTACTGTAGAAATAACGATCTCCAGCAGGCTAGCTTTTTCAGCCCAAAGATGATAGTTGCATCGAAAAGTTGAATTTTATAGGTTGGCAGAGGCATAGAATTTTAACGATTGTCCTTTTGCAGTAAAAATGTTGAGCGAATTCTATTTTATTTAAACACGTGAAGAACTGAAAATATTTCGTAGAGTTGAGAAGTTGAAAAGCGATCGTAACTAAATTCATTATAAATAATGAAAGCATGTATCACATATACAAATAAATATTACTGCATGCAAATGTCTTTCATTTAGAATGTTTTTTTCATTACGTATGTAAAAAGTTTTAATATGACATTAAGTATCGTCCAATCTATCATAGTTGTCACGTAAAGACACAAAAAATAACTAACTTGGTGGCATTAAATAGTGTGGCCACGAGCTTTGATTTTCATTTAAAAACTATCTCATCACCGAAGCAACTAAAAAAAATCGTTATTGATGAAACATCATATTTGTATGTCATATATGACAGGGGAAGGGGGACTATTTCCCTAGGGAAATTGAAAAAGTGAAACATTTGTGATGAAATTTATAACATTCATTACTTCTTGTGTTAGCGTCCAGTTTTCTTTATCGCCAATGAAAGTATCCAGGTTCCTTTACTTTGCACTTTACGACCAAAATAGTATGGTATTAAACGAGAAGGAAGTGGCTAGTAAATATACTGATATGAGCACATCAAGTTTTCCACTGAATTTGTCAAATTAAATTAATCGAATTCATTTCGCGTTAATATGCATAAAAGGCATCTTACAGAACGCTTCAACACCTGAATATTTTAACTTAATTCATACTATCATGAACCAGTTCAAATACTTCTATTCACTTTTTGAGTGAATAAAATACTTTTATTCACATTAAAAATAAAATACTTTTATTCACATTAAAAAGAATGGGTTTGTTGTACGAATGAACTACATATTTATAATATAAACTAAAGAGATTTTCAATGTAAACAATACATCGTGACATACGAACGATACATTATGACACGGTAGAATCGCAGTAACTGTACTCTTATTTGATCGAACTCATATAATATGGGTCGTTTAAGACGGCTGAGACGTTAAAGTGTGCAATGAAACATTAAGTATTTTAATCCACTATTAAATGATACTTCAATGGCAAAGTGCACACCATAATAGATGTTTGTACTACATTTATGTCACGCAGCGACGCGTGGCAGCTGTTGAAGTGGGCGTGGTTTTCGGTGACGTGGACTAGCCATGAACGTACACAGACTCGCTCACGCACACAGAGTGGAGCAACTTTGACGTAGGTGCAGCCGGGAAAGAGTGTCCAAAGGACAGGCTAAACTTCTTTTCAACCGACGTCTTTCGAACGACAGTATGAACTATTCCAAAGCTGTCACAAAAGGAATCACCACAAACGAAACGGAAAAATTGAATACGAAAAAACGCAAGCGTTCAGGAGATGATAGTGCAGAAAACCAACAAGATCTTAAACGGAGAGCTGAAACCCCAACTGGTAACATGACGGTGAAGAGCAGTGGGTGGCGGAGAGCTGATGAAGAAGGTGGCGGTGGGACTGAAGTGGTTTGTGAGAGCCCAAACACGGGAAGAATCTACTCTACAACAGTTGACCGGCATCTAGATACAACGGCCTCCAAAAGAGAAAAGAAAGGCAGAGAGAAGGAAAACAACGAGTACTACGGAGCAAAGCCAAGAACAGATAGAAGCAGTGAAGTGGACAGAGACATGTATGAGGAAGAGCTCTGAAACTCGAATCTTTCGTCTAAAAATAGAACCAAAAAATCGCGCGGAACTTCTCGAGAAGACCGGAGACGAGTGTCCCCGAAAAGAGGGCAAGCCAGAGATAGCGGGGGGCGGAGTCCAGGAGTGAGTTGAGGGAAATGGCGGCGAGTAGGCAGAGTGGTGGTGAAGTTTTCCTGCAGTGGAATCTGCAAGGTATGGCCTCATCGAAGGAAGATCTGATAAACCTTATTGACGCATACAAACCAGCTGTTTTAGTAGTCCAAGAGACATTCTACGGTAATGACTACATATCACCAATAGCCGGCTACAACGGATACAGTAAACAAGGCCATTACAACCATAGATATCCCGGAGGAGTTGCATTATATATTCATTCTTCAGTACCGACCCATGAGATTGAGATTCAATCATCGCTACAAATATCATAGGAGCAAGAATTCATCTGACGCACTATAAAATTATAACAATAGCCTCTATATACTTACCACCATGAGCAAATGTTGACCTCCAAGAACTCTCAGACACCCTGAACGCATTACCCAAGCCAGTTGTGGTGATGGGGGACTTCAACGCCCACCACATCGATTGGGGAAACAAGACAACAGACCGCCGAGGCCGTTTAGTGCAGAATGCCCTCTCCAAGACTAATCTCAACATCATAAATGACAACTCAGCTACTTACATATCTGGATCAGTGAACGATCTTGCGCTAACCTCCTCAGACATAATACCCGACGTAAATTTTGCAGCACAGTCTTCGGTATTCAGTAGTGACCACTTCCCGATTATTTTGTCAATCACTGTACAGCAGTGTGACGGGAGAAATGAAACGGTACGGTGGAATTTTAAAAAGGGAAATAGGAAGGGATACCGGACTGACTCGATATGGAGAGATGTACATCGGCAGGAATTACCAGAAGACCCGGAAGCAGCTGTCAAGGAACTTCACGTGAGATTCAGGTCTATGGCAGACAAATGGATTCCGAAGTACAAGACACGACGACACTACGCAAAGCCTTGGTGGACCACTGAGTGCAGGAGAGTGTGGCGAGAGCGCGAGAAGTGTTACAGGGACTACAAGCGGACGAATGCGCTGGAAGACAAGCTGAAATGGAAAAGGGCGAGAGCGGTGGCGACACGTAGCTTCAGAGAAGCGAAGCAAATAGCTGGCGCGAGTATGAGTCATCGCTCAACGCAACCACACCGATCAGCCATATATGGGAGAAGGTGAACCGAATCCGGGGCAGAGCCAAGAAACAAATTAAAATATTGAAAGATGGAAACGAACTTTTTTCAACAGTACCAACCATCGCCGAAATATTAGCACAAACCTTCGCCCACACGTCCAGCAATGAGAACTATTCTAACGAGTTCCGTCAGTATAAGCAACAAATTGAGCAGATACCAGTGGACCTAACAAGCAGGAACGACGAACCTTACAACAGCCCTTTCACCTTCGAAGAACTTTTGTCAGCAATTAAGAGCAACAGAAATACAGCCCCAAGACCTGATGCTATTAGTAACCTCATGATTAAAAATCTACCAGACAACGCACATCAATACTTGCTGAATATCTACAACAAAATATGGATAGAAGAGTCCATTTATCGGCCATGGAAGCAAGCTATCATAGTGCCCATTCCTAAACCTGGCAAAGACCACACAGACCCCAAAAATTACAGGCCCATCTCGCTGACAAGCTGCATATGCAAGACATTTGAGAAAATGATAAACCGAAGACTAATAGAATATCTGGAAAACAACAAAATATTTGCAGACATACAGTATGGCTTCAGAAATCACAGTGCCACAATCGACCACCTCATCAGATTCGACACCTACATTCGACAATCGCTCGCCGCAGGGAAATATGTAATGGCAATCTTCTTTGACATGGAAAAAGCCTACGACATGATGTGGTGCCATGGTATAATGATGGATCTGGCGACTGCAGGCTTGAAAGGAAGGTTGCCGAACTTCATAGGGGAATTTCTAAGAAATCGCACATTCCAGGTGAGAGTGGAACATCAACTGTCATCTCCTAAAGAACTGGCGAATGGGACACCACAGGGCAGTACGTTAAGTGTCACCCTCTTTGCCCTGAAAATCAATTCACTGGCAAAAGAAATTCCTGAGGAAGTGTTTGCTTCATTATTTGTGGATGACCTATTCATCGCCTTTGCTGATCATAGTGCATTTAGAGCTCAAGAAACACTGCAAGCAACAATCAACAGAGTTAACCGATGGGCCAAACATAACGGCTTCAAATTTTCAACCTCCAAAACCACAGCTATGCAATTTTATAAAGGAAACACACCAATCCCAACACTGAAACTGGAAGACCACATTATACCAAACGTTGAAAACTCAAAATTCTTAGGACTGGAATGGGACAGTAAACTAAACTGGACCGCACATATCCAAAAAACAAAAGCTAAATGTAAAAATGATCTGAACCTAATGAAATCTGTCTCCTCCTACACAGGGGGAGCAGATCAAGAAATTCTCATGAAACTATACAGATCTTTAATCCGCCCAAAGATTGATTATGGTTGCTTAGTTTACGGATCAGCCAACGCAAAAGCATTGAAGGAGCTAGATGTCAAAGCGAATGAGGCCATGCGCATCAGCACTGGAGCCTTCATGACTACGCCTGTACAAAATTTGAACATCCTCACCAATGAACCTAAGCTAGAATTCAGAAGAAAAGAACAACTTCTTCGGTACTACTCCAAACTCAAATGCCACTTCCTCAACCCTGCCTACCGGTGTGTTCACAACTCAAACTTGAAATTGTTCTTTAGCAGCCGTGAGCGCTCATCAAAATCTGTCATCATGAAACTCCGTGAAGTCCTAAGCCAGTACAATATTCCTACCCAACCAGTACAGCCATACTTCACTCCAGGAACGTATTCATGGGTTTAGAAGCGGCCTACCATCGTGGAAAATATGGTGAAGTTGCGAAAGGAAGATATAACTCTGGAACTCATGAGACACGTGCATGAGGATACAGCGAGCAGATACAGCAACTGCAAGTTCATCGTCACGGATGGCTCGAAGTCTCAGACGGGGGTTGGTGCATCGGCAGTGATGGGCAACATCATAAAAAAGATATCGCTACCGATGGTTGCAAGTGTCATGACAGCAGAACTTCATGCAATAAAACTGGCAGTCAGTATAATAAACGAAACGCAATTTGATAACTTTGTAGTCTTTAGCGATTCTTTGAGCTGTATACAGGCTATCGACAATAATACGGATGACAACCAACTTCTCGATAGAATTTTATTGGATATGCATCAGATCATCTTGAAAGGGAAGCACATCACTGTGCGCCCGTCGAGTACATAAATAGGATCGTCAAGCGACATCGACGTTCATTAGCGGCGGTCTGCCGTAGAGGTCGCATTTCAGTAGAGTCATCACTGTTCAGTAGCAGACGCGTTACCGTAGAGGAAGCACCTGTATAGATCACAGATGCATTGTAGAAGACTTGTACTAGCACATATCGTCTGATCTCGCTGATCTTTGCCAACTACCAAGCCTGTATCAACTCTGACGTACCAATAAACTATCACCGCGTTGCTGTTTCGTCACTCCCGAATCTCATTCGCGTAGTTTTCGGCCTGAACACGGAAAAGGTCGGAACATTTTTGGTGGCCATTACGGGGAAGCCACATTAAAGATATCCACATTGCCACATTGCCCATTGAAGAAGGAAGATATCAAGAATTGATCTTCGGTTCTGCTGATCCGTGATTTTTAATGTGAGGAGTGTCACCCTGTTTGGAGTAACGTCGCATAGTTATCACATTACTTCAGAACATCGAGAAAAGGAAGAAAGACGTCAGCGCAGAAAATCGAAGTTCTTTCCAAGAAACTCTTCGGGAAAGAAACACTTCGAGGGAGAAAAATCGAAAATCTACACGCTAGATCGCCGCTACTCAAAGGAGAAGATGATGTGAAGGGTCCAGATCAACAACCTGATCTGTCGACGAGATCTACGCAGCATCTACGCACCGTCATCTACAACGAGAAGATCGACGGGGGCTAGCATCGCCAAAAAGCAAGCTGAGTATACGCCGATAATGTTTGCTTGCGAATTAAATAAGCATGAGCTCAAATTAATGATTATACATCATCATTATAAAATTGATGAGTAGGAGTTAAGCAGTAATCACTAAGCATTGCAAGTGCAGCGAGCAGCATAGGCATTGAAGCAAGCGCTGATTCTTGGTAAGCGGGAGAGCGAGCCTGTTCGCGGAAGTATTGTGTAGGTAAACAGTTAAAGGAAGTTGTAGCCATTGAGCTCTAGCCCATTGTCTCTAGCGTATAAGAGGGAGCTGGAGCAGCCTGCCGCTGAGAGTAACAGTCACGTAACAGTCAGTAACGGTAGCAGAGTAACAGTAACAGTCAAGCCGCTTGACTAGATCTTTTGTGGTGCTGTAATAGCCTGTTTTAAGTCCACTGAAATTGTGAGTATCATTTTATTGTGTGTATAATATTTTCTTTAAATGTGTGTAGGACATTTTGCTTTAAAAAAAAAAAAAAAAAAAAAAAGGGTAATTGCAGGTCTAAGAATATAGGTGTGTTTATTTATGTCGGATACTGACTCTGACGAATACGAGTACATAAGAACTATTCCTTTTGTGACTAGCTTTGGTAGAATATCTATTCCTGTTTGTAAGTCGATTTCAATAGCTGTCACGATGACGACAACCACCCCAGTCACCCCTGTTACCAGTACAGTTACTACCACGGTTGTCCCAGTAACTAGCTCAGTTACCGCTGTGACGAGTTCTGTTGTCGGTCCGATACCTAGTGTTGTGATTGCTGGACAGGATCTTCCCCAATACCGAGGTAGGAAACGGAGATTTGACCCTGACTTCATAGAAAATAAATCACTAGAGACGCACATAAAGAATGTGCGAGCTTATTTTAATATGCTATCTGATAATTCTGAAGAAGCCAAACTAAATTTATTGTTGCGAACTGCAGACAAGCGGGTCGGTGATTTCAATACGGTAGTAGCTTCCATAATTAGTGAAGGTTATGAATTAAGTTTCGAAGAAGTCGTGCACCTGTTAGAAAATATCTACGTATCAAAAGGTGAAAGATCTTTGCACGCGGTCGCCTGTGATCTAAATAACGTACGCCTGAAAAGAAACGATGCATTAGCTAGCCAGTTCGTGGCTATCCTGTCCAAAATCCGTAAATTTACCCACAGAATAATGACCAGCCCGGAGTGTTCGAACAGAGCCCACCCCTATGTAGTAAATTGTCCAGATCCTGTTGCTCTCGATAAGTATGTCGAGAATACTTTAATTGTTGCATTAGCTATGGCCATCATCAACCCCTTAGTAACAGAAGATTTTTCCAAAAAACTATTTCATAAACCATTTAATTCGTCGGAAGAGCTCCTTCAGAGAATCGTCACTGTAATTCGCAATTTTCCCGAGGATAAGCAAATCTTAGCGACTCGATCTGAGAGATCTATGGAAACCTATTGTGCAGAGGATGATGACCATTCATCCGAATCAAACTTTGATGCAGCCTATGATGAGGCCGAAGTGCATACAATGACAAGAGGCGGAATTCAAGGTAGAGGTAGGACGCGTAGACCCTACTGGAGACCCAATTTCCCAAGACCAACTTACCGTGCTAGACCTCATGTAAAATCTTTTGTTGATCGTGAATTAGGAACTCTAGAAGTTCAAGCATTGGAGACATCTAAAACAAAGAGTTGCTCGAATTGCTACAATCCTGTGTGCATCTGCCAAAACCAAGGTGTGTCGGTAACCACTGTGGCTAGGAAACCGACTGATTGGTACAAACCAGGTTCAAGTCAGACAGCCACCGAGCATTCACGGCGTGATGTAGTTTGTTTTCGCTGTAATAAGTTAGGACACTACGCAAGAGACTGTAGGTCCGGACGAGAGTATTTCAACAGACCAGGTAGGCCTGATCGTGTCCGTGCGCGAGGACAGTATAAAACTCGTGTACCAGAAAAAAGCCAGGTGGAAACTTACCAAACTAACAGTAGCGATAATTTTTTAGCGTAAACTGCAGAGACGATTTCATTGCCGATAGAAATAACGTCGAGGATAAAAATAAAAATAAATTAACTAAGTGCGACTCTACGTCAGTAACCCCCTGTGAACCCGAGGAGAATTCTGGTGCTGAAGATTCCCTCGTTAAAAATGTTGAGATGGTAGATCCACTCATCAAGTGTCAAAATAGATATGAATCGCTGGGAGAGGCGGAATTAAGTGATGATCTGAACGCTCATGGCACTGATAATTATGAAAGCCATGTTACGGCGAACGTTTGTAAATACGAAGAAGATGAAGAGGTTGAAATTATAGGACAAAATGAATTATTTGTAATACGAAAAAGTCATAAGCCCATGATTGTGCTTAGAAAAGATGCAGACCTGTGGAATGCATTGATTGATTCAGGATCAGAGAAGTGCCTAATCAGCTACCACAGAATTAATGAGATAAGTAATGACGTGAAGCCAAGTTCTCTGACTATAAAAGGCGTTAACGCTAAGAGTAATGTTGAAGGCGAGGTAGAGCTTGTCTTAAAGTTAAAAAACGGTGTAAGTTTAAAGACAAATGCTCTAATAATTAAAGATGGTATTTACAATTATGACGTCATTATTGGACGTGATTTATTAGACAAGAACGCCGTTGTAGACTTAAAACAAAGATGTTTAATTATCAAAGACGAGAGAATTCCCTTTGCAGAGGTAAAACGACGAAAAAAGAGAAAGACAGAGTGTCTCGAGTATTTAATAGAGAATACTGAGTGTCTCATGGCGGACACGATTACTTCCAGAGCTAAGAAAAAAGTCCTAAATAAGCTAAGAGAGAAGAAAGAAGTTATGAGGACGTGTAATGCTGCGAGAGTAGGCGAGAAAGTAAAAGGGAATGGTAAGAAAGAAAATCAGCCCGTTCGAGGCGTAGTTGCAATTACCAGTTCCCTCAAAAGGCCAAGGCCGTTAAGAGTGCATACTCGACGAGTAGAAATTGCTCCCAATGTAATTTTGAAACATGTTGGACATGTTGGAAGGTGTAAAAATGGAGAATATATAATAAAGAAAGCAACTTTAAAAGAAGGCGTGTGTGTCGCCGAAGCAATTGTGAGAGTTAACAATAGGAGAAAGATTCCGTTATTGTTAATAAATAGCTCCGACAGAGCGATTGTTTTACCAGAAAATGCAATTATAAGTACTTTAGAAAAAGTGGAGAAGGATCATGTTGAATCCGAAGTTTACTTGTCAGATGTACAAGAAGAATTAAAGGAAGGATTGAGTACCTTTGTGCAGGCAGCAAGTGTTGTCCAGGACAGTCATTTAGATGTCGAGAAGAAAGACACTAATAGTAAATCTGTCGGGATCACAGGAGTTGTCGACAAAGGGTACGTTTCTGATTCCAAAGAAATAGCCCGTGGTCGGCGGAAATTAAATAATGATGATATCAAGTGTAACGATGACGAAATGAAGCCTGAATTGCTGAGTTTGTTGAATGAATTCAGAGACGTTATTACTATAGAAAATGAATCGATCACCGCTGCTGCGATTAAACCATACAAAATACGTTTGAAACCTAACGTGGATGTTGTAAATGTCCCTCCCTATCGTATTGCCCACCGTTACATGGAAGACTTGAAAGTCGTGAACGAAAAAATGTTAGACGACGGAATTATTAGACCATCGATTTCAGCTTATAATTCACCGATAATTGTAGTTCATAAGAAAGATGGAACTATACGTCCGGTAGTTGACTTTCGCAAAGTAAATGAGGTAATTCATGAAGAATCATTCCCGCTGCCGCGCGTGGACGAGCTTCTTTATAGTTTAAATGGTCAAAAATACTTCTCGAAATTAGATCTTAGGTCAGGATATCATAATATTACACTGACCGATGAGAGTAAGGAAATAACAGCATTTACAGTTGGTAGTCGGAAGTTCGAGTTCAATCGTTTACCTTTTGGTTTAAAAACTTCACCTGCATATTTCCAGTCAGTAATGACGCAAACGCTATCTCCTGTTCTAGGAAAACTATCTTTCGTCTTTATGGACGACGTGCTAATATTCTCGAAAGAAAAGGCACAGCATCTTGCCGATATAAAAGTTGTACTTGAACTATTAAGAAAAGCTAGATTGTCAATCAAAACTGAAAAATGTGAATTTTTCAAGGACGAGATTGAATATCTCGGACATTCCATTAGCGGAATAGGAACCAGAAGCACCGGTGCTGACAAAGTAAAGAATTTAGAAATTCCGAAGAATGTTAAACAACTACAATCATTCCTAGGACTAGTAAATTTCTTTCGTAGGTACATAAAAAATTTTGCGAGTATCGCAAGCCCGCTCTATAATCTCCTAAGGAAAGATGTTGAATTCAATTGGGAAAAGGATTGTCAAAACGCTTTTGACAAACTAAAGGATGAGCTGTGTGAAAATACAATCTTAAGTCATCCAAATTTCGATCAAAATTTTCATCTATTTTGTGATGCATCGAACGTCGGCATAGGAGCTGTTTTACTCCAGTCATCTACTGATAAAGTTCGAAACATGAGACCTGTCGCATTTTTTTCTAAAACATTGAATTCCACCCAACGACGATACTCAACAACGTAAAAAGAGATGTTTGCTATAGTCGAGGCATTAAAGTACTTTAAATATCTTGTTTTAGGATATGATCTGGTCATATATACCGATCACAAGCCGTTAGTTCCTTTATTTTCAAAGAAATTGCCTGAAGATAACACGCTCGCTAGGTGGAGTATTTATGTTCAAGCTTTTGATGCCAAATTAAAATATTTTCTGGGAAAGCGAATAGTGCCGCTGATGCATTAAGTAGATTAAATCATGAGAAAAATCCTCTAACAGAAAGAGAACTAGTTGAGTGTTCTGAATTAACCCCGGATGGAGAGACTTTTCCCGTTGTAACCAGGCTGCAAGCCGCTGCTGCGAGTAGCAGGTGTAACAAGCCGGTAACTGAGGGAGAGTTCGAGGAAGCAATGCCAGGAAGCGAGGATGGCAGAAACAACAACAGTACTGCTGAACAGCAGACAGAACCCAGACGCTTATGCAGACTAGATAAAGTTATCAAGACTACAGACCATTCAAGTATTAACGACGACTGGTCGCTGGACGAATTTAAACGTGAACAAGATCAAGATCCCTTTTGTTCTGAAATAAAGAATGCCCTAGAGAATGCAACTAAAGTTATTAATATTGACATGAACGAATTTCTGATTATGAATGACCTTTTGTATAAAAGACGAAGAATTGACAACAGACCCAGTACCATTCTGACTATTGTGGTGCCATATACTTTGCTACACCAGACAATTCTTTTCATCCATAATTTATCCCACACAGATCTAAATCATACCTTGTTTAAGTTTAAATTAAAATATTTTCATCCGTACGAGCGGACAATTACACGCAAAATTGTTGAATCGTGTGACATCTGTAAGATTCTAAAGTCACGAATATCGACGCCGATTAAAATTCTAAATGCTCCAATTGGAACGCGATGCTTTCAAACTGTCAGCATGGACTTCTACGGTCCATTAACAATGACAGATAATAGTAACAAATATATTCTTGTAGTAATCGACCTATTTTCGCGTTTTGTTAAATTATATCCGACTAGTGACCGATGTACAGAGACTGTTACAGATTGTCTATGGAATTTTTGCTGTTTGTTCGGTACCCCGGACGTATTGTTGTCCGACAACGGCCTAGAATTTAAATCATCTAACGTGAGAAATTTCGCAAAAGGACTTTCTATCTTAAAAAGGGAAGTTCTGGCGTATTCCCCTTTCTCTAATGGTATTGTCGAGCGATGTAATGGAAAAATTCGACACCTGCTCAAGTTGTATCTAAATTTTCTTACTCATAATGAGTGGGATAGATTACTGGATATTGTGGAGAATTCGATTAACAATAGTTTTAATGAAACATTAGGCGATACCCCTGCATACACAGTTTTCGGTAGAGATACTTGTGTATACATCAGTTCTACTAAGTTAGAAGATTTACATGTTGCGACTTCATATGAAGATGTTCAGAAACAAAAACTTAAAGAGTCATCTATTGTAGTGAACAATATTAGAAATGCAATCATTAACGCTACAATCGAAAGAACCAACTATAGAAACGTGAAACGTCGCGATAAAAATTTAAAAGTGACGGACCGTGTACTAGTGAAGAACCATGCAAAAAAACACAAATTACAGCTGAATTTTTTGGGCCCTGGTATCATTGAACGGCTAGGTAAAAATTATGCAGATATTAGGATTGGTAACAAAACTATCCGATCAAATTTGAACCATGTACTGCCTTTGGATAAGTTGAAAAGGTAAAAGTGTCAACCTAGTTTGTAACTGTTCATTTTCATATATTCCGAGATTGCCATTCAATATATGTACTCAAATGGTATTTAGCTTGTAAGTTCGTTCTATGAGTTCTTAGCTTGTAAGTGTGTTCTATGAGTTTCTTAAGACTTTATGTATGTCTTGCGTTAGGAAACATTTTGTTGCGCAAACACCTTCAGATGAGATGTCGAGCTTAGGATGTTGTCATACTGTCATTGCGACATCAAAGTTGTGCTCATCAAGCCGTAAGCTAGAGTTGATAAACTCAGGTGAAATCGTGGATGTGTCGACACGAGAGTGCAAGTGCGAAAGCCGCGAGAACTGCATTGCATCTGCCACAGCTTGTTTGAAAATAATGTCAGGCATTGTAGTTGGAATGAATGTGTTAATGAGAAGGAAGCGCTGCCTTAGTAGGAAACGTTAATTGTTCACTTTAAACTTGGGGCCATGCTAATAAGCTGTATCGTTCTTTTCAGATTCCTGGGGCGACTCCTGAACATCTCCAGAACATTACACATTCCGATTTACAACACACGCATTCACTGCTTAATTTGAACTGATGTGTACCGGGGATACCAACCAACTCTGGCAGCCACAGGAATCGACGATCGTTTTTAGTATCAGGGTACCTAAAGAACTGTTACAAGAGGCCTACTGCAAATTAACCGTGTTCCTGAACCTCGATTCCCCTTTACGAACACGTATTTTGATCTATGAATCCGGAAACGATATAGAACTAGTATTTGAAATAAAAATAGCTGCATTCCCAGCAACCATCCAGTGATAAAATAAATTTTCTATATCTGTAATTGCTAAAAACAATACTCACTATTAATCAATAATAACTACTTACGTAATTTCAAGCGGCACCATTTTAATTCCTGCACTGTTAGTAGCTTTGTGGCCCGCTAAAATGGGTAACAAGGTGTCCAACATTAATGTCGACGCCATCCTAACTGCAATTAAGGCCAATAACGGCCAGATATCGGATGAACTCATCCGCCACACGGAGGAAACGAGAGTAGATCTCATTCCTGATCAGTTGAGTGATATACTGTTGCTCATTTACACACTAATCACGATTATTATCACAGTCATGATTATTTATATTAAACGAGATCTAAACAAAGTCATTGGAAGACTTAGTGGAGAAGACGTAGCCTTGCGCCGAAACGCTTGGAAGGAGATTTGTAATAGCCCAAAGCAATTAGTTGCACTTCCACCTCAAGTTAGCGCATAACATTACAACGCTAGACTCCGACATTCTGAATCTGAATACCATAGATCAGGGTATCATGTTCCGATTATCCAATCTGCAACGGAGAAAAAATAAAAATTTCTGTCCAATCTGCAACGGAGTAGTAACCTTGCATTGTCTTAGTTTACTTCTATTGTATACGGAAAAATACGTGTTCTTGGCGTCGTTCATTATTCCCTTTGATGTTGTTTTACTCGCCTTTTGGAAATGTTTTGTTCATCAGTAGTTCGCGAAGGGCGAGAGCTTTTTGAAAATTCGAAGACCATTTTAATTGTAATGATTGAAAAGCAGGAAAGCAGAAAATAACTATTTATATATTCACCATGTAACGATCACTTGCGAATTTAATTTTATTAATGCATTTATCGGAGAGTTTTCATATTCAAAGCATTTTTCAGCAGCGTGCCACGAGAAATGTGACACGAGATAGTTAAATTCTGGTATTGAAATCCGTAGATTTTTCTCTATTATTCAATTATTATTAAGTTAATTTGAATCGTAGGACGATTTGAACTTGCCATTTGTAGTATTGTATTGTTTGCGTATTTAAACTTATATTCTATAACTTTAGTTGATTTATTAAGTACGCGTTTT
This sequence comes from Morinoia aosen, assembly GCA_030386875.1. Classification (NCBI taxonomy): domain Eukaryota; kingdom Metazoa; phylum Arthropoda; class Malacostraca; order Amphipoda; family Talitridae; genus Morinoia; species Morinoia aosen. The sequence goes on from CM059559.1 coordinate 72,037,119, forward strand.
GATGTTTGATTTTGATATTCTGATATGTTAATAAAATTGTGTGGTGTATCCATATGTATCTGAAATATCTGGAATATCCAAGAATTCTGAGAATCAATTGATAAATAACTTGATAATGAACGAACAAATTGTTTGAGCTAAGCGCGTAGAGTGATTATTTGGTTGATTTTGGATTCTAAAATCTGGTATTGAATTAACACTATAATATAGTATTGACACTAAAAATAATGTTTAACAAAATGTAGGATTACCGTTGACTTTTGCTAAAATTTTGCTTTGCTATAGACAGCGAGTGCCATACCTGCCTCCTCCGTTCATAATTCAGAAGCATGTTGAATCGTACGCTCTGATCTGTTCAAATTAACTTGACGGTCTGTAAGAATACTTGATAGTCAAAGGAAAATTAAAGTTAATCGAATATTGTTTTAAAAATTTCTATTGTAATAGAAAATTTTATCCTACGGGGGGAGCAAATGTGCGCCCGTCGAGTACATAAATAGGATCGTCAAGCGACATCGACGTTCATTAGCGGCGGTCTGCCGTAGAGGTCGCATTTCAGTAGAGTCATCACTGTTCAGTAGCAGACGCGTTACCGTAGAGGAAGCACCTGTATAGATCACAGATGCATTGTAGAAGACTTGTACTAGCACATATCGTCTGATCTCGCTGATCTTTGCCAACTACCAAGCCTGTATCAACTCTGACGTACCAATAAACTATCACCGCGTTGCTGTTTCGTCACTCCCGAACCTCATTCGCGTAGTTTTCGGCCTGAACACGGAAAAGGTCGGAACATCACCATCTGTTGGGTGCCCGCCCACGTGGGGATCAGCGGGAATGAGTGTGCGGACAGAGCAGCAAAAGAAGCATCAACGAGACCATCAGAGTTTGCCCTCATTCCGTTCAAAGATTGGTTCCCGTTGATAAGAAGGAGGACGTATGAAATATGGAATGAAGAGTGGCAGCAATGCCGAAGCGATCTAAAAGAAATGAAGAGCAGTCCCGGAAGGTGGAAAGCGAGACGGCAGAAGCTGAACCGCCAAGAAGAGGTCCTAATTAATAGACTTCGATTGCAACATACCGCCCTCACCCATAACTATTTGTTGAACCCAGAAGCCCTGGGCCAGAGACCCATATGCGGATGGTGCAGAGATGCGGTGCTGACGATAAAACACGTAATTGAAACATGTCCTGCTCTGCAACAACCAAGAAGTATCCTCTGGGGGAGTGTCAATGGCAGGAGCGTCGGCGACTTGTTGAAAGATGGTAGCCCAGTAAGAAAAGTGCTGGAATATGTGAAGGCCATCAATGTGTTTGCAAACTTGTAAATCTTACCATTCGGTCAAGTTATCTGCCTGGAATTATGTGAGACATGTTTTGTTACCATAGGAATCAGCATCCCTAATTAGTTGCTGACGATAAAACCGTAATATGGCCGGGCGCACTGTGTTGGTACCTCGGGGGGTTTCAGCGTGGGTAAGGCGTCCGGCCATAATGGGTGGGCAGCTGAAACCCCCATGGGGCTGGCTGCCCGAAATATCCGAATGTTGCCTGGTGTGACGTACATTAATGTTGGGATCATCTGTGACGCTTGTGATAATAGTGATGGTGTGAGGGTTGGATTAAATTTCATGGTAACTTGGGCCATATTTTGAATTGAAAACTGTGTGTGTCACCAACGTACCTATAAATTGGTTTTCTTTGTCGAGGGTATGTGAAGGCTGATATTGAGATTTTGAGACTTGCCATGCCGTGTTGTCTTGGTAATTGAACTACTATCAAACCTGTGTGTGGTATGGGACTACAGTACTGAGCTACCCAGCACTCGCCTGTGTATTGTCATGTCTACCTGTTCATTTATAGTATCTCGTTAAGTAAACTAACCTAAAATAAAAGGCCCTAACGGATCTCTGGATCATAGCGCTCGCTGGTTAACATTCGAAAAACTTGTGAAATCTTAAAAACTCCAAATGCGTTATTAACTTGGGCACAATCGCCGAAGCGACAGCTAAAGAGTCTATGACCGAAGCTGTCGTTAAATTAGTTTATTATTATTATGACCTTCTACATAAATTCTTTTTTTTTCAGAAACCTGTGCCGAATGCAACTCCAGCCTCCAAAGTCATTAACCATTCAGCCCACCACATAATTTCAAAACACATCAGAAATTTTTTGAATACAGAGCACAGACAAAATAGGGAACAATTAATGAAATCCATTGAAATTCATCTCAATAATCAAATTGTTAAATTTATATGTCTTTAGCTACTAGAGAGTAAAACTGGAAAATTAAAGAAAATACATTCTCGATATTCATCCGTTATACTTTATTCAACAATATATCTCTTCCCGAACAACCTCGTTAAAGGTCCCAAACCCAATTCCCGAGCATACGATGCTCATAACAAGATAGACACCGAACTCTTAGCGCTACAGGATTTGGAATACATAGAAAAATTCGAAAGATTTAAAAAAAAAACATATCTTCAACTTTTCATCATTGCATTTCAACTTTCAATATTGGCAAAAACTTTAACATTTTCAAACTAATGGCATCGTTGGCTTCGCTGATTTGGCAGAAATATCTCCGATGCAGGTGAGCACCGTTCTACGAACGTTGTATATTTAGGACTACAAAAAAGAAAGCGATTAATAAATCTAGGTTGTAAGTCATCAAATCTAGCCAACCTGCACAAGAACAAGTTCATGTACACACCGAGTCGTTCCGTAAAATTTGAAACCTTGGTCGATTCATGTATGAAAAACGAAAGTTTCCTGAGCCCATGGAGGTATCAATTGCAAAAATTTTGTCATTGGTATAAAAGTAAAATTATCTAGAGCTATGAACCTAAAATTCTTTGCATTGTGAAGTGTTTAATCTAAACTAATCTACAAACTTTTATTTTCCCATTTTGCTTTACTTAACATTTTTTCGACCTTTACTAAGACCAAGTAAAGCCCAAGACCTAATGCGCCATTCTGGTTCATTTGTTCGAATATAGAAGTGTCAAATCCTGGAATTTTCGACCTGACGATTCTGTATTTCTTTCCTGGTGTTTTTATACCTTTAATGTTGCGTTTAGTGTGGGCTTAAACTTAACGTTTTAATGCAAAAAAATTTGACACTGATCAATGGTTTATGTCTGAACGGCAGCACTGGCTTCAAAATCTTACTTTCAATGATTCTTTTCCTCACCTGGTTATATTTTTCACCATCGCAACTTGGAAAGAAGTGGTTTGTAAATATTGGAAATAAACCTTCAATATTTCGCTTTATTTAGAATGCTTGTTTTTAGAATGTCAATAACGTAATTGTCGTTGTAGTAAGGTAATAAGGTAAGGTGGGCCTACTTTTTGTCGAAGCGTATTCGGTTTTCATTTTGTTTTGGGCGATCTTTTTTCGGTACACTGCTCTCTTATTTAACTATCCTATTTCTTGAACTGTTTTCTAACTCGCTGTTCGTATATGCAGATGGTCTTGTGTGGTAAGACACCTTGAACATATATTTCACGTTCCTCAAAGTCCACACTAGATTGCGCTTTGCTCCCTTTGCAACGCCTCAGATGTCGTTAGGGAGTATTAAACTAGCTCAAATAATCTAATCTATTCACGGAAAGACCAGGGTACACCCTATCATTCCTTCATCTTCAGGCTGCTCATAGAATCTTAGATGCTGCGGCCTTGAACGAAGCTGTAGCACCAAACGTGATAAATCGAAAGTGCGAATTTTAATCAGCTCTAGTTAATCATGTATTTCCCATGCAACGGATCTGACCAAGAGTTGTGAAATTCGCTAGTTGCGTAAACATGCTGAGATAAATTTTCATCTTATGAATGTATAAATAAATTCAGTTTCCTTGAATTATTTCTGACACCGCAGAAATAATTGGCCAGGACCATTAGACTAGATAATTTAATCAACTTAAATGTTACCCTCGCACTTTCTTGCAATGTATTAGCAAAAAGTTTTGATCTTATTCTTGGAGGATAGGAGTTACAAAAGGTTTGGCTGCTTCACGCAATTTTGCTTTGCATATAGTCTTCACAGTACGAAGTCGTTAAGAAGCGTAAGTTACAACGAACTGAAACTCGCTCAAAATCGAATTTTGAGTTTGAAGTCTACCTTGGCTACTACGAGTAAATTGTTCTTCCAAACGCTACTCACATCGCTAAGCATCACGATCTCAATTCCTCCCTCCAATCGTCACAGGACACAATGAATATCACGAGTATGTGTTGAGGCCTGTTGACACGAGGAGTGGGCGAGCGCTCCACCACGAGCTCAGTAAAATGCTTGTTCGAGTCAGCGTGTCCACACGGACCATGGCAGAGGTGCAGACTGTTCCAAGTAAAATCCTCAGTCTGCTCCTAGCAGCGGTAGAGAGAGAACGTACGAAGGTGGCTCTGCGACAGGCAATGGCGTTTTCAATCTCTATCAGTTGTCGCGGCTATAAAGAAGAAACAAAAACGAATGAGGAAAATGTGGGCGAAGCGTTGGCCTTAAAAATTCCTTTTTTGGCAGCTAAGCGCCACTTTTCCAAGAAAACGTGTAGGCAGGGAGCAGAGACGCACACCCTACACGTTCAGCGTCTGAAATTGCACTGGCAACATTGACTCGTTCGACGAAGACCAAACTGGGACAGACTGTTGTCTACTGCTCCATTGAGTCTGAAACGAGAGAAAATGGGCGTGGTTTAAGCCTCTTTTTCCCGGTGGAGCGCTCGCCCACTCCTCGTGTCAACAGGCCTTTAGGAATATACGTATCATTACCTGCTATGTATAGAATGTACTCACAATATCCAAGAACTGCAAATAGAACCGCGATGGAGCTACATTAACTCTATTGGATTAAATTTAAAACTCCGACATTTTCCGACTACTACGATGATGTCATTGCTATAAAGCCGTGTCTAGAAGAAGGCTTGAAGGTGTAGAAGGCATTGGCAAACCTCAATGTCTTGATCCGGATAATGACCAACTGATTAAAACATTGGCGACTAGGCTGAGAATAATTGACGATCCCAAAGTTGGATCAGTCTACTACTAGGGATAAAGCCTAAGGGGTGTCGTAAAATGCGGGTCTCTTCCCTTCGTTAACTTCATCAATTTATAGAAGCATTCTCTCAACTGCTGTGTCCCTTTAAATCTATATTGAGTCTTTGTACGTTAGATTGGTACGATGTTATATCCTTCTTTCTTGCATTATACCAAGCACGATATATAATGTGCATGATAACGGTACTTGCTAATCTCCCGCAGGACGTATTCATACGACAGCAGCGAGAGCGGCGGTGGGAGTGAGCGCTTCGTTGGAGGTCCCGAAAGCGATGCCGAAGAGTAAGGGTGCCCACACACTAACAGCAGTTGAGCAGGCAGGCAGGCAGGCGGGCAGGCAGTCCGGGAGTGTGTCCCACACACCAGGAGCAGTATAGCGGTGCGGCAGTGTGTGACAGACGGTCGTTGGAGTTGGTGTAGCTGCGGTGCTCTACGCTGTGACTACGGTACAATGAGTTTTGCAAAGAGAATGTAATTATTGGACAACACTGCTCTGAAATTTAGTTTGCTAGGAGCATCAGATCGCGAAATATGGGTTCACCCTATTAATGAAGAAGTTAGGCTGAAAATATTTTTGTAGTAAAGGGTTAATGTGCACATTCAAGTATAATGCATTTTCAACTACCAAAATATTTTATCCAACTATGCCTTTTTTCACATCTAATTATGTCTGTTACATTCACATTTGTTTATAATAAAAACTCACCTGTGACTCCAAGTTTTACTCCTGTATTTTCCCATTGCTTGGCAACATAAAGTCTGACGCTATGTTGAGCATCTTTCGCACACCATATGGCTGGACAAGCAAACACTTCGGAAATAAGCAATTCTGCATCCATATCTGAGCGAGCAACACTTCACACCTGACCTTACAACGTCTCTCTACACACTGATCGTGCATCGCCAGCGCAACACAGCAGCAGTTTGAGCAGGAACCGCTTGCAACGCGCGCCGACAGCTGACCGCTCGGCCAACTGCTGCTGCCTGCTCAACCGCCAGCTATAGGTGTGTGCGCTTCCAATGCATTCACTGCTTCACAAATACTGCCTGCCTGCCTGCCTGCTACTCGCTGAACTGCTGTTAGTGTGTGGGCACCCTAAGTCTTGCTGCAGCTACAGCAGCACAACTCGCAGCTGCAGGTTAACGCTTACCTCGTGCCTATGATAATCTGGTGCAGTTAATGATTCTATGATGACCGGGTACGCAAATGTTCCGCCTAATGAATAAAGTCGAGGCTCAATCAATGCGTTTCATTCTTGAGGTGATTTAGTCTTTTTTTAACGAACGTTCTTAATTGGCTTGTAGAATTTTGTGTGCGTTAAATGCTACCACGAATGTTTTTCTAAGTTTTACTTAATAATCATTACTGACGGAGACTCCCATTTTTTACATTCACATATTGGGTGGTTTATTGTGATAACAAATTGCAAATAGGTAGAAAATCTCAAAATAAATCAATTTTCACCAATGATAAACTGCCCAAAACTCCTTAGTTTTCCAGTTATAAGAACTTAAAAGAAACTTAGAAACTTGAAGTAGGGTACTATGTGCGCACCTATGACAGCGCTTGTCTTAATGGTTCTGACCCCGCTAAAGCGGGTTTTGTTATTTTATACAATAAAAGCTGCGATCATTTTACAGTCATGAGAAATGTCTGCAATTTGAATGTTCACTCTAAGTAAAATGCGACAATTCGACCTTCTACTGTGGTCATCATCCAGGTATATCTCTGCAAAAACGAAAGACAATTCTTACTAAACATGAACGTACAAAGTCTTTGAGTATCTTAGACTAAATAATTGTAAACAAAAACTTTCAGTAGTTCATGGTAAAATTAGGAAGCTAGTTTGATAAACAGATCAGACGAGGAGAAGTGCAGTGGTTGAAGCATGGCATGAGACTGGCGGCGTAAGTTCTTGACGATGCCTTAAGTAACCTCTTGTGCTCAGCATTCCGTTTCTATGTGAACAAGTTTAGGTACTTGGAAAATTCATTGTACCTAACATTTATTATCGGTGCATGTTATCTAATTTTAAGGCTTCTTCAATTTTTATTGATGCTGTATCAGAGTAAGTGTGCATTATGGTGAAAGCTGGAAGAAATGCTTCCAAGTTTGTGGGTTCTTTTTGGTGATCATCTCTGAAGTGTTTGAAGGTATTGGTGGATGAATAACGATGCTGTTTTGCTCTTCTCTCCAACGTGCAGGTGGTGTGTCCTACATAGGAAGCCTGACAGCTATCCTCTGGGCAGGTAATCAATCTTGTAGACCACGCCCGCGCGCCGAAGATCCGGTTCTCGAAGTCTGTTGGTGAAAAAAGTTACTAGTTTTCGTGGCTTGAAATACGGCCTGACGACAATTTTCTTAGAAGGATCTATTGTACAGGTGTGTTGCTGTTGCATAACTGTTTTGTGAGAAAATCTGCATCTTTTTCGTAAGTTCCGAGGTTATGGAGTTCGACGTAGAGGTCAACTGTTTCTGCTGGGCGATTCTGACCACAACCATGATATCTATTTAAAAGTGTTTTCACTATCTCATCTATGACCATTAAGGGGAAACCGTTGTTATTTAATACTTGCTTAATGTGGTTGATTTCTTGCGTGCATGTCTCCCATGTCGAGCAATATTTCACTGCGCGATGAAGTAGAGTCTTAGCAATTAATTTCTTATAAGACAGAGGCACCTGGGAAGTGAAGTGAGTGTATGAGTCATTATCCGTAGGTTTCACGTAGACAGAAGTTGAAAACTGTTTTCCTTTTAGTTCCAAGCGGATATCCAAGAAGTGAAACTGGTTTTCTTCCATTTCCTCGTGAGTAACCGCAGAACCGAATTGCTGAGCATTCTTCTTTTGAAACAATGAAGGTGATGAGCACTTGAAAATACTGCCAGAATGTCATCCCTATACCGCTTGTAGTATTTTGGGTTTGATATTTTTTGTTGCCAAAGAAGGTTTTCTTCCAGGTGTGCGTGTAGAAGGCAGCGAACGTTGGCCCCAGTGGAGATCCCATGCTCACATCGTCGGTTTGGGTGAATGTATGACCATTGTGCTGGAATGGCGTCTCATTCGTGCAAATTGTCAACAGATATATGAATATTTCATGCGGAATGCTAGAGGGCGGCAGATATGGATGTGATATAACCGTGACATAATTATTTCAACAGTTTCACGAACGGGTACGTTAGTAAGCAGGAATTCGACATCAAGTGAGTCAAATTTATCAGTAAGTGATATTTCTAGGGAGCCCAGAACGATGAGCAGCTGCTCGCTGGAGGAAAGCATGTAAGTGTGGTTGATGTATGGGCGGATAGTTCCGTTTATTCACTGGGCCACTTCATGGGTGGCTGTACCAGTCATGCTAATGATGGGGCGTAATGGTGGGTCGAGTCTGTAGTTATGAATTTTTGGTAGTCCGTAGAGGTGTCCGAATTTGTAGTCACCAGTGCGCTTGAGCTTGTAATAAATTCTTCGGTATATGGCTTCTAGCGGGCGTATAGCGTCATTGATTTTCTTCTTCACTGTATCCAATTGCTTTCTTGGTCATTGACGGAATTTAGCTGGGCTTTCCATGAGCGTATTTAGTTTCTTGTCGTAGCTGTCCTTATCCCATATAACGGTGCCACCTCCTTTGTCAGGCCTTTTGATGACTATTGTTTTGTTGTCCTTCAGCTGTTACGATACTTTCTGTTCATTAGTAGATATAGTTTGCTTCCTGACTGGTAGCTTGTGACGAATTCACAAGTATTTAAGTTAAGTTTTCAAATTTTCCTTGTCTATTATGGATGGCAGCTTTCTGTCTCTTCGTTCCAATATGCTCATACAGAACTTTCAATCAAAATTTTCTGATCCAACATACTGTATTTTTGCTCACTGAAAAATTCAAGCCTTTTTGAAGCACGGAGATCTCATTTTCTGTGAGACTATGATGCGAAAGGTTAAAAATATTGTGGGTGTCTTCAGTAGGTAAAAATCAATGCTATAAAGAGATTTCAGTTTTTCACGTGCTGATGCAGGACGTCTGACTGGCATTGTTTCACTATTCTTGACAGTAACTGTACACATGCGTAAAATTTAGAACTCGAGAGCTGTTTTCTGAGCTTGTGGATGCACATTGTAAATTCACGGCGTGAGGTTTTCAAACTGCGTTACTTCTTCTCAATTTCCTTTCGATTAAATTTTGCTAGAATTTGACTGTACTTGGTTCCGATACTGCATTTATGTCTTAAAGCTTGAAGTTGGTAAACTTTGGGAGAAGCCGATTGTCCAGTCAGAACTGTAAAAATTTTAGATCGGCGTTTAAGGGGATCATCCGAGTTGGAGACCTTTTTTCGTCCGATTCGTTTGAAAATTGGCCAGTATATGTTTTTTTGTGAAAGTAAACCTTTTTTACTCATGTCGTTTTTTTCGATTTAGGCCTTAGTTTTTTTTTTGACGGAAAATGTGTTTTATGGTATATTTTATCTATATTTCAAGACGTATCAACTCATTGAGTTTTGATGCTAGAAAAAAACAAAGACAGTTTTAGAATCCTTGTAACATTTCTAACAAACGCTCGTTCAGTTTTTCAAATTCAAATTTTTTCTATTTTTTCAAAAATTTTTGAAATATAAAAAATCAGCAACAATTTTTTGGGTTTAGAGCTATATATTTCTTCAAAGAATTCTAATATGAAAAAAAGCAGAACAAACGTTTGTTACAAATGTTTCAAGGATTCTAAAACTGTCTTTGGATTTGTTCTAGCATCAAAACTCGAGGACCGATGTCGTTTTGAATGGTAAAAAAGGAAAATTTCTGACTGCAGCCCAAAAATGAACTATGTCAATTGAATTTGAATATAACGAAAATTTTTTGTACATGAATGCAGTTTCCATGATCTATTTCGATGTACGAACAATGACCAGCATTTTCCTATTGAATTTCAAGTAAACATATAAAAAATATCGTTTTTATGAGTGAATAAAAACAACACATTGTATTTCAGTACTGACCATGTTCAGACTTTTTCAATTTCTTTCGTCTGATTTGTTTGAAAATTGGCCAGTATATGTATGTCGTGAGAGGAAACCTTTTTTACTCGTGTCACTTTTTCGATTAATGCCTGATTTTTTATTTTTTTGACGAAAAAAGAGTATTTCGGAATATTTTTTTGGATATTTCAAAACGGGACTCGTCCTCGAGTTTTGATGCTAGAACAAAACCGAAACCAGTTTTAGAATCCTTGAAGCATTTCTAACTAACTCACATTGGCATTTTTTCCAATTTGAAAAGTTTCAAAATTTTGTCGATTTTTTTTCAAAATTTCTAAACCCAAAGTTTTTTGGGGGGATTTAGAGCTATATATTTTTTCAAAGAATTCGAATTTGAAAAAAAGCCGAACGAACGTTTGTTACAAATGTTCCAAGGATTCTAAAATTGTCTTTGGATTTGTTTTAGCATCAAAACTCGAGGACCGATGTCGTTTTGAATGTAAAAAAGTCAACTTTTCACTAGAGCCCATAAACAAACTGTCAGGCTATTGTCAAAAATGCCGACTTGTGCTTATATAATTTAACCGGAGGGAAAATAATTCTCCTCGCATAACTAAGCTCTCGTATCACAGATACTTGAGTAGCCTACTTCCATCACGATCCTCAAAATTTGAAAAGAAAAAGAAATACTTGAGAAGAAAAACTTCAATCGCAAAACTAAGAAGAAAACTTGAATGGAAATACGAAAACGAAAACTCCTTAGCTAGAATTCGTCTGCTCTAAAACTTCAAAGCTTGATTTTTATATCGGCTCAAAATTTGCAGCTCGAATTTCATTTCGGCTCTAACTTTCTAAGCCTGTATTACCAGCGCGAAAAACTTAGCTTGATTCGTCTCGACTCAAATTTAGAAAGCTTGAAAAACCAGCTCAAATCTTCAAACCTTTTAACCAGATCGGACTCCAAAAATTACCGAATAATATTCGCAACTTGGAAACTGTTGAAAAGCCCTCGCCTTAATAAAATTAATACTCAGCAACTGACTTCTCTCATATCCCTGAAAAAAATCAGGAAGATTCTCCGGAATAAAAGCCTTGGAACTTACGGCCCTCAGAACCCTAAAATAGGGAAGATATCTAACTTTTGGCGCCCAAGAGGATACAGCCCAAACCAAATATTTAACACAAACTATGTCGATTGAATTTGAATATAATGGAAATTTTTGTACATGAATGCAGTTTCCATGATCTATTTCGATGTACGAACAATGAGCAGCATTTTTCTCGTGAATTTCAAGTAAACATATAAGAAATATCGTTTTTATGAGTAAATTAAAATAATACATTTCATTTCTGTACTCACCATGTTCAGACTTTTTAAATTTTTTCCGTCTGATTTGTTTGAAAATTGGCCAGTATATATATGTATTTTGTGAAAGGAAACCTTTTTTTACTCTGGTCACTTTTTCGATTTATGCCTTAGTTTTTATTTTTTTTGACGAAAAAAGAGTATTTCGGTATATTTTTTTTGGATATTTCAAAACGAGACTCGTCATCGAGTTTTGATGCTAGAACAAAACCAAAACCAGTTTTAGAATCCTTGAAACATTTCTAACAAACTCAAATTGGCTTTTTTCATATTTGAAAAGTTTTAAGGATCCTTTTTCAACAAGAATAAAATTGGGCCTAAAAATCATTTTCTCTCCCCTTTTCACCCCCCTGGGGGGGGGGTTGGGGTTCTAGTGTCCGTAGGGCCATAAAATTTCATGGCACAACCACCCATCCCCTAAGGATCCTTTTTCAACAAGAAAAAAATTGGGTTTAAAAATCATCAATTTCGGTCCCCTTTTCGCCCCCCTGGGGAGGGGTTCTAGTGTCCGTAGGGCCATAAAATTTCATGGCACAATAACCCATCCCCTAAGGATCCTTTTTCAACAGAAAAATAATTTTCAGTGGGGGGAGACGTCGGGGCCCAATAGGGCTGCGGATGATCCCCTTAATTTTACGTTAGTTTTTAATAGTTTCTCCGCTTTTCTAAAATCACATTTTAGTTCATCGTAAATTTAAAAAAGAACAACTCTAAAGTAAATGTATGAACACGCTAAGTAAAAAACGACGTTTCGATCTTCTACTGTGGTTTTGATTTTTGTTTACAATTATTTAGTCTAAGATACTCAAAGACTTTGTACGTTCATGTTTAGTATGAATTGTCTTTTGTTTTTGCAGAGATATACCTTGATGATGACCACAGTAGAAGGTCGAAACGTCGTTTTTTACTTAGCTTGCTCATATTTTTACCCTAGAGTTGTTCTTTTTAAAAGTTGAATGTTCGTTAGGGAATGAACACCAAGCTATCGTGGATAAACTTTAGTAGTTATTTCATTCAAATAATAAAAGCCTCATTTTTTACTATTTGAGAGAAACTTTTCGTCAGGTATTGTAGGATATTGAAAATAAACCATAAATGAATGCTAACGCTGCACGTTGGCAGTGCAACGTTTTGTCAACTAACCAAATCAAACTTAGACATCAAACTTGTGTGTTCCAATAGCGTAAAAACATACCGGCAGGCCGCAGTCGAGACGGTTCAAGAAACGGTTTGTGAGCAGTACAGAAATTTCTTGAGAATTTCTTGAGTCCTACACGCGCAACTTCAGACTTTAGCTCCCGACTCGTAACTTCTGAAAGAATGCACTCATCGACTTCAAATTACTCTTAAATGAAAGCGTGAAACATTCTCTCTTTCCCATATCAAACACACGGCCACGACCCTAACGGTTTTTTTAAAATACAGAAATTCTTCGATATGCCTATCCGACTCGCGCGCCGTCACAAAAAATTGCGTTCGCCTACTCGCAACTTTTGAAAGAATGCACTCATCGACTTCAAATTGCTCTCAAACAAAATATCGGAATTTTCTTAAGGACAATTGTATATGCCAACATTCTTCATTATTCACAGACAACAGGGGGCTATGCTCTTGTTAGCTCTTAATTTTGAGATAAGATGCGCTACCATGAGCAATCAATCTACATTAGAATTATAAGTGATACTTTTCTCCAGCGGACCAGCTATTAGATAAAGTTTTTGCATGCACTTACCGGGGGGGAGGGGGCACAGGTCCCATTTGCCTCCTTCGCTTAATTTCAAAGTTATCAACGAACTAACTAATCCCAATAAGAGAATGTCTGAGAGACGTCGAGTATATGTAGCCATGAAGTTCAGGCGGTCGTTCTCTTCTGTGGGCCGCGTTGAGTTGCGGCTTTCGATTCCAGCCCCAACACGCAGACCAGCTGCTCTGAGCAGTGGGACTGAAATTTGGGCCTTGACCACTTGCTGGGAAAAATTTGCAGGCCTTCATTTGAGCTCAAGTTAAACAAGTAAGTTAAGCAAAGAAATTTTCAGTTTGTTGAAATTGACATGATAAAATAATCAACATTTATAACCTGTCAACATTCATATCATAACATAACTTACATGATCCATACTCATTACATCATCATACAGTCTAAATAACATTTATAATACAGCTTCCTGGATGTAGCCAATCTAACAAACGGTATCTCGTTCCTTAAAAAGTAGAAATGCGTGTATTTTACGTATAAACATTTAGCTCACACACTTAATCATTATTTCTTTTCGGGTTCGTGGTCCATTTAGCCCGAAAAGTTTCCTTGTTCAAAGCTGACGATTTCAGACGTTGCCATGAGTAGAAAATCCATCAACGAATTTTCTTCGAAGCACGAAATAAGAGGTTTCCTCATCTTGCGCACGTCGTAGGCGAGAAAACATGGGTCTTTTCCTTTCACTACAGACGTATAGAATGCTAGAGCGAACAGATCACAGCTTGAACCGTCCATTTGTTGTTGTACATTTAGGCGCTGAAACACAAGTTTTTTAATGGCTTTAGTGCCTGTGTACACCTTCTTTATCTACTCTATAACATCTGGACTGGGGTCACCGTTCAGCGAACAGATGTGTGGGACGTACGCCACACCTTCAGCAGCTCTGCGACACAATGCGTTTGCAATACTCTTTTTTCGTCAACACGACAAAATTGTCAACGCTAAGCTTCTCAATTGGGAGAAGTCACAGAATTAAATGGTCTTCATAGTGGCCGCAGACCCAACGAGTTCTACGGCGTATCTTGTTACGTCTTGACGTTTACCAAGGAGAACTGGAACTGGAAAACTTAGCACACTAGAGCTTGTAAACCAAAAGCGTCTAGATGAGCTGGTTAGCTAGTTAATAAATTGCTGAAGCAAAGGTTCGATTTCCTATGTAAACTTTTTACATTAGGATACAATAGCAGACAAGACTAACAGTAAGAAATATCGAATAGTTGAGCCCCCTAAAGGCATTTCTGACAAAATGCTTCATTTGCAATAAGTTAAGAATGATGTGGTCATGCAAAAATAAGACCCTGGGTCACCTGAGGCAGGAGAACAGCCCAGGCAGGAGCAGAGTTGGAGCGCAGCACCACCCTCGCCACGGGCACGACGGCGCGGGCCAGGCAGCGCTGCAGCAGCGCAGCAAACGCAGCGGTGCTCCCTGCACGCAACACCACAAACACTTCATTACACACCAAGGTTTGAGGGCAAGGTGTCATGGGGCCACACTCAACACACTTTCTAGTTTCAGATAGTTTATTTTCGCATTAATTTGGCTACCCAACTTTTTCCGAGAGCTCATTGGTATGGAAATATTCGTTGGCTATACCGAAATTTTTCAGAGCTTATTGGTATGGCAAAAGTCTATCGAAAATTTTAGTGATTTCAGGCCAATCACTTTGGCACATTCTTTAATACAGTTCAAAGCTTCCCAGTGTCTAAATGATAGATACCACCAACACTACCACCACCACCACCACTACCACCACCAACACCACCACCACTTGCTGGGAAATATTTGTAGGCCTTTATTTGAGCTCATGTTAAACAATTAAATTAGGCAAAGAAATTTTCAGTTTGTTGAAATTGACATGATAAAATAATCAACATTTATAACCTGTCAACATTCATAGCATAACATAACTACAAATTAGTGGTAGAAAAAGCAGGAAGATACAGGGACAAATGCGCTGTACGTAAAAAGTTCGTGGCTCTGGCTGAAGACGTAAATTAGTGCGTGGCTGGTGACGGAGAGAAAAATTATCCTTTTTATTCCCCCCATGATGATGGAGGACATATTGACTTACTGCATGCCATCTACGCCACTCTGGTGTGGAGTGCAAGGTGGCACGGAAACCAATAGATTATTGGAAGGGTGGCACAAAATTGTGAAGAAAGATATACTTAGGAATGAGCGAACTTCACCAGCATCCTATGTTCGCAGAATGTACACACAGATAAAAGGGCGCTGTTGAGAAGCTGGTGATAAGAACAAAGTTGTTAAAAAGAAAAGTAAACCAAAAGGAGGAGACGACCAGTACGTAGAGCGTTGGTCGGACAAGAAGAAAAACAAAAAGCAATCATACGCCGGAAGAGCGAAAGAAAAATTCAAGGCATTGCAAGATCGTTGAAAAGAGTACAATGATGAGCCCAGAGGAAAATGGGAGCATGTAACAGATTTTTTGAAACTGAAAAAATTTCGACATAGTGTAAGAAATTTGAATTTTGAATGTTTTTTTTATGGAAAAGTCGTTAATTTTCTTCAAGCGAAATCTCGCTAAAGTTGCGGCTTGTGGCAACACTAACCTCGACAGGTGCCTTGTCTGTGACAAATGAGATTGATGATCGCCTTTTCTTTACTATTTTAATTTGTGATTGCAATCGCGTTTTCCGTTCTTTCTGTTTAGTTATTTATCTTGCATGTTCGTAACCTCTTTTCTACTCATCTTGAGCTACGCGGTCCTTGTGACCCTCAAACTACGCGGTCCTTGTGACCCTTAAACTACGCGGTCCTTGTGACCCTTAAACTACGCGGTCCTTGTGACCCTTGAGCTACGCGGTCCTTGTGACCCTTAAGCTACGCGGTCCTTGTGACCCTTAAACTACGCGGTCCTTGTGACCCTTGAGCTACGCGGTCCTTGTGACCCTTGAGCTACGCGGTCCTTGTGACCCTTAAGCTACGCGGTCCTTGTGACCCTTAAACTACGCGGTCCTTGTGACCCTTGAGCTACGCGGTCCTTGTGACCCTTAAGCTACGCGGTCCTTGTGACCCTTAAACTACGCGGTCCTTGTGACCCTTGAGCTACGCGGTCCTTGTGACCCTTAAACTACGCGGTCCTTGTGACCCTTAAACTACGCGGTCCTTGTGACCCTTAAACTACGCGGTCCTTGTGACCCTTAAACTACGCGGTCCTTGTGACCCTTAAACTACGCGGTCCTTGTGACCCTTGAGCTACGCGGTCCTTGTGACCCTTAAACTACGCGGTCCTTGTGACCCTTAAACTACGCGGTCCTTGTGACCCTTAAACTACGCGGTCCTTGTGACCCTTAAACTACGCGGTCCTTGTGACCCTTAAGCTACGCGGTCCTTGTGACCCTTAAACTACGCGGTCCTTGTGACCCTTAAACTACGCGGTCCTTGTGACCCTTAAACTACGCGGTCCTTGTGACCCTTGAACTACGCGGTCCTTGTGACCCTTGAGCTACGCGGTCCTTGTGACCCTTAAACTACGCGGTCCTTGTGACCCTTAAACTACGCGGTCCTTGTGACCCTTGAGCTACGCGGTCCTTGTGACCCTTAAACTACGCGGTCCTTGTGACCCTTAAACTACGCGGTCCTTGTGACCCTTGAGCTACGCGGTCCTTGTGACCCTTAAACTACGCGGTCCTTGTGACCCTTAAACTACGCGGTCCTTGTGACCCTTAAACTACGCGGTCCTTGTGACCTTAAACTACCTGGTCCTTGTGACCCTTAAACTACGCGGTCCTTGTGACCCTTAAACTACGCGGTCCTTGTGACCCTTAAACTACGCGGTCCTTGTGACCCTTAAACTACGCGGTCCTTGTGACCCTTAAACTACGCGGTCCTTGTGACCCTTAAACTACGCGGTCCTTGTGACCCTTAAACTACGCGGTCCTTGTGACCCTTAAACTACGCGGTCCTTGTGACCTTAAACTACCTGGTCCTTGTGACCCTTAAACTACGCGGTCCTTGTGACCTTAAACTACGCGGTCCTTGTGACCTTAAACTACCTGGTCCTTGTGACCTTAAACTACGCGGTCCTTGTGACCCTTAAGCTACGCGGTCCTTGTGACCCTTAAACTACGCGGTCCTTGTGACCTTAAACTACTTGGTCCTTGTGACCCTTAAGCTACGCGGTCCTTGTGACCCTTAAACTACGCGGTCCTTGTGACCCTTAAACTACGCGGTCCTTGTGACCTTAAACTACTTGGTACTTGTGGCTCTTAACTACTTGGTCCTTGTGACTCTTAAGGGGAGCATTATCCCATTTTTAAAACTCCTAAACTACTTGTCCGATCAAATTCAAAATTGGTGTACAGATGTTAAATTGAAAAATAATTAGGGTTTACCTCGAGGACTTTTCCCGTTTTCCCCATAGAAAACGAGTAATTCAAAGAAAACGGTAAAAGGGGGGGGGGAAATCTACGAACTCAATCAGTTTCAGTGCGAACTCAATCAGTTTTAGTGCTATCGAGATAAAATTGGTATCAAAAGAAACAGAAATGTATTCCCCAGAAATATATTACCCAAAATTTGAGAAGTGAAAAATTCGAAAATGGAAGAAATTTTTTTTGAGGAAAGTGAGAAAACTTCGTCCATTTTCGAATTTTTCACTTTTTCTCATTTTTTCGAAAATTCAGAAAAACTTCGCGTCACTTTGTGGGGAATATATTTCTGTTTCTTTTGTTACCAATTTTATCTCGATAGCACTAAAATTGATTGAGTTAGTTGATTTTCCCCACACCCCCCCATTTTACCGTTTTCTTTGCATAACTCGTTTTCTACGGGGAAAATGAGAAAAGTCCTCAAGGTAAACACTAATTATTTTTCAATTTAACATCTGTACACCAATTTTGAATTTGATCGGACAAGTAGTTTAGGAGTTTTGAAAATGGGATAATGCTCCCCTTAAACTACTTGGTCCTTGTGACTCTTAAACTACTTGGACCTTGTGACTCTTAAACTACTTGGTCCTTGTGACTCTTAAACTTTTCGGTCCTTGTGACCCTTAAACTATTTTCACTATCATACTACCCGTGGCTCTACGGTGCCCTCTTGAAATCATAAGTGATTTAGGCACTATTTCAAGGTGAGCCGGTGGTGATACGAGATTTCCTATTTACGCGAAATGTGAAAAGGTTCCAGTTTTCTGTTGTGGCTTTTTGTTCTCCCTCAGAATCCTTTGGCGAGCGTGATCTGGATGGGATGCTCCTTTAATTAAGAGGCCACTTTCTTTGGTTTACCAAGCCTAACTTCTCTTCTCCAGCGTGTGTTTCATCTCCAAATTTAATTTCTTCAATTCTGGGAAGTGCCTAGGTTCGTAAGTGAATACTAATGAAACTTTCTAATTCTGAAATCAAAGTGTTATATGATCTGACGCGGTGGTACCTCATTTAATCACTAATTCATTCCTCCTTATTAAGTTGAAGTTCTGTGTTGGGCTGGGAGGTGCCGGAACTATAATGGCCTCCAGTTCTCCTTGTTAAACGTCACGACGTAACATGATACGCCGTAGAACTCGTTGGATCTGCGGCCACTATGAAGACCATTGAATTCTGTGACTTCTCCCAATTGAGAAGCTTAGCGTTGACAAATTTGTCGTGTTGACGAAAAAAGAGTATTGCAAACGCATTGTGTCGCAGAGCTGCTGAAGGTGTGGCGTACGTCCCACACATCTGTTCGCTGAACGGTGACCCCAGTCCAGATGTTATTGAGTAGATAAAGAAGGTGTACACAGGCACTAAAGCCATTAAAAAACTTGTGTTTCAGCGCCTAAATGTACAACAACAAATGGACGGTTCAACCTGTGATCTATTCGCTCTAGCATTCTATACGTCTGTAGTGAAAGGAAAAGACCCATGTTTTCTCGCCTACGACGTGCGCAAGATGAGGAAACCTCTTATTTCGTGCTTCGAAGAAAATTCGTTGATGGATTTTCTACTCATGGCAACGTCTGAAAGCGGCAGCTTTGAATAAGGAAAACTTCTCGTGCTAAATGGACCACGAATCCATAAAGAAATAATGATTAAGTGTGGGAGCTTATTGTTTATACGTAAAATACACGTATATCTACTTTTTAAGGAACGAGATACCGTTTGTTAGATTGGCTACATCCAGGAAGCTGTATTATAAATGCTATTTAGACTGTATGATAATGTAATGGGTATGGATCATGTAAGTAATGTTATGCTATGAATGTTGACAGGTTATAAATGTTGATTATTTTATCATGTCAATTTCAACAAACTGAAAATTTATTTGCTTAATTTACTTGTTTAACTTGAGCTCAAATGAAGGCCTGCAAATGTTTCCCAGCAAGTGGTCAAGGCCCAAATTTCAGTCCCACTGCTCAGAGCAGCTGGTCTGCGTGTTGGGGCTGGAATCGAAAGCCGCAACTCAACGAGGCCCACAGAAGAGAACGACCGCCTGAACTTCATGGCTACATATACTCGACGTCTCTCAGACATTCTCTTATTGGGATTAGTTAGTTCGCTGATAACTTTGAAAATTAAGCGAAGGAGGCTAATGGGAGCTGTGCCCCCTCCCCCCCGGAAAGTGCATGCAAAAAATTTATCTAATAGCTGGTCCGCTGGAGAAAAGTATCACTTATAATTCTAATGTAGATTGATTGCTCACGGTAGCGCATCTTATCTCAAAATTAAGAGCTAACAAGAGCATAGCCCCCTGTTGTCTGCGAATAATGAAGAATGTTGGCATATACGATTGTCCTTAAGAAAATTCCGATATTTTGTTTGAGAGCAATTTGAAGTCGATGAGTGCATTCTTTCAAAAGTTGCGAGTAGGCGAACGCAAATTTTTGTGATGGTGCGCGAGTCGGATAGGCATATCGAAGAATTTCTGTATTTTTAAAAAACCGTTGAGGCCGTGTGTTTGATATGGGAAAGAGAGAATGTTTCACGCTTTCATTTAAGAGTAATTTTAAGTCGATGAGTGCATTCTTTCAGAAGTTACGAGTCGGGAGCTAAAGTCTGAAGTTGCGCGAGTAAGACTCAAGAAATTCTCAAGAAATTTCTGTACTTCTCACAAACCGTTTCTTGAACCGTCTCGACTGAGGCCTGCCGGTATGTTTTACGCTATTGGAACTCACAAGTTTGATGTCTAAGTTTGATTTGGTTAGTTGACAAAACGTTGCACTGTCAACATGCAGCGTTAGCATGCATTCATGGTTTATATTTAATATCCTACAATACCTGATGAAAAGTTTCTCTCAAATAGTAAAAAATGAGGCTTTCATTATTTGAATGAAATAACTACTAAAGTTAAATAATAAATAATAACTCATTTAACGACAGCTTCGGTCATAAACTATTTAGCTGTCGCTTTGGCATTCAGGCCAAAGTTAAACCACAACAATACAAGTTCACCAATATTTCAGATGACATTACATCGCAAAGTGTACACAAAATACATTTCAAAATTCCATACATCTCCTCTACCATATGCAAGTCACAATCGATCCTTGGTATTATAATCCACCACTTCAAGTACACCTGAACACTTCGGGCAGCCCGACCCCCATGGGGGTTTCAGCTGCCCACCCATTTATGGCCGGGCGCCTTACCCATGCTGAAACCCCCGGGGTATCAACATAGCATAGCGCGCCCGGCCATATTGCGCGTTCATCGTCTATACTGCCAAAAACAAAGATATCCTCTGCTGAAGCAATGAGTATAGTTTAATGGATTACTTTGCATTATTCCACTAGCTTGGCTAGTCACCATTACAAATAACCGCTTGGTACAATAGGATTGACTCCGTTCTTTTCCATTTGTTCTTATATATTGCCAAATACATTTACTTCCTTCACATATTCCAGCACTTTGTAGATATGTCCACCGTCACATAACAGCTTAGCCACACTGACGCTTCCTCCAGTGACTGGTCGGAGTACTCTCTCTCTTGTTTGCTGTAGCGCCGCACACTCCTCCAATACATGCTTCACTGTTAGAACTGCCACTTCACACCATCCGCATACAGGTCTCCGTCCAAGAGCTTCCGGGTCCAAGAGGTAGCTGTGGGTTAATACCGTGTGGTTCAGTCGCAGCCTGTTGATGGCGACTTCTTCTTGGCGGTTTAACTTACAGACACTCGTCTTCCATCTTCCGGGACTTGTTTTGATTGCTCTGAAGTTTCTGCATGCCTCTTGCCATTCCCGATTCCATATCTCGTACGTTCGCTTCCTCATCACTGGGAACCAATACTAAAGTTTATCCACGATAGCTTGGTGTTCATTCCCTAACGAACATTCAAATTTTAAAAAGAACAACTCTAGAGTAAAAATATGAGCAAGCTAAGTAAAAAACGACGTTTCGACCTTCTACTGTGGTCATCATCAAGGTATATCTCTGCAAAAACAAAAGACAATTCATACTAAACATGAACGTACAAAGTCTTTGAGTATCTTAAACTAAATAATTGTAAACAAAAATCAAAACCACAGTAGAAGATCGAAACGTCGTTTTTTACTTAGCGTGTTCATATATTTACTTTAGAGTTGTTCTTTTTTAAATTTACGATGAACTAAAATGTGATTTTAGAAAAGCGTAGAAACTATTAAAAACTAACGTAAAATTAAGGGGATCATCCGTAGCCCTATTGGGCCCCTACGGCTCCTCTCACTGAAAATTATTTTTTTTGTTGAAAAAGGAACCTTAGGGGATGGGTTATTGTGCCATGAAATTTTATGGCCCTACGGACACTAGAACGGACACTTTTCACCCCCCCATGGGGGTGAAAAGGGGACCGAAATTGATGATTTTTAGGCCCAATTTTTTTCTTGTTGAAAAAGGATTCTTAGGGGATGGGTGGTTGTGCCATGAAATTTTATGGCCCTACGGACACTAGAACCCCCCCCCCCCCAGGGGGGTGAAATGGGGACAGAAAATGATTTCTAGGCCCAACTTTCTTCTTGTTGAAAAAGGATCCTTAAAACTTTTCATATATGAAAAAAAAAAGATTTGAGTTTGTTAGAAATGTTTCAAGGATTCTAAAACTGGTTTTAGTTTTGTTCTAGCATCAAAACTCGATGACGAGTCTCGTTTTGAAATATCCAAAAAAATATACCGGAATACTCTTTTTTCGTAAAAAAAAAATAAAAACTAAGGCATGAATCGAAAAAGTGACACGAGTAAAAAAGGTTTCCTTTCACAAAATGCATATACTGGCCAATTTTCAAACAAATCAGACGGAAAAAATTTAAAAAGTCTGAACATGGTGAGTACTGAAATGAAATGTATTATTTTTATTTACTCATAAAAACGATATTTCTTATATGTTTACTTGAAATTCACAAGAAAATGCTGCTCATTGTTCGTACATCGAAATAGATCATGGAAACCGCATTCATGTGCAAAAATTTCCATTATATTCAAATTCAATAGACATAGTTTGTTTATGGGCTCTAGTGAAAAGTTGACTTTTTTACTTTCAAAACGACATCGGTTCTCGAGTTTTGATGCTAGAACAAATCCAAAGACAGTTTTAGAATCCTTGGAACATTTGTAACAAACGTTCGTTCGGCTTTTTTTCAACTTCGAATTCTTTGAAAAAATATATAGCTCTAAACCCCCCAAAAAACTTTGGGTTTAGAAATTTTGAAAAAAATCGACAAAATTTTGAAACTTTTCAAATTGGAAAAAATGTCAATGTGAGTTAGTTAGAAATGCTTCAAGGATTCTAAAACTGGTTTTGGATTTGTTCTAGCATCATAACTCAAGGACGAGTCCCGTTTTGAAATATCCAAAAAAAATATTCCGAAATACTCTTTTTTCGTCAAAAAAATAAAAAATAAGGCATTAATCGAAAAGTGACACGAGTAAAAAAGGTTTCCTTTCACGACATACATATACTGGTCAATTTTCAAACAAATCGGACGAAAGAAATTGAAAAAGTCTGAACATGGTCAGTACTGAAATAAAATGTATTATTTTTATTCACTCATAATAACGATATTTTTTATATGTTTACTTGCAATTCAATAGGAAAATGCTGGTCATTGTTCGTACATCGAAATAGATCATGGAAACTGCATTCATGTACAAAATATTTCCGTTATATTCAAATTCAATTGACATAGTTCATTTTTGGGCTGCAGTCAAAAATTTTCCTTTTTTTACCATTCAAAACGATATCCGTCCTCGAGTTTTGATGCTAGAACAAATCCAAAGACAGTTTTAGAATCCTTGAAACATTTGTAACAAATTTTCGTTCGTTTTTTTTTTAAATTAGAATTCTTTGAAGAAATATATAGCTCTAAACCCAAAAAATTGTTGCTGATTTTTCAAATTTCAAAATTTTTTGAAAAAATAGAAAAAATTTGAATTCGGAAAAACTGAACGAGCGTTTGTTAGAAATGTTCCAAGGATTCTAAAACTGTCTTTGTTTTTGTTCTAGCATCAAAACTCAATGAGTTGATACGTCTTGAAATATATATAAAATATACCAAAAAACACATTTTCCGTCAAAAAAAACTAAGGCCTAAATCGAAAAAGACATGAGTAAAAAAAGGTTTACTTTCACAAAAAACATATACTGGCCGATTTTCAAACGAATCGGACGAAAAAAGGTCTCCAACTCGGATGATCCCCTTAAACGCCGATCTAAAATTTTCAAAGTTCTGCCTGGACAATCGGCTTCTACCAAAGTTTACCAACTTCAAGCTTTAAGACATAAATGCAGTATCGGAACCAAGTACAGTCAAATTCTAGCAAAATTTAATCGAAAGGGAAATTGAAACGAAGTAACGCAGTTTGAAAACCTCACGCCTTGAATTAACAACGTGCATCATCAAGCTCAGAAAACAGCTCTCGAGTTTTAAATTTTACGCATGTGTACAGTTACTGTCAAGAATAGTGAAACAATGCCAGTCAGACATCCTGCATTAGCACGTGAAAAACTGAAATCTCTTTATAGCAATGATTTTTACCTACTGAAGACACCCACAATATTTTTAAGCTCTCGCATCATGGTCTCGCAGAAAGTGAGATCTCCGTGCTTCAATAAGGCTTGAATTTTTCAGTGAGCAAAAAATACAGTATGTTGGATCAGAAAATTTTGATTGAAAGTTCTATATGAGCATATTGGAACGAAGAGACAGAAAGCAGCTATCCATAATAGACAAGGAAAATTTGAAAACTTAACTTAAATACTTGTGAATTCGTCACAAACTACCAGTCAGGAAGCAAACTATATCTACTAATGAACAGAAAGCATTATCACAACTGAAGGACAACAAAACATAGTCATCAAAAGGCCTGACAAAGGAGGTGGCACCGTTATATGGGATAAGGAAAGCTACGACGAGAAACTAAATACGCTCATCGAAAGCCCAGCTAAATTCCGTCAAAGACCAAGAAAGCAATTGGATACAGTGAAGAAGAAAATCAATGACGCTATACGCCCGCTAGAAGCCATATACCGAAGAATTTATTACAAGCTCAAGCGCACTGGTGACTACAAATTCGGACACCTCTACGGACTACCAAAAATTCATAACAGACTCGACCCACCACTACGCCCCATCATTAGCATGACTGGTACAGCAACCCATGAAGTGGCCCAGTGGACCAACGGAACTATCCGCCCATACATCAACCACACTTACATGCTTTCCTCCTGCGACCAGCTGCTCATCGTTCTGGGCTCCCTGGAATTATCACCTACTGATAAATTTGACTCACTTGATGTCGAATTTCTGCTCATTAACGTACCCGTTCGTGAAACTGTTGAAATAATTATGTCACGGTTATATCACCATCCATATCTGCCACCCTCTAGCATTCCGCATGAAATATTCATATATCTGTTGACAATTTGCACGAATGAGACGCCATTCCAGCACAATGGTCATACATTCATCCAAACCGACGATGTGAGCATGGGATCTCCACTGGGGCCAACGTTCGCTGCCTTCTACATGTCACACCTGGAAGAAAACCTTCTTTGGCAACAAAAAATATCAAACCCAAAATACTACAAGCGGTATGGGGACGACATTTCAAGTGCTCATCACCTTCATTGTTTCAAAAGAAGAATGCTCAGCAATTCGGTTCTGCGGTTTACTCACGAGGAAATGGAAGAAAATCAGTTTCACTTCTTGGATATCCGCTTGGAACTAAAAGGAAAACAGTTTTCAACTTCTGTCTACGTGAAACCTACGGATAATGACTCATACACTCACTTCACTTCCCAGGTGCCTCTGTCTTATAAGAAATTAATTGCTAAGACTCTACTTCATCGCGCATTGAAATATTGCTCGGCATGGGAGACATGCACACAAGAAATCAACCACATTAAGCAAGTATTAACTAACAACGGTTTCCCCTTAATGGTCATAGATGAGATAGTGAAAACACTTTTAAATAGATATCATAGTTGTGGTCAGAATCGCCCAGCAGAAACAGTTGACCTCTACGTCGAACTCCATAACCTGGGAACTTACAAAAAAGATGCAGATTTTCTCACGAATACAGTTATGCAACACACCTGTACAATAGATCCTTTTAAGAAAATTGTCGTCAGGCCGTATTTCAAGCCACGAAAACTAGTAACTTTTTTCACCAACAGACTTCGGGAACCGGATTTTCGGCGCGCGGGCGTGGTCTACAAGATTACCTGCCCAGAGGATAGCTGTCAGGCTTCCTATGTAGGACACACCACCTGCACGCTGGAGAGAAGAGCAAAACAGCATCGTTATTCATCCACCAACATCTTCAAACACTTCAGAGATGATCACCAAAAAGAACCCACAAACTTGGAAGCATTTCTTCTAGCTTTCAGCATAATGTAGACTTACTCTGATACAGCATCAATAAAAATTGCAGAAGCCTTAAAATTAGAAAACATGCACCGTTAATAAATGTTAGGTACAATGAATTTTCCAAGTACCTAAACTTGTTCACATAGAAACGGAATGCTGAGCACAAGAGGTTACTTAAGGCATCGTCAAGAACTTACGCCGCCAGTCTCATGCCATGCTTCAACCACTGCACTTCTCGTCTGCTCAGTTTATCAAACTAGCTTCCTAATTTTACCATGAACTGCTGAAAGTTTTTGTTTACAATTATTTAGTCTAAAATACCCAAAGACTTTGTACGTTCATGTTTAGTAAGAATTGTCTTTCGTTTTTGCAGAGATATACCTGGATGATGACCACAGTAGAAGGTCGAATTGTCGTATTTCACTTAGCGTGAACATTCAAATTGCAGACATTTATAATGACTGTTAAATTCTCGCAGCTTCTATTGTAAAAATAACAAAACCCGCTTTAGCGGGGTCAGAACCATTAAGACAAGCGCTGTCATTGGTGCGCATGTAGTACCCTGCTTCAAGTTTCTAAGTTTTTTTAAGTTCTTATAACTGGAAAACTAAGGCGTTTTGGGCATATCATCATTGGTTAAAATTGATTTATTTTGAGATTTTCTACCTATTTGCAGTTTGTTATCACAATAAACCACCCAATATGTGAATGTTAAAAATTGGAGTCTCCGTCAGTAGTGATTATTAAGAAAAACTTAGAAAAACATTCGTGGTAGCATTTAACGCACACTAAATTCTACAAGCCAATTAAGAACGTTCATTAAAAAAGACTAAATCACCTCAAGAATGAAAGGCATTGATTGAGCCTCGACTTTATTCATTACGCGGAAAATCTGCGTACCCAGTCATCATAGAATCATTAACTGCACCAGATTATCAAAATGCACGAGGTAAGCGCTAACCTGCAGCTGCGAGTTGTGCTGCTGTAGCTGCAGCTGAAGCAAGACCTACTCTTCGGCATCGCTCTCGGCACCTCCAACGAAGCGCTCACTCCCACCGCCGCTCTCGCTGCTGTCGTATGAATACGTCCTGCGGGAGATTAGGAAGTACAGTTATCATGCACATTAAATATCGTGCTTGGTATAATGCAAGAAAGAAGGATAAAACATCGTACCAAACTAACGTACAAAGACTCAATATAGATTTAAAGGGACACAGCAGTTGAGAGAATGCTTCTATAAATTGATGAAGTTAACGAAGGGAAGAGACCCGCATTTTACGACACCCTTAAGCTTTATCCCTAGTAGTAGACTGATCCAACTTTGGGATCGTCAATTATTCTCAGCCTAGTCGCCAATGTTTTAATCAGTTGGTCATTATCCGGATCAAGACAATGACGTTTGCCAATGCCTCCTACACCTTCAAGCCTTCTTCTAGACACGGCTTTATAGCAATGACATCATCGTAGTAGTCGGAAAATGTCGGAGTTTTAAATTTAATCCAATAGAGTTAATATGTAGCTCCATCGCGGTTCTATTTGCAGTTCTTGGATATTGCGAGTACATTCTATACATAGCAGGTAATGATACGTATATTCCTAACATATACTCGTGATGTTCATTGTGTCCTGTGACGATTGGAGGGAGGAATTGAGATCGTGATGCTTAGCGATGTGAGTAGCGTTTGGAAGAACAATTTACTCGTAGTAGCCAAGTAAGACTTCAAACTCAAAATTCGATTTTGAGCGAGTTTCAGTTCGTTGTAACTTACGCTTCTTAACGACCTCGTACTGTGAAGACTATATGCAAAGCAAAATTGCGTGAAGCAGCCAAACCTTTTGTAACTCCTATCCTCCAAGAATAAGATCAAAACTTTTTGCAAATACATTGCAAGAAAGTGCGAGGGTAACATTTAAGTTGTTTAAATTATCTAGTCTAATGGTCCTGGCCAATTATTTCTGCGGTGTCAGAAATAATTCAAGGAAACTGAATTTATTTATACATTCATAATATGAAAATTTATCTCAGCATATTTACGCAACTAGCGAATTTCACAACTCTTGGTCAGCTCCATTCCATGGGACATGCATGATTAACTAGAGTTGATTAAAATTCGCACTTTCGATTTATCACGTAAGGTGCGACAGCTTCGTTCAAGGCCGCAGCATCCAAGATTCTATGAGCAGCCTGAAGATGAAGGAATGATAGGGTGTACCCTGGTCTTTCCGTGAATAGATTAGATTATTTGAGCTAGTTTAATATTCCCTAACGACATCTGAGGCGTTACAAAGGGAGCAAAGCGCAATCTAGTGTGGACTTTGAGGAACGTGAAATATATGTTCAACGTGTCTTGCCACACAAGACCATCTGCATATACGAACAGCGAGTTAGAAAAAAGTTCAAGAAATAAGATAGTTAAAGAAGAGAGCAGTGTACCGAAAAAGGATCGCCCAAAACAAAATGAAAACCTATTACGCTTCGACAAAAAGTAGGCCCACCTTACCTTATTACCTTACTACAACGTCAATTACGTTATTGACATTCTAAAAACAAGCATAAAGCGAAATATTGAAGGTTTATTTCCAATATTTACAAACCACTTCTTTCCAAGTTGCGATGGTGAAAAATATAACCAGGTGAGGAAAAGAATCATTGAAAGTAAGATTTTGAAGCCAGTGCTGCCGTTCAGACATAAACCATTGATCAGTGTCAAATTTTATTGCATTAAAACGTAAAGTTTAAGCCCACACTAAACGCAACATTAAAGGTATAAAAACACCAGGAAAGAAATACAGAATCGTCAGGTCAAAAATTTCAGGATTAGACACTTCTATATTCGAACAAATGAACCAAAATGGCGCATTAGGTCTTGGGCTTTACTTGGTCTTAGTAAAGGTCGAAAAAATGTTAAGTAAAGCAAAATGGGAAAATAAAAGTTTGTAGATTAGTTTAGATTAAACACTTCACAATGCAAAGAATTTTAGGTTCATAGCTCTAGATAATTTTACTTTTACACCAATGACAAAATTTTTGCAATTGATACCTCCATGGGCTCAGGAAACTTTCGTTTTTCATACATGAATCGACCAAGGTTTCAAATTTTACGGAACGACTCGGTGTGTACATGAACTTGTTCTTGTGCAGGTTGGCTAGATTTGATAACTTACAACCTAGATTTATAAATCGCATTCTTTTTTGTGGTCCTAAATAAAGAACGTTCGTAGAACGGTGCTCACCTGCATCCGAGATATTTCTGCCAAATCAGCGAAGCCAACGATGCCATTAGTTTGAAAATGTTGTTAAAGTTTTTGCCAATATTGAAAGTTGAAATGCAATGATGAAAAGTTGAAGATTTGTTTTTTTTTTAATCTTTCGAATGCTTCTATGTATTCCAAATCCTGTAGTGCTAGGAGTTCGGTGTCTATCTTGTTATGAGGATCGTTAGCTCTGTAATCGGGTCTCGGTCCTTTAACCAGATTATTCGGGAAGAGAAAGATGGTTGAGTGTAGAATGATTGGTGAGTTTTTTGAATGTTCTTTCTTCAGTTTTCCTGTTTTAGTATCAAAGAGTGGTAGACAGATGAATTTAGCATGTTGACTATTGATATGATTTTCCAGTGATTGTATGAATTTGTTCCTATTGTAAGTGTACTCTGTGTCCAAAAATGTTCTGATGTTGCAGTGTGATATTAAATGATGGACTGAATGGTTGCAGGCTGGGGTGTCGGGAACCGCATTCGGCACATGATTCTGAAAAAAAAATTATTTAGAAGGTTTTAATAATAATAAACTAATATAACGACAGCTTCGGTCATAGACTATATAGCTGTCGCTTCGGCGATTTTGCCTGAGTTAATAACGCATTTGGAGTTTTTAAGATTTCACAAGCTTTTCGAATGTTAACCAGCGAGCGCTATGATCCAGAGGTCCGTTAGGGTCTTTTATTTTAGGTTAGTTTACTTAACGAGATACTATAAATGAACAGGCAGACATAACAATACACAGGCGAGTGCAGGGTATCTCAGTACTGAAGTCCCATCCCACACACAGGTTTGATAGTAGTTCAATTACCAAGACAACACGGCATGGCAAGTCTCAAAATCTCAATATCAGCCTTCACATACCCTCGACAAATAAAACCAATTTATAGTTACGTTGGTGACACACATAGTTTCAATCCAAAATATGGCCCAAGTTACCATGAAATTTAATCCAACCCTCACACCATCACTATTATCACAAGCGTCACAGATGATCCCGACATTAATGTCCGCCACACCAGGTAACATTCGGATATTTCGGGCAGCCAGACCCCATGGGCGTTTCAGCTGCCCACCCATTATGGCCGGACGCCTTACCCACGCTGAAACCCCCCGTGGTACCAACGCAGTGCGCCCGGCCATATTACGGTTTTATCGTCAGCAACTAATTAGGGATGCTGATTCCTATGGTAACAAAACATGTCTCACATAATTCCAGGCAGATAACTTGACCGAATGGTAAGATTTACAAGTTTGCATACACATTGATGGCCTTCACATATTCCAGCACTTTTCTTACTGGGCCACCATCTTTCAACGAGTCGCCGACGCTCCTGCCATTGACACTCCTCCAGAGGATATTTCTTGGTTGTTGCGGAACAGGACATGTTTCAATTATGTGTTTTATCGTCAGCACCGCATCTCCGCACCATCCGCATTTGGGTCTCTGGCCCAGGGCTTCTGGGTTCAACAAATAGTTATGGGTGAGGGCGGTATGTTGCAATCGAAGTCTATTAATTATGACCTCTTCTTGGCGGTTCAGCTTCTGCCGTCTCGCTCTCCACCTTCCGGGACTGCTCTTCATTTCTTTTAGATCGCTTCGGCATTGCTGCCACTCTTCATTCCATATTTCATACGTCCTCCTTCTTATCAACGGGAACCAATCTTTGAACGGAATGAGGGCAAACTCTGATGGTCTCGTTGATGCTTCTTTTGCTGCTCTGTCCGCACACTCATTCCCGCTGATCCCCACGTGGGCGGGCACCCAACAGATGGTGATGTGCTTCCCTTTCAAGATGATCTGATGCATATCCAATAAAATTCTATCGAGAAGTTGGTTGTCATCCGTATTATTGTCGATAGCCTGTATACAGCTCAAAGAATCGCTAAAGACTACAAAGTTATCATATTGTGTTATGTTTATTATTCTGACTGCCAGTTTTATTGCATGAAGTTCTGCTGTCATGACACTTGCAACCATCAATAGCGATATCTTTTTTATGAGGTTGCCCATCACTGCCCATCAATGGGCACTATGATAGCTTCCTTCCATGGCTGGTAAATGTACTCTTCTATCCATATTTTGTTGTAGATATTCAGCAAGTATTGATATGCGTTGTCTGGTAGATTTTTAATCATGAGGTTACTAATAGCATCAGGTCCTGGGGCTGTATTTCAGTTGCTCTTAATTGCTGACAAAAGTTCTTCGAAGGTGAAAGGGCTGTTGTAAGGTTCGTCGTTCCTGCTTGTTAGGTCCACAGGTATCTGCTCAATCAGTTGCTTATACTGACGGAACTCGTTAGAATAGTTCTCATTGCTGGACGTGTGGGCGAAGGTTTGTGCTAATATTTCGGCGATGGTTGGTACTGTTGAAAAAAGTTCGTTTCCATCTTTCAATATTTTAATTTGTTTCTTTGCTCTGCCCCGGATTCGGTTCACCTTCTCCCAAATATGGCTGCTCGGTGTGGTTGCGTTGAGCGATGACTCATACTCGCGCCAGCTATTCTGCTTCGCTTCTCTGAAGCTACGGGTCGCCACCGCTCTCGCCCTTTTCCATTTCAGCTTGTCTTCCAGCGCATTCGTCCGCTTGTAGTCCCTGTAACACTTCTCGCGCTCTCGCCACACTCTCCTGCACTCAGTGGTCCACCAAGGCTTTGCGTAGTGTCGTCGTGTCTTGTACTTCGGAATTTATTTGTCTGCCATAGACCTGAATCTCACGTAAAGTTCCTTGACAGCTGCTTCCGGGTCTTCTGGTAATTCCTGCCGATGTACATCTCTCCATATCGAGTCAGTCCGGTATCCCTTCCTATTTCCCTTTTTAAAATTCCACCTTACCGTTTCATTTCTCCCGTCACACTGCTGTACAGTGATTGACAAAATAATCGGGAAGTGGTCACTACTGAATACCGAAGACTGTGCTGTAAAATTTACGTCGGGTATTATGTCTGAGGAGGTTAGCGCAAGATCGATCACTGATCCAGAAATGTAAGTAGCTGAGTTGTCATTTATGATGTTGAGATTAGTCTTGGTGAGGGCATTCTGCACTAAACGGCCTCGGCGGTCTGTTGTCTTGTTTCCCCAATCGATGGGGTGGGCGTTGAAGTCCCCCATCACCACAACTGGCTTGGGTAATGCGTTCAGGGTGTCTGAGAATTCTTGGAGGTCAACATTTGCTCATGGTGGTAAGTATATAGAGGCTATTGTTATAATTTTATAGTGCGTCAGATGAATTCTTGCTCCTATGATTTGTAGCGATGATTGAATCTCAATCTCATGGGTCGGTACTGAAGAATGAATATATAATGCAACTCCTCCGGGATATCTATGGTTGTAATGGCCTTGTTTACTGTATCCGTTGTAGCCGGCTATTAGTGATATGTAGTCATTACCGTAGAATGTCTCTTGGACTACTATAACAGCTGGTTTGTATGCGTCAATAAGGTTTATCAGATCTTCCTTCGATGAGGCCATACCTTGCAGATTCCACTGCAGAAAAACTTCACCACCACTCTGCCTACTCACCGCCAGTTCCCTCAACTCACTCCTGGTCTCCGGCCCCCGCTATCTCTGGCTTGCCCTCTTTTCGGGGACACTCGTCTCCGGTCTTCTCGAGAAGTTCCGCGCGATTTTTTGGTTCTATTTTTAGACGAAAGATTCGAGTTTCAGAGCTCTTCCTCATACATGTCTCTGTCCACTTCACTGCTTCTATCTGTTCTTGGCTTTGCTCCGTAGTACTCGTTGTTTTCCTTCTCTCTGCCTTTCTTTTCTCTTTTGGAGGCCGTTGTATCTAGATGCAGGTCAACTGTTGTAGTGTAGATTCTTCCCGTGTTTGGGCTCTCACAAACCACTTCAGTCCCACCGCCACCTTCTTCATCAGCTCTCCGCCACCCACTGCTCTTCACCGTCATGTTACCAGTTGAGGTTTCAGCTCACCGTTTAAGCTCTTGTTGGTTTTCTGCACTATCATCTCCTGAACGCTTGCGTTTTTTCGTATTCAATTTTTCACTTTCGTTTGTGGTGATTCCTTTTGTGACAGCTTTGGAATAGTTCATACTGTCGTTCGAAAGACGTCGGTTAAAAAGAAGTTTAGCCTGTCCTTTGGACACTCTGTGCCGGCTGCACCCACGTCAAAGTTGCTCCACTCTGTGTGCGTGTGTTGCAGCGGCCGTGTGCGTGCAGGGTTAGTCATGTGCACTGGTCCAGAGTTGAACTCATTGCCAGAAGTCGCTGTATCGTCCAACTATGAGTGACCAGATACCGCAATGCAGTTCGTTATGCACTTGCATAATATTTGAAAAGAAATAAATTTATCACTTAATATATATATTTAGAAATGTGTAAAATGCAAAAATTCAGTAGTGTTTCATAGCAAGCAATAATGCTTTCAAAAAAGCCGTCTTTCATATGTTTTTAGATGTATTTGTATAGCAATAGTAATATTTTTAAATAAAGCAATCGTAATATTTTTAAATAAAGCAATCGTAATATTTTTTACTGCAAAATGTCAATCGTTAAAATTTTATGCCTCTATCAATCTAAAAAATACAACGTTTCGATGAAACTATAACTACCTTCGGGCTGAAAAATGAAGTAAATCATATTTTTATACGGTCACATTGATAGAAAATGACAATCAATTGTGCAAGTAGAAGCAGACATAGTAAAACACAAAATTCTCATTGTAAGACGACTATATAGGAGCGATATTATGTACTGTAGAAATAACGGTCTCCAGCAGGCTAGCTTTTTCAGCCCAAAGATGATAGTTGCATCGAAAAGTTGAATTTTATAGGTTGGCAGAGGCATAGAATTTCAACGATTGTCCTTTTGCAGTAAAAATGTTGAGCGAATTCTATTTTATTTAAACACGTGAAGAACTGAAAATATTTCGTAGAGTTGAGAAGTTGAAAAGCGATCGTAACTAAATTCATTATAAATAATGAGAGCATGTATCACATATACAAATAAATATTACTGCATGCAAATGTCTTTCATTTAGAATGTTTTTTTCATTACGTATGTAAAAAGTTTTAATATGACATTAAGTATCGTCCAATCTATCATAGTTGTCACGTAAAGACACAAAAAATAACTAACTTGGTGGCATTAAATAGTGTGGCCACGAGCTTTGATTTTCATTTAAAAACTATCTCATCGCCGAAGCAACTAAAAAAAATCGTTATTGATGAAACATCATATTTGTATGTCATATATGACAGGGGAAGGGGGACTATTTCCCTAGGGAAATTGAAAAAGTGAAACATTTGTGATGAAATTTATAACATTCATTACTTCTTGTGCTAGCGTCCAGTTTTCTTTATCGCCAATGAAAGTATCCAGGTTCCTTTACTTTGCACTTTACGACCAAAATAGTATGGTATTAAACGAGAAGGAAGTGGCTAGTAAATATACTGATATGAGCACATCAAGTTTTCCACTGAATTTGTCAAATTAAATTAATCGAATTCATTTGGCGTTAATATGCATAAAAGGCATCTTACAGAACGCTTCAACACCTGAATATTTTAACTTAATTCATACTATCATGAACCAGTTCAAATACTTCTATTCACTTTTTGAGTGAATAAAATACTTTTATTCACATTAAAAATAAAATACTTTTATTCACATTGAAAAGAATGGGTTTGTTGTACGAATGAACTACATATTTATAATATAAACTGAAGAGATTTGCAATGTAAACAATACATCGTGACATACGAACGATACATTATGACACGGTAGAATCGCAGTAACTGTACTCTTATTTGATCGAACTCATATAATATGGGTCGTTTAAGACGGCTGAGACGTTAAAGTGTGCAATGAAACATTAAGTATTTAAATCCACTATTAAATGATACTTCAATGGCAAAGTGCACACCATAATAGATGTTTGTACCACATTTATGTCACGCAGCGACGCGTGGCAGCTGTTGAAGTGGGCGTGGTTTTCGGTGACGTGGACTAGCCATGCACGTACACAGACTCGCTCACGCACACAGAGTGGAGCAACTTTGACGTGGGTGCGGCCGGGGTCAGCAAAAATGGCCGGGGTTGGCCTGGGCCGGGGCCCCGGTCGGTCCATAACTGCAATGGAGTCTCGCTTCCAATGCGGTCGTCATCAAGGACGAAACTAAACCTACCGCGCTAACTCGTAAAATATTCATTTGACGAAAAAAGTGTATAGTACGAGTAGAAAAGTAGTTTATTTCGATGTTATTACCATGGTTGAAGCAACAAAAATTCAAAAATCAATGAGTAGCTGTTTATTCGAGCGCATTCGTCAACATAGACGAAACTAAACCTACCGCGCTAATTATTTTTAACTCGTAAAATATTCATTTGACGAAAAAGTGTATGGTACGAGTAGAAAAGTAGTTTATTTCGATGTTATTACCATGATTGAAGCAACAAAAATTCGAAAATCAATGAGTAGCTGTTTATTCGAGCGCATTCGTCATCATAGACGAAACTAAACCTACCGCTTTAATTCGTAAAATGCTCATTTACGACGGAAAGTGAATATAAGAAAACTTGTTTATTTCAATCTAATTAACTATGTTTAGGATTCGAAAAGTAGAAAATCGATTCCCGGTTAATCTTCAAAATTTACCGATAACTTTGTTATTTCATAACTTATCATGGAATGATGCGTTGTTTTATTTATGTTAATGTTTCCTAAAATTAAAGTTTCCATTGTCCAAGTATGACATCTTAGAAAGATGCCATGTGCTCACAGAATGAGGGGGCCGGTTTTCAAATATGTCTTAATTTGCTAGAATATCTTGTCAAGTAGGTAATGTCAGTAATGTATGGAAAAATGAATTATTTTTTATTCCTTGCTCCTTGTTTTCACTATGTTTTGTCTAAGGTGAATAGGTGAATCCACTATAAACTAGTATATTTTGGGCATTTGACCACATCGTATTTGAGGGCTGGCATAATGCCTGGGCTGTTCTCAACTATCATGACTACACCTCTTTCACTTCAAATTAATCTAAGTCAATTTCAAATTATTCCGAGTCAAGTTGAAATTAATCCGAGTCAAGTTCAAATTAATCCGAGTCAAGTTCAAATTAATCCGAGTCAAGTTAAAATTAATCCAAGTCAAGTTCAAATTAATCCAAGTCAAGTTCAATTTAATCCGAGTCAAGTTCAATTTAATCCGAGTCAAGTTCAAATTAATCCGAGTGAAGTTCAAATTAATCCAAGTCAAGTTCAAATTAATCCAACCCTCAGTTGAGTTAAAAAATGACAAAATAATTTGTTAATTTGAGATTTTGTATTAAAAATGTATCTATTGAATGTGATAAGCAAGACTGGTTTCGAGGATTTATTTACACTCATAGATATTTATATACGGGAAATTCCACTTTATCACATCTATGAAATCAAATACATGCATGTACAAAATATTATCATTGGACGATATGTAGATTTAATCAATTCTATATTTATTTACCATTCAATATATAAAACTTTTAAGACTTCAATAACTTTTATAATAATCATTTTATGAATATTTAAGCCTTGAAGGTATTATACATTGAATTGTGAACAAACACAAATAAAATCAGTATAAGATAGAAACGTAGTTTCCTGTATCATTATTGTGTATTGTAAGTGGATCCAACATTTCTTCACTTGACTAACACGGAATTAGAATGGATGGCAACATTTATATTGCTAATGCAGGAATGTATCTGGGTAGTAATGTACAAGTATAAATTGTAATCACACGGAATCGTACATTAGTACTCAGTGAATCGTGTTTGTATATTTCTTTTGAAGATTAAATCTACATATCGTTCAATGATAACCTTTTGTATTAGCATGTATATGACTTCATAGATGTGATAAAGTAGAATTTCACGTATATAAATATCTATGAGTGTAAATATAGCCTCGAAATCAGTCTTGCTTATAACATCCATAGATACATATTTAACACAAAAAACTCAAATTAACAAATTTTCATGTCATTCATTAACTCAACTGATGGTTGGATTAATTTTAACTTGACTCGGATTAATTTGAAATTGACTTGGATTAAATTGAACTTGACTTGGATTAATTTGAACTTGACTCGGATTAAATTGAACTTGACTTAGATTAATTTGAAGTGAAAAAGGTGTAGATGCAAATAAATTTCAGTCCCTCTGAGGTTCAAGTGATCTATTACTATGTTATCTTTCAGTGGAATCTAAGAAATTTCCTTCAAGTATTACAGATATATTTTTTCTTTGCTGTATAATCGATTTGCACTAAGAGTATCATTGTACATTCACCATTCTTTCTCACCGTGTCTTTCACACAAGTTTATTTTTTCTTTTCATCTGTCTATATTGGTATGAATTTGAGACTTCACATAAACCAAAATGAAATTTGCACAGAAATTAGATCAGGTTAAAGAATTTAAATTCAGCATTTGTTCCTTCTTTGTATTCTTTAATGTTGTTACAGAGCATGGTTAGTGAGTAAACTTCCCTACTCACAAATTTCAGATTGATGCAACTTAGTTTTTTCTCCATCTGCTGTTCCTGCAAAAAAGGATGAATGAGATCCTAAAAAATTGAGCTTTTCAAGACCTGCCGGTTCAAGAAATCAGGCTCACCTGCTCCACCCTATGTGAACATGACGATCACCTCAGCTTCTTGGAGGATTGTAGTGTGTTCTCCCTCAGGCTGCTTTACACTCCGGGCAGACTGTGAATATCTTTTAGGCTTTAGAATATCTTTGCCCGGAGCGAGTGCCTGAGGTACAAACGAACCCGGAAAAAACAACTGGAATAAACAAGGTAAGGAATACACAACGGGAATAAACGCCGTATTATTGTGAAGGTCGCCGACAGTCTGGCACATGAGGTAAATGTTAACAGGCAGGTAGTAAGGTACTTAAGGACGACTTGGAGGACCGACGGTTGTCGGTAAGTCGCGTCGTGCGTGCCGTGGCATTGCAGTGCGCCTTCGAGGTGCGCTTGCTGAGCAGCCGAGACTAGTGAATGACAGTCTCTGCGAGGAGAGTCGCAAGGAGAAGTCTTGTGTAAGCCGCTGCTGTGAGGAGGCTCGTTGGAAGACTTGTGTGAGCCGTTGCGGTGAGTAGCCTCGCAGGAAAAAGACTTGTGTGAATATCAGGGTTCCTGAGAGTGCACTGTGCGAACTGCTGCTGTGAAGAGGCCCGCTGGAAGTCTTGTGTGAGCCGCTGCAGTGACGAGGCTCGTTAGAAGACTTGTGAGAATATCAGGGCCTCGGCGTATGAACTGTCTTTGAGCTCGCGGCGCAGCTGTTAATATAGGCCTTGGTGCGGCCTTACTTAAGCGAGCTAGTTCTCTGGTTAGGCGACTCGCGGTGGCGCTTTTGAAGCGGTCGAGACAGAGCTTAACGTATGTGGTTGTCGTCTGATGTCGCCTGGCTGCTCGGGACTCGCGGCTTGTAGAGGTTTGGTCGGCCACCCCAGCGACAGACTTGAGCGCTGATTGGTCGTTTAGTAGGAGCACTTCGAGGCTGTGAGGTGGCGCTTTTGAGCCTGTGTGGTGGTGAGCGCGCACAGCTAGATGAAACCACCACAGGATACTATCACGGCTGATAAGAGTATGACAAATCTAAATGCTTCACTTCATGACTGAGAGCAGTAGTTCATCAACTGTAAATTGATATGAATGATGCAAATGAGTCGACTGTTTCTTGTAGAATAGGTATGTCTGCCATTTAAATTCCAAATACTGGCACCAAAATTGTTGTGAGCTCCAATTTAGTATTGGTTGACCAGAGAAGTGTGTTGATGGCTCAACTGAGGGCTTTAAGGTGGACATGTCACTCAAACCTGGGACAGAAAGTGCTCTATGGTGAGAATTGATCGCTGATTTGGACTATTTGAGTAACAAGATAGTAGGGCACTTTCTCTCCTGCTTGATTTTGGAATATTTATTGAACATAGAGTTGCCTGCCATTGCAGGATGAGAATTATTTGTGTACCTTCCAAACATCAGTTGAAAGGTCGCTACATCAAAGTGGCCTTTTGAGGTCCTAGGTGACCCATATCGAAATAAGGTTGTGGTTCCTGATAAAGTTTTTGTTTCTTCACATGTACCTGTTAAAAATAAAAATTTTCTGTTTCATTGCTCCATTAATACTTGAAAAGTTAAAAATCGTCCATCATTGAATCACAGTAATATACAATGCATAGGGTAGGTTAAAATTAGCCATGTTTAGTTTCAATTTAATTTTCATCACTTAAACATATATTTTTCCTATTTATTGACATCCTTTTACGGAGTTATGTGTTGACAGGAACAATTGAACTTCAGTCTTTAGGGGCTATCATCTCTGTTGATGAATTCATATTTGATGCATGATAGTGAGACTCATGACTACAAACGACCAGTGCCATTTGAGACTATACCAGAGCTCGCATGACAATGCCGATGCCTCTGGTTTGCTGAGGAATTTTTGATGCTCAAAGTAACTTCTCACTAGTGCAATTTTTTTAATAAAATGCTGTCCCAGTCTTGATAAATATAAGTTTTAGTTTTTGGGGTATAGTTAGTTGATTCATTTGTTTCCCCAACACTTGTACTGTTGAGTCGTTTTTTGAAATTTGCTTTGAAACACTGCTGAGCACCAACCTCTCGAGCAGGTTACCGTCCTTGGATTTGAGCGTGTGGAGGCGGCGTGTAAACTTCAAGTGGAAGACACAATCTCGTCATCCAGCCTGCTCAGAACTGCAAATTCGCCTCCGATCTGCAAATTAGTTCAACTGCCAATAAAATGTTTCAACAAGTTCAAAGAGAATACAAGAATGGAATAGAAAGAAGAATAAATTGCTTACGTTAGGATTGAGCTCACTTACGCATATCAATATAAGTATATGGTGAGCAGCAAATGTTCAAGAAGTGCTTCGCTACCATACTGGTTCTGTAATTGGCATTCCGAGGACACAAAATTCCTATATTGTAAAATATATACCGGATTAAATAAAACCAATAATTTGTTATTTCTTGGATATTGTCCTGCCACAAACTTTCACTTGCAAACGGACTTCTCTTTTTGTGGATATGAATAAGTTACACGATGTTTCTGTGCACAATCCAAGGACTGAAGATTCTCTAGCCTTTGCATTTTAATGTTCATTCATAGGTGCTTTAATTGTGCGACTGGGATTTTAATGGTCGGTAATGGTTGTGATTATTTCATTGTGAGGTCGAACTGATGCAGTACATTGACATTTACAAAAGCTTTCTCTCCGCTTATAATGTTCTAAATAACAATAGGTGAAACTCTCTTTAAACTATTCTCGAATGCAAACGGAATTGTAATCAGAATAAATATAAAATCGTTATAACTATAATGTTATGAGTACTTTTGTTACCTATAGAAGAAAGGAATTACGCGCGCCTAAATTTTCTTTCAAATTCGACTATCAGAAATCATGTGCATACGAAAAAATTAATTATAAGGCGGGTGAAACAAATAATTTTCTTTCGTTTTATTGTGACGAGGCATGGGTAGTTTTCCCTCTACTTTCTGATAGTGTCGTCTCGATCCGAAAGGGCCTTGTGAAGGGCGTCAGTACTCTCTTTCCAGTCTCATAAGTCCATTAGCGCTGTTTCTCCAGTCTCCAAATTTCACAGTTGTTTCAACTACGTCTTCCCTGTCCGTACAGCCGGTTGGAGTGTATTGTTTCTCGCAGGGTTGCGGAGTCGGAGGAATAAATTTACTACTCCGACTCCGACTCCGACTCCACCTTTCCAGAATTTGGCGACTCCAACTCCACCTTTCCAGAATTTGGCGACTCCGACTCCGACTCCACCTTTCCAAAATTTGGCGACTCCAACACCGACTCCGCCTATTCGCAATTTTGGGACTCCAACTCCACCTATTCAAAATTTATAAGATGAATATTTTATTTCTTAACTAGTGTACACGGACCGTCAAAAATGACGGGATTCAATACCTTTCTTCAACAAATTTTCGTTTGAGTGGGGTTTCCATGCTTTCAGCTTATTCCAAAGGTAACTTATTTTTCTTATTAGAGTAATAAACACTTGGAACACAATATTTTTGAGCCGCAAGAGAAGTAGTTATAGCCATTCGTGTCGTATCCTAGATACAGAAATTCAGCATTACTGAAAGCAACTGCGAGCTTGTGTATGTATATTGTAAAATGCAATAGAGTGTACTGTAATACAGTACATTGTAATATACAATACCCCGCCGAACTCGGTATCCACGATTCGAACTCTGGTATATAAGGCTCTATACCCTCTCAATTGTTTTTAAAGTAGCATTATAGCCAGAGCACTTGTACGAAAATGAGTGTATTCATTGACCGTGAACTGAAACCAAGACCTCCAGTGCTAATTTTTTCTATCGATTCTTAAGAGCGTGACACGAAACGTATAAATAAACACACGACTGTCATTCTTAGTAGTAGACGGTTGCAGATGTTGAAACCTGTACATATGTTCACTATATTCATTATTAACGAACGACTTTTAAATTGACTGCAGAATTTGAATAATCAAGTTACTAGAGTACATGATTGGTGAAAAATGACGGGATTCGATGGTATCGTTTTAAAAAAATATCAAGATAAAGATGACAAACAAATAAACCCATCCTAATAGTACCCGCGATTAAAATACAGTATTCTCGTACTTGTGCATAGTGATGCAAAAAAACGGTTTTATTTGATTGCGTTTTTTTTTGCAAAAAAACGTGTTTTTTATGTGTTTTTTTTTTGTTTTTTTTTGTTTTTTTTGCACACCTAAATTTTGTTAGGTATATGTCTGGGTTTTTTTGGACATCTAAAATATATTAATATCCATGTTTTTTAGTCATTTTATTGTTATAAAAACATCAGAAAGAAACCATACAGTAAAAGTGGTGGCAGATAACCCACAATTACCTAGAGGCGTCTAAGAGGAACAGCAGGAGCCACAGAACTTATAGTGATGGAGTCAAAATTCAGAGCTTACTATCTCTACTATGTCTGATTCTATTTTTATGTGACCAAAAAAATCAGACTTTGCAGAGATAATAAGCTCTGAATTTTGACTCCATCAATATAAGTTCTGTGGTAAGTTCTGTGGCTCCTGCTGTACCTCTTAGACTCCTCTAGGTAATTGTGGGTTATCAGCCACCACTTTTACTGTATGTTTTTTTACGTTTTCATTACAAAAGAATGACCAAAAACCATAGATATTAATATATTTTAGGTGACCAAAAAAATATGCTGTTTTTTAAAAACATGTTTATTTACAAAAAATTCTGACTAATAAAAATGAATATTAATATATTTTCTGGTACCAAATATAACCATGCTGTCTTTTTTACAAAGAATTATGACTAAAAAATAATATATTTTATGTGACCTAAAAAGCCCCATGCAGTTTTTTTTAAAAAAGCATTTTTTTACTAAAAAAATCATGACTGAAAAAACATGAATATTATATTTAAGAGACCAAAAACATGTTTTTGTACTAAAAAATCATGACTAAAAAAACATGAATAAATTTATAAGACCTAAAAAACCTCATGCTGTTTTTTAAAAAATATATATTTTTTTACAAACAATGATGTATAAGAAAACCTGGATATGAATATATTTTATGCGACCAAAAAACCATGCTGCTTTATTTTATGTATTTTTCATAAAAAATTATGTCCTAAAATCATGGATATTAACATATTTTATGTTACCAAAAAAAATAATTTTTTTTAACATGTTTTTTCATTAAAAAGTTATTATCATTAATTTTTCGGTCACGAATTCTTTGTAAAAAAACACCCCTCAGGGGGATACAATTATTGTATCTATGGGAACTAGCGCTCCCAGGGGGACAATGTAAGGGCCCAAGCTGAGAGTTGGGTAGGCCTTCTTTTTGTTGAAATGAACTGTTTTTGTGCTGGTAAGGACCACTTTTGTTTGGTTCACTGCTGTCCTGTTTTTCAGCACCTACTACTGTTTTATTCAACTTTGATCTTGTTTCATAATCTTCCTTCCTCTCTTTGGATTG
This sequence comes from Morinoia aosen, assembly GCA_030386875.1. Classification (NCBI taxonomy): domain Eukaryota; kingdom Metazoa; phylum Arthropoda; class Malacostraca; order Amphipoda; family Talitridae; genus Morinoia; species Morinoia aosen. The sequence continues at coordinate 72,080,322 of CM059559.1, forward strand.
TATTTGTTGCTGGGTAGGGAGGCTAAAACTAATGACAAATCTAATCTGTAAAAAAACATGGAAAATAATTTATTTTATGTGACCAAAAAACCATGTTTTTTGAAAAAAATATTTTTTACAAAAAACATGAGTGTTATTAAATTTTATCTGACCAAAAAAAACATGACATTTTAAAAACCATGTTTATTTCACAAAAAGTCATTAATATCCATGTTTTTTAGTCATGATTTTTTTGGTAAAGAAAACATGATTTAAAAAATACAGCATGTTTTTTTGGCACATAAAATATATTGATATCCATGTTTTTTAATCATGATTTTCTGTAAAAAAAGATGTTTCTCCAAAAAAAACAGCATGGTTGTTTATGGTAAAATAAAGTATATTAATATCCGTGTATTTTAGTCATGACTTTTTTGTAACAAAAACATTCAAAAAAACAGCATGGATTTTTTGGTCACAAAGATATATTAATATCCATTAGAACCGTACCAGGTCTTAGTATAAAATATCCATAAAGAATCTATTCACTCTATAAAACCTTTTGGAGACTAGCTCCATCCTCAGTAAGTCATTCAGTCAAATGTTTTTCAAAGAACAGTGAAAATTCATTGTCCATTTCACCAAATTTTACTGAACGACTGAGGATGGAGCTGGTCTCCGAAAGGTTTTATGGAGTGAATAGATTCTTTGTAGGTATTTTATTCTAAAACCTAGTACAGTTCTAATAAACATGATTTCAATATTAACAGCATTCTTTGTTTATAAGTTTCTAAAGACAATTCGATTAAAAAAAAATAACTTTCCTGATATTTACATCCGTGTTTTTTTAGTCATGATTTTTTAAAATGTTTAAAAAAAAAACATTTTTTTGGTCCAATAAAATATAATAGCCATGTTTTTTAGTAAAGATTTTTCTGTTAAAAACAATGTTTTAAAAAAAACAGCATTGAATTTTTAAGGTCACATAAATATATTAATATCCATGTTTTTTGGTCATAATTTTTGTATAAATAATTTTTTTTTAAACAGCATGGTTTTTTAGTCACATCTCAATGACCATAAGTAAAGATATGTTATTATAACACACCATTTTGGGAGTTGAAGGTCATTCACATGTATTGTAAAATAAATGTAACATCAAAGCATGAAACCGCAGAAAATGAAAAATTTCATAAAATCATGGAAAACCATCAATTAAGAAGTATGCTGTTTTATTTTGTAATTTGACATGAAAACAAATAATGTAATGTGGTTCTTTTTCTTGCTGAGTTATTTTCAGACAAAATATTTAAAAAAAAATATCCACGTTTTTTTTTGGCCACGGTTTTTTTTTTAACGTGTTTTTTTAAAAAAAACGGCATGGTTTTTTTTAGTCACATCTCTACTTGTGCACTGGTAAAACTTTTATCACAGTTACGGTCATTAAGCATCTTCAAGAATGTTGCAGACGCACACACCAACCTAACAAGCAACAACACTGTAATATAATTTTAATTATTATTCGGCAAGAAGTTTTTAAAAAAATGCCATACCTTTTTACTGCGATTACCCGCATTTTCGTGACAAAAGATTCGATTTTGACGCAATGTTTTTTATTTATAAACAGAAGTGAGCAGATGCCAGGTTTTTCATAATATTTAAATGGTATTCATGATACTGTCCAAGCAAGCAGATTCCCATTGTAATAAAATAGGAGAAATTACGCACGAGAACATATATTTATTTACAAATTGACGGACACCTGGGTTTTTATTATACCGGATGTCCCAAAAAATGTCCCCGATTTTTCAATTAATTATATCTCAGCTTTAAATTAAAGTATTTGAATTGTCTTTTATTCACAATGTAATACATTTTGTTTCCTTTTCGAATAATTTAAGTTTTTGGAAATCAGTTTACAATGATCAATTTAATGAAAGGGGTAGAAAAATTAATTATTCACAGGAAAAGTTTTTTAAGCAATATTGATAATCTTCCTTATTTTGTACTTTACAAAAAATGAACAAACAAAAATATAAAAAAGTAACAAATCATTGCCATAAATAACGATTAAACAAATAAAGTAACTCAGTATCCTTCGACATACCCTCCATTTCTCTCTAGGCAAGTATTACTTCTGGCCACCATTGAACGAAGAGTTTTACAGATTATTTCACCGTTTTCTTTCAGTTCTTGAAACACTGTTATTGAAAACACTTGAAACCTCTCAGAGGGTTTAAATACTTGGTGGTATATAGGATACATCATTATGAAATTATTCTTAACAGTAGGTATAGAGAAATGAAGGACACCAGTGTTGCTTTTAAAACTTTCCCTTTGAACAATTACTTTTTCTAACCTTTTCAGTAAATCGATCATTGTGAAGTGGTTATTCTACTGATTTTCAAAAACTTGAATTATTTGAAAAGGGAATGAAATTTACTACAATGTGAAACACAGACAATTAAAATATGTTAATTTAAAGCGGAGATATAATCAATTAAAAAGTTGGGGGACATTTTTGTGGGGCACCCGGTATAGCGTTGATTGTTCTTATACAATAAAAGGGCAAGTGCCCCCTTAAACAAATAAATAAATTGGTTTAGGTATTTCCTGTGCGTAATCTCTCCTATGTTATTAGAATGTAATTTTAGGATTTAAAACTTAAGGGCTACTGTTCGAACATTTATTTCAAATACAGAAGAACTTCATGGGAACAATAGCAAGTCGTTTCCCGAGATGCGCAAAAAGGGAAACAGCACCCAAGTTAGGCATATCATGAGGATTACAACAGTACGCACAGCAGCGTCCTCTGCACTATTTTTATTATTCAATTTCTTTTAAACGGAGACCGGAAATTTTCTTTCACGAAATGTTAGTTTTAAAAACGAAACTCCTTAAAAATAGAAGACCACCAATGGACGTGGCCGGTCATCAGCACGGTACTCCGGTAGGAAGTTTTAGTGGCGTTCTGTGTAGATGGAAACAGAGTTTTAAGATGTCTGGTCGCCGACTAGCTGAATATCGTATCTTATTGCAAGGTTGCATATAGTACTAAGATTTTAACAATTAATTGACAATTAACTACCTTGAATAATAAGTGCCTGTTTACCGGGTCGAGGAGTTAAAGTCGCAGAAAGAGACTGCTTTTTACGCAAAAGAAATAAGTTAGAGGTGCCAGACCGACTTTTATTAAAAGGGCGACATGCTGCCAAAGCAGAGTAAGCTCAAGATAATTTAATTAGTGAACGCCAGTGCGTCACGAGTTATGTTAATTTAAGCGATTTTAGGTTAAGGCAGGTCTGGTATAAGCTCAAACATGCTTAATTATATAAAGTTAAATTTAAACAAAAAACGAAAAGAAAAGATGTAGCTGCAAAACAAAAAGACGTAGAAAAGAAAGAACTACTTTCAACAGTTTCAAATTCTTGTCTGTCATCTATGACAGGCCATCTGAAGGAAACTTTTTCTTCCACAAAGCCGCCTTCAGAAATACGGAAGGTTTTCAACAGGAAATTTCATTGAAAAAATAAAATTGGCTGTCTGTCTTTGTTGGTTGGTCTGTCTCCTTTTCACGCTCTTAAAGATGCTTAATGACTGTATCTGTGATGCGAGTTTCACCAGTGCACTAGTACTAGAATATTTTAATCGCGGGTACTATTAGGTTGGATATATTTCTTGATGATCCACATCTGGAGAATTCGTATAAAGACAATATTAAATCTCATCATTTATCACGGGTCGATTACACAATTTAATACACTGAGTGTTTCAGAACACGAGGTACAAAATTGCACACCTAGTAGAAAATGGCTAAATAAACACTTTTAATTCCATGAAATTTTCCCCAAAAAATCGGGGTCGGAAAATATTAGCTGTTTATTGTTTTCAATGATGAAATTTAATGGCACAATTATTCGCAATTTTTATTTTGAATTTACTTTACAAAATTGTTCAAAATGTGTTAAACCTACATCAATGCACTTTTCGAATGTTACCCTTACCGACTGCCGGATATTAGGAAACACGTCTGGCATTTAGGTATCTCGCCAGCAGCCACTGCAATTTTGGTCACAAGATCTTCCTCAGACTCAATGAGTGTAGCATAAACAAGGCTCTTCACGTGTCCCCAAAAAATGAAATCGAGTGGAGTCATGTAAGGAGATCTAGGAGGTCATGCAACTAAAAGATTTCGCCCGATCAACGTAAATTCAAATAAAATATTGCGAGTAATTTAGTCATTAAATTTCATCCCTTAAAACAATAAACGGCTAATATCTCAATGTCTCTTTCTTCGGAAAATGTAATAGAAAAAAGTCTTTATTCGGAAACCTTCTACTTGGTGGGCAATTATTTGCCTCTTATTCTGAAACACCCTGTATATTACTGACAAGTGTCTTCTGAGTAGGTAATGTAGTCACTGCCTACACTGAGAAGCATAGATATGTATCCACAGTTTTTTTATTACTAAGTAAGCACTCATTCATTGAAGTTATAATAGTTAATTCAATGACTATGCTTAAAATCCACAAAAATAATTAATGATATACATGTAGATAAAGTAGGCAAGATTTGCACACTGCCTCTTATTCTCTGTGTCTACACTCTTCAGGGTAACAATGCAGAAAAGGTGTGATATTATTGCTCAACACTATTTTATATCTCGGCTATGATAGGCGAAAGTTGTTTTGCTTTCGTCGCAGGGGACTGAAGTTTTCGGAACGTTTTGTTTACGAATAAAAGTCACTTTTAGCTTCTTTGCGTTTAATATGATACTGTCTCTTATTCTCGTCTAACTTTTTACTTTATGTTTGACACTTTCTTATTTTAATAAACGCCCATGTTCTTCTCATTTCATGTTTTTTTGGAGCGATTTGAAACGTTTCCAGTAAGAAAATTTGTACTATCGCATAAATGTAACAACCATTGCAGCTGAGATAGTGCATTGCTTTTACTTACAATATGTGTGTGACTAAGTGAAGTTTTTGCTAGTGTGCTGTTATTTTCATTGCATCTCGTTTACATTGTATTTCAATTTTTCATGTGTCCGAATACCTTACTACATTTCTAAATCTTCCATAAGAAGAAGTAATTAATTATGTAATGCTGCAAAACAGATACTATTTCAGTGTTTAAAATTGTAGAAGCATAATATAAAATTCTCCATTTCAGCGTATGCTTAAAAAACTGGGGAGTGATACGAAGATAAAAATTCAACATGATAATGATATACTGAAATACGATATAACTCGGAAAGAACCAAACAACATTCAACAAATAACTTTAGAAATGAGCAGAAATTGTTATTAATAATACATGTTAACTTGACCTAAAGACAAGGAAGCCATAGCAATTTTGTTAACATAACCTGAAAACTAGAAGTCTTTATGTACCAGACCATAGCTTCAGGTTTTGGCAAAGACTACACATCGGCAAGGAATCATAACATAAAGACTAAAAATATTTATGATCACAACATAACTTTAAGTTTCTGCAAAGAATAGTCATTATCAATCAATGCATCATTAAGAGCGTACATAGTTACCACTCCTTACGTGAGTACAAAGTATTGCATCAGTTGAATTGTTCTACATGTAACTTGCAACACATTTAGTACTATTTGCCACTTCCTGTGTACTAATTGAAGGGGAAATGAACGAAACAGATATATACAGAACAAATTTTCAATGCTTCAAATTACTAATTCTTGCTAAAATAACTGCAAAATATTCATTATTACTCCAGTACAATTATATTTCTTTCTTGTACTTATCATATGTAGGAATGCAAACCCACAACGACTACACAACAATGACGGTATTAGGTGATAGGTATAAATACGCTGTTTCAAACTTAAAACAAAGTAATCAACAAAAACATTGCGTATTTTTAGATTTTCAGCAAAGTATTCTTACTCTGTTTTGTTTACTTTCGGTTTTAAACAATTATGAATTATTTTTAGTAAATATTAGAATCGAAGACAGCAAAAAATAGCGACTCCAACTTCGACTCCACCCCATCTGAATAAACGACTCCGACTCCGACTCCGACTCCACCACACTCGAAAAAGAGACTCCGATTCCGACTCCGACCCCACCACACTTCAGAGAAGCGACTCCGACTCCGACTCCGACTCCACCCTAAAACATGCGACTCCGGCGACTCCGACTCCGCAACCCTGGTTTCTTGTCAGTTTTATGAAACAAATTATGGAAGAAACATCTAACAAAACAATTTGATTTACGTTCGGTACGGTTGTTTCAATTGGCTGCCGGAAAACCTGGAACCGACTGTCAATTATGCCAAATGTGTTCTCCACTACTCGTCGAGCTCTGCTCAGCTTCTAATTAAAAATGCGTTGCTTCTTGGGTGGTACTTTTTTGGGTAAGGCTTCATGAGTTCTTTTTGCTAAAGGGAAAGCATCATATGAAGGTAACTGGAACATTGACATTAGTATCCGGCAAATCTGCACTTCTGGCATGTTTAGAGTATTGCCGTCAATGTGGCCTTTGAGGTGAGACTTCGCTTATACATCTTTGTCTGAAATTTGCCTATTTGTACCAAAATTTTTCTATTTGTACAAGAATTTGAGGTTGGCATCCACAACTGGGAAAGGAACAACGGAAAGTGATCCCTTGTAAGTGAAGAAGGGGATTGACTATGATTAGGTGGTCGGATAGCTTCGTGCTTGCCGTCCATAACACCTAGACGAAGAGAAATTCCAAAGCTGCCAGAATTGTGTTGCCGAAACCATTCTTGAGTTTTAGATGATCCGAGATGCAAGCGGCGAGCACATGAGTTATTGCTCTAAAACCTCAGTTAGTATGCCGCTGACTGTTGACTTTTCCATCAGAAATTAAAAATAGTGAGAGCTTTTGTTTTCCCATTGAAACAAACAAATTTACTTTAACTGGTACCCCAATTCGAAACAGGCCAGATGAGCCAAATGAATACAATTATGTATCTCTTCTAAGTAACTTTGACTCTCCAAACATGACGTGTTGTCTCGGTACACCAACATTTTGATGGCTCCGATAATCTAGAATCGACAAGCCTGTTGCTAGGTACCTCAAAGTGATGGCCAGATGATCATGCTTTGAATTTTCGCTCCTCATGTTCGTGTCCCTCTTCTGGATGATAGGAGTGACGCTCTAGTTACCAGGAGAAGACGCTGGTGCTCATATCCTCACGAAGTTCCTGGAAAAATTTTTCACTTCAAACTGTGAACGTATAAAAAGTTGCGTTCTGGGCGGCATTTGGGTTCCAATTTAGATTGGTGCTTATTAGCAGGGAAATTTTGATCAAAAAATGAAAATAAAATTGTTTAACATAAGCAGTAGTGACGAGCAAGTCTCGAAGGTTACAAAGCTGGATATTTTGTTTGTAAAATTCATTTATATTTACCAATCTGACATTTTCATTTGAGACAGAGACATTGGAAAAATAAGGGTTACGACTCTGAAAATTTATTAAATGTGGATTCTGAGAAATCATTTCAATTGGGACGAACACACTCGGGAATACAGAAAACGTGCTCACTATCAGACGGGGAGAGGGGCTATAATTTCCGTATTAAAAACTTTGGTGTGAGGAAAATATAAATACTTGCACTCATTCCCACAATAATTGGAGGGGCTTTCAATTTCAAAGATATTTTTCCCAGCACAAACTGGGAGGGTCCAAAATTGCAATGCGCTGGTGACCCCGATAAAAATGGAATAAATGCTTGATTGAGTCAAAGAGATTTTCTGAAGATTAAAATTTTCATTTAAAGCAGAAAGCAAATAATGATTGTACATGAAAAATATATTGGCATAGCTTAAAAAGTTCTAGAACGGGATAATTTGCAAATTTTAAATGATTGTACATAAAATAAATATTTTCAAAGCTTGAAAAGCTAGGATAATTTGCGGAATTTAGTACAGGGCTCTTTGAAAAAAAACAGTGGCACATAGTCTACAGCAGAATAAATTTTTGAATACTGCGATAAACATGCAACGCGGAGTTCATTCAGTCCTATAGTTCAAAGCGTGAACTGGTAATACATTATTGAAAATTGTAGAAATAAATAAAAACTTTGAATTCATTATATTCGTACATGTAGGAATCAGCGTCTTCCAATCGCATTACTTTCACTAGAATGTTGGCAAGTCCTTGGTCATTACGTCGATCCAAAATCGAAGTGCACCACATATTCTTATTGGTTCAACACTTTTCACCAATAAAGCTATTTCATAGAGCGTGATAAAGTTCGGAAGTTTAGAAACACTTGTGCTGCCATCCATCTTGCACGGTTGCTAGATTGCGATTGAAGCAGTGAAGCGAAAGTAAATAAACCAAATGGTTACGGATCGCTACAAAATCCTGAAGCGTGTGACAGCTCTCTTCATAATTCCGTGAAGCCACCCGATCAATTTGATAAAGTAACGCTACGAATTGGTCATGGCGTGACGCCGCCTTCAAGCCACATTTTTATTTAATATTCCAGACACTATTTGAAATTTCAGGAGATTTTTAGCACCTTTTAGCAAACGTGTTATTTATTAAGTTTATAGGAAACAAAGATCAAAACAGCTAATTATTATGTTGATGTGAAGACCAGAGGGTAGAGATACGCTCTTTAACTGCGACGTTCACTGGTAGTGATGTTGTACAGGATGGAGCACGGACCAAATGCGACTCTACAAGTCGCGCACGTCAATTTATACTTTCTCGATTCTGCTGACCACGCATCCGCAGTGCGGCACCCCGCACCAGGGCGTTGCACTGGCACACGTACTAACGCATGTACGGACAAAGTGCGCACACACACCTCCCCCCTTCGTAGGAGTGAGCACCAAGCACAAAAATAATTGAAGCAAAGGGTAAGAATTTAAAACCAAAAAGCAATTCAGCAAGGTAAAGGCACCCAGCTCATGAAAGCCAAAAATAATAATAACCCTTTCGTGGCAAAACAACTGCCATTAACAGTAAAAACAAACGCGTCCAGTTAAACTCGACAAAAATCATCGCAAAGAAAAACACAAACGCTAAATTTGAAAACCAAATCCGCCTTACCGGTGTGTACTGCTCAAAAGTAATTCTATTAACTCGGAAATACACTGGTATCTAATTGAATTGTTTTTCTTCACCCATAGAAGATCAATACGAATAAATTTGGTCAAATTTACTAACAGTACTTAGCTCAAGAAATATCAACACAAGCCGCAACACAAGCTGGGAGTATAGAGGCGCTGAAGCGATATAACATAACGCCCTTATCCTCAACATGAAAAGAAATAAAACACTAGCTGCTACAAAAAAACATCAGCACAACTATCGAACTTACAATATACTTACTTACGTCAACAAGACACAGCAAAGGGAAGTAAATGAAACGCCAGATAATCTCATTAAAACAACCAATGGTCCAAACGAACAATTTCAACAACTAATTTCGCGTCTTTTGCAATTACAAGTTATCACTCGTCGCAACAACGTATTTTAAATGATAAACAATTTAGACATCAGGTAATCACATGAATAATTTCAGAGACGTTATCACAAAAGTTACCCCTACTGATACCATCGACAGATTAATTGAACATCGTTCTTTGACGTTAACAAAGCCGCGCATAAACATAAGTATTACTTCTAACACAAAATATACCAGTGATTACAGGGATTATATAGGGATTATAGATTAACTCCGAGCAAAACACGAGTTCTTCGACAAGGCAATTTCGGAAAAATTTATAATGAACAACGCTACTACCTCGTAGGTAACGAAAAATAATTTCAGAAAAGATAATGATATTAGGTGTACATCAAATTAAAGAATCATTAAAGTTTTCACCAAAAAGAAAATATTGACGTTAGATAATGATTACAAATCGTCGTATGCGTTTCCGTAGACTTCAGAATAGAAGTTAGATAATGTTATAGCCAAACATCGCACAAATTAGAACGGAACTTTTCCACTATTAGAAAAACAACCAATCAGAATTAACAGAGTGCCGTAGACTCGTAAAACTTAATTCTATCGGTAACATAATGATATAGAACGTGGAGTAAGATATAAGATAATACGTAACAAAATCGAATACACACTAGTTTAGAACATCAAGTATGAATATGAAAGTCGGGTTTCGCACCCTGCAAAAATAAAATAATAATCACTAAGCCGTTTCAAATTATCGTAACGTAAGCGTAATAAAATGTAAACAAAGTCATAATTTTTGAACGACTGAATTTATAATTACCTACTTCCAAGTTTTTAAATATACTTAAACCGCGTTGGCAACACTAACGTTGGTAAAGTAACACTGTAAAATATTAACACCACATTAAATCTTCAAAGTAAGCTACTCTTTTGAAATCACTGCGCGCGAATGTGAATTTCAGTAATCTCTTGACTGCGCGCGGTGGTTTAACTGCCGTCAAGGCCGTCTATGTTTGTTGACAGGCGCTCTGGCGCCAGGCTGTGCTTTCGTACACCCACGCGATGCCATGTACATGTACCATATTACCGTGTTACAAGATGTTGTGTTACCGCTCGCACCCGTGCGAACTGAAATTGGAAAAAATACGAGAAGATTAGCATGGCTAAAGCGCAAAATTTAGTTCATGAATGATTGAATAAAGTAAAATGAGAAACACCTTTAGTGTCAGTGATCATTTACCGAATCTTACTTTTTAGTTAATGACGAGTAAACTTTCTCAAAACTTGAGTCAATGATTTAAATGTCCAGCATGAACAGGTCTCTCATAATCATTTAAATTTTCTCAGAAAATGAATGCTGACTCATTAAAGATTAGCTGAATTCCGACTAGGCATTTAATTTCTTGAGAGATCGAAAACACTGTCTCCGTGTTAAAACCTTGGCATCAGCAATCGGATGTCGCTAGAATTTCCAATCTGTATTTAAAGTGTGAATTCAGCATATTAATTGTCATCGAGACACGAGAGTGCGTTCCCAGACAATGCACAGCAAAAAAGAAATTTAAATATGTGAAAATTCTTCAATTCTTGCATCACATCCCAACAATCACGTGCGTCTTTTACACACGAACATAAGAAAATTATTATTCTGTGATTGTTAAACCTTTATACTGTAAACGATTACTTTACATTTCACATATCTCGTTACGTTAACGCCTTAAACAAAAAAGTTAAATACTAATGCGTATGCAAGGTTAACATGAAGCATAAGCAAATACAACAAAAAGACAATTGAATACATAAGAACATACTTTTTACGGTAAAAACACCATTTGTTGTCAAGGTAAAAATCAATATTGACGTAAAATACTCTGAATTTTTATCGTTCAATCAATTGTTAATTATCCCGTAGAAACTTTGGGAGACTTGACGATAAATTTTACATTCATTCTTTTGCGTTTGAATAATTTCAAATTACATAGCATAAAACATTACTGATCATGAAATTCTAGAAGGCTTGCAAAAATGACTGTTATGACGCACTAGATCGTAAACGTGCTCAAAAAACATTAAAAACAGCCACTCTCGTTTAACAAATAACTAAGAAATAAATCAAATTTTGTTATTACTTTTAATTAGTCTCCACTATTCAATTATTCGTCAATTGTCCATAACACATCTTATTCATGACTATTCACCAGTCATATTCATAGCCACGCCGTCGTACCTCGGCTGTCAACTGTTGCTAAAATGAGCCACCGGAAATAAGGCGCCTCACTGTCTGGCGTATGTATCGCCTTGGTAGAGTTCATTGCCTGGATGGTACAGCATGAGCTACTCGCGGCCTTGAGCCAATGCAACAAATAAACTGCAAATACTACTCACTCGTACTGCACGCGCTGCAACGAATCTGCACATGAAATTAGGCGTGCTGCTCTGCACACTCTGCACACTCTACACTCTATTACTCGTTACTCTTAACTAATTACCAGACCACCACGTGTGGCTAATTACTGGGCTTCTATCGCCTCTCATTATTACTCTCGTATGGTACTTCTGTTCGCCAGCACAATGACAACCGCAATCTGCAATGCTAAACTCTGACCGTCATGGTATCAATGGTATTATTTCCACCACATGAAATTATGAACTAAAATCAGAGTCCCATCGAAAATCAACTTTAACAGCTTCTCTTAAAGCTTATTCACTTGTCTGCGCGCATTACTTTAATACTATTCCTCAACAGTATTACTGGACCTCGCTGGTAAATTTACCTAGTAACCTTAAACCATTTACCAGATATATCCACAGCCTTGTCGGCATCATTTACCTCTCTGGGTTTACCATTTACTCACACTAGGAGAGTCTTTCTCTTCTTTATTTTTATCATTTCGCGGACACTAACTCTGCCGCGGTCTCTGCTCTTTTTTTCTTATCTCACGGACACTAACTCTGCCGCGGTCTCTGCTCTCTTTGCTCTCTATTTTTCTCACATATTTTTCTTTCATACTCAGAGCAATGACATCGGGTATGTATCATCAGAACATCCACTATTATTCACTTCACTTGGAAGAGTATCTTTACTTCTTCCTACTCTTATTTATCTTCTTTACTGAAAATCATATTAATTACCACAGTATATTTCATCATTATTTCATCATTTCACTGCATTGTACTACTTGTATATCATCTTTCAATCAATTCCTGTAAGCGCTACAACGCCACAGCATGTTTCATCATTATTTTCTCATCATTCTCTCATTCTCTTCATCCTCAGCCTGTTCTGTACTAGTCGGAAACTATCTCTCAATTCCTGTTCTCTCAATACAGCGAATTGTTCTCTCAATAAAATATCCCTTGATCCGTAGTCTCTCGAACTCTACTTATACTCTAACGCTAGAACGTTGATTTTTACAAAGGTCTTCAGCATTACCTTTGGGCAAATTGGAACGCTCTTCCCCCCTGCAACATCCTACCAGACGCATCCAGCGAAAAAACTCATATATGATTTTTAAAACTGACACAATAAATGTCCAAAATATAGTCACCCAAAAAAATGTCCTTCCTGCCCTAAAACAAGCAGGGACTACTTGTTAAAAGCATGGTTTGCAACTGACCTCTTCGCTCAAATAACAGGTAGCAATACATGACCTACACGTTGCACAGGCGACCGAAGGCATTTAAGGATATTTATGTCTCTTTCGCTAATATATCCAGGGCAGAAAAATAACCTTGGTAGTCAGTGTACTCGTTCTAGGCACGCTGGTTACTGAAATTTCAGGCATATTTACGTTACTAGTTCGTTGTCTAGGTATTACCCAAATAAGATCACTGCTCAACTCACTTTAACGGTTGCTGAAGCGCAAATAACATCACTGCTCAACTCAATTTAACGGTTGCTGAAACGCAAATTTATACAACAGCGACTAAAACAATATAAATTTAGTTAATTCACTTATCACAACACTCCAAGAAAATAGCGCCACTCACTTTAAAAACAACAGCTCTTTCAAACTCTTAAAAATAGCTCATGTCTAGGGGTCATTGAACACACTGCTTGCACTCTGCAAGTGCAGCCTTTGTTTGACCTTGACTTATGCGCGCACTAGCTAATGCAAAAAAAAACTGCCTGGCAAAAAAACTCAACCACTGCACGCTGTCTGCCTCACGCACAACGAATATCTAGGCTGCAACAAAACTGTAACAATTATAACAATTAATTGTTGCTGCTTTACTTATCTTAAATTGTAGGTTTAGTTGTCGTTGTCGCGCGATGTTGCGATCTCTGCAGTCCTTATAGGCGATGCACCGTTACTGCTTCGTCCGCAGCACGAAGACAACGTAGCTGTAGTAGACCGACACCTCGTAGTTGTAGTTTTTAGCTCTGTTGTCGCCCTTTCCGTAGATCTCTGAAGCTCTCTGTCTGTAGATGCTGTCCTTATAATCGATTTCTCGTTGCTCTGACTGTCTCTGCAGATCCTCTTCTTAGACGTTACAATAATTCTCGTCACCAGACGATCTTCACGGTAGTTCTCTTTATTACTCTCTAGTTATCTCCGCTGTGTTGATTTGCTGAAGTTACTGGATCTTCTTCTCAAACTTTTGTAGGTTTCTCGTTGAATACTATATCTTCTTCACTTCTCAATTATATCTTCTTAAATTCGTGGGTCCGTCAACTCTCTGGCCACCAGTGTGAAGACCAGAGGGTAGAGATACGCTGGTTAACTGCGACGTTTACTGGTAGTGATGTTGTACAGGGTGGAGCACGGACCAAATGCGACTCTACAAGTCGCGCACGTCAATTTATACTTTCTCGATTCTGCTGACCACGCATCCGCAGAGCGGCACCCCGCACCAGGGCGTTGCACTGGCACACGTACTAACGCATGTACGGACAAAGTGCGCACACATTGAACTGCAGTTCCGATCGGCCATTAGCCTGTTTTCTGAATTCAACCGATGAACACTGGTAATCAATATTGCATTTGCCGTCCTCTTTCCTAGACAAATTGCCTTCGGGAATTGCGAGGCTATTTTAAATTAAAGTTATCATTGACGATGGAAAACTATTTCAAATTAACTGATCAGGCAAGTCCTTTCTTCATTTACTTCCCAGATTTTCAAGATGCGATAAATTTTCAATGAATTTCGTTGAATAAAAATTGAAAATCATAAAAATCTTCATAAAGAAGAGTAATAATAGTGTGGAAATTTCCTTGCATTCACAGGTCAATTCGATCTTCAATTGAGTTAGTCAACACTACTCAGCTCATTCCGCAGTTTTGTTTCAGTCTACAGTAGCTTTCGGTCGTCGTGGGTTGCCCAGCTCGCTCACGGAAGACTAGTCCTTCAGGTCTTGTCGGACTCTTCGCATGGGACGGTGGCGGTCACCGCAGCTGGCAGGGCCGGCTTGTGTGTGGTGCTCAAACTTCCTGTTTCTCATTGACCACATCATTAGTTTTTGTTAACCTCATCGTTGCCTTTTTTACCTTATCTATTCCTTCATCATTCCCCTTATCTACGCATCGTCATTCGCCTTATCTACTCCATCATCGTCATTCGCCTAATCTACTCCATCATGGTCATTCGCCTTATCTACTCAATCATGGTCATTCGCCTTATCTACTCCATCATCGTCATTCGCCTTACCTACTCCATCATCATCATTCGCCTTATGTACTCCCATTATCATACGCCTTATGTACTCCATCGTTTTCATACGCCTTATCTACTCCATCATCATCATTCGCCGTATCTACTCAATCCTCACCACTCGTCGTATCTACTCCGTCATCACCAATCGCCGTATCTACTCCATCCTCACCAATCGCCTCATCTACTCCACCACCAATCGCCTCATCTACTCCACCACCAATCGCCTCATCTGCTCCATCACCAACAATCGCCTCATCTACTCCATCACAACCACCAATCGCCTCATCTACTCCATCACCACCACCAATCGCCTCATCTACTTCATCACCGCCAATCGCCTCATCTACTCCATCACCACCAATCGCCTCATCTACTCCATCACCACCAATCGCTTCATCCACTCCATCATCACCAATCGCCTAATCTACTCCATCACCACCAATCGCCTCATCTACTCCACCACCAATCGCCTCATCTACTCCATCACCACCAATCGCCTCATCTACTCCATCACCACCACCAATCGCCTCATCTACTCCATCACCCCCACCAATCGCCTCATCTACTCCATCACCACCACCAATCGCCTCATCTACTCCATCACCGCCAATCGCCTCATCTACTCCATCACCACCAATCGCCTCATCTACTCCATCACCACCAATCGCCTCATCTACTCCATCACCACCAATCGCCTCATCTACTCCATCACCACCAATCGCCTCATCTACTCCATCACCACCAATCGCCTTATCTACTCGATCATCATTCGCCTTACATACTCCATTGAAACTTACTTTTATCTCTTCTTGAACTTGAACGAGACTGGTCTTTGCGGCGTTAGCCAATTGAATTTATTAAATTGCTTGACCATAGTCGACGATTCTTAAACTTGTGGTGGTAAAAAGCATGACTCTTCGAAGACTCTGGAATTGTTAATCCTTGAACTATTACTCTTTTCGACCAATCTCAATGTATCTTTTCTAAAATCTCCTCCTGAGAACTGAAACATGCGCTACTTCCTAGCACCAATTGTTTTAGGTAAGAGTCAAATCGCTAATGTTCTAGTGTGGAGTTCTGAATCAATGTAATTTGACCTTATATGAATTATTGATAGTTTACATCGTTTCGCCCTAGTTTCTTCGCTCGTGGATTTTAGAAATCCTAATCTTTTCAGAGAGCAGTTAATCTTGAGCCACCAGCGCTGCCTTATTATTCTTTTAACTGTTGCCACAGCCGTGACCTCGCCCTTAGTCCGTCCAGAGCTCTGTCTTCGAGTAGGTCATCTTTTCGACGGCATGGTGTGTGTGAAAGTTGGGTGCTTGAGGTGCAGAGGTTAGGTTATACAGACTTTTGCGATAGGCATTGAGATATTTACAATTCATTAGTGTTTGGCTACAACGCCCTTGTTACTATGAATGCCTAGTGTTCGACTGTCACAAACTGATTTAGCTCGTTCATCCTTTTGGTCGTTCTAGTCCCGGCATTTTATCTTTCATCAGTGAGTTGAGACCTCACTGTGGCTCGCCGCGCTTCCTGGGAGCTGCTAATGACTCTTGGTGCCCAGCTCGTTTTCTTTTGTTCCATCAATGCTTTAACATCACTACTTTTACCAACGTGAAGTTAAAAGTTAGGAATTACCTCGCACCATGTTTTCCATGATAGATTACTGTTGCGACACCATGTGAAATTGAATGTAACTTTTTATGATTTGCACGGGTATTTGTTCGCTGGGCACAATACGTTCAATTGAGAAATAATTAATGGTCAATGACTAATTTCACCATTGAAATTTGAAATCTGAACTGTAAGATTCAGTTCTGCTGAAGGCTTTGCTGAGCTTTAACTGTCGTATCCGCCTCATTGAGAAGCCGTGTGTAGTTGCCACAGGTTAGGACTTAGGACTGTGGGACGCTACATTCCAGCGATTGGGACTGTGGCTAGTTTAATGAATTAACAGCCTGCTGAACTTTGGCCTGAGGCCCTGATTTTCGATTTGGCCATGAACATTGCTGTAGTGTTCTTTGAAGAATTAATGAATGAATTTGCATCTGTCTTTTGATTTACCAGCGTGGATATCGGTGTGCTAAGACATTAAATTAGGAACTTGAAATTGCAATTGAAGAAAATCATCCACAGTAGCACCCAGGCTTCCTTCACTCCGGTACTCAATCTTCAATACCGCAACGCTAAAAGTCTGCGTCGTCAAATGTATAAATGCTTAGCAGTCGTATTTTTCAATATACATGTTCTCATGGTTATGGGGGTACTACTGATGCTACGTAACAGTTCGTTGAAAGCGTTCGTAAAATGTACAACGAAAGCTCGAAGGAAAGAGTTTGCCTAAATACCGTAAAAGCTGACATTCTACTATGTTGACTTGAACAAAGAAATCGGATACTGACGGATCATGTGTGCCTGTACTACTACATTTGATATATTTTTATAGAGAGAGCGAGAGAATTGTAAATTTATTCATCAAACTTTCCAACAATGATTATATGCCCGCAAAATTTTCTGCCAAACATAAATGTAAATTTTCAGATGAAACCAAACCCTGTAAAGTTCTATATTTTTTGAATAAAATTTAACCTCTTAAGGAGAGAACTTAAGGTGCATTAAAAAGAATTAAACGGATATGATAACACATTAAAAATTTAGCCATATGTTGAAGCCCTGCCAAGTAACTTAACCTCAAGCAACTATATGCTCACAAAACCAGTTTTCGATCATATTCTGAACGACGTGACGACGTGCCACCAGAAAGTTTCCAATCAATACTAGTCACGCCTGTTGGACGAGACTGCACAAGTTGGTGCACCAGCGCTCGATCCCGTGATATTTGATGTGTCAAAGTGCTAAGGTACTTAAGAATAGGAGGCTGTATTTGGGCTACAATTTGTGGTTTTGAATTCGCTTGTTCACATTCAGTTGTAATTTTCGTGATTGCTTATAAAGTCAACAACGAGCTTGCTTCATGTTTTGCTTTAAACTTGGTAAATTAACTCAAACCTTTGCAATGCTAACAGAAGCATCGTAAAAAATTGGCAAGCCGAGGAAACACAAGTTTCGAAAAACACTCAGATTGTTGGAAGATCAAAACTAGTCGTTGTATCCCGAAAAAAGAAATCAGAAAAATAGTTGATTTCTCATGAAGAGGATACAAAAACTAGAGTAGATCGTTATAAGGAACCATTGGTATAGAATACACATTTAGAGCATACAGAGTTACTACTCTTCATGTGAGTACAATGTTTTGCATTAGCTGAGCTGTTCTGAAAGTAACTTGCAACATATTTACTACAAGTTCCTACTTCCTATGTATAATGACAGGGATATAAACGAAACAGAAATGAACCGAATGAATTGGCGGTACTTCAAATTACTAATTCCTGCTGTTCAACTGCAAAATGTGCATTATTTCTCCAGTACAAAAATTATATTTCGCACTCGAAAGTATCACATATACAGAGTGTTGCACTATTGTTGGTATGAACTTCAACTACCGATAGAAAATATTGATATATGCACTATTACATCAATAAAAAGTTCGAAAAACGCTTCTTTTTTGAGATAACCTGATGTGTAAAGTAAGAACGCTAATTATAAACTGCACTCTGCTTATGAATACGCAAGAGAGTAATTCAAAAATCTATCAACAAAAATTTATTAGTAGCGAAGACCTCATTGCAGTAACTGTTCACATTGTCTACCATGAGCATCGAGACAAGTGCGACACCTTCGTCGGAGGGAGTCGCGTACGTAGCAAAAGACTCCAGACATCTCAGCAAAATCTCCAGCAGCGACTGCAATAATTCTGGCGACAAGATCTTCTTCCGACTCGATAGGTGTTTCATAAACAAGACTTATCATGTGTCCCCACAAAAAAAATCTAGCAGAGTCAGATCAGGAGACTTTGGCGGCCAGGACACACGACCATTACGACCAATCCGTCGATTTGGAAATTGGAGGTCAAGAAAACGACTAACATTCACAGCAAACTATACCGGAGCTCCATCATGCTGAAACTACATTCTTCTACGAGTATCCAATGAAACATCGGCCAATAAATTCGGAAGGGCTTCTTGAAGAAAGATTGTGTAAAAATTCCCATAGAGACGCTCTGGCAGAATGTGTGGGCCAATGATTTGATTATAAGCGATACCTACACAAACATTGGCAGTGTAACGATGTTGGTATCCATTTTCATGGATAACATGAGAGTTATTCGTTTGTCATTCGTAAAAATGATAGAAATTGATCAGTCCATCACGGTTGAAGGTAGTTTCATCCGTGAACAACACGGGTTCTGCGAAATGGGCATCTTCTAACTCCTGATTCAAAAACCACTGCGCAAATCGTTCGCATGGAGCATGATCTGCAGGAAGTAGTCCCGGGAATCTCTGGAAGTAATACGGATGCTAACAAATCCGATTCAATATCCTCCACACTACAGTGTGATCTTGAATTCCCGTAGATGCTGCGGCATGAGTGCTCGTGCGTGGCTTTTGACGGAAATGTTCCAGCACCTTTCCTCGTGATCCAGATCAAGATGTCTTGGGCGACCAGCATTCACTCTGCACTGAAACTTCCGTTCTCAGTCTCTCACGCAATCTTAGCTGTAAATCAATGAATAATCGATGAACTGGCACTCGTCTATTGGGGTAACGTTCTTGGTACATTCTTGCGCCAAGTTTTTCATTACCATGAGTAGAACCAAAGACGAAATGCACATCAGCCATTTCTGTATTTGTTAGGCGCTTCACTTACCTGTAGAGGGCCACGATACTAACTGACAAATGATTACGGTTTAAACTAAGAAAAGAAAAAAAGGAAAAACACTTTATTCCCAATAGAGATTGTACAAAAGTACAATCATTGGTTTTCAAATATCTTAAAGTTAATACACTTAGATGATACTATTACACACACATGAGTATTGTAATACCCATGTCACTGGTCGAAGAGAAATGATTGAGGGTAATATACACCTAATGTTGCTCAATCTACATCTGATGATACATGTAATGATAATTATAAGAGACAACACAACATCATGGACAACGCATTTTCATTGTAGGGTGGAAACACTTTTGACAGTTTACATGTACATGACATAAAACTTTGAAATTCGTGATGCCAGGAAGTAATATTAGAAATTGCTTGTTTCAGCAGATGTTTAAAAATGTTATTTCAAGGAAGCATGAAAAAAATATAAATATAAGCAAATAGGACCACGGAAATTTCAAGTTTTTTGATTTCTAATTGGAAATTTGTAACATAGCGGTCGTTGATTGATAAGCATTATTTTTAAGTGTGAATGGATGATCACACAACGAATTTATAGTTTTTTTTACGTGAATACTTCGCAATAATAAAGAGATGACGAGTTAGGTAATGTTACAAGTTGAGAGTGAACAGAAAAAAAACATTATCTCATGTAAAATGCTAGTTGTCAGTTTAGTACACACATATGTGCATATATACATGTAAATCTATTCACATATACATGCACACACATACCTACGCACATACATACACCTAACACGTTAACATACTCAAATACATTTCTATGCATCGAGGCAATCACAATACATACCCATACCCTTTCTATAAAAATGCTGTGCGATGTACTGAAATATAGGATAATATGCAAAGGAAATTTTTGACAAATATTTCAGTATGTGTTGCTGCATACAATTTCTAATGAAATATTGTAACGATGTTTTATTAAATATTGTATCGAAAAGATCATTGGTCGATAAGCGTCTTATCTATCGTATGTGGGTGATCGCGCAACAAATGTATATATATTTTATATGTTTCATAACAATCAAGTGAAATGAAGTATTACGTAGTGACACATTCTCCTATCTACGTACGCATAGCGAGCACACGTATACAAATATGCAAGTAAGCATGTGCGAAAATATCAGCGTGAACTAGTCAGTATAAACTAGCAACTGAGAAAATATCTTTTATTATGGTATGAATTTTATAAAATTTCCGTACTAAAAATAGTGGCACAAAACAGTCTACCTAAGTCAGAAACATGAAAATGATTGTTCTACACCGGTTCCCATGTACAGAATATTCCAGAAATACGTGAGGCTTAGGTGCGTTTGTTACAATATTCTCTAGAGCGTAAGAGATGATATGACAATTTGCACTACACTAGCCTACCAAGAGCATTTCTGGACGTGAATAAGAAAGAAAACATTAATGTCCTATAAGGGTTTCGAATTAGAAAAAAATCATATTATCTTTGAAATATGGCGCAAATTGTCGGCAATTGATAAACATACATAGGTATCACATTATTATAAGCATTTAATTATAAGCATTATAAACATATTAATGCAGTATAAATGGATGATCACACAACGAATTTATTGTTTTTGTTACATGGATGCTTTACAATTTCATATTAGAAAAAAAATCACACCATCTTTGTAATATGGTGCAGAATGTCAGCAATTGATAAACACGCATACACATAGGTACCATGACGGTCTAGTTTGATGCTTGCAGAAAAACAGAGAGGAATGACATAAAATGCAACCTTCGGCTGGTTTATCTACTCTAGTGCACACAGGTGTACGTACACACTTATACAAGTAAGCATGTTTCCAAATGGTAGCGTAAATGCGATCAAATCTTAAAACCTACGTATACTTCAAAACTGTTGTGTAATTTTTTAAATTATAAAACAATGAGCGAGGGAGATTGTTCAGCAATGGAGATACCAGGCAAATGAGATTCGTCAGTACTTTTTCAGTATGTTCTTTAACTAAGAATTATTTGTGAGACACAAGATGACGAGTTATTTTGGCTTTAAATTCTCTCGGTCTTTGAGGGATTTTATTACTCAGGGGAAATTTGTTCCACAGTAAGGCGCCTGATATGGACAGAGCCTTATTTAAGTAAGATGAACGATAGTTGACTAAGACATTATTGTTTCTGTTCGGTTTTTGGTTGGTTACAATGAGTGGATGGAAACGCGCTATCTCAGCATTGCTCTGAGGAAGATATAACGAGAAGAATACGTATTGTGCTTTCTGCATGAGGAGCCTTTCTTGGATAGGAATCCAGCCGAGTTTATTGAGGAGAGGGGTTACGTGATCACTTCTTTCGACACAACCGTTAAATACCACCTTGGCCGCAAAGTTCATGCACTTTTGTAAGTCCCTTTGAAGGTATTGAGGTAAGTCTCCCCATACTAAGTTGCAGTAGTCAATGCGCGATAACACCAGGGATTGAATGGCTAATAATCAGGATTTTTCGTCTAGCATACTCTTTATGTGATGAAAAAACATCAAAGTTCCGTAAATTTTGTTTCAAGTATTCTCAACATAAGACTTGACGGACATGTTTCTATCGAACCAGATACCTAGGTTTTTAACTTTTTCTGATGCTTTAATTTTAGCATTTCCAACTGCAAGAGAAGTTGTTTTTTCAATTGCATCTTTGAATCCAAAAATCATGCATTGTGTTTTATTAGCATTTAATTTGAGACCATTTCGGTCGTACCATGATTTCAGGCTAGTCAGTAAAGTTTCGGCTTTAATTTGCGTCTGTGGTATTTCTGATACAGAACTTGTTATTGCAATTTGAACATCATATGCGTACATTGAGATCCATGTGTTAGAAGGCATTGGACGGAAATCATTAATGAAAATAGAAAACAGTAGCGGACCACGAATGGATCCTTGGGGAACACCAAAATTGTTTTGAATGAATGGGGACAATTGGTTTTCTATGCGGACTGCATGAGATCGATTTGACAAGTAACTTTCAAACCATTGCGTGTCTATTATAACGTCTATAACAAATTGCCCTAATATCACCTTTGAGACTAACTTCACATTTTATCTCCTGTGTCAGAAACTCCCATGACCTGAATGAAGAAATTGAATACTCCAATGAATATTCAAAACAGCAAAATGAGTTGAATGACTGCTCTAGGTTGACAGCCATTGCACGTAAAGCTTTTCCCCGTGAAACCTCCGGCAGCATTAACCGATGTTTGCCTTCATATAACAAGCCTTCTCCTTCCCTCTCCTCCCGATGTTTCCGCAGACCTCCACAGATTCAGAGCCAGAAAAATGTAAATTCCCCGCACCTCTCCGAACCTGTTAACGATGTGAAAAGTACGAAGAAAAACGTCTCCACTCACATTTGTGAACGCATGAGTTCCACAATGGATGAATTGAGACGACCCTGGAAAATAGAGCTGATTCCCACCAGAGCTGATGGACACTGCCTCCTTCATGCAGTAGCTCATATACTTACGAAACAACCAGCATCAAAATGGAACTACAATTCCTTAAAGACTGCAATCAAAACGGAGAGCAGAGCAAACCAAAGCACATATGCTAAATTTGTTGACAAGAACAGCGGAGACATACAAAACCTCATAAATAATTACATTGACGACAAATATTTTGATCAAGCTGCTGTAGACCTTATACCACTAATCATCTCGAACGTGACAGGCCAAAAACTTCTCATCCTGGATGAGCAGGATCATTGTGTCTTGAAAATATCTGTCGATCCCTCATTAAAGTTATCCCTCCACTACTGCTCCATCGTAAAAACGATCACTACAATGCTCTTGTCACACAAGGCAAAAATCAGACTGGAGATACCTCATCTTGACAAACTGCAGCTGCGCAGCTAAATAGTAGACTTTCTTACATAGCAGATGCTGGGCCAAACACCCTGGGTAAGGTAGACATGATGGATAAATCCTCGGAACGATCCCATCGAGATAGTAACTTTGCTACCTTCAAAAAGAGTTCTAACATAAGTAAAATCAAAGTAAAGCACATAAATGCTCAAAGCCTGAACGGGAAACTGGATGACATCAGAGTAATGTTGGTCACTGAAGAAATTGACATTTTGTGTGTTTCAGAAACCTGGTTTGATTCACGAACCCAAAGTTCATTCTTTAACATTCCTGATTACGTGTTGTACCGCTACGATAGCGCTAAAACGAGCCGAGGTAGTGGATCTTGTATTTATGTGAAAGAAATGTACTCAACATCTTCACTTCTAGCAAACAAAATTTGCGAAGGCATTGAAATGGTTTGGTTGGAAGTGTAAATAAATAAACATAAATCCATAATCATTGGCAGCCTTTACCGGCACCCATCGTCTTCCCTAAGTCTAACACTAGATTTTATTGAGGAAACCTTCAAAGAAATCCTTCAGGCAAAAAAAATCATTCTTTGCTTTCGGATATTTTAATGTGGACTTAACGGACAAGAACAATCCGCTAAGCAAACTGTTGTATAAACTAAGCCTATCACAAATGGTCAAAGAACCGACTCGCATCACTAAAGTCTCTCCAACTCTCCTAGATCTAACAATCACAAATAATCCCACCGCAGTACTTTGTACAGTAATATAACCTTTTATCTCCCATCACCACTCAATAGAATGTGAAATTAATCTTGCAAAGGAAAGACAAAAAACCGCTTAATGACTTATCGCTCGAAAAGGCACAATTCTGAGGAATTATTTCAAGAAAAACTACTCAATAGATCCACCCAATTCCAGAATATGATGCAATCTGTCGATGTTGACATTCAAGTGTCCATCTTCCATGAGAACTTCAAAGCAGCACTCGACGAATGCGCACCTTTCGTCACCAAAAAAAAAACAAGCCAAAACGCACTGTTTGGGTCACTGACGAAGTTAAAGAGATGAGCAGAACAAAGAAAGCTAACTTGCGAGAGTACAAAAACAATAGATCAAACAGTACGTTATACAAAAGGTATGAAGAACACGAAAAAATTATTCGAAAGAAAATCACTAAAGCGAAACAAACTCACTTCCACCAGGAACTGAAAACGGCTAAAAATAACCCGAAACGAACTTGGGAAATCATTAGTGAGGTAGCCCCATATAAAAATTTAGGCCGTACAAGTAAGTTTGAAAATCCCTTGGCAACAGCCACGGATTTCAATATATTTTTTTCAATAGTAGGGGCTCAAGTTTTCAGTGAGGTGTGTACCAGTCCAGGTGAAACGTCAATTGAAAATTCATGCCCCACTGCATCCTCGAGGGCTGATGTCAGGTGGAGACCACGTCCTGTCGATTTACCGGAGTAGAGAAATATCTTATACTCACTAAAAAACACAAAGACTGTCGGACATGATGCTATCAGTCTTCAATATATCAAAGACAGTTTCCCTGTCACAGCACCATGGATTTGTCTGAAAATAAATACATCAATAGTAACAAACACGTTTCCAAACCAATGGAAACACTCCATTATTAGACCGTTGCATAAAAGTGGTGACCAAAATACAGCATCAAACTACAGGCCCATCAGTCTTTTACCTGTAATGTCCAAAATATTGGAGAAAGTGGTGACAAATCAACTGTCATTTCACCTGGACGAGTCAAATCTACTCCACCGAAACCAATACGCCTATAGAAGAAGCACTAGCACTCAAGATGCTCTGCTCAATATCTCTGAAAAAATATACAGTGACATCGATCAGAAGAATGTAACACTCGTGCTGCTACTCGATCTCTCTAAAGCGTTTGATAGCGTCGAACATGATAGAATTTTACGTAAAATACTGAACTTGGGAATTGACACGCAATGGTTTGAAGGTTACTTTTCAAATCGATCTCACGCAGTCCGCATAGAAGACAAATTGTCCCCATTCATTCAAAACAATTTTGGTGTTCCCCAAGGATCCATTCTTGGTCCGCTACTGTTTTCTATTTTTGTTAATGATTTCCCTCCAATGCCTTCTAACACACGGATCTCAATGTATGCAGATGATGTTCAAATTGCAATAACAAGTTCTGGATCGGAAATACCACAGATACAAATTAAAGCCGAAACTATATTGACTAGCCTGAAATCATGGTACGACCGAAATGGTCTCAAATTAAATGCTAATAAAACACAATGTATTATTTTCGGATTCAATGATGCCATTAAAAAACTTCAGATCTTACTCTCACAGTTGGAAATGATAAAACTAATGCATCAAAAAAAGTTAAAAACCTAGGTATCTGGTTCGATAAAAACATGTCCTACAAATCTCACGTTGAGACTACTTGCAACAAAATTTACGGGACTTTAATGTTTTTTCATCGTATAAAAAGTATGCTAGACGTAAAATCCAGATTATTAGCCATTCAATCCCTTGTGTTATCCCGCATTGACTACTGCAGCCTGGTATGGGGAGACTTACCTCAATACCTTCAAAGGGATTCACAAAAATGCGTAAACTTCGCAGCCAAGGTGGTATGCAACGGTAATTTCAAAAGAAGCGATCACATAACCCCTCTCCTTAACAAACTCGGCTGGATTCCTATTCAAGAGAGGCTCCTCATGCAGAGGGCCGAATACGTATTCTCCTCGTTGTATCTTCCTCAGAGCAATGCTGAGATAGTGCGTTTCCATCCACCCACTGTAACCAGCCAAAAACCGAACAGAAACAACAATGCCTTAGTCAACTATCGTTCATCTCACATAGGGCAGAAGGCTCTGTCCATATCAGGCGCCTTAATGTGGAACAAACTTCCCCTGAGTATTAAAATCCCTCAAAGACCGAGAGAATTTAAAGCCAAAATAATTCGCCATCTATCGTCTCAACGATAATTCTTAGCTACAAAACATACGGAACACTTACTGACAAATCTCATTTTGCCTGGTATCTGCATTGCTTAATCGTCTTTTGCTCATTTTCTTTATAATTCAAGAAATCACAAAACAGTCTTGAAGTATGCGATCGCCTATACGCTGCGATCGCCTATTATGATTTGATCGCCTATACGCTGGGATTTGCAAGCATGCTTACTTGTATATGTGTGTTCGTATATTGGTGTGCATGTGTGCACAATACACATGTGTGCACTGGACTAGCAACTGGTATATAAACTATAAATACCAGACTTTTTTCTCACTCCCAACTTCTAACACTACCCAACACATAATCTCATTTATCATTGTAAGGCAATCCAAAGCTTAAATGTCTTGTACATGTAAAATGTGGTACCTATGTATATTTATCAATTGCAGGCATTTTGCGCCATATTTCAAAGATAATGTGATTTTTTTTCCTAATATGACACCTTTATAAGACATTCATGTTTCTCTCTTCGTCACGTCCAAAAATGCTCTTGGTAGGCTAGTGTAGAGCAAATTATCATATAATCTCTTACGCTCCAGAATATATTATAACAACTGCACCTAAACATCGCGTGCTTCTGGAAATATTCTGTACTTGGGAATCGTTGAAGAAAGATCGCTTTCATGTTTCTGATTAAGGTAGTCTGTTTTGTGCCACTATTTTTAGTACGGAAATTTTATAAAATTCATGCCATGATAAAAATTATTTTCTCCGATTCCCTCGATTGGAATGTTAGTTTATACTGATTAGTTTACGCTGATATTTGCGCACATGCTTACTTGTGTATATGTGTACTTGTGCACGCTATGCGTACGTAGATAGGGGAATGTGTCACTACGTAACACTTCATTTTACTTGATTATTGTACAGCATCTATAAAGTATATATATGCAAGTATATTTGTTGCGCGATCACCGACATATGATAAATAAGACGCTTATCAACCAATGATCTGTTCGATACAATATTTAATAGAACATCGTTACAATATTTCATTAGAAATTGTAAGCAGCAACACATACTGAAAGAGTTGTCGCGAATCTTCCTTTGCTCATTATCCCATATTTCAGAACATCGCACACCCTTTTTATAGAACGCCCATTAATCGTAATTGCCTCGATGCATGGAAATGTATTTGTGTATGTTTACGTGTTAGGTGTATGTATGTGCGTAGGTATGTATTTGCATGTATATGTGTATATATTTACATGTATATATGCACATATGTGTGTACTAAACTGACAACTGGCATTTTAACTAAAGATAATTGTTTTTTTGTTCTGTTCCCTCTCAACTTGTAACATTACCTGAATCGTCATCTCTTTATATTTGTAAAGCGTTCACGTAAAAAAACTATACATTTGTTGTGTGATCATGCATTTATATTTAAATAAAATGCTTTTCAACTAATGACCGTTATGTTAAACTTGCTTTATTAGAAATTCAAATCTTGTAATTTTCGTGGTCCCCATGCTTATATATATGTTTATTTATCTTTTTCGTGCTTCCTTAAAATGACATTTTTGAACATCTTCCGAAACAAACAATTCTAAAACTATTTCCTGGTGTCAAGAATTGCGAAGTTTCATATCATGAATACGTAAATTATCAAAGCTGTTCTCAACCCACAATGAAAATGCACCGTCCATGAAATTGTGTTATGTCTCATAATTTTCATTATGTATATCGTCAAATGTAAATTAAGCAATATTAGAAGTACATAGCCCTCAATCAATTTTTTTTCGACTAGTGACATGAGTATTGCAATACTCATGTGTGTGTATCACCTAAGTGTATTAACTTTAAGATATTTTAAAAACCAATGAGGGTACATTTGTAACATCTCTATTGGAAATAAAATGTTTTTTTTTCTATTCCCACGTTCAGTATATTACGTAGAAGTCTATCATGTTCGACGCTATCGAACGCCTTAGAGAAATCTAGTAGCAGCAGGAGTGTTACATTTTTTTGATCGGTGTCACTGTATATTTTTTCAGAGATATTGAGCAACGTCCAACCAACCGTGATGGACAGTGATGTTAATCACGGATAGACAACACAGATGGACAACACAGATGGAGCTCCGGTATATTTTGAACAGTCCATCACGGTTAGTTGGATCTTGAGTGCTAGTATTTCTTTCATAGGCGTATTGATTATGGTGGAGTAGATTTGATTTGTTCAGGTGAAATGAGAGTTGATTTGTCACCACTTTCCCCAATAGTTTGGACATGACCGGCCAAAGACTGATGGGCCTGTAGTTTGATGCTGTATTTAGGTCACCACTTTTATTCAACGGTCTAATAATAGAGTGTTTCCATTGGTGTGGAAATGTGTTGATTACTGTTGATGTATTAATTATCAGATGAATCCACGGTGCTGTAACAGGGAAACTGTCTTTGATACATTGAAGACTGATACCATTATGTCCAACTGCCTTTGTGTTTTTTAGTGAGTATAAGATATTTCTTAACTCCGGTGAATCGACAAGACGTGGTCTCCACTTGACATCAGTCCTCGAGGGTACAGTGGATTGGTTTCATTTGTCGTTTTCAATTTCAATTGTCAATTGTCGTTTCATTGTCGTTTTCATCTGGACTGGTACACACTGTCACATCACGGAAAACTTGAGCCCCTACTTTTGAAAAGAATGTGTTGAAATCCGTGGCTGTTGCCAAGGGATTTTCAAAATTACTTATACGGTCTAAATTTTTATATGGGGCTACCTCACTAATGATTTTCCAAGTTCGTTTCGGGTTATTTTTAGCCGTTATCAGTTCCTGGTGGAAGTGAGTTTTTTTCGCTTTCAGTGGTTTTCTTTAGAAGTTACTATAGGGCCGTTTACACTAGGGGACATTTCGGCCGTGAGGTGCGACACGTGTGGACGAGGCTTACCACTCAGGCTCATATTTAATGGGTGTTTATATGAAATTTCCTGTTCGCTCTGATCGAATTCGTAATCCGCGACACTCAAGAGCCTCGTAACTACCGTGGCGAATAGGGAACTTCGTATAAATACACACAAATATGAAACTCAGTGGTGAGCCTCGTATACACGCCGAAATGTCCCCTAGTGTAAACGGCCCTTAACGCTGACGGAAAACTTCTAGAAACTTTTTTAATTTGATTTTTTTTTAAATTTGTGAATCGTAAGATATTAGATATTTACAAATAAGAAATAAATGCGTATGGCCTCAATCCAGCCTAAATTTGTCAATTTTAATTCTGCTCATAGCTCTGTTCCTGTCTTCCGCCAATTTGCCGTCATGGGACGAAAAATGAGTCTTAAAAGTTCATAAGAATAATATCTCATCAACGATGAGTTTTTTGAACTTTTTTCATTGATGAAATAGTGCTTATATCAATATTTTCTATTGGTAACCGAAGATTTCATCAACAATTTTACTACACCCTATATGTGTATGCAAACACACAATATCATATCAATGACAGTATTAGGTAATCGGTAAAAATACGCTGTTTCGACCTTCGAACAAAATAATCAACAAAAACATTGCATATTTTTTAGCTTTTCAGCATAGTATTTTAACTCTGTTTTGTTTACTTTAGGTTCTAAACAATAAGAAATAATTGTTAGTAAAAATTCGAATTGAAGACACCAAATAATAGCGACTCCGACCTCGACACCACCACATCCAAATGAACGACTCCTACACCACGACATTCAGGAAAGTGACTCCAACTCCGACTTCGACTCCACCTCATTCAGAAAAGTTACTCTGACTCCACCCTAAAACATGCGACTCCGACTCCGAAACCCTGCTCTGAATATACGTAGAAGAATGTGGTTTCAACATGATGGAGCACCAGCACATTATTTCCTTCGATCACGAGAGGCTTTAGATAAGCAGTTTCCCAATAGGTGGCTTGGCAGAGAAGGCCCAGTGACACGGCCTCATCGCTCACCGGACATGACACCACCTGATTTTTTCCTGCGGGGGGCGATTAAGGAGCTGGTGTGTGCCACCCCTGTGGATTCAGAGCAAGATCTGGCTGCCAGCATAGTTGATGCTGCAGCACAAATAACTGATAAGCCTAATGTTTTCACATCTGCACGGCAGTCAGTTCATGAAAGATATGAAAAGTGCATGGAAGTTCACGGTAAGCACTTTGAACACCTCCTGTAGTAACAATAAAATTTATCATTTTTGATTGGTTATTTTCTCCTAAAAAACTACAAAAAATCTAAAAAATCATTCCTTAAATGGTGTGAATAAGTATGAATGGGTAATCAATGACACAAACCCTCGTGAATACAGTAATTTTACTTCTATTAGATCACCTAAAACTTAACTTCGTTGGCAGCCGGTGCGTGAGCGCTTAACATCTAAGATTCAAAATCTTTTCAACTTGCAATTACTCGAAAACGGTGGAGTTTTATGATTTTTGTTACTCGTAAAAATCGCTTTATTTTACAATTTCCTTTATATAGTTTCATTTTTTACCTCTAGTCCTGAAACAACCTGTATAGATATATATACATGTAAATATCTATAAATAAAATATTAAAATAATAATACCAGTGACGATGCATTGTTGGAAGTAATCAATGTGCGCACTTACATTGAAATAAACAGCTTAGAAACATGCAGTATAAAGAATTAATGTTGCAAGTTAAATAAAAGGATTCGAACAATTTTACATCGTAGACTGTGAGGTCGTTATTCAGAATTATCTTTTCACTCCTATGTATCAAGTAGTATGCCTGTCATCGAGCTTGGAGAAAATATATTTTCGCACAAAACAAATCTATGATAATTCCACGCAGATAATAGTGACACAAAAAAGTTAACCTGAGTTAGGAAGGTGAAAAGGATTGTTCTACAACGCAAACCAATACATTTACCACATAATTGTAGTGATACGCGAAATTAACTAGATCTGTCATTTTTAAATTATAATTTAATTAAATTATAATTTAAAAATGACAGATGGAATTCTACAATATCAGTGTTGCTCTAGGAGAGATCTTACGAGGAAAATACGCACTGGGCTTTATGAGTTTGAAATCTATAATGACCGCATACAATCAGTGTTCTCCATTTGCAAGTCGTACAGATACACCGATAAATAGACAAAATCAATGGATCACTGAAGACATCACGATAAATATAAAGAAACGTCAAGCGTACCTAGCCCTCCTTTGCGAAGGGTGAATAGCTAGAGAAATGCATAACAGATTCAGAAACTATGTGAAAAACCATATAGGGACATCAAAAGAGCCACTTTACGCTCAAGTTGACTCAATTTAAAGCTGACATTAAAAAGACTTGGCGCCTGCCCAACTCATGCTAAAAAAACGAATAACGCCGATAAGAAAAAATTAAATCTGTTGTTCAAGATAATGAAAAATACTATGAGAAGAAAGGTATTGCTGATCTTTTTAACAATTTCTTCGTAAACGTAGGGAAAACTATATCTGATGGTATTCCTTGAGAACCTACTGATCCCTTGGAATACATGGATCATATTCATGAACACAACTTTTTCTTCTTTACACCTACCAACTCTTCCGATGTAATTGCGTGCATAAACAACATGAAAAATAAATCGAGTGGGTTAAAAACGTTTTCGACTAAAGTACTTGAAGTTATTGCTGATATTGCAGCCCCGCTGATATCGAATATTATTAACCAGTCTCTCTTACTAGGCACTTTCCCGAACCCCTTCAAAGTAGCTAGAGTAACCCCTATTTTTAAAAGTTGTGAAAAAATCTATGTAAACAATTATATACTCATCTCAATGTTACTAGTTATTAGCAAAGTATTCGAAAAAATTGTGTATAAAATAGCGTATTCTTATTTTGAACAAAAATCATTTCTCTATAATAAACAATATGGTTTTCACTCCGAAAAATCAACAACACAGGCCATATTAAATTATTTACAATACCTTTATTCTAATATATATGAATGAAAGCCTGTCTTCTCTATATTTCTTGACTTTCGAAAAGCATTCAATTGTGTGGACCATAACATATTACTCTCGGAACTACACTGTTATGGCATTCGAGGGGTTGCCCATGATTGGTTCAGATCATACCTAACAAATCGGAAGCAATGCGGTGTCATTGACCATCCAAAATCGAATCTATAGACAATTAGCCATTGAGTTCAACAAAGATCTGTCCTTGGGCGTCTCCTATTTTCATTTTTTATCAATGATATTACTAAATCTACATCATTTTTTAAATTCATCCTTTTTGCCGACGACAGCACGCTTTCTTCGGTCCTTCCAAACCAAAATCCCGCTCTGATTGCGGAGAGTATAAATAACTAACTCCAAAAGATATCATCGCAGCTTAAAGCTAATAAAATATTTTTAATATCGATGAAACAAAATATGTTACATTCTCATGCAAGAAAAATATATATCTCCCATGCATTCAAATTAGCGAAGGTAAAATCGAAGAAACCGACTCGTGTAAGTTTCTGGGCATCATAACAGATAAACATCTGACCTTCAAAGAGCACATCGCCCATATTAGTACTAAGTTATCAAAATCTATCGGAATTCTAACTAAAGTGAAAAATTACGGGCATGAAAAAGCTTTGCAAATGATTTACCGGACGCTCATTTCACCATACCTGCAATACGGAATAGAAGCATGACACGGAACTGATAAAAATACGAACAATATACTTTTCCCTACGCATAAAAGAGCCATTTGAGCGCTAAAGAATCTAGAATATAAACCTCCACAAATGATTCATTCAAAAGTTTACAAATACTAAATTTTCTGGATCTCTACAGAATCTCATACGTAATTTCATTTTTAAAACATTGACCAATGATGGCGACAATAACCTCAAACAATTATTAACTGCACAAACTGGTCATCACGACCATTTAACCCGAAATAGAAGTAACTTCATGCTTCCTAGTTATTCAAAAGCTCGGTCACAATACAGTATCCTCTTCATTGGAACTAAGACTTGGAACTAAATCCCAGCGGCGATCCGTGAAGGAAATTCTTACAAAGCTTTCAAATCAAATCTTGAATATCTTTTCCTATCGGAATATTAATCATATTCTCTAAGATGAATAAGTCAAATCTTTTTTCCTAAATGACTTATCCTGATAGAGTGATTTGCCTTGGGTAATGTCGATGATCTTCAGTTTGTTCCAAAATTCTTTCTAAATTGTACTTTTAATATCTAGCCCTTAAAAACTACTTTGTAAAATTAAGCATTGAATCTAGAATGAAACAATTCTTTCGTCAGTCTAGTACGTAACTAGGTTAACTGAATTAGGTTAAGCATAATTGTACACCTTAAAATAGCATTGGTGGTATGATGCCCAATAAGTCACTGAACTTATATTCGCGGCCACAGGTAGCTATACTCAATTTTGACCATTGGACTAGATTTGAGAAACAATCTATTTGTGTATCGTATTTGATAAATAAATTGTTTAAATTGTTTAACATTGGATAAGTTCGTTTTGTGAAACTTGATTTAGAGTCCGTTCACGTCATAACATGATTCCAAGTTACTCAATCAGCTTCAGCTTGTTTTTACGTTAGCAGGCAATTCCACCACAGGACTTGTCTCAGAGCGACAATGCATCTGCCTAAGCTTTGATGAAAACAATACAATGTTTAACCTAAAATAATACAGTCGCCTTCCCACACCCTTCGTATTTACCGGATTTAGCCTTCTGTGACTCTACTCAGCTCTCGAAAGTGATAAATTCTCATCAATGACAACCGTTTAGACACAGTAGAAGACATTCGAAAAATTCAATTCAATGGAAAAAATTCAATTCAATGACATTCAATTAATGGAAAGGATTTTTTACTTTTTTTAAGCAGGGGAAAATCGCTGGATTCGTTGTATCGATTCACACGAAGACAACTTTGAAGGAGATGGGCGCCTTAAGTGGCCTCATGTACGCAACAAAAATTGTTAGATCTACTTAGAGAACTCTCAAATAATTCAGCCTTGCTCACAGTTGATTCAATCACTATCATAGATATTAACATACTTATTTGTGGTTTTCTCACCAGTCAGGTATAAGACCTTCAAACTGAGAAACTCAAAATCCAATGTGTTATACTTTTTGAATGAACTTTTTTGGAAATCGACTATTTTCCTTTCTATTTCATTCCTTCTTGATTTCGCTTCGTGCAGTTACAGTTAGCGTTCACAGAAAAAAATTGATTGTGAAAATGTCAGTCATTATATAATTCGGTCGCGAAAATCTAACTTTAAAATTCCTTAATTAAATTAACTGCAAGCAGCCGCACTTCAGTACGCGTGGCCTGGCTTTTCTACATACATGCCGCGCAGTTCTGATTCTGACACAAATACAATAGTGGATTTATTGTTTTGCATCACTTGATATTGTTTAGACATGAAGCGTAACTTGACTCATGAAGCACTAGAAGCAGTTAGAAAATTCTTTAACACTACGATGGCTGAAGCTGCCTCAAAAGTTAATGCAGTTTAGAATGTTAGCAGGCATGGATCAAATTAGCTAGCATTTTCAATACGCTAGCCTATGATGCCTCAAACGTGAGTGCAATTTCTCGTTATTTTTTCTCATGTACAAATCGTCGCTTCAATTCTTTCTGGTAAATTTAAAGTTTATCCTAGTGGACCATTAAGAATGATCCTCGTATTTTATCTGAGTCAAGCTCAATAAACCTACAAAAAGTCGACCTCGATCGCAAAAATAATATTTAATGTTTTATAGCTAACACATCTCGCTTGTCTCGCATTTAAGAATAATTGATCTGCAGGTAATGCACTTGTGTTTACCTTTTCTTCTTTCAATAATTGCGACTTTGCGAGTGAGTAAGCCCTTCAGGTGGTTTTCTTTTTAATTCCTGAATCGTACTTTGAGATTAAAGTAGGAAATAGAATTAAACTAACGTAACGCAATGTGACATGCAATTAAGTTACTGAACTCATGTTGATCAGATAATGTTTATATCATTAAATGAAGGATACAGTTCGAAATATGCACCTACTCTACGTAAAATGTAGAAATAAAATTGAAGTCGAGTTGAGCGCAATGTTTCGGTGTGGAACAAGATCTGATTGAGGGAACATCTTGACTTGCACGGGAGCAAAAATGTATTTTCTGCAAAAACTAAGTTTACTGTCAGTGCAGAGAATGAGCATATTACCTCTCACGTTGATGGATTGAACTCATGTATGTATAGCAAAGGAAAGTTCCCTCCTCAAGCCTCTGCATGAAACAGCTTTTTTATTTTAAAAACAATACTCACTCAAGACTACTTGAGACTGCATATTTAGACAACTCGAATATGCTTAACACATACAGTTCTCACAACATATTGTTTCCTCAGAGCTCGAAGATATACTCAGTAAGCATTACCTGTCATAAACACCACAAGAAGCAGGGAGTCATTGAGAGAGCAACATCAGAAAAAGTTTCCTCACAGTTCAAGTACTAACAAAAATCCCTTAAGAATTTCGTTTATTTAATGCACCAAGACATTTGTATTAAACCAATCTTTCGAGGCCGTGGTACGCACCATACTTTCATTCTTTACACAACACAAAAGTCTATCACCGCTAACTCTTGCACTTCGTCAGGAGTGCTGGAGTTCTGCCCTGACTGCAATACATCATTCGTCGTTGAAAATACATAAAGCCCCCTCCAGACCTTGCATTACCATGTTGCCTCTGGACGTCGGAGTGGCGCTGCAAAAGAACCGCTGATGACCAGACTGGCTTGACTGACTGCATTAGCAGTCAGTTATCATTATCAGCAGCCTAAAAAATTATTTAGATCCTTAATTGCTATTCATAAATGGTTATCGTAGTACATTAGAAGGGAAGGATGTTTAATAACGACGATGCGCTGGGCGCAGCTGCAGACCATAGCCGCGGAGAGATCGCGGAGCGCTGTACCCTTCCTCAATGCCTTCCGCGATCACACTGACTGGCCATGCATACCAGGGCTGCCAGTCAACTTTTTCCAAAATCCCCAGACTGACCCCTGAAATTTCCCCAGATCGGGATAAAATTCCCCAGGTATTACCAAAAGTGATAAATATGATATTTATGTTTATTTTAAATACATTTTCAGGTTTATTCACAATTTTTATCATCAATTCCAGCACGAAAGTCAAGAGATCTTAATTTTTTCAACCTTTTCAGTCAATCTTGGTCTCTTTGTTAGACAGCTCCCCTTAATTCTTAGGTCAGTGATTAAACTTTGTTCAGAACCCCACTTGGCATATATACTTTGCATTATTTCTTGCCAATCACTGCTTAGCAAGAAGGAGGTGCTCGGCAGTTTCTGGTGTTAAGGAACTGTTAGTTTTTTTATTCAGTTAAGTAGAGAAAATACTTTTTAACAAATGGAGACGAAAGCACAATCGAGACAAAGCATTAAATATGGAAGAATGCCAAATTAGGGTTACCCAAGCCATCTTTGATTTCCCCTAATGATTTCCAATACTGAGGAATTGGGCATTCCCTTACTGATAGGTCAGCTGCAGTTAGAACCACACGCTGTTTATCTTATTTATATGAGCTTCATCAACAAGTGAGCGAAGTGCCACTTAATTTATTGGTCATCATTACGCGCTTCCGGCTTGAAAAATTGTGCGATGTCAACTTTCGACTTCATAAGCCCATAACTTTTTATGTTTTTCGGATTCCTACTGTTTCAGTAAGGCAGACTTGTTCACACTTTTGAACATAATATATCAGCACTCACGACTGGCACGGTTTCGATCTTTACCTTTCTGTAGCCAATCTTTGAATTCCGAATCGTTCAACCAATCATCTCTGAATGTTTAACTGTAGCACATTTTTTAGGTGATTCTATGGTGTTTAACTACAAGCAGATAAAGTAACAAGGACAAAACACCGCTATCGGTAGCGCTAGTACCACAGGCGTACACTAGAAAAGACATTTAGCACCTCAGCAGTAATAACGAGTGACAGAGCCAGACGCTGCATCAGGCGCTGTAATTGCTCCACTGCGCGCTTCGTTCGGATCTCGTAAAAACTTGTATTGTTCAACCATGATGCGTTCAAGAAACTGACTCAGGCCTCCTGTACTGATAATTTGATCAATTTCTAGATTGTATTTTAGTTAGTTTGGTTGTTACTTGTTAGAAGCAAATATTATTGAAGCAATTTTATTTTTTGCATACAATATATTGTGAAACACCCGAAATTCCCTAAATATTTCCCGTTTTCGTTTCGAATTCCCTAAATCCCCAGGCCAAGACCGAATTCCCAAGATCTGGGGAAAATTCCCAAGGTGTGGCAGCCCTGATGCATACGACAGCGATCGTGTACGTTCAACTCCGTGGTGGGCTTGAAAAATCTTCTTCCCGAGCGGTCGGAGAGCAATCTGCAGTTCGTCTAAGCGGCATCAAGCAACATTGTAACGCAAGGTCTGGAGGGGGCTTAAGAGAAAATTCGAGGGTCACTAGGAAAGTTTTCAAAGAGTGTAAAATCACAGTCGTACTCACGCCATTAGCTGTACTGCCATTATAATGCAGTTATTGATTACACATTCGTAACTCGTGAGTCACGAATCCGTGTGCCAGTAGCAGATTTAGCTCGTCTGAGCGAAGACATACATTTCAAGGAAAGGTATTTCTTTGTTTGAAAAAATTATCAGGGAATGAATATTGTTGTATATCTTGTGGTGAGGCCTGGCATCAGGAACAAATATTAGAGGCGAAAGACGGTTCTATGACTTTCCCAAGAGATTAAATTTATGATCGTTTGAATTAAATTTTTTTTTTCTTTCTTGCTTCAATACGAATATTTACTATAAGTGTTTTTGAAATAAATTCTTAATCAGTAGTTATCTGCTGAGGGTATGCTGTTGAAGTAAAATTTATAGGGTAACTTGCCCATGTTTAGAGGCGACAACAAATTTGACACCAAAAGATAGAGAAAGGGCACTGCTGACAAGGAGTGAGAACCTAGCCACGGGCGGCTGTCCTCCTCAGCCTCTAGCGGTAAGAGTTTAGAGTACAGGTCATCTGGCGGAGTTACACGGCCGAGCGGAAGAGCTTCGAGAAGTGAGTAACTCGTGCGCCAAAACAGGGCATAAGAGTTTCTTTGAACACTGAATGCATTGATAATATGGACTCGATTAATGGTTAAACGGTTTAGATGGACACAGTTATTCAAACTTGAACGTCAGCTTATGACGCAGGTAGGGGAAAAGTTAAATTCAACTCAAAAATTAGGAATTTCCTCAACCCCACAGTAAGGCAAAAACATATTCATGAAGGTCTGCTTGTATCAAAATAGAACGTTCGTTTTCAATTTTACTCCCACAGTTCTCACTTTTAGAAGTATACGAAGACCCAACTGGCAAATGTCCCAATTGCAAATCAAGGACGTTTCGCCGGTGGGTACGCGTCGGTTCCTAGGCGTTTTTTAGTTGTATTATGCGCGGTTTAAGGGTCAAATGTCCACTTTTTCGGACACAAAACTGCTCGCGAATCGCCGTTGTTCCCCCCTACCTAACGGCCGTTTACCGGCTTAGAACCAGATTCGAATCGCGGCTGGCCGTCCATGGATTATAGGTTGGTTAAAAAATAGCTCCCGGTTGCACGTGCCACGCCTCACGGGGTGTACAATATTGCACTGGAAGCTTTGGATCCTACAATACATTCATACTTACTGCATTGCGAATTTATTGACCCGTTAAGCTCAGTACAATATTGTACATCCAATGAGATCGATGCACGTGCAACTGGGAGCTCAGGTACATAAGACAATACATTAGAAAGGACATAGAATCTCGCTCTTTCTTCAACTTTTATTACAAAAATGAAACATTCTCTACACTATTATTTTCATGAATATCTTATTTCCATTAATCACAGCCAAAAGCACCAATAAAACACCAAAATAATATAGGAATTAAAAATAAAATCACAATCCGTTTAAAATGCTGCATGTAACAAACAAATATCAACTGCATAAACATAAGAATGGGATTGCAATTTCCGTATCTCAAAATTCCCTTTCAACACTTGTTTACATTATAGATTAGATTATTGATTAGCTTAAGCCTCCCTATCCGCAAAAAAATGCGACCCAAAAAGAGGAAAAGGAAGGCACCATTTAGTATGGAGGCAACACGTGCACTACATTTTGCGACATATCATATGTGTACCATTAGGTACGTTGCATAACGGCATAAATGAATAGCACTTCCCTAATTTCACTACTTTTCTTAGAATTGATTTTAACATACCTGGTACAAATTATAGTATATTTATATTGTTCACACTTTTTATAAAGGACAAGAATGGACTTGAGCAGTACAGTCAGCTTCTAAATTCTGCTACTCACAACTTAACCGAACCACCAACCGTCGCAATCGCACAACGTAGTCAACGTTTTAAAGGGAACGCGGAATCTGTGCAGAAAGGGTATAAAAACAGTAAATTGAGAAAAAGTTCATGAAACCAGATCAAAGCTGAAGAAGAAAGTAGTATGTGCTAAAAAACAGGACAGTAGTGAACCGAAATTTTGTGGTCCTTAACATAACAAAAACATTTTATTTCAACAAAACGAAACGAAGGACTACCTATCTCTTAGCTCGGGCCCTCACATTTTCCTCCCTGCATGGGAGCGCTAGCTCCCAAAGATACAATAGTTGTATCCCTCTGAGGAGTGTCTACATTATATCGCGTGTCCCATAAAAATGTCTCGGAGTTTTTAAATGATTATATCTCCGCTTTAAATTAACATATTTAAAATGTATTTTTTTTTCACAATGTATTAAATTTTGTTTCCGTTTCGAATAATCAATTTTTTTGAAAATCGTTTAGTAACCACTTTATACTGATCGTTTTAAAGAAAGAGGTAGAAAACTAATTGTTCAGGGGAAAGACTTTAAAAACAACGCTCGTGTTCTTCATTTCTAAATACCTACTTTTGAAAATAATTTCACAATGATATATCCTACAGACCATCAAATATTTAAACCCTCTGAAAGGTTATTTTCTCACTTATTTCATTATTTGAAGACACCTAAAATGCAGCTCACTAACGATCAAAGAATTTTCATCGCATTGGAATATGAAGCAACGAAAAACTGTGAAAAAGTTCGAAGTGCAATTAATGAAAAAATCCCGAAAGGAACTCGTCCGATAAGAAAACTGTGTATCGTTTGAGTTATAAAACTAGAAAGAAAATTAAAAGCTTCTTTAGCTTTGTCACAGTTTTTCGTATCTTCATTTTCTAATACGATGAAATTTTTTTAATGGTTAGTGAGTTGTGTTTTAGGTGTCTTGAAATAATGAAATAAGAAAGTAAATAATCTCTACGAGGATTTAAATTCTTCGTGATATGTAGGATACATCATTGTAAAAGTATTTTAACAGTAGGTATTGAGGAACACCATAATTGTTTCCTTTGAACAATTAGTTGCCTCTGAACAATTAATTTTCCATCTGTTTCAGTAAATCGATCACTGTAAAGCTAAACGATTTGAAAAAAAATTGAATAACAAATGAAATTAAAGTTACAATGTAAGTTTTCAATACTCCTTTCTCAGCTGGGTCACCAATGAACCAGCACCGAAATTTTTTTTTGCAAAAGAAATGCATCATTCATAAAATGCATAGGTAGGCACTTAAAATCGACTGAATGTGCTTGTTTATTGGCTGGATGCTGAACAGTATCTTCTATAACAAATTCAAACACTGAAAAATAACATTTAAAATTTTTCATTAGAGAACCAGATGGAAAATAATAGCAGAGAATAGCACAAAAGAATTTCCTTGCATTACTAATGCGGTTTTAGAGAAAAAACTAGAGCACAATTAGCTAGCGCAATTATCTTCCAAAAAAGTATTTGCAATAAACCATACCCTCAAATGATAGATGAGCTTTATGCACTTTCGGGTGCACTGTTGCGCAGGACTCAATGCACAGGATTACAAATCTTAAAAAACAAATTAAACAAGAGAATAGTTGAAGACAGAAAGACGAGCTGACATGGACAGTAAGAAAATGAATAAAAAATGTCCATCATTAAAAGGCAAAACAATAATTACAATATAAAATGACCCAAATGCACATCTCTCGGACCCTGTAGGAGTGCTAAGTCCCAAAAGTGCAAGAGTCATACAACGTTGTGCTATTTTTTGGCCATGATACATATTTACAACAATCGATTTTTCATTATAAACTCACAGTTTT
This sequence comes from Morinoia aosen, assembly GCA_030386875.1. Lineage (NCBI taxonomy): Eukaryota > Metazoa > Arthropoda > Malacostraca > Amphipoda > Talitridae > Morinoia > Morinoia aosen. The sequence continues at coordinate 72,122,228 of CM059559.1, forward strand.
GGTTTATCACCAGCGTTTTCCTCTATTCTTGTTACACTGATACAAAGCACGGTGAAAAGCATATTGGTTTAATTTATTGTTCAATGTCAGCATTTGCATTTATTATTATCGTGAAAATAAGTAACTTATTGTGACATCAATACACATTTGAAAAACAGTCTTTGTAGCCACTCTGTGAAAAATTTGCATATGAATCAAGTGCATGTGAACTGATCTGTAAACTTGCTCAGTAATCTATCCAGAGTACTTTGATATGAATACCACTGTTCTAGTTTCAAAACAGTTGGACGAACAACACTTCACATAACTATGTTTAAAAAATTGAACTCAGCTTGAGCTCGAGAAGTGACGAGAAAAATCTGCGGATGAGCATAACGGTTGATCGCCACAACATCCCAGAAAACAATCAAAATAATATCAATAAACATGTTTTGGGAATCTGATGCAATACTACGTCACAATTTGCCCAACGCAATGATTGTGAAGAACACAGTCGAAACACCAAACGCGACCTTTGCAGAGGCAGTAACCGCCAATACGCTCAGGATGACACGCTGTCATTTGACAGATCGAGTCATGCCGCTTTCAAATGTTACGGCCGTTAATCAACTGAAAATTTTGCGCCTTCGTATCATCCAAGGCCAACTATCAATTTCAAGTCCGAGCTCGACCGCGCTTGGTTTGGGGCGCGTAGAGGCAGTGTTAAAGCAGAGCAGGCCGACTAGCACTTGCATAAATCGTGAGGGAAATCGTGCATAATCGACCCTCACGTCCTTAATACACCGGCGATACGTCCTTGATTTTCAATTGGGGTGGTTCATAATTTTAACGTATGATAAACAAGGGAAAATCTGAAATGCTGCAGCTCGAATTGAAATAAACTAAAGAAGTTTGATTCTTCATACATTTAAATTTTTTCAACTTAAGATTCTTGAACGTTGTATTATAAATGGTATACAGACAAATTCCTTGAACGAACGCTGAAATAAATGTATTTTTTTATCTCTGTGAACCGTATAAAATAGTTTATACCATAATAGATTAGTTCATGAACATTATATCTCATTATTACTCACCACGTTACTCTCCAGTCGGTATCATGAACTCGTATTTGCCTCGAAAATTCTTTGCCGCTATACGCAAAAAAATTGTTCATTTTCTTCTATGCCTTGCAAGTGAGCGCTTTAGAGCGTCACTTGTGTGGTAGCACGAACAGGAATCAAACGTTAGAACGAACTGGACAATAAATAATTTTTTGGAGAAAACGTGGTCTAATTGCTTCAAACCGTCTAAAAATTTCCTGATACCTCCATCGCATCCTGTTTGACGTGAGAGAGGGTGCGTTGTCTTGATGAAAAAAGACGGCTTATGTTTGAATAACTTTCCAGTTTCTTTAAGGCTTCGAATGAAAATTTGTCATTTGTTTCAGACTTTTATTCGAATTCACTTTCGCGCCTTGTTGAACAATGTGTGAGAAAATTTCTGTGTTTTGAATATGCTAGCCCATACAGTGACCGAGGTAGTGTTCTGATCCTGTAAAACTTCTTTTGTTGCGAGTCTGGGATGCACCCGAGGAACTTTCCCATTTCTCTACTATTTTAGAAATTCTATTTTGCCTCAAGAATAAAAAAGTTATTAACAGAAAGCACGAGCGAACCTTCTCTGACCTTACTGAGAGGAGCCTTTATTCTAGCGGCCTAGCCTGTGGTTTCTCACTCGGAAATTTGCAGGGTGTAACGCAATTGTGCCTTGATCTTGGAATAAATCATGTTTAAGCATTTTGCACAAAGACCATCATGCTTTTTTCAGTGTTATTGTTTTCTTTAACCATCTTCTGCATTAACCTCATTCGTTTTGACAGTTTTGGTTATCTTAGAGGAAAATGAAAAATAGAAAAGAAGAAAAATAGTTAGGTTCCAAAAAATCAATACGAAGATTGGATTTTCGCACAATGGATTTTGAAAATTTCTTAATTAAAAAATCTATAAAAATTTTTATGAAAATTTTACAATAGGTGTTTTAACATCCATGGCAGCGGTTGAAACAATTGAGAGGAAAACAGTACTCTTCATCTTTGCTTAAGATCGAAGAAAACACGAAAATAACCTTATCACTTTTCTGAAGGCGAGAATAAAAGCGTCGAGACGTTGGAAAAAAGGCCTTGAACGATATAGTCTTCACAGTGAAACACGAGCCTTAACGAGTCCACAATTGACTTGTATTGCGGAGAGTATGATGAGTAAAAATGATTAATGTTGATTATGAAAGAAAAGGTTTATTGATAAGTAATAAGATCCGAGGAATATTGCATGCAATAATTGGAGTGAACATGCTTACTGCTGCCGGGTTTATGTGACATTACCGCATTCAAATATTTCTGGCATCAAAGGATGTAGGATCGATTGACAACACGGAGGCCTAATTAAAAAATGAAATATTTGTGCTGAAATAAATGGGTGCCGATAACACTGTGTAATATCTCAAAAAAGGTGAGGTAAGCTTTTTATAAATCTTAAGCCATAGATAATAAAATCATTTATCATTAATTAATTTATATTTTAAGGTGCAGGAATGCATGACGTGCAAAGGAATAGCGATAAATCTCATTCTGAAGCAACGAGCTTACGCACTACCTTAGATACTGAAATTCCTGTGTTATTTATGATTTATAATTCATTGTTTGCCGGTTACCACGGTAAGGACGATCTGCTGTACTTCTTACTGTGGGTGTAAAATACCGTCATTTTCATCTTTTAGTAACTCGACAATCTGTCGGACTCGCTCGGTATGGTCCAATAGCGCTTGCAAGTTTACTATTAATTTCAATATATAGGCATAATAAATAATACATACATACATACATACATATACCGGGCTTATCCTCCCTATGGGAGGGTAGCCGACAGCAGGCCACAATCACCACACTTAGTCCCTAGGAGGCGAGAGAGGCAGCACTGGCCGCACCTGAACTGCCAGGATCAGCAGCAGCCCAGCACAACCACCTTCCACAGTCAGGCCCGACAGCCACAGCTGGTTTACCCCGACCGCTTCATTGAGTGCAGCCCCTCCCCCCGCACATGACAGGTCAACCCCATCACACGCGGGCAGCTTCCAGTAACGCGTCAAAAATAAAATTACCTCCTTATACACTGCCCCCACTCACCTCTGTCCGCAACCATCCCTCTCGCCACGTCCACAGTCAGACCCCTCTCATACAAAGCACGTCGCACCCCATCCATCCAACTCATCCGTGGTCTACCTCGCGCTCGAAGACCACTCACTTCCGACATATATATCTTTTTCACCAGCCGCTCAGCATTCTTTCTTTCTAAATGCCCAAACCATCCAAGCACTCTTTCATCCACTCGCCTGCTCAACTTTTTGATAACCCCCGTCTGCCCCCTAACCAACTCATTCCTGATCCTATCTCTTCTAGTTACTCCATACATGCTCCTCAAACATTTCATCTCAAACACATCCAACTTCCTCCTCTCAGCTGCTCTCAACCCCCAGGATTCTGCTCCATACAACAAAACTGGCACAATCAAACTTTCATACAATCCCCTCTTAGCATTCATACTCAAACTCCTGCATTCAAAAACTTTCCTCATTGCACCCAATGTCTTACAACCTTCACTCACTCGATGCTTCACTTCTACTTCCATACTATCCTTAACAGTCACATCCGACCCGAGGTACCTAAAATGTTCTACCTCCTCTAAAACTTCCCCATTCAACCTCACATCCAAAGTTCCAAACACTCCACCTCTTGAACATCTCATCACCTTACTTTTATTTACATTTACCCTCAATTTCCGCCTTTCGCACACTCTACCAAACTCTGCAACCAGTCTCCTCAGTTTTTCCTCTGAATCAGCCACAAGCGCTGTATCATCTGCAAACAACAGCTGACACACTTCCCAATACATACCATTTCGTCCCACCAACTGCGCACCTTTTCCCAACACTCTGGCATTCACTTCTCTCACCACACCATCCATAAACAAATTAAACAACCACGGCGACATCACACATCCCTGTCTCACACCTGTCACAACTGGGAACCATTCACTCACCTCATTCCCTACTCTCACACATGCTCTGCTATCAATGTAGAAACTCTTGATCGCATTCAACAGTCTCCCACCCACTCCATACAAACTTACCACTTGCCATAGAGCCTCGCGATCCACTCTGTCATACGCCTTCTCTAGATCCATAAATGCCCAATATACATCCTTTCCCTTTAATAAGTATTTTTCATTCACCTGCCTCACAGCAAACATTTGATCCACACAACCTCTACCACACCTAAAACCACACTGTTCTTCAGCAAGCACACGATCCGTCAACACTCTCACTCTTCCAATTAACACTCTTCCATACAGCTTCCCAACGATACTCAGTAGACTTATACCCCTAGAATTACTGCACTCATACCTGTTACCTTTCCCCTTGTACAACGGAACTACGCACGCGCTACTCCAATCAACCGGCACTTTACTAGCCTCGAAACACACATTTAATAAACGCACCAACCATTCTATAACCACATTTCCTCCTTTCTTTAGACATTCAACCGTGCAGCCATCCAAACCTGGAGCTTTCCCATTTTTCATTTCATCCAACGCACATCTCACCTCTGCACTTCTTATTCGACTTCTATTCACTTCACCAAACACAGGCATTCTAACATCACTTCCAACAGCTACTACTCTCGCAATCCTATCATCCCTCACGTTCAGCAGTTCAATAATAAATAATAGTTACCTAAAAGAAAGTAGATCATTCGGTAACATTTGTATACCATTATTTAAAGCAGAAAATGGTTTGGACATTGTTTTAAGGAAATCGTCCCAGGCCCTTGCCAGGCCCCTGTCGATCCGGTAAGCTTTTTTGTTTTGTTGTTCGAAAAGGACCCTTAGGTGGTGGACTATTCGGTCCTAAAATTTTATGGCGCTACGGACAATAGATCCCATCCCCTAGAGGGGGGGAGGGAAAGGGGGCAAAAATCTTGAATTTTTGACCCAAATTCAACCCCATATAAAAACAAAACATAACGGGAAATGGATAATTTGAAAATTTATTTATGTTAGCAATGTTAAAAGGATTCTAAAACTGTCTTTATTTATGTTCTAGCATAAAAACTCAATGAGAAGATACGGTTTGAAATATCCATAAAAATGGATTAAAAAAACCAATATGTCTATTTTTTCCCGAAAACTATGGCCTGAATCAAAAAAATGAATATAGAAAATTGTATTTCTTTTCAAAAGTTACATATTAAAGTCAAATTTCATATGAATCAGACTGTAAATAAAATTTCATAACTAAAAAAAAATTATTCATGGTTTTGTTTGGAAATCACAATTCACAGTGTGAATATGAAGTTATGTATGGAAATTATCGAAGTAAAAATTAAAACTGCATTCAATTATATAAATTGTCCATTATATTACACTTCAAAAAAAATTTTGTTATGGCTGATACCCATAACAAATAACTTTCAACATTCAAACCGTATCTACTCATTGAGTTTTGATGCTAGAACAAAACCAAAGACAGTTTTGGAATCCTTGGAACATTTCTAACAAATAATATAGGATTTTTTCAAATTTGGGAATATAAGTATACATATATAGCTCTAACCCAAAAATAATTTTTTTGTGATGTAATCATAAAATATCGCTAATCATAATTTTTTTTTAAAAATGATACAACTTTCTTTCATTTTCTTGTTATAAATGCTTCAAGTATTCTAAGACTGTCTTTGGTTTTGTTCTAACATCAAAACTCAATGAGGAGGTACGTCTTGAAATATATATAAAAATGTACCAAAAAACTAATTTTTCGTAAAAAAACTAAGGCCTAAATCGAAAAAGTGACGTGAGTAAAAAAGTTTACTCTCAATAAATACATATACTGGCCAATTTTCAAACGAATCGGACGAAAAAAGTTGAAAAATTGGGACGATCTTCTTAAATCAAGTTTAAAATGTGATAAAAAATTTTGTCGGCACCCTAGGAAATATGATCGAATTGAGTCAGCAATTATATTACCTAGGGTGTATTCTACTAGTCAGTAATTAGTTCGAGGATTTGAGTAAAAATAACGAGGACTACTGGGGAGGGAATATCGCCAATCTGATCTGAAACATTAGAGTGGACACTAAAGTTGGATTGGGAATCAATTAGCTTGCAAAAGCATGTATAGTGCTGTGGGACAATGAAAATAATTCTACTGTGGATATTCTGTACATTCTTGAAATTAATATTGCAGAGCTTAGCATCAGTGAATCTAGCGTTTGGCTGAATTTCACGAGCTGGAACGAGAGAAATTCACAAAGAAAAACAATAGGACCTGAAGAAATTGTAAAAATTAAAATACTTCTTGACACTTTGGAAGAAACCTCAATGATAGAAGACAGCAAGGTCATTTTAGCTACAGAAGCCCATCGCGCGTCAAATCTGGAGACCGAGAGTAGCCGAGTCGGGGTCAGGGCACAAGTTTTCAATAAAACTCTGGCAAATCGTTCTAAATCTGATATCTGAACTAAAAGGTTTGGAGAGACAACGTATTTAAGAAAGTTAAACAATTTCAAGTGATGCATACAAGAATCTAGCATGACGTGATTCGTTCATTGGGAAAATGCTGATAAATGTTAAATTTAATTAATTTCAAAAGGTTTCCTATATTTTTTTAGCTCTTTTGTAACCTCTGAAAAGTAATTTGACTTTTTCAATCGTTATTTTCCAACGCATATGAATCTAACCGGACTTACTTGAAGTTTTGTGGCATTTAAAATGAATTACTATTATTAAATGCTTGCAGAATTTAATAAGGAGAGACAAGAATTTGACAAGCTTCAGCTTAGGAAATAAGAGACGGTAAATTTTGGAGGCCCATGACTGATTCTTCAACTGTATGGTATCAAATGGCCGTGTTCTTAATTGGTAAATACACATTAATAATAGGATTTTTTGTTGCTAAGCTTCACAATCATTTTTACTGGAATCACTATTACCCTATTGAAAATCGAGGACGGTGCACCGGTGGAATATGGTTGACAGGGCTTATTATCCGCGATTTATTGGTCATTCGGCCATCCGACCGATAAAACAACGGTACACCGCCCAATTTACGAGTATGTTATGATTGGCACTGCCATCCGTGGCCTCCCGTCCATACACCGTCTTTAATTCGCGGCATCTAGTAGCGATTCGAGGTTGACTTGGCCAAGGACGGCCATCTGGCTCAGAATCGCTGATACCGTGTTTTTCTGACACTTTTTTTCATGCCCTTGAGCAACTAAAATTAAACTATGTTAAATAACCCCTTAATTTTGAAATGAAATGAACAAAATAATAATGAAATAAGCATAAAAAGCTATTCTGAAATTTTACTTTTTTGCTATACTAATTATAAAACCTTTCACACTGAGATAAAAATTAAAATATTCAGGCCTCTATGAATAGGATGTTTTATTCCAGATTAGATTATAAGTTTGTTAAAACCTCCCTAACCGCTACAAAAATAGAGCGTATCGAAGAGAGAAAGGAGGAAGGCACCATTCAGTATGGAGATAAGAGAATGAGGAATCTAAGCAGAATATGGGAGTAAGATGAGAAAGAAGTTCATGAAATAAGATAAAAGTTGAGAAAAAAAGTCCGAGGTGCTGAAAAACCGTGCAGTAGTGAATCGAAAAAAGGTGGTCCTTAACCCAACAAAAAACATTTTATTTCAACAAAAAGAAGCCCTACCTAACTCTCAGCTTGGGCCCTCACATTTTTCCCCTGGGAGCGCTAATTCCCACAGATACAATAGTTGTATCCCCCTGAGGGGATGTTTTATTCCAATCAAGCCTAATAAAATATGTATAATTGGCAGAACAATTATATGTGCAAAGCAGGCGATAGAGAAGATCCATTTTAAAAACGATTTCATTTGAACGTTTCAAGCTCTTGGCTCATTTTAAAGAAGGCTTGCAGATAAATCGAAAATTAATTCAATGCTTGCACAATTTGGACAGATCCATAATAGACAAAAATCTTAAAGAATACGCGGATTAAAAACTACACGTAATAGCCTACAAACAGAAGTAAATTGTGACAATGATAACAATATTAAAAGAAATGCAATAGTTTAATAAGAGAATAACTGTTCATCGGTTTATTATTTAGATACCGTCTCAAAATAGTGAGAGATACCTACGGTAAAAATCAAAATACGATGAATACATTGAATAAGCCGATAATTATAAATTTTTAAGACACTAATAGCATAAAAAGATTAACTTTTCATAGCACATAATACTTTCAATCACGCCGCAGGCTGCACGCAGGCTGCAGCGGAGATGGTATGGAAACGGTCTTCTGGAAACTACAGAAATTTCTTTAGAATTTCTTGAGTGCAACTTTAGATTTCAGTCTACCACTCGTAACTTTTGAAATGATTCACCTATCGAGTTCAAATTACTCTCAAATGAAAGATAAAAAACATTCTTATGGAAAATCGTACATGCCAACATTCTTGAGCACTCTCAGACAGCAAAATTCATTTGCCATGAAAATTACAGTTGGTAGCTGCCGAGGAATTCTTGCTAGTCAAAGCTGTCAGCTAAAAAATTGTTAAATTTACCTAAAACTTTAACTTGCGGATAGTTTTAATGTAATAAGGTATTTAAATGCCAATTTAATCATTTATTACAGTTTTCATTAAATAATACCATCCTGTTATTCATCTAAGCCAAAAATTTTATCTGCTCTCGAGTTAGAGATGGCAACACTGCTCACGCACGTCGGCAAGTCAAGCTCTTTCGAAGTTTCACGGCGGCGGCAGTTATTTGAAAAGTGTCGTGCGTCTCAGAAGTGGTGCTGGTTTCTGACTCATTAATAAGTTTCAAGCAATGTCAAAATGTATTTCAGTGCAATTGTGTAGTACGTTAGAGTGTATCTTATTTTTGAAAAAATTTTTGCTCTGAAAAGGTATAAGGTGCTCGCTCTCGAGTAAGTTTCTTATTCCATTGAAGACGTTATGCCGGTATGGCATGTTGTCAAGCGCCTGATGAAGGTCACGATTGAGACGACAAGTGCAGGGCTGCCATTCAGATTGTACGATTTTCCCAAGGGTGACCAAGTAATTTTCCTAAGATTTCCCCAGATGTCTAAAATGTTAAATATAACATAATATTTAAAGCCGCTTACCTTTTTAATGATTTTCTTCCCCGTCTACAACATGAAGACTTATTATATTCTTTCCTTTCTGTTTTTGAGTCTGGTTTTATACAGCTGATGAATAGTTACGTCTTCAACCTTCTCAACCTTCTTTATTAATGATTTCTCCGGCTCCTAGTTTAGACAGTTTGAAGAACTTCTTCTCATGTACTGTTTTGCTAACAACCGATCTCTTGTTTCTGATTTTAATGCCTTCGTTGTTTTCGTTTTTATGAAATTTATCTGAGAAGATCCTCTACAAATTTCATCTAGCGCCAATTTTCCATATAAAGCAAAGCCATCTTGCATATCATATGAAACTTTAGAGTTTTTCTTTACTTGTTTCTTAGCGATTTGGCTATCGGGACACACTCTTTTCAATAAGTCCGTAAAGTGATCTGCATGAACATGTAAGGCCTGATGGTGTAGTTGCTGCTGCAGCCATTGAGTTCCGTTTGAGGCGTGTGAAGCAGCGGCTGTACAGAAAAAATCCTGCGATGAGTAATTCACTCCTTGCGAATTCTTCTGTTTCTGTTGGTTGATTTTGTAATAAATTGAGTAAGAAGATTTTATAGTTTCAAATTTAGCTTTATGTCTTCCAGAAGCTTGTTCATAGCTGATATGTTTATATTGTTCATGGTACAGTTACAAAGTTTGCAACAGCTCGAAGTTTCGTAGTGTTTATCATGTTAAAGCCCAGACTTTGATGTCTGGGTTATTCTTCCATTCCTTATTGAATGACTAGTCGTACCATTTTGTTTTCTTCTTCTGAGGCTCCATGTTTAAGGCTATAGAAGATTAAACTCGACAGTGTCCACTGTGGCACAGATACAGGGCGGGCGCACACATCAAAATCGCTTTAGGTGGTTGCTGTACCTGGCACACGCTTGTTACAAACGAATGTTTAACGAGCTTTGAACAAGTACTTCCCGAGGTTAATTTTCATCTCAGATTAATTAAAAAATATTCTCATTGGTGATGAAAATGTATTTGAATCTTGCTGTTATTCAGTAAGCATGTAATTAATGAACAATGAGATCATTGCATCAAATTCCCAAGAATTCGATAGTATTTACTCAGATTTCCCAATATCCCTAGGATGATAGTGATTTCCCAAGATCTTGGGAAATTTCCCAATGTATGGCAGCCCTGGTGCCTTGTCGTCTGAATAATTTTTTAGTGTGAATGAATAGTAATGAATAGTAATGATATGTTTATTCACTATTAATTCCATTCTTATTTTACAGTAAGTGTTAACACAATTTAGCTTCAAACTTCTAAGTTGCTGTATAATTCTACTTAAGAAACCTTTGACAAGAAACAATATGCAATATTTTCAATTCAGATGTACCTATAGTTTCGGTGTCGGCCTTTTTCCATTATCTGTACATCACTAGTTTTCAATTTATTAGTAAAAAATTAAACTTCATAAATATCTGACGAGCTGAGTTATAAAATTACGGAATAACGATGTTTAAAGAAGAAAACATCAATATTTACTTAAATTCGTTCGCGGAAATTAAGAATTCTCTTTCAAAGAATCTCCAAAGGAACACATTTAAGAACGTTTTAAATGAATGATATTTTGCTCGCTGATGCATAATTTTTAAGTTATTAACCTGTGAAGTTATAGGAACTTAGTATATAAAAGTGGAGAAACGGATACGTAAATATGATGTAATACAGCATGACGTGATGCTAGGTTAAATTAGGTTAGGTAACGTTAGATTAGCTGAATAAACTAACCTAAAATAACTTAACTTAGCCATACTGACACAGATGGTTGCTGCCGAAATACTGGGCGTATTTCAAGAATGCAGGTACGATGCAGCCGAATATATAATGCTACTTTAACCTGATATCAGCGAGCAAAATGTCATTCGTGTAAAGCGTTCTTATATGAGCGCTTTTAGTGATTCTTTAAAACAGAGGTCGTGATTTCCGTGAACGCATTAAAGTAAATACTAACCGAATGAAACTCCTTAACCACCTGATGAACATTAGCATCATTGATGAGTTAGAGTTGAATTATATTTTGAATTGAGGAGCTTCCTACTAGCAAACGTTGCGTGATCGTAGGCTAGTGATGTACAGATATTTCGGTAGCGGCAAGATCTGGCCGATATTTCATCGATACTTTCCAATAATACGTACTTTATCGTGAAAATGAGGTCATAATTCGTTGAAAGAAAAGTATAATCAACTAAAGAGCCTATTCATACCGAGTAAATTAGCTAAATGTTGAATTACATCTTTAATCAGGCCCTCTAAGTGAATTTACTACGTTGAATTCCCGATGTCACGGACGGTTTGTAAGTCTAAACTTTGTGGCATAAATAGTTAAACACAGTGGGGACATAAAATTATTATACTTTTACAACTAAAACATTTTTAGCTAACAAAAATTAAACCTATCATATATAGTTGAAAGTGCATTTTAAAGTTTTTATTAATTCAACATTAAAATAACTGAAAATTCTATTTTAATTGAGCTTGTAGGTCGTAAAATATTGCAAAGCTAATTAATTTATTTCAATTTAGCATGCAAATCGCCGTTCATCACAAATCTTGCATTTATCTGCTATTTTAAGATGTTTGAAGAAAATCACGAACAATCTTATATATACTTGGTTGCTTGTTAGCGCATCTCTCCGGTTCCGGATCCCATCGAATTTTAATGTTTTCTTTTCGTCAAAGTATGTATTTTGGTGTGAAAAACATGAAAATGATAACCATATTACGGAGAAATTATTGTTTCGGTCTACTTTTGAAAACATTTGCTATTACAACTGGTCTACATTACTTTGCAATACGGTTAGAAACATCTATTGCAAGGATTTCATTTTGTTATTTTATTGCAACAATATAGTTAACAAAGCTAGGGCAGTTCTATTATTCCTAATCGAAAACTTTATTGTTAATATTGTTATATTATTAGATACATTAGTTAATAATTTTATTACACTACTCATGTTGGGCTTATAATGATTTTATTTTAATAAAATTGTAAAAGTATCGGTAACTTGACTTGGATTAATTTGAACTTGACTTGGATTAAATTGAACTTGACTTGGATTAAATTGAACTTGACTTGGATTAAATTGAACTTGACTTGGATTAAATTGAACTTGACTTGGATTAATTTGAACTTGACTCGGATTAATTTGAACTTTACTCGGATTAATTTGAGCTTGACTTAGATTAATTTGAAGTGAAAAAGGTGTAGTTCCAAAAGTGGACCAAAACAATAATTTATCCACAAAATGGTTACAATGTTTGTGTTTTCCACACCAAAATACATACTTCGGCGAAAAGAAAACATTAATATTCGATAGGCCCCAAAACCAAAAAGATCCAAATACGCGCAACTAATTCTATAAGATTGTTCGTGAATTTTTCAAACATCGTAAATTAAAGAAAAATGCAATTTCTTAATGTACGGGGATTCATATTCTAAATTAAAATAAAATTATTCGCTTGTAGTATATGACGATTTACGAGATAAATAAAAATCGAATTTTCAGCTTTTTTTGCATTAAATTTCAAAAACTTTAAAATACACCTTCAACTTTATTTACATAATTGGTTTGATTTTGGTTCGCCTGTTTTGTTGTTTAAGTATAATAATTTTATGTCGCTTCTGTTTTCAACTATTCATGTTACATAGCTTTCCCTTACTGACCGTACGTGTCTCATCGGGAAGTCGAAGAAGTAAATTCAGTTAGCGGGCCTTATTAAACACTGTAATTCAACAGTTAGCTAACTAATTTACTAGGTATGAATAGGCTCTTTATTTGCCCAATTGAAATTCTTAGCCTTTTACAGAGCGTTTTCAGGCAGTTGTGAGCCAAGATACAAGTCTTTTTCAAGCAGTAAATTAGCCCTTTCAGGTCGCTATGTCACCTGTTTTAAGCCCTGATAAACGGTTTTTTCTGGGCATCGAAACGGCTAATGCAACGGCCGTTTTGGGCTTCTCTACTACTTGAACGAGGCTATTCATGACCTTTTTGGCTTTTCCATTGCTTGAACGAGTCTCGTCCTGGCCTTATTGGGCTTCCCTACTGCTTGATCAAGGCTAATCATGGCCTTTTTGGGCTTCCTTACTGCTTGATCAAGGCTAATAATGGCCTTTTTGTGCTTCCCTACTGCTTGATCAAGGCTAATAATGGCCTTTTTGGGCTTCCTAACTGCTTGATCAAGGCTAAGAATGGCCTTCTTGGGCTTCCCGACTGCTTGATCAAGGCTAATAATGGCCTTTTTGTGCTTCCTTACTGCTTGATCAAGGCTAATAATGGCCTTCTTGGGCTTCCTTACTGCTTGATCAAGGCTAATAATGGTCTTTTTGGGCTTCCTTACTGCTCCATCAAGGCTAATAATGGCCTGCTCCTGCTTCTGTACGACTTATAGTGGGCCTTGCAACGACCTTAAAAAGACCAGGCTACTGCCTCGAAAGACCGTCTGAGATCCACTCAGCACTATACCTTATGGCAGCATAAGAGCAACAGCATCCTGCAGCTGCTAGATTTGCGGCAAACAGCACATTTGTGACAGCTCCTGGGTGTAAGTAACCACAGCACTGCTGCAGATGAAAAGGTCGATGTTAAAAAACTTTTTGTTGACGGATTTCCCTTTATTGAAAAAATATACAAAAACTTCTTCCGTTGGTTCAAACCAGAAATACTGGCGAAATACTGGCCGTGCAAGATACTGAAGACATCTGGTACACAAAAAAAATCAGTATCGACGCGAAATGCATCGCCTTAGGAATATCGATGTTACCGGTACCCATTTTTTGGCCGATACCGATACTTGGAAATACCGATACTTTGACCTATCCCGATACTTTAAAAAATTTACAATTGTATTTAAATAAAACTATTATAAGCCCTACATGGGTGTTATAATAAAATTATTTACTAATACCTAACCTAATAAAACCCGTTGTGTGTTTATTTATACATTGGTTTGGTGTCCGCTTCTTAAGAAACATAGGTAGGATGTGTGAGTTTACGGTATCATGGATACCGAATTCCTCAGTGTATTGATTTGATTTGATTATAAGTTAGTTTCAGCCTCCCTAACCGCTTCAAAAAAAGAGCGTATCGAAGAGAGGAAGAAGGAAGGCACCATTTAGTATGGAGACAAGAGAATGGGGAATCTATGCAGAAAGGGCATAGAAACAGTAAGTTGGGAAAGAAGATTATGAAACAAGATTAAAGTTGAAGAAGAAAGTAGTAGGTGGTGAAAAAACAGGACAGCAGTGAACCGAAAAAGATGGTCCGTAACAAAACAAAACCTATTCTATTTTAACAAAAAGAAAGCCTACCTAACCTTTAGCCCGGGCCCTCACATTGTCCCCCTGGGAGCGCTAATTCCCATAGATACAATAGTTGCATCCCCGTGAGGGGTTCCTCAGTGTATTGAAAGATGGCCTTACATGCATTGATATGTTTGACGTTTTATCAGGATAGATTCGGTTAGGACATGATAGGTTAGGATAGGTAAGTAATGTTGACGGAATTTTTTCACGTGTCCACTTAGTTTAAAGATGACATTGTAAGAGGAATTTCCACGGGTCCTGCTACTACCTAATAATACCCTTGGTTTATTAGTTTGGAGTCCGCTTCTTTCATTTCTTTGTCATGCTCATAAGGTTAGTTATAATGACCTTATCTGTGATACGATTTCACTAGTGCATAGGTGAAGAATATTTTTTATCACGGGTACTGTTAGGATGGATATATTTGTTTGTCATCTACATCTGAAAATTTTCTTCAAGAAACGTATGGAATCCCGTCATTTTTTGTGGGCTGTGCACACTAGTATCTAAATATAACAAATTTGACAATAAGGTTTTCGATCAGAAAAGATGAAACTGCTCTGGCTTTCTTAACTATAACGTTTGATTCGTTTCCCGCACAAATTTTTTCGATTGCGTCATCTTTCCGGTGTATTTTGTATGATACCGTTATCAGCATGTATGAACAAACAAGTATTCACTGTTCATCAATCTTCATTGGCCAACTGAGGTTATTATCCGACTAAATTATTAAAAATATTTTTCTCCATTTACAGGCGTAAACTAGTAGTATAATGTAGCATTTAGTCTCAGAAATAGCAGCGTGAACGCAAATACTACACAGTAGTAGATTAGATTAGATTATTGGTTAGTTTAAGCCTCCCTATCCTCAACAAAAGCTATCCAAAGAGAGGAAGGAAGAAGGCACCGTTAAGTACGGAGTTAAGGAAACGCGGAATCTATGCAGAAAAGGCACAGAAACAGAAAGCTAAGAAAGAAGATCATGAAACAAGAAAAAGTAGAAGAAGAAGAAAGTAGTGGGTGCTGAAAAACAGGACAGCAGTGAACCGAAAAAAGATTGTCCGTAACAAAACAAAAACCTATATTATTTTAACAAAAAGAAAGCCCACCTAACCTTTAGCTCGGGCCCGCACATTGTGTCCCTGGGACCGCTAATTCCCATAAATAAAACAGTTGTATCCCCCTGAGGGGAGTATACAGTAGTAATAGTAGTATAGTAGTACTAACACACATAGTTGGCAGAAGCAAACCAAGCTCTTTTCGCTTTGGGGGCCTATCGAATTTTATTTTCTTTTCGCCAAAGTTTGTATTTTGGTGTGAAAACACGAAAATGATAAACATTTTGTGGAGAAATTATTTATTACGCCAGAAATTTGCTTATATCCATTAATATTTTATGAAAATCTTGCGGTTTCTCGGTACGTTTTTGCCACGCAAATTCACACAGATACGAGTCCATCATTTGTCGGTGAGTGCCTCCCTGACGTTTTTTTTTTCATTTTTAGACTATGCTATGCACTCTCAATCATTTGAGTGTGTGCTCATGTAGTAGGGTCCACGAAGTTTTCCCCATGACTAATAGTGAGGTATTTGAAATTATACCCTTGGTGAGGTGAGGTTAGGTTAGTACCACTTAATGAATAGTTTCTCCACAAAATGGGTTTCATTTTCATGTTTTTCACACCAAAATCCATACTTTGGCGAAAAGAAAACATTAATCTGTATACATACATTTGAATATTCTTTGTCTTTTTTGTATATAAATATCTACAGCTCATTGTTTTAAAATTCGATAAGCCCCAAAACCGAAAAGATCCGCAAGTACGCAACCAACTATATAATGGCTTAAAATGATGAATCTGATTTCCCTTCATAAACCAAGCAGTAAAAAATATGTTCATCGCGGTACCAATTCATTCGATTTACCCGTGTTAATGCGCTAAAGATGTGACAAGTCTGGATGTGGTTAAATGGGATATTTCTCTGGGATGGTTGGGTGTGGAAGGTTTCCATAGATAAGACCCCTGCTGTTGCTTGTGTCTGGTCACTATTCGGTTCGCATGAATCGTTAGCTTTTAAGTTAGAACAGTGAACTAATTTCGTCGCAAACGAGAATATTTTAAAGAAAACAGGGGTCTACACTTAAGGAAAAAATTAATTCATGAAGAACTTTATCGAAAGCGTATTTACAGTCGAGAGAGGTGAGATTTAAGGTTTTTGTATCGTGGTAAATTCTGTTAACTGCTCAGTGAAGTCAAAGAGGCATACGAGACAGCTGCGTCTCTTCCCTTGAACCGTGTCGGGTGTCTGCAATAAATTTTGGGGTTTGATGTTTTGTCATTCGTATTATTGGTCAGCTTTCCTTGTATTACTAATGACAGATGTCAGGTTTATACGCTGACAGTAATTGGATATTTGTGACATTCCCCTATGTACAGTCTAGCAGGACTTATACGCCCTGATGCGGGAAATGGATTGAAGAGTCTCGCTTAGGATTAGCTGTTTACATCACTCGTTCCTCCTAATACATGTACTGGGAGTGTGACCGTCAGTTGTAGTCGATTTCCGGTGTTTGGGGGCTGAGCTGCATCGCTATCTCTGCTACTGCAAATCTGTCGTCTGCCAAAGCTAATAAATATTTGGAGCTTAAAATTGAGGAATTTCAACTCCTGTGAACATTGAATTTTGACCTTGTGTTTACTAATGTAAGGTCATTTAGGATTTTCGTCGTACATCTGTTGTCTTTTGAGTTTCATCGCTTAGATCAACCTGTTGTCTAACAAAATAAACCCTATTTTTACTTGTCTATCGTTCGTACATTCGTAGAAGATCTTTTTGGTTTGGTTTTACCAGTGCTGCGACCGTGATTTTTAATTTCACTGTTTAAGTGTGATTTCTCAGCAATCCTACAGGCACGGGTACACGCCAGACTATCGCCTTCTGTTTGGGACTAGGCACCTTTGAAGACTCTTATATCATTGTTATCTGTTATTCATGAGGGTGTCCAATTTCCTGAGAATATGGCAGAAGGTTAGTGGTTAGTTTGTCACTTACAGCTGATGTGACTCAGTAAACTCGCTGATTTCTTCTTCCAATGTCAGAAGCATTGTAGGTTCTATTTTTTTCGTGTTTCAAAATACCGAATTTCCTCTTCCATTCACTCTAATTTTTCCTGGGATTAGTCAAAAACTCAATTGTTGGCGTTTCAGGACGAAATCAAACATTTGATGATTTTCCGTTGTTCGTAACCTCTACACTGATCAATCTGTTGTCCCGCGTTGTGATGATGACATAATATTAGGTATTTTATTTCGCATCAGTTAGAGTACGTGCTGTTGTTAAGAGTTCAACAAGCTTATTTCTACAGGCTCAACTGTGTCGAGAAGATTGAAGGAAAATTTCAATAACCTACATTGTGTTTCATTGAGGATGATGCTAATATTGCCAAGTAAATCATAAAGTTCATCGCTGTCGGTAACTGTCTTGAGTGAGTTTCGATAAAGTAATGCAGTCCTGATAAATTTCCTTTACCTTGAGTGAATTGTAAGCAGATGCAGATGTTCAAGTTTATATTTATGGCATTTTTTTGACGTAAATCTTGGATTAGCCAGATTTTTTTGGTGATCATTATAAACACTATGTAGTCCACCCCGTTTTATTTGAAGTAAGAAAGGAGGCGAAGATAAAATAACGGCCGGAAGAAATAAAAAAAAATAATTTCTCCAGAGTTGATGAGGCCGAGTGCACACGGCTCGTCAAAAATCAATATTATATTATAAAACGCCGAGTGTCTCGATACATTATAAATAATTTTTTTTTCTACGTAATCTCTTGGCGTGTAATGGGGATCTGCTTACTTGGTTGGCATCATAGATGCCATTCAAATGATATAAATAGCCTGACATCTGCTCACTTTCGTTCTTAAGTCAAAAATATCGCGTGAAAATTGAATCTATTATTAAGAAAATGCAGCTTATTGCGATGATAAAGATATGCCAAATTTTATCAAAAACTTCTAGGCTGATAACAGTAAATAATAAAACACAGTTGTTGCTTGCTTGGTGGGTGCGTGTGTCAGAGACGTACTTGATTAAGAATGCTTAATAAACGTCTCTGTGATACGAATTTCACCTGTGCACAAGTACATGAATATTTTAATCGAGGACACTATATAAGGATGAATGTATTTGTTCGTCATCAAAATATTTTAATTTATTTGAAGGAATCTTCCGAATCCCGTCATTTTTGACGGGTCATGTACACTACTGTAAAATGATATTTCAGTAAATCACATGACACGCATTCCTATTTCGTAACAACACACGCGATATTCGTACCGACTCTGTATCTGATGGATTAATTAATACAATGAAATTGTGGAGTTGATGAGCTTGTCTCACAGGTACGCTCACCTCACACTTTCTGCTGGTAGATGTGATAGACGGACAGAGACACAGACGCGGCTCCTATGATAATATTAATTAGTCTCGTATTGTTTCGTGCCGGCGTAGATCCTGAGGGAAATGGTCCGCCACGCCTGCGCGCTGCTGGCTGTGCTGCTGGGGGCAGCCACAGCGGCTGCTCGGTTCCACACGGTCATGCGGGACAAAGTCCTACACAGCCACAGCCTGGTCGAGGCAGCCAAAGATATTTGTGAGTACATTTCTGCGTGAAACAATCAATTCGAGCTTCCGCTTCTGATGAAAATATTATTGCGGCACTATTACTAAGTGTCATAGAAACACATCAAACTACATTTCCTTGAAGAATAATTTGATATACGCGAGATAGATAAAATAATTCGTTGTTTTTCACGATAAACATTTTATCATTACGTTTTGAGCGCTAAGCTCATTTTCGACATGTATGTTCGAAATTGAAAAATAGCAATACCGATGTTTGTTCAAAGCATTTCACTTGAATCATTTACGCTTAAAAAAAAGAGAGAAAAGAAAAAGAAATAAATGAGTACATAATAATAATAATAATTAAGGGAACAAAGGTGCCATCAATATTATGTTCCAACAAGAAAAGTTTAAAAATAATGGGGTAAGGTTAAAATCAGCCCATTTCGTGATGGCACGTGAATTTGTTGACACAACTTGGTCGAAAAGCGTATGTATACAGTACATTATTCTTGAAACACTATTTCTGTGTAGCCTTGTTAAATGATCTATTCCGTTAAATAGAAGTTTGTGGGTATATTTTATCACTGAATTAGGTCAACATTTTCTTAGAACAGCAAATGCAGTGTCTCGGTGATTGTTGTCGGCCACTGTTAGCCTCCTCCTGCTTCACAGGCACGTGCAAAACTCTGTGCCTCGTAGAACTGAACTGCACAGCTGCGTCATTCGACAAACGTGCGTCTGAGTGCCACATGACGCACGATGCACCGCAGAACGTCACCCTGAAGGCGCAGTCAGGCGTCATATCGCTGCTCAAGTTCTGTGAGTGGATAGAGCTGGTATAAGGCATTCACAATTTGCAAATTAAATACATTTTATTCATGTTATTATATCTTTGTTGAATATTGAATTTATGGTGCATGTCTTTTGTATTCTGGGTACAGACGTCGTAAATTTTACCCATGCTGATGCACTAAATTTAATATTGAATTAATGGTTTGTATCTCCTGCATTCTGGAGTAGGTCCTCTGTTTTCAAAGCATGCTGCTCCGTCCAAAAACTGTAATTTAAATTGTTTTCTTGTGCGAATCTAAGCTTGATACTAAGCTGGGTGTTTTAAATTCTGTGTAAAACTGCACATGACTGCCCAATAAATAAAACTGTTACTTGCGTACATTCGTAACTCTGTGAGGTTCTTTGTTCTAACCTTTTTAGCATTTGCTTCTAAAGTTACGTCAGCTCGCGCTTCAACTTTGTTTCAAAAGAAAAAGGCAACACCTTCCTTCAGATTTATCTATCGAGTGACAAATTGTAGTTCTTAGCGTAGGATTGTAAGTCTTTGTAGTATCATGTCGAATGAGTTATGAATTGTATGAGTATTATGAATTTAATTTTCAGGTTCGATACAAACATGCAACTGTTCCATAAACATTTCCCTTTCTATGGTTCTCCGTGAAGGTACATTAATAACCTAAAACTCAACTTCGTTGGCAGCCGGTGCGTGATCGCTTAATATTCAAAATTTCAGAACTTTTCAGCTTGGAATTATTCGAAACGAAGGAGTTTTATAATTTTTGTTACCCCTGAAAATCGCTTTATTTTGCGATTTTCTATGTATAGTTTAATTTTTTACCTCTAGTTCTGAAACACCCAGGGTTGCGGAGTCGAAGTCGGGAGTCGGACTCGCCGGAGTCGCATGTTTAGGGTGGAGTCGGAGTCGAAATCGCTTCTCTGAAGTGTGGTGGAGTCGGAGTCGCTTTCCCGAATGTAGTGGAGTCGAAGTCGGAGTCGCTTTTCCAAATGTAGTGGAGTCGGGGTCGTTCATTCGGATGTGGTGGAGTCGAGGTTGGGGTTGCTATTTTTTGGTGTCTTCGATTCTAATTTTTGCTAAAGATTATTTATGTTTGATTAAAACCAAAAATAAAAAAAAAACAGAGTTAAAACACTTTACTGAAAAGGTAAAAAATACTCAATGTTCAGGTTGATTATTTTATCCGGAATTCGAAACAGCGTATAAAAACCTATTACCTAATACTGTCATTGATATCTAGTCAAGGGAGTTCGCACACATATTTATGAGATACCAACGAGTGCGAAATGAAATTTTCGTACTGAAGCAATAATGCATATTTTAGAGTTGAAAAGCAGCAATTAGTAATTGGAAGCATCGGAAAGCCATTCTACTTACTTCTGTTTCATTCATTTCTCCTTCAATTTATACATAGGAAGTAGAAAATAGTAGTAAATGTGTTGCAAGTTACTTTCAGAACAGTTCAGCTGAGGCAATACATTGTACTCACATAAAGAGTGGTAACTCTGTACGTCATTAATGTGTCTATATTCTATACCAGTTGTTCCTTATAACGATCTTTTCTATTCTTTCGGTTATGCTTTGATGTATTGATTGAGAATGACTAATCTTTACAGAAACCTAGAGTTATATTGCGATCAAAATATTTCTGGTCTTTAGGTTATGATACATTGATAATGACTAGTATTTGACAAAATCTGACGCTATGGTCTGATACATGAAGACTTCTAGTTTCAGGTTATGTTATCACTATTGATAATGAAAATTTAATTAGCTCATTCTGATGTTAATAACTGGAATATTAGCTGATTTTTTCAGCAATGTGTAGTGCCTATGTATATAAAATTGATCTCTTTGTTTTTTTACTTCCTTGTCTTCAGGTCAAGTTACATAACATGCATTAATAATGAATTTCTGCTCATTTCTAAACTTACCCTTGAATGTTGTTTGATTCTTTAAGGTTGTATTTCACTTTTCATTTTTTTTACGTTTTGTTGTATTTCACTATATCATTATCATGTTCAATTTTTATTTTCTGATCTTTCCCCAGTTTCTAAGTAATCACACACTGAAAGGGAGATTTTTTATAATTAGGTTTTCACAATTTTAGATATTGAAATAGTAACTGTTTCTCGGCATTATATATAATGAATTACTTCTTCTTAAGGAAAATTTGGAAATGTTGTAAGGTGAACAATATCGGTATTGGGACACATAAATAAATAAGATACAATGTAAACGAGCTGCAGTGAAAATAATTACACAACACCAAAAAAACTTCACTTAGTCACAAACATATTGTAACTGAAAGCAATGCACTATCTCAGCTGCAATGTTTGTTGCAGTCATGCGATAGTACAAATTTTCTTACTGGAAACGTTCCAAACTGCACCAAAAAAGAAAAAATAAAAAGAACGTGAGCGTATATTAAAATAAAGTGTCAAATACGTCGTAAATAGTCAGACGAGAATCAAAGACAGTATCATATTACACACAAAGAAGCTAAAAGTTGCTTATATATGTAAAGAAAACGTACCGAAAACGTCAGGCCCTTGCGACGAAAGCAGAACAACTTTTGCGTATTATAGCCGCGATATAACATAGTGTTGAGCTAAAATATGACACCTTTTCTGGGTTGTAACCTTGCATAGTGTAGATACGGAGAAGAAAAGGCAGTATGCAAATTTACACACCTTATCTACATGTTTATCATAATTTTTGGGATTTTGAGCATAGTAATTGAATCGACTAATATAATTTCGTTGAATTGGTGCATACTCAGTAATAGAAAAAAACTGTTGATACTTTTCTATGCTTTTCAGGGTAGGCATTGCCTACTTTGCCTACTCAGAAGACATCTGTCAATGATATATAAAGAGTGTTGGAAAATTCAATGCATATATTTAACCACAAGTTAAGTCATCATAGCTGTACACTGTGGTGTAATTTTTGGCAAAATTTAACTTTTTAAAAAAGTTCCAGCTTTTTAAATTTTTATTGCGAAAAACAATTTTCGCTCTAAAAAAAACCTTTTCCAGCCGATTGGGATGAAAAGTGGTCACAAAGTAAATCTTTTTATGCTCCATGCGCACATGTAGTCAAAATTTGTAAAAAGTGTAAAAGAACTAGGAAAATTTTGTCTAAATTCAAAATAGACTGCACAAATTAATAGTCACAATTGTAAAAAAAAAACGAAAAACCTGCGATGAAAGCCTATTTCAAAACTAATTATATGATGTAATGCATGACACAAATTAATCAGATTAAGTGCGTTTGCCAGGATGAAAACTGATATAAGTTCACCAAAATTGACGCGCACCCACATGTTGCCCTGTCACTGCACCAGATATAGGCACGGCTAGACGAACGTGAATGCTGTGAAAAGTGGGGTTTACTACGTTTGATGAGAATGCTAGGATAAAGATTTGAATTTGACAGCTTTAACCTGTTGTATGGTATTGACTATGGTACTGTGAACATCTTGAATCTCATTATTTTAACTTAACGGAAATGAAAAACAGGTTCGCATGGGCGTAGATTTGAAAAAAAATAAACGTTTAATTTTCACTATAAAATTATTTAGCTACTGAAGCTCACAGCACGTTATGTTACTTTAGTACATGATGTATCATCATTCAGGATTAAGATTCAAGTTACAACAGATGATCAAAATGTTTCCCAGTTTCTTCCATGCACAACGTGCCCCGATTCCAGATTCAATAAAATCTTCTTCCGATTTCACGGGCGTCTCATGCACGAGGCGGGTTCAGGTCAGGAGATCTAGGACAGTTAACTGTTCCTCCCCGTCTTATCCATCTGTCTTGGAACTTAATGTTCAGTGTGTTTCTTGGTGCTCTTGAAAAATGACGCGGGGCACCATCTTATTGAAACAACATTCTGTGGTCAATATCATAATGAACATTTTCAAGAAATTCGGGAAGAGTTATTTGCAGGAAAACATTGTAAGTATCCCCTGTGAGTGTAGCAGGGAAAATGTATGGACCAATCAAGTGATTCCCTACAATACCTGCCCAAACGCAGGTATTTTCAGCAAAATCGGATGGACACTGTACCGATGTTGATTTTTGTGTTCAATAATGTTGTGGGGATTTTGTTCTGCCCAGTGGTACCGGTTTTGATGGTTAAAAACACCCTCTCTTGAATAATTTTCTACATTTGTAAAAAGAATGAATGAATAAAAATTCCAACTGTAGCGTAGCTTATTAAGACACCATCTTGAAAACACAACCCGAGGTTGGTAATCTGCTGGTAGCAATCCTTGAACTCTTTCATATCTGTAAGGATGAAGATCGCTCACACGCAAAACGTTCCGCACTTCTGCATGATCTCTGATCCCCAGTGTATCAGCAACTAACGACAACTTGCATTAGGATGATCCTGAATGTACTCTAGAACCACTTGCTCCCGTTCGGGGAGCTACTACCCTGGGCTTTACTTGAATCACCTAATTGTATAAATGTCTTTTTTTTCCTATTTATATTGCACCTAGGGGAACGAAAATACATACGATTTGTAAAATTGAATTTCAAACACATTTGCTTCTATAATTTTTTCGATTTTTACAAAAAAGTTACTTTTGTAAACAATAAAAAAATAAACATTGCGCCAAACCTATCTCACTCTGCAATTTTCCACGTAAAAGCGTGATTTTGGTCTCATTCAAAGGGAGACGACTGCACAAAGGCCGTCACGTAGGATCTTTTTGATTTTCGAATTAGAAAAAAGTTATAGTTACATATTTCCTACATGTAAAATAAGTAAAAAAATGAGTTATTTACCAATAAAAATTTAACTTGGAATTCAAATAAAGTTCCGCTTTGATACGCTGTTTCCAATGTCAAACCGCATCGAAATAGACAAAAATCACGCTTCTACATTGAAAATTGTGGAGTGAGAAAATTTGTGAATTTTTTTCTTTTTTTCGCAATTTTTTTTTTTCAATGGCGAAAATGTTTATAGAATCAAATGTATTCATAATTCAATTTTACATATATGAATTCATTTTCGCTCATCTAGTTTCCATAAAATGCTGCAATCTGGGATGAGAAAAAGTAGTCTAGGATTTTTTTAAGGATTTATTTTTGACATATGTTACCATAACTTTTTTGTAATTCAAAAATCAAAAAATCCTACATAACGGCCTTTGTACAGTCCTTCCGCTTTGAATGAGACCAAAATCACGCTATTACGTTGAAAATTGTAGAGTGAGTTAGGTTTGGCGCAATGTTTTTTTCGTGTTTTCGAAAATTAACTATTTTTCTTTCGCGAAAATCGAAAAAAAATTTCAGACGCGAATGTGTTCGGAATTTGATTTTACATATCTGTATGCATTTTCGTTCCCCTAAGTGCAATAGAAATGTGTACAGTGACTTTTGAACCATTAGGTCCATTCCATGGTAGTAGCTCCCCTTAATCTTTCTCTCCATGCGTCAGGTCGCGTAACCTTAAAAGAACTAGTTTCCCGAAGTCTTCTGTGAATAGCAGTGAAGGTCCTGAGATTTGGCGCATATCTGTACGGGAACTTATTTCTGTACAGAATTGCTGTTTACCTCGAGTTTCCTTGTGCTTCTACGTAAGTCAAATGAATGTCAGCCATTTCTTTATTTGTGAATCGTTGCATGACTGGGCAGTTAGCTGTGTTACTCTTAACGCAATGAAGTCCAGAAACGAAATGATAAGCAACTAAAATAAAGCAACCAATCGTATAGCGGAAAAACTTTCTTCGAAGTTAAAAATTTGTTGCAGTCTGTAAGCTTTAAAAGTTTACATTTTGTCGCATGAAATTACTCTCAAAATTTCTTTCTAGAAACTTTATGTTATATCTTCATTCATTTACAAACATTAAGGGGGTCCTCCGGGGCCCCTTTTCTCTCCGATGGTCATTTTTCATTTTATTGTTGGAAAAGAACCCTTAGGTGGTGGACTACTCGGTCCTAAAATTTTATGGCGCTACGGACAACAGATCCCCCCCAGGGGTCGGTAAGGAGACAAAAATCTTGAATTTTCGAGTCCATTTCGACCCCATATAAAAAGAAAACAAAAGAAGAAATTTAAAATTTGCGAATGTACTTTTGTTAGATATGTTCCAAGGATTCTAAAACTGTCTTTGTTTTTGTTTTAGCATGAAAACTCAATGACTTCTAGTCTTTTGAAATAGGTATAAAAATGACCCCAAAAAATGATATTTCAAATTGTTCGGAAAAACTAAGGCCTAAATAAAAAAATTTCACGCGTTCAAATATGTTTGTCTTGCAAAACTACATATACCGACCAAATTTCAGACCAATCGGATCAAAAAAAAATTTTTTCCGGAGGACCCCCGTAATTTCTTTGAATATTAATGACACAGTTGCAAATGCAACGAGCCTTATTAGGGTTAAAAATCCGTGAATACTCAATGAAGTGAAGAAATAAGAGAATACGTACCTAGACATGATTTAAGCTGTGGTCTTATAATCATTCAATTCTAATCTACATACATAATGTATGTAAATTTCCCCATGCTTAATAACTCTAAATAGTACAACTTGTGTTTTATCCAAACATTCTCATCAAACGTAGTGAAACCCACTTACTGCAGCACTAACGTTCGTCCAGCCGTGCCTATATCAACTGGTGCAGTGACAGGACAACATGTGGGTGCGCGTCAATACTGGTGAACTTATATCAGTTTTCATCTTGTCAAATGCACTTAATCTGATTATTTTTTGTCGTGCATTACATCGACAGAAAGGTCCTGATATAGGCTTTCATTATAGGCTTCTCGTTGTCAGCGCGTTATTGGTGCGTTTTGACCCACTTACCACATCGTTTTACAAAGTGGGCATATCGTTTTTTACAATTGTGACCACTAATTTGTGTGGCCTATTATAAATTTGACCGTCATTTTCCTGCTTATTTAAGCAGTTTTTCAAATTTTGACAACATGGGCGCATACAGCATTAAAAGATTCACTTTGTGACCAATTTTCATCCAAATCGATGCAAAAATAAACTTTTTACACGAAAATTGTTTATCAGAATAAAAATTAAAAACGCTGTAACTTTGAAAAAATGAACTAAAAACAATACACCACAGTGTAGTGCTATGATGACTTGACTTGTGGTTAGAATGTTTGCGCTGAATTTTCCAACACCCTGTTCATATTAGTGTATAGTCACTGTTAACAAACCGTCATAAATGAAGGGATTCGATATGGTCTTTATAAATCTTTCAGATGTTGATCATAAAGAAATATATCCTTCCTAATAGTTCCCGCGACTAAAATATTCTTGACTTGTGCACTGGTGAAACTCGTATCACAGATACGATCATTAAGCATCCCATAAGAGCGTGAAAAGGAGACATACCCACCAGCCAAGACGACCAGCCAATTTTATTTGTTCAATGAAATTTCCATTGTGATAACATAGGAGGAATCATGCACAGGAAATACCAAAATCTCTTTGTTTATTAATCTAAGGAGACACTTGTCATTTTATCTATATACTTAATAGCAAAACTCAAAATTTGTGCGAGTCCGTTTGGAAAATTGGCTGAGTCTACATGGTCGAGTGAGGTATTAAATTGAAGCCACTGGTGTCTATATTTGCAGAAAACTATTTATTTAAATTTTTTTTTAATTTTTTTTTTTCTTCTTTATTTCTTTATTTTTTGATTATTTACTTTTTTTTATATTTTTATTTATTTTTTATTTATTTATTTTTTTTCCATGTTATTTTTTATATTTTTTTTGTATTTATTTTATTTTTTTTATTTATTATTTTTTTTTATTTTTCTTATTTTTTATTTTTATTTTATTTTTTTTATTTTTTTTTTTTAGGCAAGTCGGACAACCCGATACTCGGGTTGAACCGGCTTAAGCTTAGCCGGTTACCTCCGGTAACCGGCTGATTGTATATGAATAATCAAAACTGTATAATAAAACGCCAGGTGTTTCTAACTGTTCATAAATAAATATATGTTATGTGCGTAATTTCTCCTACGCAATTACAATGGGAATGTGCTTCATTGAATGGTATCATAAATACCATTCAAATAATATGAAAAACCTGGCATCTGCTCACTTTTGTTTATAAGTCAAAAAAATTTGTGTGAAAATTGAATCTACTGTTAAGAAAATGTAGCTTATCGCAGTAAAAAGGTATGATAATATTTTTTATTTCAAGGCTATAATTATTCAAATTATAATACACAGTTGTTGCTTACTTGGTTAGTATGTGCGTCTGTGACGTTCTCAAGGATGCTTATTGACCGTCTCTGGAGTACGAGTTTCACCAGAGCACGAGTAAAAGAACATTTTAATCGCGGATATTATTAGGATGGATATATTTGTTTATCGACTAAATCGTGAGATTTTTTCAAAGGAAACTATAGAATCCCGTCATTTTTGACGGATCACGTACACTTGTAAATTATATAACAGTAACACTTGATTGTAACATTCTGTTGCCAATTTAAAAGCCGTTCGTAAATCAAGAATATGATAAACATATGTACAGAGAACAACACCTGCAACCATTAAGAAAAAAATATTCATCTTATAAATTGTTAATAGGTGTAGTTGGAGTCATAAAGTTGTGAATAGGTGGAGTCGGTGTTGGAGTCGCAAAATTCTGGAAAGGTGGAGTCGGAGTCGGAGTCGCTAAATTCTGGAAAGGTGGAGTCGGAGTCGCCAAATTCTCAAAAGGTGGAGTCGGGAGTCGCTAAATTCTGAAAAAGGTTGAGTCGGAGTCGGAGTTGCTAAATTCTGAAAAGGTGCATGGAGCGGAGTCGGAATCGGAGTCGCAAATTTATTCCTCCAACTCTGCAACCCTGGAAAAACCCTATATATGAATATTTACATAAAAAATCATATTTTAAGTCCCGTGAGGAGGTAGTGGTAGCAGAGCCCATCCATTGTGTTTTTGAATCTCTGTCGACCAATTCTCAAAAAGCTGTTTGGAACTTTACTGTCATGGAGAATAACATGTTGCTACTTCTCGTTCTTTAAACAATTTAAACAATTTATTTACCACAGGAGATACAGAGGTAGAATGTTTCTTAAGTCTAATACAATGGTCAGAGTTGAGTATAGCTACCTGTGGGCCCGAATAAGTTCAGCGACTTCTAGGGCATCCTACCATTACATTATTCTAGGGCGTACAATAATGTTTAACCTAATTCACTTAGCCTAGTTTCGCATTAGACTGATCAACAGGATAATGAACTCGATATTGATGTTTAATTTTACAATATAGGTCATATGGACAATATTTAACAGTATATTCGATAACGATTTGGGAGCAGACTGAAAATCGGCGATATTACTCATGGCAAATTGCATTATTAGGACCAGACATGTAGGAGGCAGGATTTGACTTGGTGATCTTACACGACTAGTATTCTGATAAGAAGTGAGACTCAAGATTTCTTTTAAATACCTTGTAAGAATTACTTTCACGGATCTCCGCAGGTATTGAGTTCCAGGTTTTAGTTCCAACGAATAGTATACTATGTTGCGAGCGGGCCTTTGAATAATAAGGAAGCATGAATTTACTTTTATTTCGTGTTAAATGGTCGTGGTGACCAGTTTGCGCAGTTAATAACTGTTGAAGGCTATTGTCGCCATCATTAGCTAATGTTTTGTAGATGAAATTGCAGATGGAGATTTTGTAGAGATCCGAGAGTTTAAGTATTTGTAAATTTTTGAATGAATCATTTGTGTGAGCATTATATTCTAGGTTCTTTACCGCTCTGATGGCTCTTTTTTGCAGAGTAAAAATTATATTAGTTTTATTTTTATCAGTTCCATGCCATGCTTCTATTCCGTATTGCAGGTATGGTGAAATGAGCGTTCGATAAAGCATTAGTAAGGCTGTTTCAGGCAGGAAATTTTTAACTTTATTCAGGATTCCGATGGATTTTGATAATTTAGAACTAATATGAGTGATGTGCTCTTTGAAGGTCAGATGTTTATCTATTATGATGCCCAGAAATTTACATGAGTTGGTTTCTTTGATTTCACCTTCTCCAATTTTAATGGATGGTAGAGATATATTTTTCTTGTATGAGAACGTAATATAATTTGTTTTATCGATATTGAGGCTTATTTTATTAGCTTTAAGCTACAGTGAAACCTTATGGAGTTCATTATTTATACTCTCCGCAATCGTAGTGGGATTTTCGTTCGGAAGGACCGCAGAAAGCGTACTGTCATCGGCAAAAAGTATGAATTTAAAAAATGATGTAGATTTAATAATATCATTGATAAAAATCAGAAAAAGGAGAGGCCCAAGAACAGATCCTTGTGGAACTCCATGGCTAATTTTTTGTGGGTCCGATTTTGCGTCGTCAATGACAACGTATTGCTTCCGATTTGTTAGGTATGATCTGAACCAATCATGGGCAACCCCACGAATGCCATAACAATGAAGTTTCGAGAGTAATATGTTATGGTCCACACAATCGAATGCCTTTCGAAAGTCAAGAAATACAGAGAAGACAGTCTTTCCGTTATCTATATTAGAATAAAGGAATTGTAAATGATTTAATATTGCCTGTGTTGTTGATTTTTTACAGCGAAAGCCGTATTGTTTATCATAGAGAAATGATTTTTGTTCAAAATAAGAGTACACTTTTTTATACACAATTTTCTCGAATACCTTGCTAATAATTGGTAACATGGAGATAGGTCGATAATTGTTTACACAGGTTTTTTCACCATTTTTAAAGATAGGGGTTACTCTAGCAACTTTGAGGGAGTTCGGGAAAGTGCCTAGTAAGAGAGACTGGTTAATAATATTGGATATCAGCGGGGCCACAATATCAGCAATTATTTTAAGTATTTTAGTTGGAAACGTTTGTAACCCACTCGATTTATTTTTTCATGTTGTTTATGCACGCAATTACATCGGAGGAGTTTGTAGGCGTAAAGAAAAAGGAGTTGTGTTCTCGAATATGATCCATAAATTCCAGGTGATCAGTAGGTTCACTTGGAATACCATTGGCTATAGTTTTCCCTACGTTTACAAAGAAGTTGTTGAAGAGATTAGCAATTTCATTCTTCTCATGGTATTTTACATTATCTTGAGTGATATAACCAATTTTCTTTTTTTCGGCGTTATTCGGTTTATAACAAGAGTTAAGGAGGCGCCAAGTCTTTTTAACGTCAGCTTTGAATTGAGTAAACTTGAGGGTAAAGTAGCTCTTTTTTGATGTTCTTATCTGGTTTGTCACATAGTTTCTGAATCGGTTATATGTTTCTCTAGATATTCGCCCTTCGCAAAGGAGGGCTAGGTACGCTTGGCGTTTCTTTATATTTATCACGATGTCTCTAGTAATCCAGGGCTTTTGTTTATTTTTCGGGGTAACTGTACGAGTTACAATTGGGCAACACTGGTTGTATGCGTTCATTATGATTTCAGTCAACTTTACTACTGATTCATCAATGCTCCTTGCATTATTGTTTTGTTGGGTGATGTGCAATGTTGGCATTAAATCTCCTAGAACGGTGTGCATTTCTTCTAAATTTGATTCGTTTATTTTACGATATGAGTAAGTTTCAGCCCGTGCTTTGGTGCATGCAAGATAGACATTTTTCTTAATAAGAAAAACTGGAAAATGATCTGATAAGTCAGAAGTAATTATTCCAGCAAGAAAATCACTTGGGTCTGTCATAAAGATATTGTCAAGCAGCGTGGCACATTCTGAGGTTATTCGTGTTGGCTTTGTGATGATCGGAAGGAAAGATTTAGAATGAAATGCATTTAAGAAATTAGAGATTGGTTCATAGCTTTCATGTTTCAGCAAATCATAGTTGAAGTCACCGCATATTATTATGTCATTGTAGAAGGACCTGTTGAACTGAGAAATAATTCGATTAAGCTCATTAAGGAAGGATATAGGACAGGCTGTAGGCGGCCTATACACCGTTCCAAGCACAATTCGTTTGCCATCTCTAGACAGTTCTACGAATAATGATTCTATATGATCCTGATTCAGTGTTGCACTTGCTATGATTCTCGAATCCATGTGCTTAGAAATGTATGTACTGATGCCCCCGCCTCGCTTGTTATTTCGTAGCGAATGGTAACTATGATAATTTTCAAATTTAATCATGTCTTTGGTCGAGTCATCTAGCCAGCTTTCGGTGAAGCTAATCACATCTAAGGTATACTTAAGTTCAGTAATAGTGCATTGTATCTCTTCCAATTTTGGATAGAGTGACCTACAGTTCCAACACAGTAGCGAAAAATCCTGCCGGGTTATTCGTATAGATTCGTTGAATTTTGATATGTTAGTATATCTGCAGTTTTCAGAGTCGTTTAGGTTTGGAAATATTCTGTTCAAATGATTGAGATCCGGGTCGATTTCATCTAATATATCAGCGTGATCAGTCATTCAAAATTAGTAAACAGTAGGCAGTAAGTACTATTGTACAACTTAAAACGAAATACAGAGTCAAGATTAAAAGGATATATCTATCTAAAAACTAGCTTAGAAAGTATAGAACAGAGTAAGAAATCTAGCGTGATTTCGTGGGTACACTCAATACTCAGCCAATAGCGATTAATATTGGAGTTCAATATACAAAATTGATGCGTACAAATTGCTGAAGGCGTTGTTACAAAGTTCACATACAACAGGTAATAAGTTTTAAAAAAAATAAAGACAAATAGAAAAAAAATTAGCGACGATGATAATCTAATCAGCTAATATGTTTTACACATAATAATAGTTTGTTGGTTAAAAATTACATACAATTTACGAGGAAAGGTGAACAAGGTGGATATCAATATTCCATCATAATATTGGTAGGTACAAATTGCTGATGGTGCTGTTGCAATTTCCAATACAGTTGTCATAAATGTTCATATATATCTGTCATAAGATTGTCAAAATTGAGGTAAAACTGCCGTATATATCTTTAGAGGTTGGAACTGATTCATGACATGAAGTTATGCAGTTTGAAGATCTAGTGTAAAGTTATAGAATTCTAGGCGTTATTGGCATACGAGTATATAATTTGACACAGGTACATGTTTTGATACCTAATTGAGGTGAACACCCAAGACCTGATTCGATGATTTATCCAGTTGCCGCATCAGGTATTGGTCGAGCTCTTCTGGCGTGTTAATCTGACGTCTCGAGTCCGGTTGTCCAGGGATGAATGCGAAGATGTTTCCATCTTGGGTCCTCGGGGTTCCGATTTTTTCCGGGAAATTTCTCTTGGCTACTCTCAAGGTGTACATGATCTTGGCTCGTGAAGGTATTAGATATTCATTTATATAGAACGTTGGTTTATTTACTCGGCAGGCAGAGAGAATTTCACGTTTTTTGTTGTAATGTTTCAGTTCGAAAGCGATGTTTCTTCGATCCTCGTTTCCACTTAGTGGTTTTCTTCCCATTCTGTTAGCTGACGTGATGTCAGCATCACTGAGGTCGATGTTGATGTCCTTCAGAATTTTGCAGACTGTTTCTTTGCAATTTTCGTTGTTGTGTGAATGAGGTAGTTCCCCCCCGGAAATGACGAGAGTACATTTTCTATCTTCCAGGTCTCGGCGCTGATCATTTTTTTCCAAGCGATCGAGACGTGACTCCAAGCTTTGTATTTTTTCATTCTGCTCTTCAATAATTTGTTTGTGTTCTGCTTCTTTTCCTGCTATTGTTTCAGATAGTGTTTTAAGGTCGCTTATTTCACTTTTCATTTCGTCAATATCAATATTAAATTTTGTCATCACTGAGTCGAAATATTTTATTAGAACAGATACCACTTCTTTGCAGTCTTGCGTTAGGCTAGACACATCAGGATATTGACCAAACTTTGGTTGATATTCACAGCTGTTATTGCAGCTGCTGATGTTGTTGCGTTGCTTCCTCGCTCCCATCTTGTAGGTTTAGAGAGTTGGCTTTCTTGTATAAACGAGGGTTGAACACCTTCACACTTTATGAGGGAATATTATGTTCTTAGTTTGATGATTTATATGTGGATATCACATTTGAATCCTCATGGCGAGAGAGGGTACCCATTCAGGCTAGAAGTACATTCTTTCTAACAATAGGCACTTTGTTCCGGAGCGAGCGGAGCGAGCGCAACGCACATCCTCACCATATGGAGTCTCAGAGGACACTGGACGCCTCTTCTGCATAGGGCTCTTCTGCATAGCTTAGCTCAAACTAAACAAGTAACTGTTTGCCTCAAATCTAGTCACTGCTAGGTTGTGGTCAGCTATTCAAATTATGTGAAGCTGAAATATCTGTACATGGTTAGTCTATTTTTTTTACTCACTAACATGATGGTGTTTACTTCGATTCCATTGAGGTTTTCGCATCTTTACATCGCACTTCTTGATTGCCCTACTACGAAGACCTCACACTTAACCTGTACAGCACAGTCGATTATGAAACTACGGGCAAGTTCATTTGTAAGCTATGAGCATAATTTTGCAGCCATTAATTTTCTTAGACTAGACTAATTTATCACAGTGTTTCTATTTTATCTCAGAAACCAATGTTTATACATTATATTCGAGAATATCAAGGGAATGAGCTGCCTAAAATGTATCAAGTTGTTCTTAGACTACGTTGATTTTTTCGATAATTCAGTCAGAAAATTTAAAACTAGCTCATTTTGCGTGTTATGTATTTTTAATTGTTTTCAAGGAGGAGTTTCATTGTTACTTGCACTACAACAATAAAATTCCTTAGCGTTATGAGGACAGCACAATTAGTCGCAATCCACCGGATCTACAAAATATCTTCTTCTTGGTGCTATTTCATGAGAACATCGCAAAACTGAAACAAGCATTCATCAATAACGGTGCCTGTGTACCTCATCCGATACATGATACGTGTGTTACTTATAATACGTTGTACCTATACTACTCTTTCGACGTGTTTACCTGTGCTTCTCCTCTGATGCGTTCTACGTGTTTCTCATGCAGTATATTGTAATTGTACCATCTAAAGCTGTATTTATTAATTTTCAAATGCATTCACTATTATCAGAAACACCAATGGGATTCTCAAGTTTATCGCTTCAGAATTTTCTTATAGTTGTCTTTAATACTTTCGGTATTTACTCGTAATCTACAGTCACTTTCTATACATTATATTCCCTCCGGCTTAAGCTTTTAGATGAATATGTTATCTTTAGAGAATCTGATAATTATGCTACGCAACTCCTTCTAATCGACAGTAGACAATTAATAACCATTTCCAACTGATCGATGCATTGTTATAGTTAAAAAACCTTGTGATGCAGTCGACAAATCGAATCTGCCTCATCAAAAGGGTATTTAATTTTCATCTGAACAATTTTTAATGGAAACTAATTAGAAATACTATTTTAATTGTACAACTTTTGGAATCGTTCAATAATTGCGGCTAAACAGCGTCCCGTTTGTTGGTACCATTATTTTTGTTCGGGTCCAAATGATGCATTTGTGAAATAAACTATATGAATGTATTATTTGAAAAGGAGCCGAGACAATTCATTAATACCTTATTCTACAGCTCGTTCCTCGTGTGATCCCATCGCTCCCAATGCCACCATTTTCATAACCGCTGCAAAAACTAAGAACAGCATCTGGCAGAACCAGAGGAGTATGTGTAATGGCGAGGCTGGGGAGCCTCTCATCATCAAGACGCGACAGGAGCGTGCAGATGACGTGCGGGCTGTCGCAGGTTACTTAACATTTTGTGATCTATCTGATTTCAAGGAAGCGGTAGCTACCACAGACTAGATTTTCGCGGCTTGAGAGACATGATTAAGGGGAACGTCTACCCCGAAATGGGGGTAATGGCTGTCACGTTTGTTGTATGGGAACTATATCAATCAAATTTTGGCATACGTATGTTTTTTTGATAGGGCTACAGATTCGTCTCATAAACTGTTTTCAATTTTCGAACTAAAAACTGAGCTAATAGATATAAATTGGTGGAAAAATAGGATAATTTCAAAAGCTATCGCTTCCAGAAGTTATCATCGTAGAGCAATGATTTAGGTTTCAATGAATGCGCACAGAGTTGCTGTATAGCTGGACGGAGAATGGATTCGAAATTTGTGAAAGTTCAGTTTTTATGATATTTCCATATATTTTTTTAGGGATTAGGTTTTTTCCGTAGATTTTTCAATGTAACTAAAACGTACTGTGAATTTCATCTCGATTCTCCGTCCAGCCAAGCTGCCACTTTTTGCACATTCAATGAGGTTTAAATCATTGCTCTACGATAATAACTTTCGGAGGAGATAAATTTTGAAAATACCCGACTTTCCCATTTTCAACTGTTCAGGGAGATCATTTTCCAAAAATTTTCAATTTTTCATTTTCCAGCTATGTTGCTTAAAAAAACTGACGCGGTTGCTGTTCTGAAAGCTATCTGAACATATGAATATCTTTTCCTGTAAGTTTTTTGTTGTTCCTTGATCCAAGGAATTTGTACCACATGTATCAAGAGACGTTTGGAACGGGTATCATATATACGTTTGCCGCTCCAGAAGCACACGCTGCGGCGTCCTCCTCGACTCGCTTCTCCTCTTCCCGCCTTCGGTTCCCCCTCTAAAGCTACGGTTTCCTAGGAAAGCGGCGCCGCTATTTTGCGGCCGTAATTTGACGTGATGCGGCGAACGTAATATAACGGCCGTACATGAGTGTAAAGTTGGGAGTGGTTTTAGTGCATTGCGGCGGCCATTGCGGTGAACGTCAGAATGTTGTTTGAATGGACGATCTAAATAACGCATTATTAATAAGCTCAGAAGATGAAAAGTCTTCGGAAGACGATGGTTCGGACGAAAGTGAGATATTTAAAAGCCGATGTACAGAGGTTGCATTTGCAAATAATGTTGTACCACATGTGATGGTTGATGATGAAGCTTTTGCTCCGCACGAAAATCTGATGAAACCTTACCCAAGACAGCAATCTACACGATCCATCTAAAGCATTATATATCTATGGACTCTCTCGAGCTCGAAAGACAACCGAAAATACCTTTAGAATTTTGTGCGGTTATTTCAAAATTTTTCCCCAACCTATTTCTTTTGCCCCAGAAACTACAGACAAATTAATTAGGAGTGCCTTTATATCGTATAACATTTTAAAGGAAGCACTAATTCTTGCTCCAGGTCAAAAACATCTTGATAATACACTTCCAGTACCCACTGAATTTTTAGTTCCTTCAACAACACACAATGTTCTTTCTGGAAGGAATTGAGCTGGCATTCGAGAAATATTCAAAAATTACTATAACGGGCCAGCTAGTATTGAATTGCAACAAAATTATGCAGCACAACATTGATATTCATGGGCATGAAATGGCATATTTCCTATGTCATTATTTTACATGACGGTAAGAGAAGCCACGCAGACACCTCACTATTGTACCACAGTGTGTTTGGAGTTAGGGCTGTCGGTGAACCATGGTTATATGTATTTTTTTTCAAGTTGATGTCTGGTTCTTGGTATTTTTTGAAGGAATCTTTAAACGTAAACTCTATTGTAGGAGCAACATCTTTATTTAACGTACTTATTTATTAAAAGTAGATATGAACATTTTGAGTTCTTACAAATATTGTACATATATCACTTTCCCTGCGTATAATATCATACAAAAAAAATATTTTATGTTATCTGTGTACAATTTTCATGAACCTACGTGATATTTTTAAGAGTACTCCCGATATTATGTAAAGATTATGTTTCAATTTAGTTTTTCTATAATCTTTACTCTTCACATTATACAGAGCTCAATTATTTTAACAAAATCAACTAACATTTCATCTTCTCTGCCGTTCCCCATTGTAAAGTTTACTTTTTCAAACTTATAATCAGCGTTTCTACAAAGAATCAAGGACACCGCCACCGTAAAAAACGTTCACCAACTAATGGCCGGACGTTACAGCGGCCGCCATGCACCTGGCAGCACCGCCATTTAGCGGCCACCGCTCTCTAGGAAACCAGTGGCGTCTGAATTAATAGACAACGTTTTTGTGATGTCATCCGCCGCTACATTACGGCCGTAAAATAGCGGCACCGCTTTTCTAGGAAACCGTAGCTTTACCGAGCGAAGAACGTTGTGGAGCTTTGCTAGATTGTAAACTAAGGAGTTTTGTGTCGAATAAACCAACACAACATAATCCGGATATTTCTGGTTCATGTCTAATGCGG
The DNA here is from genome assembly GCA_030386875.1 of Morinoia aosen. Lineage (NCBI taxonomy): Eukaryota > Metazoa > Arthropoda > Malacostraca > Amphipoda > Talitridae > Morinoia > Morinoia aosen. The sequence continues at coordinate 72,160,364 of CM059559.1, forward strand.
TGACTGTCTGGCGCTACCAGCTACATTCGAATCAACCCCTTTCCCCCCCCTCGTTTCCCGCTCTCACGAAGCACAAAACGTTTAGAACCTTTGCCAGCTTGTAAAATTTAGACGTATGTAATGAATAGAGCGATAAAATCACAAAAAACTTTCAGGGGCGTCGCACATACCCTTACTGGTCGGCGCTGGCTGCTGATTGGACCCCCTTCCCCCCCTTTTCAACCCAATTCCACCCACTTACAATGCTCAGATCGTCCTGCAAATTTAACAGATGGTGAAGTAAGCATATCTCTGATGATTAAAGTAAGAAAACAAAAAAACACGAATTATCAGGATTCTGGGTTAATACAATAAACTGTTGCAGGTGGAACCATCAATTTTACATGCTTTCAGCTCATTGCCGATCAGAAAACACAGACACTAAAAACGATTTCTGTTTCTTTTACATGACTTGTGATGGAGAAATGATGGAGTTTGAGCTTCAAAACGCTTCAAATTTCATCGAACAAATTGTCGTTCATCTTAAAAAGGTCATTCATCTTTAATTAAGTGATTTTGATCAATCACACGAACAAGGAAGCCCACTGGAAACCCACTTGCATGGAAATATAAGACTAAGTATTGAAAAGTAATTTTTTCCAATTTTAAGGGAAAATAAACGATATCGCTTTGATACCAAATGATAAATGTTTAATTTAATGTCAAATCACATATGGACTCTTATTTTATATTTACCTTCCAAAAATATATGCCATATAACCAACCGGTTATGCAGTCATGTCCGACAAATAAACATCGCTTCGCTATTTGCTCTCGTATTATTGGGCGCAGCGTCCACCAGCTGCAGCCATCCGAGAACAATCTAGTCACCTCCAGCTTTTTCGCCTGAGAAATTGATTTTCTTTAATGTTAACTGACTTACTTTAACTTCGCTCAGCTCATTGCATAGTTCGGGAAAAATGTATGATATTTTGAAAATTGATAGAACGATAATAAATTTGGCCGTTTTGTTTTGCAGCTTAGACTGTCGCGTGTGTTCATATACCTACGGAGGCTAGCAATCTTTTGCTAGGCATTTGTTTCAAGCGAGTGGAAAATTTCAGTTTTAACCATTTTAGCTCGTATTTGACACAACAAACAGGTTAACTGTATTTTAGCTGACAGTTTAAATTTATAAAATTGGGAAGGTGAGCGAGTTTTGCGCAGTCTCCTCTCTCTGATCGCAACAGCTGTCGTGCATAAACGTTTGTAGCACTAACAATTACTCTTCTAATCAGGCCGAACGAAATTAGAATGCTCCTAAATTTTACTTTCTTTACCTATAGCATGAAAGTTCACGTATGCTAAACTTCATTTGACTGAAGAGCTTAATTGTTTTGCAGTCATTCCAATACGTGTATGTGCCGTTAGCTTTTTGAAGCTGAGACAACCGATAGAAACGTGTGCACATCATTGTATATGTACTTTACTTACACTGTTGTGTTGTTTGCAACACTTACAAGCTACGCAACCGTTCAAGTGGCATGTTATTTCAGATTTCACTCTTTTCAATCTTATACTGAACTTGAGGTCAATATGTTTTAGGTGATCTCCATCTCTCCGTTGACAGTTTCTGGAATGTTTGAGACAATTGGCAGCTTTCCAGTGATGAAGCCACTGCCTAGGTCAAGCACTTACGCGTACGTCAATATTTTAGAGTATAGACGATAATGGGAATGTTTCTAAGAATTACATTTCGAATATTCTTGCCGTTTTTTAGTTTTTGAAAAGATTTCTGGTCCACTTTTTAAGAATTTTTCATATATCGCGTACCCGTGTTAAAAATTCACTGCTTCTGTTGAGCATAAGATAGACTGGCCTTGAAAGTTCATTACACTTATTAAAATGAACATTTTTTGTAAAATGCTATGCCCACCTGCTTCATTCACATTAATTCTTTCCCGTATTACTCTAAAAATATATTATTTAATGTTTCTTTAATACAGTAGAAAATGTTTCATTAATGCCATTGCAAAACATTTTAATTAAAATTTGAAACATACCCAAAATTTATGGCCAACATTAATTTTGTGTTGAAAGAATTTTAGTTATTAAACTGCCCTACGTGAACGTAATGCTCACGGGTACGGCGGGCTGATGAGCATTTGAGGTCACATGTTACTAAATAAAAATAGAAGAAATTGCATAATCGTCCGGTAATTTTTGAAGTAACGAAAAGTGAGATAAGAACTATGTGTTCCTTATTTTGAATTGAATATTTTATACATGGAAGTTTCTGAAACATCCCACGCTGATTCTTTAGCGAAAAGCCGATGCGGCTTCAGCAGTGGAATAATAGTCACCAGCTATATTTCTACACCTATGTTAGCTTTATTTGGCAGGTGTTACCGATTCTCCCTTCCCAGAGAAGTATGCCTGGATTACCGCTGCGTGGGCTGTCAGCAAGGCAGATGCTGGACCGCTCCGGTGGGCGGATCGTTCCGAAGTGGCCGACTGCGCCTTCGGTGTCGATGATTTCATCAACTTTCCGAATAGGCACACTACCAGCATGGTGAGGGACGACGACAAGCTGGAAAGCAGCACTTTCTTTACGGGGAGCACTTACTCTGTTCTCCGCAAGAAGATTTCAGGTCTATAGGGAGTGACCGGTGAAAGGTTTGGGAATTGGGAAATAATTTCTAGCACGAAACAACTTTTTCTGCATTGATGAACGCATCTTCGTTGCTTATGACACATGGGACTTAAAAGGCAAATAGACTGAATTTATGTTTTTGGAATGGTTGAAGCTAATAACTTGGATCTTTTTCTAGGTTTTACACAGATATCACTTTTATGTCAGCAGTCTTAACTTAAAGGCGTTGTTTCAGATTTGATACAACATTCATTATTTTGACGAGTGGGATAAACAGTTTGATTTCAAAATCTTCTGCAGGTGATTGTTACAGGCAAGAATTCCATTAAGATGCATTTTAGAGAGTTCGAGCCGATACTCCTAAACTCAAAACATGCATTATCATATTCTATAATTAGAGAAGCCATTATAAATCCTATGCTAAGAATCTTCGTGATTTATTTTTTCGATATTAAATGAATAGCTTGATTTAGAGAATTGTTTGATCGAGATTTTTTTGAGAATCATTAATCATTATGTCATCGGTACGTGAGACTTAAAGGAGTTTCTGGAGAACAGAATACCTGACCGAAGAAAGGACATGTACCAGGGAGGCGAGGAGGTAAATGTAAATCATCGCATGAGCTCCATGAAAGGGATGAAGAGAGGTCGACATGAGAGCAAGCTCTGAAATTTATAAGAGATAATGCCGATGAGATTGCGGACGAAAAGGAAAAACATGATAATTTCTTGATAAATAATGAGCAGCAATATAGCTTCCTGGTACTAAGGGATAAATGAACCTGATGGAGTTGCATCAGGTTCTCTATCAGAAACCGAGTCTGAATAGTGAGTGAAAGAATGTTTATAATATTCTCAAGTAACTAAATGTTGATGCTCTTGAAACTTCAGTTTCAACTTTGAAAAAACTTTCGAAACTTCAGTTTTAACTTTGAAAAAGGATGTTTCGAAGAATTTCTTTCTTTCTTATAGGTCAGAGAAAATCAGGAAAGTGAATATCCTAATAATCTAGAAAATTAACATTGACTATTGCTCATTCCTCTTGTTCACAACTAAATGGCAAAAACAAAGGTATTTAAACACGTAAAGTGTTAACAGTTAACAATTTTCATAATCTTTCGCGTAAAATGCATTCATTCTTATTGTTACCTCATAATATGATATCAATGTCATTTTTGATGGGCTGTGCACACTAGTCTAACCTAATAATACCCGTTGTGTGTTTATTTATATATCTGTCTGGTGTCAGCTTCTTAAGAAACATAGGCTGTCTGAGTTTGCGGTATCATGGATATCGAATTCATCAGTATATTGAGAGATGGCCTTACATGGATTGATATGTTTGAAATTTTATCAAGATAGATTCGGTTAGGACATGATAGGTTAGGATAGATAAGTAATGTTGACGGAATTTTTTCACGGGTCACCTAGCTTAACGATGATATTTCCCGTGGAATTTTCACGGGTGCTGCTATTACCTAATAATACCCTTGGATTATTTGTTTGGAGTCCGCTCCTTCCATTTCTCTGTCACGCTCATAAGGATAGTTATAGTGACCGTATCTGTGATACGATTTCACCAGTGCACATGCATAAGAATTTTTTCAAGACAGATACTGTTGGGATGGATGTATTTGTTTGCCATCCACATCTGAAAAATTTCTTCAAAAAAGCTATGGAAGCCCGTCATTTTTGGCGGGCCGTACACACTATATCTTAACCCAATAATCATCTAAAATTGTAACTGAAATACTGAATTTATAGCCATAATTAACTACGTAACTAAATGTTTTCCCACATCAAGATGAGTGAGTAAAGATGTGCATGTCTTTCACATGACCTCAAAAAGAGTTTATTGAGCTTTGTTCATTATGACGTCGACTGTACTTACAACTGTGATTAAATTGTACCTCACCACGGCTCTTATTCTTTACCCCATGCAACGTTACGGCAGATGAACTCGCCATCCTACCCACAGCACTAAACAGGGGGAGAGATACCAAGCCTTCAACAGCCTTTCATCCAAGTCTCTTGCCACCATTTGACTCATTACTCGTTTTTCTTTATTTTCAAGAGCGTAAATTAATTTCATTTTTTCCTGTATTTTTTCGTCGAATATTTTGCAAACCAAATATATTTTCAGCAACCCTTTTTTTACAAAGGTACGTAATTGGGTTCTACAAATGATAAAGAAACGATGACTTTAATTTCATCGTTACACAATATGTTAATAATAATTGTCCAGGCTGCAAGTGCATCACCAAAAATCATATGGTCAATCAGAAAATGTGAAACACAAAATAACTTAGTATTCGGCTGATCGACTTTCTTGTAATTTCGAACACTGCTAGTTCATGGTTTTGTAGTAGCGTGTTACTTCAAATACTGAATATAGTGGGTAATGAGTGCGAGGTAGGATTCAATAACTTTTAATCTGTGATGTAAGTCAAAGAAAGATTCAAGTTGAAACGCCAGCGTGAGAATCCAGTGCATGATGACTGAAAAGAACTACAGACCGGGTTCTTATCCATCCTACAGGATGGATGAAGAATATTTTCTGGGAACATCAAGATCAACGACGGTTGCTCCAGGATGAGACGGTACCCATCTTAGATTCTTGGTTTGAGGTGGAAACTGCGGCAATTTAGGTGCTAGATTCGTTTTTTGCTGAGCAAAATTTCCACGTTTAAAATTTTTCCACTAAAATTTGACTCTTAGCACAATTTAGAATCTAATAACTGATGAAATCTGGTCATTCTCATGGTCACATTTCGGTTGAAAAATTTTACACCTGAACAGTTTTGTCAAAAAATTATCATCATCATCGATACTGAAGAAATAAGAGAGAGAAGTGGTAGAGTTTGGCACAGAGTGTGCCGAAGAAAAACAGAATTGAAAAAGGAAATGGATAGTAGAAGACAAAGGACACAGCTCGCGTGCATAACTAGGTTCGTTTGGTTGTATTTGTGTTAGGTGTATATTTATGTTATGAAGACCAACCTGTCGAGGCTTCGTGAAGTGTTATGGGGTTGTGCAGTGTCTGGAATGCCCGTTTTGTTTTTGAATTACCGACAGTGAAACACGCCGCCGGTATGTATGTGTTATTTTGTGTGTTAGATTGTTGAGTTCTGCTCATTTTAATAAATTTCTAAGTCAGGGGAGGAGGTCTTGAGGTCCCAGCTGCCCGCCCTTCCTAATAAATGAAGACCAGGCCTACCCTCGCTGGTTCCCCGGGAATAAATAAATAGAAAAAAGTGTTATTAGATTATGTTGAGGTTCTTAGGCCTGGTCTCATGTAAACATTGGGGTTGGAGGAGGTCCCAGAGCTAGGAGCCCTGAGCTCCTGAACCACGCATGTGGTCTGTCATAGTAGACTGAAACCATGTTTTCGAACACCTCTGGTGAATTGTCTTGTTTATGTTTCCAGGTTTTGTTTGCTTGTGTGTAATACTATATTGATGGATTGGAGACAACATTGCTGATGTAGGGATTGAGATGTTATTCGATCTGATCGAGAGACATTTGCCATGAAACGAGTGGCGGGATTTTCTACTCTTCGTATTTTTTTTAGAGAGTGAGTAGAAAGTGTGTGCAACGGGATGGCCAGGTAAAGTGAAGCTGACCTAACATATGCTAAGTAGAGTTTCCTTTTAATCTTCGGGCTTAGCTGTCTGAATTTGAAGTCTTGTTAGATTTGCTCTGGCTATTGCCTTTCTTTTACCTGAGATGTGTATAGCCCCTTGTTGAGAAGTTTAAGCACAAAACTTTGCTCTTTGTTTGATATGGAATATGCTCTTCGTCAATATGGACTGTGTCTGATTTTGTTCTTACATTTGATACAATAATAATTTATTGTAAATTTTTGCATATCGATTTTTATTTTCCATTTGTTTTCGAACTCGTTGATGCTGTTGATTGCTATTTTAGTGTTCTTTGCTATGATCCTGATATTGCTGGATCGAATTGCTACTATTTGAGTGATGACATCTGCATATGCTATGCATTCTGAGTTTTTAAGTGGATCTGGTAAGCCGTGTGTATAAAAGTTGAAGAGAGTAGGGGAAAGGCACGAACCCTGCGGTACGCCGGCCTGTAACTCGAAAAAAGGGACTTGTGATGCCACCTCTCCTGACTGCTGCTGCTCTGTCTGTTATAAAATTGCGAAGTGTTGTTGTGAGAGATGGGTGAAGGTTTAAGTTGACTATCTTGTATTTAAGGCCTATGTGCTAAAACCTGTCGAAAGCTTTAGCCACGTCTCGGAGGACAACATCAATCTTACATTTGTCTGATAGGAGGTTAACTAAAGTTTCGTGGAAAATTGCACATGCAGTGTGTGTTCCGTGATCTGCTTTAAATCCATGCTGTCTTTTGTTTAGTGTATCCAGCTGTGTTGAATGGCAAGTAAGTCTGTTATTTAGAATTTTGCGGAAAAGTTTTGCTTTGATGTCTAGTGGCGATATTGGGCGGTAGTTTTTTTACTTCAGGAGAGGAAGATCTTGCTTTAGGTAGAAAAATCATGTTTGATTTCTCTAGGCTCTCCGGAAAGTAACCAGCTGATAGGGAATAGTTAAAGGTGTTTGTTAGTATGTCCAACATATTTAATGGCAAATTCTTAAAGTGGTTAAAAGTTATTCCTGTTGGTCCGGAGCCTTTTGTTTGAATGTGCGGAGAGTAATGATGACTTCTAGTGTGGTTATTTGTGGGCATAGCCGTGGATCAAGTCTGTTAAGGTCGCCTGTATGGTATGGTGTTAAGTGCTGATTGTTATGATTGATGGAGTTCTCTATTGTCTCTATATGCTCGTGATCGAATGCGTCATCGTCACCCTTGGTGAATATTTGTTGCCAATGTTTCCTGAAAACCCTTTCTTTGTCTGCCGGTTCAGTTAGTTCTGCAGCATGCTTTATTAGCCTGATATATGTAGGATGCAAGTGGTTTATTTCTTTTTGCGCCTTGAAGTTTCTTGATTGTGGGCCAGAATTTCTGTATGTCTGTTTCGATGTTCAGGTTATTCATGATATTATTCCAGGACCTTGTATATAAGCCATAGTAGATGGTGTTAAGATTGTTTTTGAGATTGGTAATGTATGTGATTAACTGTCTAGACTAGATGGACCGAATTGGGACATATGATTTAAAGCTGCTCTGTATATTAGTTGCGTGTTAAGTGCTCCTTGACTCGGCTTGATGCCTGGATAATCCTTGCCCCAGTCAGAATTTTATCGCCGGCGTAACGGTAATTATGATCGGTTTTCATCTTTTATCGAAGTATTTTAGCTGTAAATATATTACCAGTGATCAACGGTAATTTTAGACGCTAAAAATGGCCGCCGACGATGGTGACCGTGATTTACCGTCGATTTCTGGCTGTCATTCCTACCGTAGAAATACCACGGTAAAACTACGGTTGTTTTTCAGACTATACTTCATAATTTGAATCTATCGGCAATGATAGATAGCCCATGAATAAGTTTAATCAAGGACAAGTCATATAAATTATGTGATGTATTACTCGTGGTCAAATAAAATTACATGAATTAGTTTACGTAACCTTCACATGATGTACTTTGTGCTTTGGTTCTTTTATTGGGAAGTGAAAACTTTAATTCGAAGCTTAGATTTCATAAACCGAAGCTTTCAATGGGATTTTCACATACAATTTTTCAACTTGTATACATTTTAATTTTATGCATAGTAATATGAAGTTCAAATTCTTTGGCTAGGGCTTCAAATGTTATGAATTTATTTTCAAATGTTTTAATTTTACACTTTATACATTATATTAGAAGTGAAACTGTGAAGTTAAAAAATGCAGGACTATAATGGCATATATATATATATATAAATAAATAACATTCCTACTAAATATCTCATTCATGAACTATTATATTTTGATTCCAATAAACTAAATGCATTTCAGGCACTACTCATTTTGTTACTCTGGCTTTGAAATATTTCTCGTTTTAAAACCCGCAGGCCGCAGAAGACACGGTACAGAAACGGTTTTGTGGAAACCACAGAAATTTCTTGAGCGCGCAGTCAGAAGATCGACTTTAGTTTACCACTCTTAAATTTTGAAAGAATCCGCCTATTGACTTGAAATTACTCTCAAACGAAAAAGCGAAATTAAAAGTTACGAGTTAAACTTAAATCTATTGACTGCGCGCTCAAGAAATTTCTGTAGTTTCCAAAAAAACGTTTCTGTAGCGTCTCGGCTGCGGCCTGCTGGTCAAAGCATTTTCTTTTAGCTCATGAGCTAATAGAAAATGCTTTGCTCTTTCGTTTGAGAGTAATTTAAAGTCAACCGGTGCATTCTTTCAAAAGTTACGAGTGGTAAACTTGAGTCTTTTGACTGCGTGCTCAAGAAATTTCTGTAGTTCCTACAAAACTGTTTCTGTACCGTCTCGGATACGGCCTGCCGGCTTTTAAACGAGTTAGAGTACGAGAGTACAATTGTTTATCACGTTCGTATATGTGACAATTCTAAACCTTATTGGCCTATTTTCTAATAAAATAATTTTATATGAAGTGATTGTAATCGAAAAATAAAATATACAAGCCAACCTTTATTAATTCTCAGCTTTTATTAATGAAATATTTTTAAATTAGTGAATCAACATGCAAAAATTATTGGAACCTTCGTGATTTTGAACATGAATTTGCGCTTAACGTTATGTTAATTAAGGTATCACCGTGCTCGCTCTTGTTCATTGTAGTGGTGCAAGTTTGAGCGTTGATACTATTTACTATTTGGAATGCTTCAAAGTATCAAGGTTTAAGCATTGAAATTTCATGGCCAATGACATTGGAACCAAGACCTAATTGCCTTAATGTTGACGTTTTAAGTTATTATGATGTGATTTACTGGCAACGTGGGATTTCAAAATTATTCTCCGTGAATTCACAAAAAAATGCTTTTTATATGTGTATACACATCAAAGTTACCATTCAAGTTACTCTACTGTAATAAACAAGAATTAAGGTATAAAGAAGTAACGTAAGTTGTTTGGTATCATTAAAATTACTATCATGATGTATTTCAGCTGCGTTTCTTAAAATCGTGTGGAATAAAATAGGTGGGTGTGTAACTGAATCAAGCTGCTGATTCATGTCTGCAAAATCATGGTTTGGTCGAAATTTTTACAGAAAATATTTCCAACCCTTAGATTTAATTGTGCTGTTAGTTACTCTCTGGAAATTTTTGGAAACTTGCTACTGCCAATTTTGTTGGTGTTTGTGATGGTGCAAATTGTTTTCTGAGAGACTAAAAATGTATTGATAATGGTGCATAATAGCCTAAAAATATTAGGTCAATATTTATTTTAATGTTGTCAACGATTTTCATAATTTCGTTGCGAAGAATAAATAAAGGAACACATTTATTAATGTTTTACATGAATGACATTCTGCTCGCTGATGCGTTATTTTAGAATTATTCAGCTTTGAATTTACAGGTGAAATCGCTTTCCCGCGCAAAATGTGGAACACAGAGTACGACCAGGTTGGGTCGGGAAAGGCAAAGCTCGGATCATGAGGTGTTAAAGTTTTCGCCATAACTTCGTAAAATTTTCACTAAAAGAACTGTTGCTAACCCTCACGACCCAACCTCTTCACGTTTGTAATAAGGGTTAGCTTCCATTTTCATTGCTAAAACAATGACTGTTTTTGCGTTAAAATGGCCATTCAGGAGAGCCGTTCGTATAACTTCAAACTTAAATAACTCGAAAACTAAGCATTTCCGGGCACATTGTCATTCGTGTAAAACGTCTTATAATCGACTATATTACCCATCTATACCTACGAAATTATGAAATTTGTTGACAACATTATATTCAATATTGACCAATTTGGTAATAAAATAATAAGAAATATTGTTATCAGTCCATAACACAAAAAAGTTAACGTACTATTTCTCGTATTTGGTGCTTGTGACGTTTGTTTTGGTCGTCATTAATACGTCGTCACCTTTACAGTCAGCTCATAATAGATGGCGCCACCCGGTACCATCACCTTTACAATCAGCTCATAGATGGCGCCACCCGGTACGGCTGCCGCCATCATGGAGCAGATGTAAACACAATTGTTGACGTGATCTTAATGGATTGCTTTGAACCTTTATTTATAATTTTGACTAGAAGAACTGTGGCTACCCCTCACGACCCAATCTCTTTACGTTTGTAATAGGGGGTTATCTTCCGTTTCTATTGCAAAAAAAATGACTGCTTTTGCGCAAAAAAGGTCATTCAGAGCGCCATTCGTATAACTTCAAACTTTAATAACTCGAAAACTAAGTATTTGCGAGCACATTGTCATTCATGTATAACGTCTTAAAATCGACTATATTCCCTATCTTTAGCAACGAAATTATGAAAATCGTTGACAATATTAAAGTAAATATTGACCAAATATTACCATTGAGTCTGGCTCTGGAAGGCCTATTTTGATGAAATGTGAAGCATTCAATGCTCACTCACTGAATCCTAAGGTAATGTATATCATTGGATAAATATAATTATTTAGATTATTTTAAGTGCAAATGTAAATTTTCAAAGTGGCTTTCCTTCTGATGGAAAGTATAACCTTGCGTAATCACTACTGAAAATTAGTGGTAAATGTTCAGGAGAGGACAATCATTAATTTTCCACTTTTTTGTGCCTAAACATAGCTCATTAGATGTGAATGATCAATTTCTTACATGCACTTTTCGTCGCAAATGAGTATTTGACGAGTTATAGTGTTAAATTACTGACCGCAACAAGTGTTTAAAGCTGAAAGTAATTCATCGAGCACGTTGGATGGCTACACAACAATGGACTTTCCCTTCCGACGCGCTCGAATGATCGAGCGCATTCCCTTCATCTAAGACAAAAGTTAACATACTGCTACAACTTATTATGTTTGGGTGATAATTTCTATTGTGTTATTAATTAAAAGATCCTAGAAGTGGGTTCAGGCTCTGTGGGGCTGGCAAATAACGAATTACAAAGTACCCAAATGCACTCTACCCAAACTAAACCTACCACTATAACTCGTTTAATGCTAATTTGCGACGGAAAGTGCATAGAAGAAAAGTTGTTTATTTCGATCTAATGAGCTATGCATAGGCTCCAAAAAGTGGGAAATTGATTATGGTCCTCTCCTGACCGTTAACCAAATTACATTCTAGTAATATATTTGTTTGTGAGAATTATTTGTACATGCTTATTAGTATTATATTTGTAGACACAAAAAGTTATTACAGATAAGGCATCAATGAGAGCAGTTTCCAACTGCATAAAATAGTCAAAAATAATGAAGTTGGTAAGATCTTGTTGTAACATGTGTTGACATTACGAATTGTATTCCGAGTCACCTCAGCAGTGTTTTTAGAGATGAGGTATGGTGTATTTCTGATTCAAACTTTTAATGGATACCAACAATATGTTTTGGGGAAAATTTAATTTAATATTTTCTCACACCCTCTCCAACTGATTCTACTGAAAGTTACTTTCTGATAGTCCTTTGCTAACATCTCACTACTTATCTACAATGTCTTTGCAGAAGCTGAAATTATGTTCTTGATTGCTTGTGCAGTGGAAACATTTGACGATTGTCGTGAGCATTATTAATTCGGAAAATTGTTTTCAATCTAATGACATATTTGAATTAGTTTGTCATAGTTTTCAACTCTACCAAATCACTCCAGTTCATCGTGTGTTAAAGTAGTAATAAATTCACTCAACATATTTTTATTGAAACAATGTCAGTTGTTAAAAAATTCTCTAACTCTGTAGTCTATAAAAAGCGACGTTTTAATGTACGAACATCATGTTCAGGATAAAATTACACAGAAAAATGTTTTCAGTCATTGATAAAATGCAAATCTTATAATCAAAGCTACATTTACATTGAATATGAATTTTTTACATTGAATTTGATTTTTTTTACATTGAATTTGAATTTTTTACATTGAATTTGATCTTTTTTACATTGAATTTGAGGTTTTTTACCTTGAACCTGGGGTTTTTTACATTGAACCTGAGGTTTTTCACATTGAACCTGAGGTTTTTTAAATTGAACCTGAGGTTTTTTAAATTGAACCTGAGGTTTTTTAAATTGAACCTGAGGTTTTTTAAATTGAACCTGAGGTTTTTTAAATTGAACCTGAGATTTTTTAAATTGAACCTGAGGTTTTTTAAATTGAACCTGAGGTTTTTTACATTGAACCTGAGGTTTTTTACATTGAACCTGAGGTTTTTTACATTGAACCTGAGGTTTTTTACATTGAACCTGCGGTTTTTTACATTGAACCTGAGATTTTCTTCATTGAACCTGAGATTTTCTTCATTGAACCTGAGGTTTTTTACATTGAACCTGAGATTTTCTTCATTGAACCTGAGGTTTTCTTCATTGAACCTGAGATTTTCTTCATTGAACCTGAGGTTTTCTTCATTGAACCTGAGGTTTTTTACATTGAACCTGAAGTTTTTTACATTGAACCTGAGTTTTTTTACATTGAACCTGAGGTTTTTTACATTGAACCTGAGGTTTTTTACATTGAACCTGAGGTTTTTTACATTGAACCTGAGGTTTTTTACATTGAACCTGATGTTTTTTATATTGAATCTGAGGTTTTTACATTGAACCTGAGGTTTTTACATTGAACCTGAGGTTTTTACATTGAACCTGAGGTTTTTACATTGAACCTGAGGTTTTTACATTGAACCTGAGGTTTTTACATTGAACCTGAGGTTTTTACATTGAACCTGAGGTTTTTACATTGAACCTGAGGTTTTTTGCATTGAACCTGAGGTTTTTTACATTGAACCTGAGGTTTTTACATTGAACCTGAGGTTTTTTGCATTGAACCTGAGGTTTTTTGCATTGAACCTGAGGATTTTTGCATTGAACCTGAGGTTTTTTGCATTGAACCTGAGGTTTTTTACAATGAACCTGAGGTTTTTTACAATGAACCTGAGGTTTTTACAATGAAACTATGGTTTTTTACATTGAACTTATGTCTTTTTACATTGAACTTATGTTTTTTTACATTGAACTTATGGTTTTTTACATTGAACTTATGGTTTTTTACATTTAACCTGAGGTTTTTTACATTTAACCTGAGGTTTTTTACATTGAACCTGAGGTTTTTTACATTGACCCTGAGGTTTTTTTACATTGACCCTGAGGTTTTTTACATTGAACCTGAGGTTTTTTACATTGACCCTGAGGTTTTTTAACATTGATCCTGATGTTTTTTTACATCGAACTTGAGGTTTTTACATTGAACCTGAGGTTTTTTACATTGAACCTGAGGTTTTTACATTGAACCTGTGGTTTTTTACATTGAACCTGAGATTTTTTACATTGAACCTGAGGTTTTTTACATTGAACCTGAGATTTTTTACATTGAACCTGAGGTTTTTTACATTGAACTTGAGGTTTTTTACATTGAACCTGTGGTTTTTTACATTGAACCTGTGGTTTTTTACATTGAACCTGAGATTTTTTACATTGAACCTGAGGTTTTTTACATTGAACTTGAGGTTTTTCAAATTGAACTTGAGGTCTTTCAAATTGAACTTGAGGTCTTTCAAATTGAACTTGAGGTCTTTCAAATTGAACTTGAGGTCTTTCAAGTTGATCTTAGCTCTTTCATATTGATCTTAGCTCTTTCAAATTGATCTTAGCTCTTTCAAATTGAACCGAAGTTTATCATATTGATTTTGAAATTTTTCAAAATAATTTGTGACCTAGTTATGAAACCTGAGCTTTTTGAAATAAAATCCGAGCTTTTTGAAAAAACGAGCTTTTTGAAATAAAACCTGAGTTTTAAATCAAAAGTAAAATAATATAGTCCCACCAGTACTTATTACTATGGTACAAGTTTTGCTTCTAATCATTTTCTAGTGCTGTCATTTCAAAATTATCACTCTGTCTGATGTAGCCTCAGGTATTAGATTTGCACTTTATCATTGTGACTGTATGTGTTTTTATATGTATTTTCAGCCTGAAGATGTTTGTACAGCAAAATATTGTTTTTTATAGGCTACAGAGTTAGTGAATTTTTCAACTATTGACAATGAATCAATAAAAATCTGCCAAGTGAATTTCTTACCACTGTTCTTACTATGATGTTCTGGAAAGATTTTGTAATGTCGAAAAGTAAATAATCTAGCTTTTCACACTTGCCCTGATGTACTTGGTAATTTCTCTAAACCTTGTGTTAATGATTGATTAATTTCAGAATCATCCAATAATGGATATGAAGGGAACAGCTCTTAATTCCCTCAAATTCTTAGTCACATCCTGATAAACGCTTAGACTTGTTCAGTAAATCTGTTTCATTCAACAGTCTAAATTCAATGTGTTACTCCCATTGATAACAGCCCAGAGTCAATAAGACTTTGGAAACTCAGTAAGTGAATTCCATCTAGATTTGCTTGCGTCTGGAGCTAGAGACAATAGATCTTTTCATGCAATTCCTCCAATGAAGCCTTTGCTGATACCTTAAGTAAATTAAGACCTGTCATAATGAAATGTGAAGTATTTAATTCTTATGATTCAGTACTAATGCCTTGCGTTAATTATCGGACATTTCTTTCATTCCCATAACAGGGTGTCTACTAGGTAGTAAAGTAGTAAAAAGTAGAAAAATTTGACAAACAGCATAAAGAAAGTAGCAGTGAAATTTGCTTCGGGGGACTATTTTACCTGTCAAGGTTGTAAAAAATTGTGAAGCGGGATAATTCACAAAAATTAATTTCTCTCAGAATCAGATATATGCTGGAGTTTATGGGAAATGTACCTGTAAGGAGATTGGACAATTCCCCGGTGTCTACTAATTTCCAGTTAGTTTATTTGTTGCATATGTTGAGCTGTTATTGTTCAAAATTAAGACAGGGTCTTGGCCAAACATTTGTTAGGGTCTGTTTGGGAAGGGGGGCATAAAAAATTGGGTATTTTTTGCAATTATGCATTGGATGCTTCATTTAGCAATAAGTTTCTAATTTAGTATTTTATATATTAACCAACTTAAATTTTTTTAACACATGCTATGGCGTGTATTATTGACTCGAAATACTCATTATAGGATGATTTCTTACATCCTGGACATTTGGACAACATTATGTAAAAATTTGGAAGTCATTTTTTGCTGTCGAAGTTCGTAAAAAGTAGTCAAATTTGGAAATGAAATATCAGGAGACACTCTGCATAATGTTTGTTTGAATTGTTTTAATGTTTCTGGGTAAACGTAAAATTTTGAAATGACTTTTTTCCAATGAGGAACATATAACCCTATATTTATAACCAGAAATTACTTTCCAGTATTATTGTGTGTGAAATAAATTTGAAATTCTCATTTTGTTTATGAATAAGGATGAACATAAAAATTCATTACAGAAATGACATCAAAGATTCCAGTTTCCAACTGCATTCAGTACGCAAAATGGATAAAGTTGTTGAAAAGTACTGCGAAAATGTGATGCTGGCCAGTGATTGCACACATGAAACTTTTCATTACCAGTATGAATAGCACATATTACGCTGTGATGGCTCTCATTGCAGTACCTACCCTCAGAGGTTACGCATTATCGTACAAAGGCTGGACTGACTGTCCTATCCACTGTTTATTTAGAATTTAGCAATCCATGAAAACTTGCCTGTGGAGGTAAAAGCATCATGAATCTCGATCCTACTTAGATGTCTAAATGTCCTGGTCATTCATTATTCAGTATGATACGGTGTGGTAAAGGTTTTTAAAAACAAAGCTTCATTCTGCTTGTAATTAGGCAGTTTCGAAAACGGGGAGTGCATTTGATTTCGATTTATCACACACAACTACATTCTCTACTTAATTTCTAGATAACGGAGCTTCAGCGATGTGTGGGTGTCATTCTGCACGTCACCAGCTCACCATGACGTCATGACGGTGGTGTGGCCTTGGAAATGTCCTACTCTGGGAAAGGACAAGCTCGCCTACAGATGAAAATCTATTTCAAGGAGCTTTCCATCTGTCAGTCAATATAAGGTTCGTGTAAGCTCGCACAGTGCTTTTCGTTCATTAAGTAATATCTTTCCCCTAAGGGGGGTGGAACTATTGTATCTATGAGAATTAGCACTCCCATGGGGAAAATGTGTGAGGACCCGAGCTGAGAGTTATGTAGGCCTTTTTTTATTTGAAAAAATGTTTTTGTTATGTTAAGGACCACCAGCTTTCGGTTCACTGCTGTCATGTTTTTCTGCACCTCCTACTGTCATCTTCACTTTTTATCTTTTTTCATGAACTTCTTTTTTAATTTACTGTTTCCATTCCCCTTCTGCATAGATTCCGGGTTCCCATATCTCAATACTAAATGGTTCCTCCCTCCTTCCTCTCTTCGAAACGCTCTTGTTAGCGGTTAGAGCTTAAACTAACATGTTACCTAACATGTTAGTTTAAGTAACTAACATGTTATTTTATATAGCATTGCGTTAAAGTAAAACCCCACTGGGGAAGACCTGTATTGGATCTATGGGAATTAACTCTCCCAGTGGGAAAATGTGAGGGCCCGAGCTAAAAGCTAGTTAGGCCTTCTGTTTGTTGAACTAAAATGCTTTTGTTATGTTAAGGACCTACTTTTTTCGGTTCACTGCTGTTCTATTTTTCAGCTCCTACTACTCTCTTCTTGAACTTCGATCTTTTCTCATGAACTTCTTACTCAACTTATTGTTTCTATGCTTCTTCGGCATGATTCCGCGTTCCCTTAACTCCATGCTAAATGGTGCCTTCTTCCTTCCTATCTTTGCATCGCATATATTTGGCTGCGGGTAGGAAGGCTCAAACTAATAATCATCTATCGTAATAGTAATGCAAATAAAAGAATTTATTGATACAAATTTTTTATAATAAATACTGCCAGATCGGTTGCAACATTTGAAAACGTATTAGCATTGCAGTGGGCAGAATCGATAATTTAATGCTATTATGAATAATTTGGTTTTTCGTTTAACAATTGGTTATTCTTCAGTATATTTGAGCATAGCATGGACGTCAGTCCTCAATGTTACGTTTTAATATCAGTTTGTTTTATTTACACATCATTCGATTCAAATTTAACAAGCCAAATGGGTTCAAAGTTTCCTATAAAAATAAATTATCAATAACTAAACGCCCAGCAGTCCAATAGGTTATCGATATCAAGTGTTGTATTCAGGGTTATGTTAACCGACTTATTCTCTGATTGCAGCCAAAGCAAGATGGGCCAAATGTTGCAATCACAAGTAGAGCTTGCCTGGTTTGCTCCGAACACAGTTATTTAGCAAATGGTAATATATTTTATTTTGTTTTCATTTGCTCAGTTAATATTTACTAATGTATCTCAATTTATCAGATGCATTAGCAGGAGTCGGGTATGATGGAAATAAGAAACTGAAGGCGTCAGCCATCCAAGGGGCCCTGCGTCATTGCAACGATTGGGCTGGCTGGCTAAGAGACGACGGATTGAATCAGAAAAGTGGCCGGACAAAACCAGTGCACTTCCTCAAAGTCTACTTGCATATTCATCGCTTACTATGACCGCCCCTCAGTCACCTTACTTGCTAGCTCCGTCGACATCAGGTTATGATGCTCCTCCCTTAATTAAGCTGGGTTTAGACGGAGGGTGCTTTCCTTGGGGCAACGCCCCTTCTCCCTCCCCGCCTCTTCAAAAAAAACCTGAACCCCCGATCTAATGCCTCATACCCGTTCCCCATTCGTGTCGTTGCTGCCAACCTTCATGCCAGACTGGAAAAACTCAGGGGCAACTGACCGGCTTTGCCAATTTAGCGTATTTTCAGCTAGTTCTAGAGTACTGTATTGAGATTCCATCTAGCTCCTAAAAATCAGAATCCAGCTCTTGGCTGAAAATCCAGAGTATTTGAAGTACGGTTTGGCTATTGTATAGCTACGTTCATATTTTAGGCGCAATTATTTATAATCACAGAGAAAAAATGTTTAACTAATGATGTAATCGTTTCTAGCGGTCAAGTTCAGTACATGTAACGTTTTTTTTTTTTTGCGACACATCATTCCATGCCAGTGGCAGCCAGTCATGTGTTGGTTGCGGTGAGTAGTGTGTGTTAGTAAGTGTGGCGTAATCACTTAAATCATGCTTAAGCAGTACACGCAATGCTTCCGTTAAAGTTGGAAGTCTTTTCCTGAACGTAGAGGCTGCCTACTGCCTTACAATGCTAACAATGCAAAGGCATATTGGGACTATTGTAAATGTACCATAGACGCAAAATTGTGTGCCCTAAAAAATTTGTTGTGAGCCAAAAATACGAACAATTTTTCGCATGTGGCCGGGAGTGTTCATCAGCCAAAAATCACAGCTTTTGGTAAAGACGCTGCAGAGTTCAGCAGAGGGTAAATTATTTTTGCATATCGCAGAATAAGTTCCATTGCAATTGCTGACCATTTTTCGTGAGTTTGTTGCAGTTCATTCACTGACTGTGAAACGGCACAGGGTATCAAACTTCATTCCACGAAGTGCATGGAAATTTTTGTGAATGTTCTTGCACTTCGTTTTGTGAGTAAACTGTGTGCTGATATCTCAGCACACTGATTGTAAAACAGAACCGGGTATCAAACTTCATTTCACAAAGTACAGGGAAATTGTTGTGAATGTTCTTACACTTCATTTTGTAAGTAAACTGTGTGCTGATGTATTTGAGAAAAGTGAAACATACTAATTGCTGAAAGCACTGATGCATCAGATAATAAATTACTTGGTTAGATATTTCAGCTAATCATTGAGAAAGGATGTTTCGACACAACTTGATCTGATGCCCATGCCAATCAATTCAATGGTCAGTATCTAATGCTTGAGCAGAAGCTCCACTCAAAAATGTAGATTTTATTGTTAAGTAAACCTGTAATTGATTCCCTCAATCAGCCCCTCAGGGGCATACAAGTATTGTATCTATGGGAATTAGCGCTCCCAGGGGGACTATGAAAGGGCCTGAGTTAAAGGTTAGGTAGGCTTTCTTTTTGTTAAAATAGAATTGGTTTTTGTTTTGTTACGGACCATCTTTTCTCGGTTCATTGCTGTCCTGTTTTTCAGCACCTACTACTTTCTTCTTCAAACTTTTTCTTGTTTCATGACCTTCTTTCTGGGTTTTCTGTTTCCGTGCTCTTTCTTCATAGATTCCGCGTTTCCTTAACTCCAAACTAAATGGTTCCTTCTTTCTTCCTCTCTTTGGATAGCCTTTGTTGCGCAAAGGGAGGCTTAAACTAACTAATGATCTAATCTTCCTTCAATCAGCTGAAAGGCAAGCGCCGTATTCTGCCATAACAACAATACAGGAAAATAAAAAGCATTGAAGTAGCATGAAACAAACTGAGCTTCTTACAGTAGAAGAATATTGAATCCACGACAGAACTTTAGGTAGAAGTAAATGAATCTAAAAATGCTGCAGGCAAAAATCCATTCAATCACGTTTCTTCAATAGCAATGAATTTATCAGCATTGCCACGCTCAATCGCCGATAAAGAAACACTTTTTTTAAAATCAAATTAGTCTATACTTGTAAGTCACTTTTAATTTGTTAAACGTGCTATGCCGACTTAATATTTTTTGTAATTTCCTGTCAAAGCAAAATAAATCATTAAAGAATTATCCAGCGGATTTCTGTGAGAAATCTTGCTCCTTGCTGCGCTATAGAGTTGGCAACACTGCGACTGACTTGGCAGTCTTAAAAGCAGGGTGTATCTGTCAGTTGTTCATTTAATTCAAAAGTACGTACCTGCTAACAATCGTAACATCCAATTTTCGCTGTTATGCTGTTATTAACACAGGATGACTCGTGAAAGGACTCGGATATAATTTGTGTAACTTATATCTGTAATTCTTGAATTCTTCACGAATGCGTTGACGTTCTTGTGCCGGCCTCCGTTGAATACTTTGCAGGGTAAAAGCATGAGGTATTATTGGCATTACAAAAATTTCTGTGGCTGGAATGTTGAAAAACGGATGTCGAAATAACATTTTCATCTACGAATTGAGTTCATTTAGAACTAGTCATTCCCTCCGGAGAATACAATCATTGTATCCATGGAAATTAGCGCTCCTAGGGGAAGATGTGAGGGCCCGAGCGAAAAGTTAGCTGGGCCTTCTTTTTGTTGAAATAAGTTTTTTTTGCTATGTTGAGGACGACCTCTTTCGGTTCACTGCTGTCCTGTTTTTCAGCACGTACTACTTTCTTGGTCAACTTTTATCTTGTTTAATGAAATTCTTTCCAAAATTACTGTTTCTATGCCCCTTCTACATATATTCCGCATTCTCTATTATCCATACTAAATGGTGCCTTCCTCTTTCCTCTCATCGATACGCTTTTTCTTTGTAGCGGCTAGGAAGGCTAAAACTAAACTATTATCAATTCTAGTCTTGAAACTTGTTTTTTATGATCATACTAACTTGATGTCGGATCTGTTCATCTATTTTTGGTACCAAAAAGAACCCCACTGTATTTCGCTTGTGTCATTGGATTTCATTTTTGTTTTATTGAACATAAGAGATCGGCATTACGAACACTTCAGTGGCTGGAATGTCAAAAAACGGATGTGAAAATATTTTCATCCACGAATCAACGAGTTCATTTGGTACTAGCACTTACTGATCGTACTAATTTGATGTGGCATCTGTACATCTATTTTTGGTACCAAAAAGAACCAAAAGTATGTTGTATTTTTTCTACGGTTTTTATTTTCGTTTAATCGAACAGGATGTATTGGCATTACATTTCTGTGCCTAATAGTGTCAGTTTTATAGAAAAGTTCCATTTGAAAAATTCCAATCGACTTACCAAATAGATAAGGCCGTTGGCGTTATATCCTTCTGCTGCCCAGGTCACTCCCGCGCCGAAGCTCCACGCTGGCCCATGCTGGCCTAAGGCCGCGGCCAGACAAACAGCAGTGAAGCAGAGCTGCGCAGAGCAGTTTCGGCTCGCTGGTAGCTGCTAGCTTATGCTCGTAAGTTAGGTGGCCAAACAAACAGCAGTGGCTGGTCCTGAGTCCGCAGCAGTTGTAATCTTGGCGCTACGATGGGCGGTGTTTTGCGACGGGCAACCTTAAATTTTGCTTAATAAATAGATGTAAAACAGGCAATATTTCATCGAATTAAGTTTATTTGTATCTATACATATTACCATGCTATGCATTATCTTCTTAGCATTACAAGTACATCCGTACACTGTCGTATAGTACTTTTCATTTCGCTAAAATATTTCTACTTACAATGTTTGAAATGGCTTTGATACTGTTTTTTAATTGTTCCAGGAAATTCGACAAAAAATTAATTGCAAGATAATATGCTAGTTATGGTTGCTGATGGAATAATCATGCAAATAATTTACTGACGCATAACTTGAAACCTTATAAATACTTGAATGTCGATTATTTTGCAGTACTGGACGTGTTGAGACATTACAGAACAAAGAACATATTCGTTCAGGCGTATGAGTATAAACATCTATGGATATAACAACCCGAATTTGGAATTGTTGAACTAATAAACAATATCTAAGTATAAAAGAATTTTTTGTATTTGACGTGCGGCACTAAGTTTCAGTTTAATGGCAATTTTCACGTAAAATTCGAACCTCACCATCGTTTTTGGAGAAACTAACAGTTTTTTAGTTGCGTGCTTTCAAGGTTATTTTTACCGATGTAATACTGATAAAACGCAAACCTAAAAAATTCTGTATCGGCTTTGCCCAGCACTTTTAAAATCTATACAACAAATAATTATACAACAAATAATTCAGGAATTCCGAAGAATTCTCTAGTAGCATTTTGAATTATTTATAAGTGGTCAGCCATCTCTTGGGATATAAAATCTCCAAGAAATGATATTTTTGATTTAAATAGCCATTGACAGGGTTAATCTATTTGCACGCCACGCTTGGTTTGTCTATAAGTACGCGTCGTTTGGTTTATCTATTTGTACACCTCGGATAGTTTGTCTATTAGTACTCCTCGTATAATTTGTCTATTAGTAAACCTCGAATGGTTTGTTTATTAGTAGACCACGTATAGTTTGTCTATTAGTACTCCTCATACGGTACGTTTGTCTAAGGACGTCTTATATTGAGAAATTTTTTATAAGCCAAGATGTTGCCATGTATCTCATATGCCAACCTTTTTTGAAATAAATGGTTTTCTTTTCTTTCTTTCTCACAGATGACCTAACCTGTGTTTCCTCAGTATTACTTAGGCGAAAAATGATTAATGTTTATAACTAAAAAAACCAATAGTTCATGCGTAAAAGATATATGTTTCAAGTCAAGATTAATGCCATGTGCCAAAAATAGACCAGATATGAAATATTCGGCATTGGTACGCTCTAAAGTTTAGGTATTGACAAAGAAAATGCTTGATATAGTATGGTTTTTTGATTTATGAGGTATAAAATACCTATATACGTATAAATAACTGAACAATCCCACCTACCACTAACTTCCATAGCGTCTGCTATAAATGACCATTGTTCATTAACATAGTTATGATCGAAATATTAAGAGATGCACTCCCAATCGCAGGTATAGCTTGTACCGAGGAGATCAGAAGTTCGACATCCTCCCCGTACGAACTCTAGGGTGCAACTGACTGCTAGCTCACGAGCAGTGTTTTATCACCCGAGATAAAACGCCGCTACTGCTTGCTTCAGACAGCGCTGCCCTGCGCTGCCCTGCGCTGCCCTGCGCTGCCCTGCACTGCTCTGTGCTACTTGTCTGGCCACCCTAATAAGAATACCACTAACATAAAACTCCGCGTGGTGTCTGCTCTGCTCTGCCCTGCTCCACTGCTGTTTGTCTGGCCGCGGCCTAAGGTTTAGCAGCAACGCATGATGATGATGGTTGCATGTAATAAGTACAGACAAGTCGGCGGATGTGTCATGCCGATAATATAGTTAGACGATGATGATGATGAAGATGATGACAGAAGAAATAAAAGTCCGCGATTACGCGCGTACCGATACACTGTGGTGACGGCAGGACGAGCCGAGAAACACGTAAGGTGCGTTGCGACACATCAGGTGTACGAACAATAAGAGCTGCCCGCTCGCTATGATTTTTCTCTTATGTCAACTTTGAAGGCGGACTATCACAAATATGAAAGTGCTATCAATTAAGGTACGTACATAATTTTGCGAGAGGGAAAATTTTACAAGCATGATTTTAAGAAAATTGTACATACCATGTTACCGGACAAGGAGCTGGGACCGTTGTGAAATAACGTAAATTGGGATGATTTTCTAACTTTTGAAATGCGTTGAGAAATTCTGCGCTCTGTCGCATTAACATGCAAATATGCATTTTTGATTTATTATAATGCACATATGCATGTCTTTCAATTCTTTTAAATATATTTTAAGTGAATTCCTTTAATTGATTATTTGATGATCATTGAGGCTCCGATGATCAATTAAACGAAATTGTGGTTTGGGGCCTGTTATGAGATTATTAGGAAACATGAGTACTGCAGCGTAGAAAATAAAGCCAGACATTTGGGGGGAGGAGCGGGAAAGGCCCGAGCCTGTGAGGGGGGATAGGTAGGGGGGGCGGGAAGGGCCCGAGCCGGTCATGGGGGATGGAGAGGGGGAGGGGGAAGGGGAGGGGGGGGGAGCGGGAAAGGCCCGAGCCGGTGATGGGGGATGGAGAGGGGGAGGGGGGGGGGAGCGCGAAAGGCCCGAGCCGGTGATGGGGGATGGAGAGGGGGAGGGAGGGGGAGGGGAGGGAGCGGGAAAGGCCCGAGCCGGTGATGGGGAGGGGGAGGGGGGGGGAGCGGGAAAGGCCCGAGCCGGTGATGGGGGATGGGGAGGGGGAGGGGGGATGAGTGGGAAAGGCCCGAGCCGGTGATGGGGGATGGGGAGGGGGAGGGGGGATGAGCGGGAAAGGCCCGAGCCGGTGATGGGGGATGGGGAGGGGGGGGGGGGGGAGCGGGAAAGGCCCGAGCCGGTGATGGGGGAGGGGGAGGGGGGGGGAGCGGGAAAGGCCCGAGCCGGTGATGGGGGATGGGGAGGGGGAGGGGGGGAGCGGGAAAGGCCCGAGCCGGTGATGGGGGATGGGGAGGGGGAGGAGGGATGAGCGGGAAAGGCCCAAGCCGGTGATGGGGGATGGGGAGGGGGAGGGGGGGGAGCGGGAAAAGCCCGAGCCGGTGATGGGGGATGGGGAGGGGGAGGGGGGGGAGCGGGAAAGGCCCGAGCCGGTGATGGGGTATGGGGAGGGGGAGGGGGGGATCAGATCCGTAAGATCCGTCAAGTTGCGGGGTGTAGGGTTCGCAATAAACCGTTGCAATGCTTCTCGGTACTCCGCTCCCTGTAAATTTTCCAGTCCATCATCTCTTCGTTGCCCAGGGTCGTTGGCCTGCAGTTGTGGAACAACACCTTAGAATATTGTTTGGATTAATTGACCGCTTCGCATGTAGGATTAGTCCAGATTTTCCCCGGTGGAGCTTTTTTTAGTTGGCCAGCCCTGGTATCGAGGTAACGTTTGAAATATGTTTCACATTTGGATGATGTTTTTTCGCAGAATCTTTTACATACCAATACACCTATTAGGGACTTCAACGTATGGGCATTTCTGGAGTTTAACTACCTCACGCATCATCTCATGGTTAACACGTTAACTACGCCGGGTTAAACTGAAGTTCAATATTCAATGCAAATTCGAAGTCAGTTGTGACCAAATTTGAAAATAGCAAACATTAACTGGATCGGGCCATCGTTTACTTTTCATTAAGTATTAATAAAAAATGAGTCAGGGACTGCAGGTGGGTCAGCAGCACTGTGAAAATCACGTAAGTGACCACAGACGGGTCACATCGCAGGAAATGTGTTAAAGTGCAATGGTTATGGAACTGGCACAGTCTGTAAATGTAAAACTGAGTTCGGAACACCTTGCATTGTGTATAATTTACTCATTAATTTCATCTTTGTTCTTTCCTCTTCAGAAATAAAACATGTTTGATAATATTTTAGAAGATCTCGAGCTTTTATTGAATCGTGAAGTGTAGCTATTCGCGTACTTGCAATATTACAATTTGAGAAATGGGCCACCTCATGCATTTAATGCATGGGGCTTGTAGCTTTAAAAATTTCGGTGTTCTGAGTATTTTCTTAGAAGCAATACTTCTGTAACCGCGAGGAGGAAGTGCTTTTCTGGGAGAAGTCTTTTAAATCCCACTAATTTTGAAACGCGTATTTTAATAGTGCTTGGAACGTCCTATGACCAATCTGTGAACAATAGGAATTAGATGATCGTACAGTTGTTGATTAGCCCTATTTCATTAGGGAGGTTTCCGTTGGTTCTGCTAATACCGTATCGTTTAATATAATTAATCTAATTTTCCCACATCGTTCGGTGCTCATGAAACTTCCACACTGTAGGCGGAACTAAACTTGTAACCCGTTTCATTCATGATATTTTTCAAGTTTTTCTGATTTTCTGCGAAAAAAATCGTAGCGTAGGTAACTTTAACTCCAGAAATCACCAAGTAAGCTAGATAAAAAATTTGCATTCATGCAAAAATTTTGCATCACTATGCTAAGATGGCATTTTCTTATCGATTACCTAAAATCTACTCACTTCTGTCTACGTGGCGCTTCAAACTTTGAAATATTTTCACGCAAAGCCTCAGAACCACCCGTATCCAATTTCAGTGTACCATTTTGAGAAATATCACAGAAGCCTACAGAAGTCAGTATATCGCGTTTGTAGCAGCAGGAGCTGAAGCTCGACGATTAACGTTCCATACTTTCATTTATGTTACAGTTTCAGACGAATTGGTCGCAATCCTGAAGAATTTTTAGCTTCGCTAGCTTGCACGTGATAATTTCTGAAGGTTCTTCATTCGTTTACAACGAGAATGTAAATTCGACCCGGCAAGAGACTTCAATTACAAAGTTACAGGAAGATGTCAAAAAAGTCAACATTGTTACAATTATATGTGGTCAATACTAAAACGTTTCGGGCCTCGAGCTATCGTCAGCTATAAATCTGCATGTATATACTGAGAATTAATTACTATGACTAGGTACATACTCCTATAATTCAGAGATGTCAAGACAACAGTGATTGCGTAGAGACTGTCGAACACCTGTAACATGAACACAAGTTAACACGAAATAATGAATGAAATTCACAATGGGATATAGTTCAAAATTGAACCACAGAGAGAGTTCCCCGAAGTTGCTGGTGCCCAAGCACAAGCACGGGACGTGCCCTGTACAACTGATCAAGGTTGGGTTGTTCACATTTATATAAAGATTTTTGAGAATTTCGGATTGGGGGACATTGCGAGTGGACGCCAAAATTAAGAATTGAGATTCTAAATTTCAAACACCACGCTGTTCCTCTGCACAAGATCTTATGCCAGTGTGGAGGATAACATGGCAGAGCCCGAGTTTTAAACTTGTACGGGTCGTTGAGCCGACACAAGGAGATGCGCACTGTAAAACTATATTAAAAGGCACAACACAAACAGATGCGAATGGATTTTGTCCTTATACCGGAAAAATGAAGCAACGGAATGTTTTGAGTAACACGACCTTAAGAGTCATGAGGGAGGAAGGACGATATCTTTGACATCAATTGATGTATTAATTGCTCAGACTGCTCACCGAAGTACGGAAAGCGAACAAACATTTGAAGTTTATCAGATGTTAGGGTAGGTATAGTACACTCTTATTTCTCACATAAAAAATTACTGATCTCGGTATTGCTGCCGAGTGAGGAAATCCGTTAGAATTCAAGAACCTCCGTATAAAATTAACCTCAGAACGTAGCGCCTCAACAGCAGAGCAAATAAGTTCTGGGAAAAGAAAACGTTTTAATACTAATAGGTGTGGATTGAAAAGGGCATTACAGAATAACTTCATCCTAAACCAGGAACATATGTTTTACGGTAAACAGTTTATACCAATTTGTCATTTTGTCTAGTTACTTGAGCGTAAAAAAAGTGTAGGATTCCAACAACTTTCGCATAGCACAGGAAATATGATGGAAGCAAGTTGCCAGTTCAAATTATGTAAAAGCAGAGAAGCATGCAAGTGATTTCGAAAAAGAACAGATGTATCACCAATGTACCTCTGAGCAAATGACGGGCTGATAACCAGCGACAGGGACAGTCATTTTTACCTATTTAGGGTAAATGTTGACGATTAACCTGGGATCGATTTTCCACTTTTCGAATCGTAAACATAGTGAATTAAATAAACAAGCGGTTTTTCTATGCACTTGCCGTCAAAATTGAGTAATTTATGAATTATAGCGGTAGGTTTAGTTTCGTCTATGATGACGAATGCGCTCTGATAAACAGCTACTCATTGATTTTCGATTTGTGTTTGCTTGAACCATGGTAGTAACCTCTAATTAAACAACTTTTCTTCTATACACTTTTTTCGTCAAGTGAATATTTTACGAGTTGGCGCGGTAGGTCAAGTTTCGTCTATGATAACGAGCGCGCCGGAAACGAGACTCCATTGCAGTGCTACCATTCGCCGGGCTCGAATTACTTCTTGCTTCAAACACTTGAGTTGCGGTAACTAATTCACCGCTATAACTCTTTAGAACACTTATGTACGACGGAAAGTGCCAAGATAATTTTATTTCGATTTAATTAACTATGTTCAGACACCGAAAAAATCGAGTATCGATTCCCGGTTAATCAACATTTTCCGTATATGGTCCCGTGGCTGCAAATAAATCGGCAAATGTGGGACCTAGGAGTACTCCAATCCCAAGACCTCTAAGTTTTGGGTCCAATTTGCCATGTAAAATAAAGAAACAGGTCGACTGTCAGTTCCAAAGAAGGTTCGAATAAAAACTGCGTTAGCCCTAATATCTTGCTGGCCGAACCACAGAAGTTTCGGTCAATGTCCAGCGTGATGCAATCAAAGGAAATGAAAATTTTATTCCCAAGAATCACTAAAGGAACACATTCAATAACGTTTTAGACGAATGACATTCTGCTCTCTGATGCGTTATTTTCGAATTATTTAGCTTTGAAGTTATACGTAAAATCGCTTTCCCGCGCAAAATGTCGAACACAAAGTACGAACAGGTGGGTCAGGAAAGTCAAAGTTCGGATCACGAGGTGTTGAAGTTTTCGCTAGAACTTCGTTGAAATAAACGAATGATAGGAATTGTTAATAAAATAATAAGTATTGTTATCAGTTAATAACAAAAAAAGTCAACGCACGATTTCTCGTATTTAGTGCTTTTGACGTTTTTTTGTCGTCATTATTACGTCGTCACCTTTACAGTCGCCTCATAGATGGCGCCACGT
Source organism: Morinoia aosen (assembly GCA_030386875.1). Taxonomy (NCBI): domain Eukaryota; kingdom Metazoa; phylum Arthropoda; class Malacostraca; order Amphipoda; family Talitridae; genus Morinoia; species Morinoia aosen. The sequence goes on from CM059559.1 coordinate 72,189,283, forward strand.
AACACCGTCACCTTTACTGTCGGCTCATAGATGGCGCCACGTAATACCGTCACCTTTACTGTCAGCTCACAGATGGCGCCACTTAGTACGACCGCCGCGATCACGGAGCAGATGTAAACACAATTGTTTGTGACCTTTATGGGTTGCTTTCAACCTTTATTTATAATTTTAACTGGAAGAACTGTGGCTAACCCCACGACCCAACCTCTTTACGTTTGTAATAGGGGGTTAACTTCAGTTATTAATGAAATTCTGGATGGCGCGCTCGCTTCCTCTGGCACGCGGAAGCTAATTTTAAAGTCGAATAATTCTAAAATAACGCATCAGAGAGCAGAATTTCATTCATGTAAAACGTTCCTAATCAAATGGGTTCCTTCAGCGATTCTTTGGAATAAAATTCCCATTTCCTTTGATTGCATCACGCCGAACATTGACCAGGGTTTCTCCAGTCTAATCTGGAGTTTTAAATGCACAGTAGAGAATAAGCTTTCGATATCACATGAGGCTATGAAACGTTACAGAATCATCATATTTGGTTAACAACAAGTTCAGTGTGTTCAACGATTTCTAACTATGTTTTTACACATCGGTGATATGGCACTTAATTATGTTAAACATAAACGACGCTTTGCTTGCAAATGCTCACTTCACGGGATGTTCACTTCAAGTGTAAGGAATGTCGAACATGAAAATGAAGAACCGGACACGCACCTGTGCTGTTATACGGTAACGCTGCAACCATAGGCGAGGTTTGGCCAGGTAACGTTTAGTTGGTAAATAAACTTATACATACCAAAATAAGTGAGCCGATCATGGTTCAACTTGGCAATACCAGAACGCGCCGGAACAATGGCGCGTGCTCCAACAATGCAGCAACGACGCAACCGACAATGTAAGGTTAGTCATACCTGAACGAATGATAGGTTACATCTCAAAAACTAGGTACTTACGAGCAGAAGGTCATTCATGTAAAACATCTTGGCATGGATCCTATTACCGATTTAAGGAACCAAAATTTTAAAAAATCGTTAAACTTAAATTAATTACGAATTCAATATATGACAGGATTTCAAATGGTGTACGAGCGTTATCCACAAATAAAATCGTTGGAGTAACGAACGATTTTAAGACTAGGTATTAGAGGCTAGCAGTATTACTATCAGGACCTCTTGGATTTTATTGAAACATTGAGCAAACTCACCATCACAATCTTTGCCGATTTCAACTAATAACGTTACACATGACTTCCCGCGAGGTACATTGGTCGAGCACATAACGAAAACTTAGATTTAAAGGAATGTCATCAGCAATAGCTTTGTGTTATTAATTAATATCTCACGCCCGCCGGTGTTCGAAGCAGGCAAAAATTCTGCTTCTTTTTCTTTGCGCTAAGAGAAAGGTGGATGAATTGAAAGCTCGCAACCCGTCACGAAATGCACACTTGCATTACAGGAATTAACTTACTTACATGGAAAGATCAAATTTGTTTCAAGTAACTTCAGAAATTTAGTGGAGATACATAAACGCTTTGTGCAAAATTTTTGAACATTTGATAAAATTCATGGTAGTATAAGGTCTAGGGCAGCATGACCAAAATGTTTTTCGTCAATGTACTTATTTATGAGATTAGGAAGGTCTCTTCATTTTTGTTCAGGGAAATTAGCGTAAGTGTGTTTTCCTTTGCTTGGCCCATTGTTTTGATTGCGGCTTAGAGAATGGTAATTCTATTTCGAAGACGCTCGTGTGTTGAGCTAGTGAGCTTCTGCATCAAGGAACCTGTGTCCATCGTCGACTGTGGTGGGAAGCGGCTCTATTTTCTATGATCGTTTTAAGTCATTCATGGTTGAACTGACGAGTGCACAAATAGGGTTTGAGAAACTTTTTGCTTGACTCTTAAGATTATTAGAAGATCTCGGTTGAGATAGGAGTTTTTTGGAACTTTCGTTTTCCTTGCTTTGAGTGTGTGGCTGTGCTATGACGAATATTGGTATGGGGATCGCCAGAGCAGAGAGGGATGCTCTTGTCGATCTAGTGGAATTATTCAGCCTGCGCTTTTATAAATCGACAGCTGATCAGTAGATTTTCTACTGTTCTATATATCAGCAGAAATTGATGTTGATCTAGTAGAGTTATTCAATACATTTTGCTGTTTTGCTTTATCGTTATAGTATTTAATTTTATCATTCAGGTCATAGGAATTTTTGATACATAAGCTAGATTGTAAAGTGAGTCTTAGACTCGATCTAGGAGCAATTTGTTGAAGAAAAGAGGGTGTTTCTTCCCTAGTACTAAGACATGTATGGACAGCGTTGATAGCTTCAATATATTGTAGTATTTGTTCAGAGCGGACTAAGTTCAAGATCATTTCCTTAGCCCCAACCTTGACGCATTGAACATTTGCTGACAACTGCCATTACATAAAATATTAATACAAGAAAAATCATGCTTGGTCGTGATAAGTTCTTTGATCTTCGTGAGGCCTGAGGATGGGGCACTTAAATCTCTGACGCTGATGATATATTTTATGAATTGAGGCATTTGGTAAATTGTTTCACGAAGGGCGTCAAAACATCCGGAAGTTATAGTATGAATTTCACTTGAGGCATCAAAATTATTCCATTTGTCAAGTGGGAGATTGTTATCACCGGCAAGAAATGTTGCAAGAGGTTCTCTGCAATTTGATTTGAACACTGAGTTGTATAAGTCTGGATCTCTGGAGCAACATCAAAAGAACCTTCATGCGTATTCTATTTGAAAAAGTTGCTCTATTATGAGCTGAATCATAGAAGCGACGGAAGATATCGAAAGTGGACTTGGAGGTTTCCGCTGTTTTGACATTTAAGTTAAGTGGGCCGTAGTTCGATGCAGGTTATTATTTATCTGGTGAATAATTTCTGACACTGAAATTTGCAAAGAATGCAAGTTTTCGGCAAAGGTAGGAATCTTGCATGGTATGCTCTGCGCTGAAATATTAGGGTTATCGGCATGGCTCGTTACCTGAAGTGCTCTAGTATTATACTCGCGTAATACGTTTTTAAGTAATCGGGATTCTCATTGTTTACAAAGTGAGCGCCCCTCAGGGGGATACAACTGTTGTATCTATGTTAATTAGCGCTCCCAGTGGGACTATGTAAGGGCCCGAGCTAATGGTTAGGTAGGCTTTCTTTTTGTTAAAATAACACAGGTTTTTGTTTTTTACCGACCATCTTTTTTCGGTTCACTGCTGTCCTGTTTTTCAGCACCTTCTACTTTCTTCTTGAACTTTTTCTTGTGTCATGATCTTCTTTCTTAGCTTTCTGTTTCTGTGCCCTTTCTGCATAGATTCTGCGTTTCCTTAACACCATACTGAATGGTGCGTTCTTCCTTCCTCTTTTTGGATAGCCTTTGTTGCGGATAGGGAGGCTTAAACTAACTAATAATCTAATCTAATCTTATAAGGTGAGCATTACAATTATACGCAATAGATTTCTTAATATTTGGATTATCATTTTCCTATTTTTCATCAGCTATTAACAGCAAGTTTACATTTTTCCTCTTCGTAACCGTTGAAATTCTGCTTGATATTGTTGACTGTTTGAACTCAAGAGCTGAAGATCAGGGCCGGTACACTTGCTAAGACTTGCTTCGAGTGACTACGTTGTTGGCGTTGAAACTTGGTCGTATGAGACATTTCTTAAAGTAGCGCAAGTAGTGCGCATGGAAAATTTGTCAGTGTCATACGACTCTGATTTTGCGATCAGCAGTGGCGACGCTTTGGGGGTCGTGAAACTCGTGTTGATATAACACTTCTTGACCCTCTGGGTTGCCACTTCCATTACGAGTGGTTGAGGCTCTTGAACGAATGATTTTACGTGTGAGGTTCTCGGTGGTCCATATTTCTTTTCTACAGTGGAGATCAAAATAATACGACACAATTAAATCGTCAGATTTCTTATTTCTGGACCACGTATAATAACGAAAATTGAACGATATAAAATTATAGTATGAAAATATTAATCATATATTTCAAAGTCATAAATATTCAATAATACAACTAGGAACATGTATACTAAATGAGTGAGCAAACGTTTACAACACATTTCAAGATATACATTCATTAAATCTTCGTTGCATAGCCGTCATTATTGATTATGGCTTCGATACGTTAAGAGTAGTTCACCACCAGCCGTTTACAAGTTTCCTACTTTCCGAGCTGAGCTGAGATAGTTGTGTATGAATGCATCGTGAATTTTTATTGTGGGGTGTATGGACAGAGAGGATGATAATTACAACATTGTTCACTAAGGAGAAGTTTTGGAGGGGTTAACTTTCGTCATGGCTAGAAAGATATCCGTTGAAATGCGAGTGAGGCTACCTCACAGTAAGAACCATGAGCACCGTCTTTCGAAGTTCGAAGAAAAGAACTCGCAACAGTAATCGGTGAAGGCTTTGAGGCGAGAGGAGGGAGGAGGGAAAATGCAGGAGTTCTTGTGAGAATTACGACAGTTTTTTGAGCAGAGTTTGGTCTGCGCGACATTTGATGGATTCGCGGCATGTTTTTCTTTCGTTTATTTATAAGTGGACAGAGTCCATCACTTAAAATGAGACAGGTTTCATTAGGCTTACGAAACACCAGAAAGCAAAGGATGAAGAGGATGCATTGCCTAAAATTCTAGAGTCAGGGCTCAAAATAATTTATTTGCGCGCTCCAGGTACAGAAAATCAAGGCTTTACGTGCTTTAATTGCTCACGCAAGGAAGTGCGTGAGGGATTCCAGACGCAGGCTTGGTGAGGTAGAACCGAGAGGCAACACACCATATAAAGGCCTATTGTACGAGACGTGTGCAGGACACTACTTAACACACTCAGCATCTCGCTTCTTTTCCGTTGTACGTTACTATAGTTTACGAATATTGACTTTAGAGTTGTTTGCTTACAGAGTAATTTAAAATAATATCGTGTGTTAAAAGTCAATTTTGCCCATCATAAACTGTCGTTATAGATTTTTTTTCAATAATATAAAAAATATAGCACAAAATTTATAACTGTATTTGATTTTTCAAAATAAGAGAGTTTGCAAATTTGTAGTTTCTATTCTGTGGCCACACTGATTATTTTAACACCTGTGTTTACATATTTCTAGCACTGGAGGTGAAACGGAAATGTGGGTGAGGAGGATAGGATTAGCGAGCAGTTCACTACAGCGCGGGAGTTGCCACACAACTTCAAGAAGACTGGCATAAGTTCAAAAAAATACCAATTTGTTGTGTACGATAAAAAATTATATCAGCTGAACACATTTTAAAACTATTTTTTACTTCCACGAATAAATGGAGTCGAAAGCACATTCACGGATACTCGGTTATAGTTTGGAGTTTTGTGAACGTCTCATTCCTTCACATTTGAAGAGTTTAATGCCCCGTTTTCTTGGAGCCTTGGTTCGCTTTAGCAACTTAGAGGAAGAAACGATGGCTAAAGCCGGCATAAGAAATGGGTACAAAGCATTTGTTTAGCTTGACTACGCACTGCGGAGTGAAACGGTTAGCAGGTGTAAACTACAGTATTTGTATAACATTTAGCGAGCATAATGAATGTTTTCACTGAAATATAATTATTTCTGATTAAACGGTTCAGTGCTAACTGGTCGCAAAACATTAAATAGATTTATTCACCATAATTTTTGGGTTTCGTCCTGCAGCTTGATATTACGGCTGTATAGTAATTCACTGTACCAGAAAGAAATAATTAAGGAAAAAACGGAAATAAACAAGACTTAGCTTAAAAAAAGTTTCACAAAAGAACTTCAGAAACTAACAGAGCTATCTCTCACCTCAGATGAGCAGTAACTAACGTAGATATCATTCCTCTGATTTGATTTCGTGTTCGCAAGATTGGTTGGAACAAACTTCACAACACCTGAGGACTCTGAGGGAGGTAGAGAGATGGGAACACTTGTCTAGCTCTATGAATGAGGAATCTTTCTAGTATGGGGATCTAACCAGGGTTGCGGAGTTGGAGTCGCATGTTTTAGGGTGGAGTCGGAGTCGCTTCTCTGAATGTGGTGGAGTCGGCGTCGTTCATTCGGATGTGGTGGAGTCGAGGCTGGAGTCGCTATTTTTGGTGTCCTCGACTCCAATTTATGCTCAAAATTATTTATGATTGTTTAAAACCGAAAGTAAGCAAAACAGAGTTGATAATTTTTTATTGTTGCATTTAAGCGATAATACAAATTTACTTCCTGAAAACGTTCCAAATTGCAATAAAAATACAAAATGAAAATAACGTGAGCGTTTATTAAAATAAGAAAGTGTCACACACACAGTAAAGAGTCAGACGAGAATAAAAGACAGTATCATATTACACACAAAGAAGCTAAAAGTTTTTATTCCTAAATAAACTCTTCAAAAACGCCAGGCCCCCGCGACTCAAGCAGAAGAACTTTTGCCTATAATAGCTGAGATATGACATAGTGTTGAGAAATTACATGGCACTTTTTCTGCGTTGTTACCCTGCATAGTGTAGAGACAAAGAAACGGCAGTATGCAAATCTTGACCACCTTATCTACATGTATATCATAACATGGAGATTTTGAGGGTAGTAATTGAATCAACTATTATAATTTCGTTGAATTGGTGCACAGTTAGTAATAGAAAAACTGTTGGTACTTACCTATGCTTCTCATGGTAGGCACTGCCTACTTAGCCTACTCAGTAGTCACCTGTCAGTAATGAATTTATAAAATAGTGTAAACGACCTGTCATAAATGGCGGGATTCGATATTGTCTTCATGCAAATATTCCAGAAGTGGATCATAAAGAAATATATCCATCGTAATAGAACTCGAGATTAAAATATTCTTGTACTTGTGCACTGGTGAAACTTGTATCTCAGAAACGATCATTAAGCATCCTTTATGAGCGTGAAATGGAGATAGATCGACCAACCAAGAAGGACCAACCAATTTTATTTGTTCAATACTGAATTGAACAATGTAATAACATAGGTGAAATTATACACAGGAAATATCTAAATTGATATTTTTATTTATTTATTTGCTTAAAGAGACACTTAGCATTTTATTGTACAGTATGTACCACAAAAATCCTAACCGAGTATTTATTTTCCCGTATCGGTAATGCCATCATAAGAATACCATAAGCATTTAATTTCTAGCGAAATCATCGTTCAAAATTAACTTGAATGTTTATGGCATTCTTATGATGGTATTACTGATACGGGAAAATAAATGCTCGGTTTGGGTTTTGTGGGCATAGTGTATAAGAATAATCAACACTATACCGGGTGTCCCACAAAAATGTCCCCCACTATTTAATTGATATATCTCCGCTTGAAATTAACATATTTGAGATGTCTTTTTTCATAATATAGTAAATTTTGTTCCCTTTTCGAATAATTCAAGTTTTTGAAAATCGTTTAATAACCCCTTTACAGTGATCGATTTACTGAAAGAGGTAGAAAAACTAATTGTTCAAATGAAAAGTTTTAAAAACAACATTGGTTATGTTCTTCATTTCTCAATAACTACTATTAAAAATAATTTCAAAATAATGTATCCTAAATACCACCAAGTATTTAAACCCTCTGAGAGCTTTTAACTTTCTCATTTCATCATTTGAAGGCACCTAAAGTGAATTTCCATCGTATTGGAATGAAGAAACGAAAAACTGAAAAAGTTAGAAGAGGATTTAATCAAAAATTCCCGGAAATGAACTTGTCAGATAAGTTGACAGTGTATCGCACAGTTGGAAAATTAGAACGAAAATTAAATGATCATTTAACCTTTTCACAGTTTTTCGTTGTTTCATATTCCAATAGGATGAAAATTCTTTGACCTTTAGTGAGCTGCATTTTAGGCGTCTTCAAATGATGAAATAAGGAAGTAAATAAGCTCTCAGAGGGTTTTAATACTTGGTGGTATGTATGATACATCGTTGTGAAATTATTTTGCAACCCTGGGTAATACCAAGCTTTCTTAAGAGAGGGGTTGCATGCTCGCATTTCTTAAAAAAGCATTTGCATACCACTTATCGCTGCGAAAAGTTCGAATACTTTTGCAATTTTTTTGCTATTATTTGCAGTTTTTTAAGATGTTGAAGTAGGTCTCCTTACACTAGACTGCTAAAATTCAAACGCGAAAATACTAATGATGGAATCACCAATAATTATAATCGACATTTTTCGTCTAATGTGTTCTTAATGCCATTGAAAAACAATGAGGTTCCACTATGAGGTTCCCTTCATTTGTCGGCAGATATTATCGGTAAATCTCATTTTGTACCGACACTAATTTGTGAACTACTGCATCCACAAACTTCAGATTAGTTTCAATTAAAACATCAAATTGATTTTCATGAAAATATATACAATAAAACTCTCGTACACTCCCTGGGGGGCCAGGGAGCGAGGTTCCCGTTGCACCTCAATCCACCGCTGATTTTCTCGTGAAGTCGCATTTTGTGCTCATTCTAATTTGTAAGCTATTACTCTCACAAGCATCAAATTGTTTTCAATTTAAACATTGAATCATTCTCCACCAAAACGTGCATAACATAACTCCCGTACGCTTTCTGGGAGGCAGGGAGCGAGGTTCTGGCACCCTTTCAATGAGCGGCCAATTTTCTCGCGAAGTTGCATTGTACGCCGAGACTAATTTCTATACTGTTACTCTTTTGCGACAAATCAGCAAAGTTTTTCAACCAAGTGAAATTAGCGTTATAGAAATGAGCGAAGAACAAACAAAAGCAAACGAAATCATTTGTGCAAGATAGTTGCTATGTTTCGCATATGCGATAACATTAAGCGAAATAATATATTTTTTTAAATGATGTGTCAATGCAGTGATACTAAAAGCTACACAGCAGGCCTGACAGGTTGGGCAATGGCTAATGGGAATATTTACCATCATTGTATATGCATTCTCATTGGCATTTTGGACGCCCGTGAAGTATATATTAGAATAAAAATCTCTAGTAGTCCTATTGTTGAAGAAAGCGAATAATTTCGCCGCAAAAAAAGGGAAGCCATTAGACTGCGTGGACCGGAAATTATTACCCGTCGAAGAATTAGCCTTAAAAATAACTTGGATCTGGCGAATAGTGTAGCTTATTTCATGCAACTATAACATTATTTACTTACGAAATTCCTTAAAATGAGCTAGATTAGTCAAATTATTAATTTAAATTTATATTTATAACGGAGGAATGCCAAATAACTGGAGTTGCAAGTTGATCCATTAGTGTCCCATGAAAACAAACCGCTTTCCGAGCATATAAAATACTCTAAAGCTGTCAGAGAATTAAAAAAAATATGTGTCCCATCATTTTGCATATCTGTCAACTTAGACTGCTAAGTGTTGTTGATTATGAAACTATAATTAGGTTCTGATGAAGTCGATGTGTAGATTTTCTTTGGCTATTTTTACCCATGGATAAGCAAAGACCGGACATTTGCTATAAATGCATATAGTGCCTTAAATTCCTTCATAACGCCCTGAACGCTTACTTATGCTGCCTATGTTAGATTTATTATTTCTAGAGTATTGCAACCCAACATAACTAGTATACACTATCTGTAAAGCATTTCTAGAGAGAAAAAGTGTATGGTAGCTGCCGCTGATTGGTTGTTTGGAAGTGACCTCATATAATAACAGTTCGGGTTGCGGGTGATAACATAATAGGAGTGAGCGATGTGTGTGAGGTTACGCCCAGAGCGAAGCGAGGGTTAGGTACGATGTCGTGGTTAGTAAGTTAGTTGTTTTTACGTTTCCGGTCATTATATAACGGTATATCAACGACCGTAAGTCGTGAGTTTTTACTGTAGTCGGTTTTACTGTGTTTTTTTACGGTGGTCCTTATTACATGAATTCAAATAATTTCCGCAACTAGAGTTTCATGCTCAATGTATTCCTAGTTGCTTTTGTTACATGTGTTATCAAATCATTTTTTTCCTTCTCCCCATTACTGATTACTGCTATTAATTTGTATATAATTAGTTCATTTGGCATCCATTCAATGCCTAAAACCAAACAACCAGATGCAGCAAATATTCTCTTAAGTACATACATACTTTAATAAATGCAAGGCACGGGTAAATGTGAAACTAAGATATTGTGCGCTCCAACACCTACGGTCTAAAAGGCTTCCACAAGACGACCTGAAAGTCGACAATATTGTTCACGACCGTCAGGATGTGCGCCCTGACTGCTAACGTGTCTTCTGTTCAGTATTTGCCATACTTGGACCGTACGTCTTGCGTTGATGCTCACATGCCATTGGGGAAATTGACCAATGAAAGCGTTAGATAATTTCTCGAAAAATACACTGAGAAGAGCTTCCCATACAAATAAATTCTGAGAAAATTCCATGTTGACAAAAACCACTCTGAAGCCGTAGATAAAACAAGAAAAAATGTTTGTGACCAAAGCATTGGGATTTCGATTGATAAAACTACTGATCCACTAGAATGACATTTAGTAAGTATGATTGTAGGTGCCTTAGAAGCGTCAGATGAATATAGCATGCATTTACTAACACAGTCTGTCTAGTCAACCAACATTTCAAATGTATCACAAGTATTCACCTCATCTGTTGCAATATAATGGCCAGATGGGATTAAGTATAACATCCTACTTCTATTTGTTACGGATGCTGCTTCGTACATGAAGAAAGCAGCTAGAACTTTGTAGGTTCTGTTTCCTCGCATGATCCATGTTCGTGTTTAGTCGCGGACTTCATAGAATATCCGAAGAACTTCGCTCGCTATTTGCACACGGGGACAGTTACTGAAAGGCGATTATTCTGCTGCGAAATGGTCGAAATTTTCGGTGAAGAGTCAGTAGATGAATAGACTATACCTGCCACGTATTTCAATGACTTTCACATGTTGTACTCGGTTGGAAACGATCGTTACGACCCGAGAGGACATTTCTCTGAATAGAAGAAATTAAAAATACAAACAGACAAATGTAATAAAGCGCTCGTGAAAAAATTATTTCTACGTCCGGATGTGAACAAGCCATGAATTTCATTTTGCGTGTAAGTTTGTTTACGCGTTTCTAGATGTGCGTGCTGTGTTGAGTGATATTCCTTATAAATTACTTTGTGACTAACCTTTTCTCAATACTTGATAGTCATTTAGGACGGTGTTTCAATCTGCTTCGGTATAGCGTTTTTTGTCTTTTCTTACTTCATTTCAACTAATAATTTAGGAATTCCAAAGAATTATCGAGTAGTACTTAAATTATTAATAAGTTGTCAGCCATCTCTAGGAGTAGAAAGTATCCGAGAGACAATATTTTTTAGTTAATCCACCCTTGACAGGGTTAATCTATTAGTACGCCTCGTATAGTTTGTCTATTAGTACGCCTCGTATAGTTTGTCTATTAGTACGCCTCGTATAGTTTACCTATTAGTACGCCTCGTATAGTCTGTCTATTAGTACACCTCGTATAGTTTGTCTATTAGTACACCTCGTATAGTTTGTCTATTAGTATGCTTCGTATAGTTTGTCTATTAGTATACCTCGTATAGTTTGTCTATTAGTACACCTCGTATAGTTTGTCTATTAGTGCGCCTCGTATAGTTTTTCTATTAGTGCGCCTCGTATAGTTTGTCTATTAGTACACCTCGTATAGTTTGTCTATTAGTACGCCTCGTATAGTTTGTCTATTAGTACACCTCGTATAGTTTGTCTATTTGTACACCTAGTGTAGTTTGTCTATTAGTACGCCGCGTATAGTTTGTCTATTAGTACACCTAGTATAGTTTGCCTAATAGGACGCCTCGTATAGTTTGTTTATTAGTACACATAGTACAGTTTGCCTATTAGTACACCTCGTATAGTTTGCCTATTAGTACACCTCGTATAGTTTGTATATTAGTACGCCTCTTATAGTTTGTCTATTAGTACACCTAGTATAGTTTGTCTATCAGTGCGTCTCGTATAATTTGTCTATTATAGTACACCTCGAATGGCTTGACTAATATTAGTACACCTCGTATAGTTTGTATATTAGTATGCCTCGTATGGTACGTTTATCTAAGGATGTCTTATATTAAGAAATATTAAAACCCAATGTGTTGTCATGTATCAAATGTATCAACTTTTTGGAAATAAACGTTTTTTTTTCTTCTTCTTTTAAGTAAACCACCGTGCATTATTTTAGGATTAAAGAATGCGATCAGGAAGGTCACCAAAATTTACGTTAAAATTTGATGACGAAAAATGGAGCCATTCGATGAAGGAAAACATTCTGGTGTTTGGTTCGACAAAATTATGATTTTCAAACCACACGTAGAAACAATACGCAACAAAATCAGTGGAACCTTAATGTTTTTCTATCGCATTCAGAACACACTAGACGAAAAATCTCGATAATTGGTGATTCCGTCATTAGTATTTTCGCGTATGAATTTTTGCAGTCTAGTGTGAGGAGACCTACTTCAACATCTTAGAAAAAATTACAAAAGGATGCAAACTTTTCGCAGCCATGGTGGTATGCAAAAGCAGTTTCAAGAAATGCGATCATGCAGCTCCTCTCTTAAGAATTATAAATAAAAGTTCCAAGATACACGTCTCAAATCTCAATATTTATTTAGGAAAGTCAATGGATGAAAATTTCTGGAACGTTTCGACCACCAGGGTCATTATCAACCTGAAAACAAGTAGAAAAACTAGTCAAGTGTCAAATTTACATCGATCATGAACGAAGAAAGCAAACAAATATGAAAGGAACAAAATATAGATGTTCAGTATTAAAATTACGTTAGTAGTAGAGGAAAGGTAGATTGCATGTCATTTAAAACCGCTTTTTCTTTCAAGGTATGGAGAGATTCTAAAATGCGGAGGTGTATTTGTTTTGATGCAGCGGAAATTACTCTAAAATCACATAATCTAACAGGAATGTCGCACTTCTCTGCATGAGAGCGGACTGATTTTAAATTAGTGTTCGTCAATACGTATGGAATAGGATCATTTTTCAATTATAAAGATAAAACTCCTAAAGGTATGCTCTCATCTGTGATTTAAAAATATAGTTGCGCACAGTGTGCGTCGGAGTACGTGGGCTAGACCACTCGAGCCCTCAGTATTCGTGTTGCAGAGCATGCCGGCAGGAGTTTTAGAACTAATCAGTTACTTTCCGCAACTTCCCACTCTTCAGTCCGCTCTCATGCAGAAAAGTGCGACACTCCTGTTAGATTAGGTGATTTTAGAGTAATTTTCTCTGCATCAAACCAAATAAACCTCCGCATTTTAGAATCTGTCCATATTTTGAAAGAAAAACCGATTTTAAATGACATGCAATCTACCTTTCCTCTACTACTAACGTAATTTTAATACTGAACATCTTTATTTTGTTCCTTTCATATTTGTTTGTTTTCTTCGTTCATGATCGATGCAAATTTGACACTTGACTAGTTTTTCTACTTGTTTTAAGGTTGATAATGACCCTGGTGGTCGAAACGTTCCAGAAATTTTTATTCATTGGCTTTCCTAAATAAATAATGAGATTTAAGACATTTATCTTGGCACTTTTATTTATAATTCGAATGTGCAGAAAGCAAACCACTCAGATATATCCTCTCATAAGAAAGCTTGGTTTGATCCACAAACTAGAAAGATTCCTCATCCATAAAGCTCGACAAGTGTTCCGATCTCTGTACCTCTATCAGTGTAATGCAGTTGTAAAATTTCTTCCAAACAATATTCCGAACGCGAAATCAAGTCGGAGGAATGATGTCTTCGTTAGTTACTGCTCATCTCAGTAACTCTCAAGCTGTAAAAGAATTCATGGAAAACGTGTCACGCCATTTCGTATCTCTGTCATAGAAATAACATATTGCGACATTTCGCTGTTAAGTCGAACTGAACGATCGACAGGTTGCCTTAAACCTGCTCACTGATACTTTAGGGTCATCATTTCCCACTGCAAAGTTGAAATACTCATACTTATTCCAGCTAGTTTTGATCATTTTCTTCTATCCCTACAACGAAGACTTCAAATTTAGCTGGTGAAGTGCACTTGATTATGAAACCAGAATGAGGTTCATTTGTAATCTCTGTGTGTTGTAATTGTGGAGATATTTGTACCTCAGAAGTGATATCAGTCTATCACGGTGTCTCTAATTTTCCCAACGTACCCATGTCCGCATGTTGTTAAAGGGAATACTGAGAGGATGTGAAATCTAAAATGTTTTTCATCGTTGTTTTTAATCTGAATCTCAATTTTCTGACAATTTTGTTAGGAAATTAGGAACTAGCTCATTTTCACGTTAGCTAAGTCTTGCTTATTTTCTCGTTTACTTAAATATTTCTTTCTACTACAGTGAACTATCATCACTGCAGGATGAGTTGTTTTTTTAATATTTTTTCAGTTGTGTATGTGTTCATGTTTTATTTTTTGGAAAAAACACGAAGCCCAAAAGTCTTGGCAATTACATTTATTTAATGCTCTGCGACCAGTTAGCACTGAACCTTTTAATCAGAAATAACTGTATTTCAGTGAATACATTCATCACGCTCGCTAAATATTATTCAAACATTTTACACTTGCTAACTGTTTCACTCCGCAGTGCGTAGTCACGCTGAAAAATGTCATGTACCCATTTCTTATGCAGGCTTCAACCATCGTCTCTTCCTCTAAGTTGCGGAAGCGAACCAAGGCTCCAAGAAAACGGGCATTAAACTCTTCAAATGTGAAGGAATGAGAAGTTCACAAAACTCCAAACTATTCCCGAGTATCCGTGAATGTGCTTTCGACTCCATTCATTCGTGGAAGTGGAAAACAGTTTAAAAATGGGTTCAGTTGATATAATTATTATCGTACAGAATAGATTGGTATTTTCTTGAACTTATAACAGTCTTCTTGAAGTTGTGTAGCGCCTCCAGCGCTGTAGTGAACTGCTGGCTAATACTCTCCTTCTCATCCATCAATACATTATGACAACACTATTTTGCATCGTTGACTTTTTCTAGAGTTCCACCTATGTTGAAAATGTTACGGCGAGCTATGTACAACAATATTTTTCATGTCTTGGACTCCGATGAACTCTTTGCGCCAGTACTATTAGCGTAAGTAAGAAATATCATAACCATTTTCTGTTTTGTTATAGTGAATCTTATATTCTTTCCGAGCTCACCAATTGGCATACTGTATTATGTCTATTTACGTCAGTGTGAAAAATTGTCCCAAATCCCGGTGGTCGACCTCATTGTTCTAGATGCAAAATAAATCAAATCTGTTGATTTCTACTTCTAAACATCACTCTCTCACGCTCATATCACTAGCTCCTTTGTTTTTATGCTCTTATTTTCAATACGAGTACGCACTAACGAGAGGGTTTTCAGCAATGCATCACATGAATTATGTTTTCTTAGTCACTTGTATTTAAATGCATTACCAAAATCTGACTACCGCAACGAAGAGGAACGTATTTTTTTTCGTGCTTTTCTCCAAATCCTGTTTCGACAATTATCACGGGTATTACGATAACCATGTATGAATAGCAATTACGGATCTAAATCATTCGTTTCAACACTTAACATGGGTATTACGATAACCATGTATGAATAGCAATTAAAGATCTAAATCATTCGTTTTAATACTTGACATGGGTATGACGATAACCATCTATGAATAGCAATTAAGGGTCTATATGCTAAAGTATTGAATGCGTTCTTCGCTTTTATTTCAATACATGTGCGCACTAATGAAAGTGTTTTTCAAATGAGCGTTGCGAAGATTTTGTTCTCTTAATTACTTTTATTTAAATGCACTGTCAAAATCAGATTGGGTAAGGAAGGGAACTTATTTTTGTTGTGCTTCTCTGTCAACCATTTTTTTGTTTCAACATTTTACACAGGTATTCCGATACCAATGTGTTATTATCAGTTAAGGATGTTAATGTTAAGGTGTTTTAAAAACCAATGTATCGATATTCCGTGTTTATACTTTATTGGAAATAAAGTGTTTTTTTCTCTCTTTTTTATTTCATCTACATTTCCGTGTCACTCCCAATGCTAGAAATATGTAAACACAGGAGTCAAAATAATCAGTGTGGCCGCAGAATAGAAACTACAAAATGGCAAACTCTCTTGTTTTGAAAAATCAAAAACAGTAATAAATTTTGCGCTATATTTTTATAATATTGAAAAAATCTATAATATCAGTTTATGATGGGCGAAATTGACTTCTAACACACGGAAATAGCTTAAATTACCCTGTTAGCAAATAACTCTATAGACAATTTTCGTGAACTATAGTAACGTACAACGGGAGAGAAGTGAGATGCTCAGTGTGTTAAGTAGTGTCCTGCTCAGGTCTCGTACAATTAAGGCCTTTATATGATGTGTTGCCTCTCGGTTCTACCTCACCAAGCCTCCGCCAGCATTCCCTCACGCACTTCTTTATGTGGCCAATTGAAGCATGTAAAGCTTTGATTTTCCACACACGGAGCGCGCAAATAAATTCTTTTGAGTCCTGATTTTTAGGCAATGCATCCCCTTCATCCTCTGCTTTCTGGTGTTTCGTAAGGCTAATGAAACCTGTCTCATTTTAAGTGATAGACAATGTCCCCTTATCAATAAACGAAAGGAAAAAATGCCTCGAGTCCATCAAACGTCGTGAAGACTAAACTTCGCTCAGAAAACTGTCATTAAAGCCAACAAATTGCTCCTAGATTGAGCCTAAGACTCACTTCACAATCTAACTTATGCATCAAAAATGCCCTGACCTGAATGATACAATTAAATACTATAACGATGCAGCAAAACAGCAAAATGAATTAAATACCTCTACTAGATCAACAGCATTTTCTGCTGATATATAGATCAGTAGAAAATCTACTGATCAGCTGTCGATTTATAAAAGCGCAGGCTGAATAATTCCACTAGATCGACGAGAGCATCCCTCTTTTCTCCATCGATCCCTATACCAAAATTCGTCATAGCACAGCCACACACTCAAAGCAAGGAAAACGAAAACTCCGAAAAACTCCTATCTCAACCGAGATCTTCTAATAATCTTAAGAGTCAAGCATAAAGTTTCGCAAACCCTTTTTGTGCACTCGTCAGTTTTACCAAGAATGAATTAAAACGATCATAGAAAATAGAGCCGCTTCCCACCACAGTCGACGATGGACACTTAATTCTTCCTTGAAACAGTAGCTCACTAGCTTAACACACGATCGTCTTCAAAATAGACTTACCATTCCTTTAATCCGCAATCAAAACAGAAAGCATAGCAGAGGAAAACGCACGTACGCTAGTTTTCCGGAACAAAAAAGAAGAGATCTTCCTAACCTCATAAATAAGTACATTGACGAAAAACATTTTGGTCATGCTGTCCTAGACTTTATACGATAATTTTTATCAAACGTTAAAATTTTTTAAATAAAACGTTTATGTATCTCCACTAAATCTCTGAATTTACTGTAAACAAATTTGATCGTTCCCAGGAAGTAAGTTAATAATTATTCCTGTTAAGCAAGTGTGCTTTTCGTGACGGGATGCGAGCTTTTAACTCATCCACCTTTCTTTGAGCGCAAAGAAAAAGAACCAGAATTCGTGCCTGCTTCGAACACCGGTGGCTTGGTGACCTTAATATCCCGAAATGATAGGGATGACAAGATTGACTAAGACCTGTGCCGAAGGAACTCCTCATGAACATTATAGGTATCGCCCTGTGCGAGATGTGGTTTTTCGCGGAAAGCGTTGCGTAGTTTTAATTGCTAATATCTATGAAGCTCGTGAAGGTGGGTTTAGTATTATGTTTCAATTACGACCAAATGTAGTCTTGAATTACTGTTAGCCTCTAATACGTTGTCCCTGTCTATAAACCGTAAGTTGTTGCCCCAAATTGTTGAAAATTCTAATGCATTTACTGAAAACCTGCCATATTAGGTCCATATTTACTCTAGTACGTTCAATTGGTTTGAAACTGATTCCACAAATCCGTAATGGGATCAATGCTTACACGTCCTACATGAGTGACATTCTGTTCGTAGGTGCTTGGTATTAGTCGTGTAACCATCCTATCGTTTAGTTATGATATAACACTGTATAGTTGGTTGCGTCGTTACTGCAATGTTGGAGCCCGCGCTGTTGTTCCGCCTCGAAAATGGTCCCGGTGTTAAGTTATGCTATATTGAGGTTACATATCTTGGTTTTAAAGTGATCTTACTCGCTAACGTTACCTGACGTAACTTCATAAATCTTTCCAGCATAACCGTATAACATCAATTACGCGTCGGTTTGTCATTTTTATGTACGACGTTCCAGAATTCTAAAGTTGAATCTGCTGTTAAAGTGGACATTTGCAAGCAAAGCGTCTCTAATGTTGAACGTCCTAAAGAGTGTGCTATATCCTATGTGTAGAAATGATGTTACTAAGACATTTAACCTCTCTGTAGTTAATGTTGACCAAATTTGATGCTTCTTGAACGATGGATGGCGGTCTGTGCTGTCGAAAGTTTATTCACTGAATTAAATTTGAAATAACCAGAAAAGACTTGTCTGCAGATCTTTTCTTGAGCTTCATGTAACACATTATTGGGTGTAACGCAGTCGTTATTCTAACGTTCTTAGGAACTGTCAGTAGATCTGATTCTTTATTTTACAAGGCAAAATGTGTACACAAATTGACGGCCTCGGACGGGATTACTCGTAAATTCTAGGTTTATCCAATGTTGATGTTCTACCTCAAGCAAGAATAATTTAATGACTCCGTCTGAGTGTGTGTAATCAGAGGTACATTAATAATACAGGTGTTATTTTTCGAAATAGCTTCCATGTTTTCCTGTTTTTACAGCATTTGAACTAGCCAAGTGCTTCAAACACATTCCCTATGGAAGGCGTTAGTTATCGCAAACTTGCATGTTTTTTGACGCTCGTGGAACTGAACCAAACGACAAAATGGTAACGTCTGTTTAACGTGAAACCATTTTCCATGGTTTAGGACGAAGTTGTCTTGCCCTCTTCAGTTTCCAACTAAGAGTATTAAAACGCTCTGTTCTAACCCCACATTCGCTCCGCTATTATGGCACAAGGTTCAGAGTTTTGATTTTTTACGGGATTTCTTGTTTTAAAATGGTTGTCCTCTCACACATGTAAATACCAAGATGGGTAATATTTTGAATCAGGAATAAGAGTGTACTCTACTTACCTTATGAGCTGTTAAACTTCTCATGTTTATTCGCCTTCCGTACTTACGTGAGCCGTCAGTGCAATTGAAACGTCAACTGATGTCATAGATATCGTCCTGCCTCCCTCGTGTCTCTTGATCTCGTGTTACTCGAAACATTCCGTTGCTTTATTTTCCGGTATAAGGACAAAATTCCTTCGCATCAGTTACAGGTCGTGCCCTAAAATAAAGTTGTGCATCTCGGTGTGTCGTCTCAACGACCCGTCCATGACATGTACGTGTCGACGACCCGTATAAGATCTAAAACCGGGGCTCTGGTTTGTCATCCTCCACACTGGCATAAGATCTCATGCACAGGAACAGAGAGATGTTCGAAATTTAGAATCTAAATTCTTGATTTTGGCGTCTACTCGAAATGTCACCCAATTAAAATTCTTGAATATCTTTGCATACGAACAACTCAACCTTGATCAGGTGCACAGTGCACGTCCCGTGCTTCTGCTTGGGCACCAGCAACTTCGGGGAACACTGTCACTTTTGAACTACACTCGCGAGCAAAGGTTTGGAATCACTTTCTTGAAATTGGTTCCGCGCAATTTTGAGCACTAAATGTTTTTTTCAATAACCATAAAAATTACATCATTTTAAAGGTTCAACTTTTAACTTTGAATTTCTACCAAATTCATTCAAATCAAGCCAGTATTTCGTGAGCTATCCCGAATTAAATCAAGGAGGTAGGAAAACAAGGAAATATGGGAAAGAATAAAACAACTAAAAATAATATAAAAATTTATCTAGCCTAAAATTAAGGGTCAATACTTTGTGAAAGCTCCCCTTGCCCTATAGTAACTGCTCGAAGACGATTGTTCATCGACCTGATCAAGTTCTGAATTGATTCTAATAAATTCTATCTATAATTGATTCTATTCTATCTCAATTATTAAAGCCGATTTCAGCTCCTTCAGACATGAAGGAGCAGGAGTTCTGGAACGAACTTTCCTCTTCAGTTCATCCCACACGTGCTCAATGGGATTCAAGTCAGTGCTCAATATTTAGTGCTCAAAATCGCGCGGAACAAATTTCAAGAAAGTGATTCCAAGCTTTTGCTCGCGAGTGTATATCCCATTGTGCATTTCATTCATTATTTCGTGTTCACTTGCGTTGATGTTATAGGTGTTTGGCGGTCTCTTCCCGATCACCGTTGTCTTCACATCTCTGGATGATAAATGCGAGTTTCTAGATATAGTAATGAGTTCAGTATATACCTGCAGATTTATAGCTGACGATAGCTGAACGCCCGAAACGTTTTAGTATTGACATTGAATTTTAACAATGTGGACTTTTTGCTACTTTCCTGCAACTTTGTGTTGAAGTTCTTTCCCAACCGAAATTTCCCTTCTCGTCTGAAAATGCATGAAAAACATTGAAATTATCTCGTGCAAGCTAACAAGGCCAAAAATTTTAGATGATGGTGACAAATTTTTCCTAAACGGTAACGTAAATGAAATAGTAAAATGTTTATCGTCGAGCTGCAGCTACTGCTGCTCCAAGCATGAAACACTGATGCCCGTATGCGTGTGTAAGAATTCTCAAAATGGCGCACTGGAATTGGATACTGGTGGTTCTGAGGCTTTGCGGGAAAATGTTTTAAAGTTAAAGGCGCCAAGTGGACGAAAGTGCAGACAGGATTTTCTGTAATAAATGAGAAAAAAGTATCTTCGCTTTGATGCTAAATTTTTGCATGAAGGCAAATTTTATGTTCTACTAGCATACTTGGTGGTTTCTGGAGTTGAACTACCCCACGATTTTTACGGAAAAAACTGGGAAAATACCATGTGTAACAAGGGTTACAAGTTTAGTTTCATAGATGAGGGGAATTTTTTGAGAATCATACCATGTTGGAAAAGTGGGTAAATTATTAGACCATACGGTACCAGAACCAACTAAAACCTCCCTAATGAAATTAGGCCAATCAACAACTGTATGATCATCTAAATCCTACTGTTCACAGATTAGTCATAACACATTCCAAGCACGAATAAAATGCATGTTTCAGAATTTGTGGTATTGAAAGATGGCTTCTTTCAGGAAAGCTCTTCCTCCTTACGGTAACAGAGTATTACACTTTTCAGAAAATACTTGCACACGAAAATTTTTCAAAGCCAAAGCATAAAATTGCATGGGGTGCCACAGTTTTCAAATTTTTATACGGCAAGTACGCTAATAGCTACCCTTAAGGATTTAATAAATGCTCAAGATCTTCTAGTGAACTAACAAACATGATCTTTCTACTTCTGCAAGAGTATGAGGAAGATGGGCAGAAAATTACATGCAATGGATTATGTTTTGAACTAGATTCAACATATACTGTGCTAGTTCGATCGAAATTGCACTATACCCGTAAAATGATACGTGGTGGAGTCAACTCCAGAAATGCCCATGCCTTGAACTCCTTAATAGGTAACGCGGTAAAGGACCCGTATCCGTGTTTTAATGTTGATTGTGTCAACGCCCCTCATTATTATTATTATTATTATTGTTAATAGGTAATTGGATATGTACAAGATTCTACGAAATAAATATACTGTAAGGTCTGGAGGACGTAGTTACAGAATTCCTATTTGAATGACTAATCAGGATTTAAAGTAAAATTCCGTGTTGTGTTGCGACTTTAATTTTTTTGTCTCTTCTTGCCTTCATTCTTCCATGAATCTGCCCCCTACTCAAAGCAGACTGTTGACAAACTTGTGCAACGCAGTTCATTGCCTTTTTTCACAAAACGAAATATAATTCTTCGTGCAAGAAGATTCCGTCGGAGACAATCCCAAATTTGAGAGCGACTTCGAAAAGCATGTGAATGATCCTAAAGTAACCCATTTATCGAACGTTACCTTGATACCAGGGCTGGCCAACTGAAAAAAGCTCCACCGGGGCAAATCTGGACTAATCCTACACGCGTCGCTGTCAATTTATCCAAATAATATCCCTAGGTCTTGTTCCACCATTGCAGGCCAACGACCCTGGGCAACGGAGGGATGAAGAACTAGTTAATTTACAGAGCGAAGAGCCCCGACAATCGCCCTAAACCATACACCCTACAAGCACCCCTACAAGCGAACATTACACTTCGCAACTTGATAAATCTTCCTGATCCTGTTCGTAAGTGGTCCGAGAACAATCTAAGTGAATACACTTCCGGCCCCTCATCGCAGTTTAATCCAGTCTTCACGCTCACAAGGTTAAATACATTGATGTACTTTCTTTCGTTACAAAATAAAATAGCATTGATTACAAGATATTTATTTTGAAATCTTTTACGAGATTCCTTTTCTGATTTGCCTAGTTCCCAATTTCGTGGCGGATTGAACTTTTACGCTAATTTGAGCAGAGTGGCGCTTTTCATTGATCCCGTAGCCGACATTGTAAACTATTTCCCCATATTGCAATAATGACTAATTAGTTCTCCATGTGTAATGAACGTAACTATCATGTTGATGGTCCCAAATGCCGTGTGCTTCTTAATTCTCTCCTACACATCGACTTTGTACAGTGATTATTTCATCCACTATGGATGTTTCGCCACATTTTCTTTCCCGTCGCTTCTTTGTTCTTTTATCCTTTCCTGACTCACTGTCCACAGAGGAATAGAAGTATTGTATTTTTGGGAAATAGTACCGAGATTACTACTTCTCGCAGATACAATAATTCTAGTCCTACTGTGGGGAAATGTGAGAGCCCGAGCTCAGAGTTAGCTAGGTAATATTATCGTCGAAATGAATTTTGAATTTTTTTGTTGTGGGGCACCTTTATCGGTGTACATCCATAATTTTCTAAAGCATCTACTACTTGCTTATTCCAATATTTATCTCATCCGTACATCTTTTTTATCAACACGTAAGACATCCTGTGTGGATCAAACTTGTGTATAGATTCATCGTGCACATGTACATACAGTTTGTCTATAGATTATTCAGTTAGGAACCACCTTTATTTGGCCAAGGCTGGTAGAACATACAATTATCCTGTCATGGTTCTATGCGCAGGAAGTGAGTGACAACCCACTTCGTGTATCGATTGCTCTGGAATGTAGACCTTACTGAATGGTTCCATCTCCTTACTTATGGAAGCGCCTTTGATCAGGTTGAAAAGCCTTGATAAGGTCAATAATTATTAGAACTCATTTGAAATGCATACGTCCCCGAACTCGAATTTTTTTTAAATTTATCGAATACTGTAAATGAAAAGTGTAGCTGTGGAAATAGTACGTGCACTATAGGAGCACGCCATGCCCTTCGCTTTCACTTACTTTGAAGGGTGATTTGACTGAACTCATCTCGTACTAAAATTTCCTAGGTTTTCCTTCACATGTTGCTGAGGAATTTGAATGCTTCCTTGCTAGAGTTAGATCACAGACCTAGGGTTATGGGATATCGTTAATTCCGATTTCTTTTAATGATGTCAATTAATTTCGACGACCAAGTACAGGTTGTCTCACCCACCGAGTTATTCGCTTACCTTCCACCTCTGTCCCTGAGCCGTTCCCTCCTTCCGCTGCAGCTCGTCTTTAATCCTTTGTCTTCTGTTGCTTCCAGCTCGGACCGTCCCCGACTCTCCGCCCATATCACCAGCTCGGACGGTCCCCGACTCTCCGCCCATATCACCAGCTCGGACGGTCCCCGACTCTCCGCCCATATCACCAGCTCGGACGGTCCCCGACTCTCCGCCCATATCACCAGCTCGGACCGTCCCCGACTCTCCGCCCATATCACCAGCTCGGACCGTCCCCGACTCTCCGCCCATATCACCAGCTCGGACCGTCCCCGACTCTCCGCCCATATCACCAGCTCGGACCGTCCCCGACTCTCCGCCCATATCACCAGCTCGGACCGTCCCCGACTCTCCGCCCATATCACCAGCTCGGACCGTCCCCGACTCTCCGCCCATATCACCAGCTCGGACCGTCCCCGACTCTCCGCCCATATCACCAGCTCGGACCGTCCCCGACTCTCCGCCCATATCACCAGCTCGGACCGTCCCCGACTCTCCGCCCATATCACCAGCTCGGACCGTCCCCGACTCTCCGCCCATATCACCAGCTCGGACCGTCCCCGACTCTCCGCCCATATCACCAGCTCGGACCGTCCCCGACTCTCCGCCCATATCACCAGCTCGGACCGTCCCCGACTCTCCGCCCATATCACCAGCTCGGACCGTCCCCGACTCTCCGCCCATATCACCAGCTCGGACCGTCCCCGACTCTCCGCCCATATCACCAGCTCGGACCGTCCCCGACTCTCCGCCCATATCACCAGCTCGGACCGTCCCCGACTCTCCGCCCATATCACCAGCTCGGACCGTCCCCGACTCTCCGCCCATATCACCAGCTCGGACCGTCCCCGACTCTCCGCCCATATCACCAGCTCGGACCGTCCCCGACTCTCCGCCCATATCACCAGCTCGGACCGTCCCCGACTCTCCGCCCATATCACCAGCTCGGACCGTCCCCGACTCTCCGCCCATATCACCAGCTCGGACCGTCCCCGACTCTCCGCCCATATCACCAGCTCGGACCGTCCCCGACTCTCCGCCCATATCACCAGCTCGGACCGTCCCCGACTCTCCGCCCATATCACCAGCTCGGACCGTCCCCGACTCTCCGCCCATATCACCAGCTCGGACCGTCCCTGACTCTCCGCTCCCCCCCCCCAACACCAGCTCGGACCGTCCCCGACTCTCCGCTCCCCCCCATCACCAGCTCGGACCATCCGTCCCCGACTCTCCGCTCTCCCCCCCCCCCATCACCAGCTCGGACCATCCGTCCCCGACTCTCCGCTCTCCCCCCCCCCCATCACCAGCTCGGACCATCCGTCCCCGACTCTCCGCTCTCCCCCCTCCCCCATCACCAGCTCGGGCCATCCCCCCTCCCCCATCACCAGCTCGGGCCATCCCCCCTCCCCCATCACCGGCTCGGGCCATCCCCCCTCCCCCATTACTGGCTCGGGCCATCCCCCCTCCCCCATTACCGGCTCGGGCCATCCCCCCTCCCCCATTACCGGCTCGGGCCATCCCCCCTCCCCCATTACCGGCTCGGGCCATCCCCCCTCCCCCATTACCGGCTCGGGCCATCCCCCCTCCCCCATTACCGGCTCGGGCCATCCCCCCTCCCCCATTACCGGCTCGGGCCATCCCCCCTCCCCCATTACCGGCTCGGGCCATCCCCCCTCCCCCATTACCGGCTCGGGCCATCCCCCCTCCCCCATTACCGGCTCGGGCCATCCCCCCTCCCCCATTACCGGCTCGGGCCATCCCCCCTCCCCCATTACCGGCTCGGGCCATCCCCCCTCCCCCATTACCGGCTCGGGCCATCCCCCCTCCCCCATTACCGGCTCGGGCCATCCCCCCTCCCCCATTACCGGCTCGGGCCATCCCCCCTCCCCCATCACCGGCTCGGGCCATCCCCCCTCCCCCCATCACCGGCTCGGGCCATCCCCCCTCCCCCATCACCGGCTCGGGCCATCCCCCCTCCCCCATCACCGGCTCGGGCCATCCCCCCTCCCCCATCACCGGCTCGAGCCATCCCCCCTCCCCCATCACCGGCTCGGGCCATCCCCCCTCCCCCATCACCGGCTCGGGCCATCCCCCCTCCCCCATCACCGGCTCGGGCCATCCCCCCTCCCCCATCACCGGCTCGGGCCATCCCCCCTCCCCCATCACCGGCTCGGGCCATCCCCCCTCCCCCATCACCGGCTCGGGCCATCCCCCCTCCCCCATCACCGGCTCGGGCCATCCCCCCTCCCCCATCACCGGCTCGGGCCATCCCCCCTCCCCCATCACCGGCTCGGGCCATCCCCCCTCCCCCATCACCGGCTCGGGCCATCCCCCCTCCCCCATCACCGGCTCGGGCCATCCCCCCTCCCCCATCACCGGCTCGGGCCATCCCCCCTCCCCCATCACCGGCTCGGGCCATCCCCCCTCCCCCATCACCGGCTCGGGCCATCCCCCCTCCCCCATCACCGGCTCGGGCCATCCCCCCTCCCCCATCACCGGCTCGGGCCATCCCCCCTCCCCCATCACCGGCTCGGGCCATCCCCCCTCCCCCATCACCGGCTCGGGCCATCCCCCCTCCCCCATCACCGGCTCGGGCCATCCCCCCTCCCCCATCACCGGCTCGGGCCATCCCCCCTCCCCCATCACCGGCTCGGGCCATCCCCCCTCCCCCATCACCGGCTCGGGCCATCCCCCCTCCCCCATCACCGGCTCGGGCCATCCCCCCTCCCCCATCACCGGCTCGGGCCATCCCCCCTCCCCCATCACCGGCTCGGGCCATCCCCCCTCCCCCATCACCGGCTCGGGCCATCCCCCCTCCCCCATCACCGGCTCGGGCCATCCCCCCTCCCCCATCACCGGCTCGGGCCATCCCCCCTCCCCCATCACCGGCTCGGGCCATCCCCCCTCCCCCATCACCGGCTCGGGCCATCCCCCCTCCCCCATCACCGGCTCGGGCCATCCCCCCTCCCCCATCACCGGCTCGGGCCATCCCCCCTCCCCCATCACCGGCTCGGGCCATCCCCCCTCCCCCATCACCGGCTCGGGCCATCCCCCCTCCCCCATCACCGGCTCGGGCCATCCCCCCTCCCCCATCACCGGCTCGGGCCATCCCCCCTCCCCCATCACCGGCTCGGGCCATCCCCCCTCCCCCATCACCGGCTCGGGCCATCCCCCCTCCCCCATCACCGGCTCGGGCCATCCCCCCTCCCCCATCACCGGCTCGGGCCATCCCCCCTCCCCCATCACCGGCTCGGGCCATCCCCCCTCCCCCATCACCGGCTCGGGCCATCCCCCCTCCCCCATCACCGGCTCGGGCCATCCCCCCTCCCCCATCACCGGCTCGGGCCATCCCCCCTCCCCCATCACCGGCTCGGGCCATCCCCCCTCCCCCATCACCGGCTCGGGCCATCCCCCCTCCCCCATCACCGGCTCGGGCCATCCCCCCTCCCCCATCACCGGCTCGGGCCATCCCCCCTCCCCCATCACCGGCTCGGGCCATCCCCCCTCCCCCATCACCGGCTCGGGCCATCCCCCCTCCCCCATCACCGGCTCGGGCCATCCCCCCTCCCCCATCACCGGCTCGGGCCATCCCCCCTCCCCCATCACCGGCTCGGGCCATCCCCCCTCCCCCATCACCGGCTCGGGCCATCCCCCCTCCCCCATCACCGGCTCGGGCCATCCCCCCTCCCCCATCACCGGCTCGGGCCATCCCCCCTCCCCCATCACCGGCTCGGGCCATCCCCCCTCCCCCATCACCGGCTCGGGCCATCCCCCCTCCCCCATCACCGGCTCGGGCCATCCCCCCTCCCCCATCACCGGCTCGGGCCATCCCCCCTCCCCCATCACCGGCTCGGGCCATCCCCCCTCCCCCATCACCGGCTCGGGCCATCCCCCCTCCCCCATCACCGGCTCGGGCCATCCCCCCTCCCCCATCACCGGCTCGGGCCATCCCCCCTCCCCCATCACCGGCTCGGGCCATCCCCCCTCCCCCATCACCGGCTCGGGCCATCACCCCTCCCCCATCACCGGCTCGGGCCATCACCCCTCCCCCATTACCGGCTCGGGCCATCACCCCTCCCCCATTACCGGCTCGGGCCATCCCCCCTCCCCCATTACCGGCTCGGGCCATCCCCCCTCCCCCATTACTGGCTCGGGCCATCCCCCCTCCCCCATCACCGGCTCGGGCCATCCCCCCCCTAATGAACTATTCTGTACATCATCTAATTTCAAAATGCGAAATTAAGAAATTTATGAAATCAGAGTATACAAAAAACGAGAAACAATTTATTAACTCCCCACCACCCCATTCCCTGTTACTCAACCACCTCGGATCATCCCCGACTCGACGCTCACCCCCCCCCCCCCCCTCCCTGTTACTCTCCCAGCTCGGATCATCCCCGACTCGACGCCCACCCCCCCCCCCCCCTCCCTGTTACTCTACCAGCTCGGATCATCTCCGACTCGACGCCCACCCCCCTTCCCTCCCTGTTACTCTACCAGCTCGGATCATCCCCGACTCTACGACCACCCCCCCCCCATCCTCCCTGTTACTCTACCAGCTCGGATCTTCCCCGACCCTCCGCCCCCTCGAACTACCCAATCAAATACTACCCTGCACTAATCTAAATGTGACGCTATCACAGCGTATGGGGTCATCTCCTCGATATCCTCGACTCCCCGGCTGCCGCCATCCCACCCCCCTCTCAGTTCGGAGATCCTCGACCCTCAACCGCTTCGTAAGGTTGGTCGTTGCATAGGTTCAGGAACCATGCGATATCCTTGCGGTGCTTACTTTCTGTCGATACTTTTAAAGAATATGGTTTTAATCACCTACAATTGGCCACGAAGTCCGATTCTTAGAAGCAAACTTCTGAAGAAAATTGCGAGTTTGCTGACAGTAGCACTAAATTTTTGGGTTTGATTTGGTATACCATTAATGGCACTCCTGGGACTCGTAAACCGTGCATGTCGGTGGAGGATACTAGCAAACGCAAGATACTTGGCACCTTGCGGTCAAATTTTGACCCCTTTAGGGGCTTGCATATGCCTGTACATAACAGGGCTAAACTCTTCTTGCATGGCCTACAGTGCAACCAAGCAGTAAGCTAGGATTCTCCTTTAAATCCAGCAAGGATAAAGGAATGGCGCATTATTGCCGACCAGGTGAATGGCCCAGAGTCTCATTCCTTGTAGCATAGGTGCTCGAGGGGCTAAGTATGAATTGGCTGTGTACTATGATGCGAGTAGAAATTTGAAAGGATGTGCAGTTTATGTTAATGTTGAGGGTGCGGAGACTTCGCCCGTTTTTATTGCCCGATATTCTGTCGTGGCTAAAGGCTTAGTCTAAGTCGATCCCGGCTTTGGAGCTGGCTGCGTTGGTTGTGGGGATCGAGACTGTCATAAGAATTTATCAGAGTTTTCAGTCAGCTGTTGGTCCTATTGATGTAACGAAAGCTCTGCTTTTACCGATTCTCTGATTGTTATTGGATAGAAATGAAGGATTTCCACTTAAGAAAAATTTAACTAGAACACGAGTGTGTGAATAATAAACTTGATAAAATGGCCAAAGTTAATACGACACACGCCGTTACTTTTGATCACGTTTCTGAGGATAGAAACCCTGCCGATATTGTAACTAGGTGTGTAGCAGCTAAATTATTGAGAAGTGCAAGGTTTAACCGGCTCTTGTACCTTGCCGATCTATTTCTGAGCATACCGTAATGATTGTACCGCGATTTTGTGCTGTTGCTGTTCCGTCACACCGGAGTGGTAGTGCAGTATCACGATAATGAATGTGTAATCCCATTGAGTAGCTTCTCATCATTTGCCAAAGCTGTAAGGATACTAATGGTCGTCTCCGGTTTCATCGGAAATCAGAGAAGTAAATTAGCCTCAGATGTCCCTCTCGTGCTGAACGAACGTGAATCGCTTAACCTATACGGACATTGCTCAAGTTACTTGCTCAGATGCGCACAGGTTGAAGCCGTGCCGGCGGCACCCACGTCAAAGTTGCTCCACTCTGTGTGCGTGAGCGTGTCTGTGTACGTGCATGGCTAGTCCACGTCACCGAAAACCACGCCCACTTCAACAGCTGCCACGCGTCGCTGCGTGACATAAATGTAGTACAAACATCTATTATGGTGTGCACTTTGCCATTGAAGTATCATTTGATAGTGGATTAAAATACTTTGTTTCATTGCACAGTTTAACGTCTCAGCCGTCTTAAACGACCCATATTATATGAGTTCGATCAAATAAGAGTACAGTTACTGCGATTCTACCGTGCCATAATGTATCGTTCGTATGTCACGATGTATTGTTTACATTGCAAATCTCTTCAGTTTATATTATAAATATGTAGTTCATTCGTACAACAAACCCATTCTTTTTAATGTGAATAAAAGTATTTTATTCACTCAAAAAGTGAATAGAAGTATTTGAACTGGTTCATGATAGTATGAATTAAGTTAAAATATTCAGGTGTTGAAGCGTTCTGTAAGATGCCTTTTATGCATATTAACGCCAAATGAATTCGATTAATTTAATTTGACAAATTCAGCGGAAAACTTGATGTGCTCAATCAGTATATTTACTAGCCACTTCCTTCTCGTTTAATACCATACTATTTTGGTCGTAAAGTGCAAAGTAAAGGAACCTGGATACTTTCATTGGCGATAAAGAAAACTGGACGCTAACACAAGAAGTAATGAATGTTATAAATTTCATCACAAATGTTTCACTTTTTTAGTTTCCCTAGGGAAATAGTCCCCCTTCCCCTGTCATATATGACATACAAATATGATGTTTCATCAATAACGATTTTTTTAGTTGCTCCGGCGATGAGATAGTTTTTAAATTAATATCAAAGCTCGTGGCCACACTATTTGATGCCACCAAGTTAGTTATTTTTTGTGTCTTTACGTGACAACTATGATAGATTGGACGATACTTAATGTCATATTAAAACTTCTTACATACGTAATGAAAAAAACATTCTAAATGAAAGATATTTGCATGCAGTAATATTTATTGTATATGTGATACATGCTTTCATTATTTATAATGAATTTAGTTACGATCGCTTCTCAACTTCTCAACTCTACGAAATATTTTCAGTTCTTCACGTGTTTAAATATAATAGAATTCGCTCAACATTTTTACTGCAAAAGGACAATCGTTAAAATTCTATGCCTCTGCCAACCTATAAAATTCAACTTTTCGATGCAACTATTATCTTTGGGCTGAAAAAGCTAGACTGCTGGAGATCGTTATTTATACAGTACATAATATCGCTCCTATATAGTCGTCTTCCAATGGGAATTTAGTGTTTTACTATGTCTGCTTCTACTTGCACAATTGATTGTCATTTTCTATCAATGTGACCGTATAAAAATATGATTTACTTCATTTTTCAGCCCGAAGGTAGTTATAGTTTCATCGAAACGTTGTATTTTTTAGATTGATAGAGGCATAAAATGTTAACGGTTGACATTTTGCAGTAAAAAATATTACGATTGCTTTATTTAAAAATATTACGATTGCTTTATTTAAAAATATTACGATTGCTTTATTTAAAAATATTACGATTGCTTTATTTAAAAATATTACGATTGCTTTATTTAAAAATATTACGATTGCTTTATTTAAAAATATTACGATTGCTTTATTTAAAAATATTACGATTGCTTAATTTAAAAATATTACTATTGCTTTATTTAAAAATATTACTATTGCTATACAAATACATCTAAAAACATATGAAAGACGGCTTTTTTGAAAGCATTATTGCTTGCTATGAAACACTACTGAATTTTTGCATTTTGCACATTTCTAAATATATATATTAAGTAATAAATTTATTTCTTTTTAAATATTATGCAAGTGCATAACGAACTGCATTGCGGTATCTGGTCACTCATAGTTGGACGATACAGCGACTTCTGGCAATGAGTTCAACTCTGGACCAGTGCACATGACTAACCCTGCACGCACACCGCCGCTGCAACACACGCACACAGAGTGGAGCAACTTTGACGTGGGTGCAGCCGGCACAGAGTGTCCAAAGGACAGGCTAAACTTCTTTTCAACCGACGTCTTTCGAACGACAGTATGAACTATTCCAAAGCTGTCACAAAAGGAATCACCACGAGCGAAAGTGAAAAATTGAAATCGAAAAAACGCAAGCGTTCAGGAGATGATAGTGCAGAAAACCAACAAGATCTTAAACGGATAGCTGAAACCCCAACTGGTAACATGACGGTGAAGAGCAGTGGGTGGCGGAGAGCTGATGAAGAAGGTGGCGGTGGGACTGAAGTGGTTTGTTAGAGCCCAAACACGGGAAGAATCTACACTACAACAGTTGACATGCATCTAGATACAACGGCCTCCAAAAGAGAAAAGAAAGGCAGAGAGAAGGAAAACAACGAGTACTACGGAGAAAAGCCAAGAACAGATAGAAGCAGTGAAGTGGACAGAGACATGTATGAGGAAGAGCTCTGAAACTCGAATCTTTCGTCTAAAAATAGAACCAAAAAATCGCGCGGAACTTCTCGAGAAGACCGGAGACGAGTGTCCCCGAAAAGAGGGCAAGCCAGAGATAGCGGGGGGCGGAGACCAGGAGTGAGTTGAGGGAACTGGCGGTGAGTAGGCAGAGTGGTGGTGAAGTTTTCCTGCAGTGGAATCTGCAAGGTATGGCCTCATCGAAGGAAGATCTGATAAACCTTATTGACGCATACAAACCAGCTGTTATAGTAGTCCAAGAGACATTCTACGGTAATGACTACATATCACCAATAGCCGGCTACAACGCATACAGTAAACAAGGCCATTACAACCATAGATATCACGGAGGAGTTGCATTATATATTCATTCTTCAGTACCGACCCATGAGATTGAGATTCAATCATCGCTACAAATCATAGGAGCAAGAATTCATCTGACGCACTATAAAACTATAACAATAGCCTCTATATACTTACCACCATGAGCAAATGTTGACCTCCAAAAATTCTCAGACACCCTGAGCGCATTACCCAAGCCAGTTGTGGTGATGGGGGACTTCAACGCCCACTACATCGATTGGGGAAACAAGACAAGAGACCGCCGAGGCCGTTTAGTGCAGAATGCCCTCACCAAGACTAATCTCAACATCATAAATGACAACTCAGCTACTTACATATCTGGATCAGTGATCGATTTTGCGCTAACCTCCTCAGACATAATACCCGACGTAAATTTTACAGCACAGTCTTCGGTATTCAGTAGTGACCACTTCCCTATTATTTTGTCAATCACTGTACAGCAGTGTGACGGGAGAAATGAAACGGTAAGGTGGAATTTTAAAAAGGGAAATAGGAAGGGATACCGGACTGACTCGATATGGAGAGATGTACATCGGCAGGAATTACCAGAAGACCCGGAAGCAGCTGTCAAGGAACTTTACGTGAGATTCAGGTCTATGGCAGACAAATGGATTCCGAAGTACAAGACACGACGACACTACGCAAAGCCTTAGTGGACCACTGAGTGCAGGAGAGTGTGGCGAGAGCGCGAGAAGTGTTACAGGGACTACAAGCGGACGAATGCGCTGGAAGACAAGCTGAAATGGAAAAGGGCGAGAGCGGTGGCGACCCGTAGCTTCAGAGAAGCGAAGCAGAATAGCTGGCGCGAGCGTGAGTCATCGCTCAACGCAACCACACCGAGCAGCCATATTTGGGAGAAGGTGAACCGAATCCGGGGCAGAGCCAAGAAACAAATTAAAATATTGAAAGATGGAAACTAACTCTTTTCAACAGTACCAACCATCGCCGAAATATTAGCACAAACCTTCGCCCACACGTCCAGCAATGAGAACTATTCTAACGAGATCCGTCAGTATAAGCAACTGATTGAGCAGATACCTGTGGACCTAACAAGCAGGAACGACGAACCTTACTACAGCCCTTTCACCTTCGAAGAACTTTGGTCAGCAATTAAGAGCAACAGAAATATAGCCCCAGGACCTGATGCTATTAGTAACCTCATGAAAAAAAATCTACCAGACAACGCATATCAATACTTGCTGAATATCTACAACAAAATATGGATAGAAGAGTACATTTACCAGCCATGGAAGGAAGCTATCATAGTGCCCATTCCTAAACCTGGCAAAGACCACACAGAGCCCAAAAATTACAGGCCTATCTCGCTGACAAGCTGCATATGCAAGACATTTGAGAAAATGATAAACCGAAGACTAATAGAATATCTGGAAAACAACAAAATATTTGCAGACATACAGTGTGGCTTCAGAAATCACCGTGCCACAACCGACCACCTCATCAGATTCGACACCTACATCCGACAATCGCTCGCCGCAGGGAAATATGTAATGGCAATCTTCTTTGACATAGAGAAAGCCTACGACATGATGTGGTGCCATGGTATAATGATGGATCTGGCGACTGCAGGCTTGAAAGGAAGGTTGCCGAACTTCATAGGGGAATTTCTAAGAAATCGCACATTCCAGGTGAGAGTGGAACATCAACTGTCATCTCCTAAAGAACTGGCGAATGGGACACCACAGAGCAGTACGTTAAGTGTCACCCTCTTTGCCCTGAAAATCAACTCACTGGCAAAAGAAATTCCTGAGGAAGTGTTTGCTTCATTATTTGTGGATGACCTACTCATCGCCTTTGCTGATCATAG
The DNA here is from genome assembly GCA_030386875.1 of Morinoia aosen. Lineage (NCBI taxonomy): Eukaryota > Metazoa > Arthropoda > Malacostraca > Amphipoda > Talitridae > Morinoia > Morinoia aosen. Next base: position 72,223,657 of record CM059559.1, read on the forward strand.
TGCATTTAGAGCTCAAGAAACGCTGCAAGCAACAGCCAACAGAGTTAACCGATGGGCCAAACATAACGGCTTCAAATTTTCAACCTCCAAAACCACAGCTATGCAATTTTATAAAGGAAACACACCAATAATTATCCCAACACTGAAACTGGAAGACCACATTATACCAAACGTTGAAAACTCAAAATTCTTAGGACTGGAATGGGACAGTAAACTAAACTGGACCGCACTTATCCAAAAAACAAAAGCTAAATGTAAAAATGATCTGAACCTAATGAAATCTGTCTCCTCCTACACATGGGGAGCAGATCAAGAAATTCTCATGAAACTATACAGATCTTTAATCCGCCCAAAGATTGATTATGGTTGCTTAGTTTACGGATCAGCCAACGCAAAAGCATTGAAGGAGCTAGATGTCAAAGCGAATGAGGCCATGCGCATCAGCACTGGAGCCTTCATGACTACGCCTGTACAAAATTTGAACATCCTCGCCAATGAACCTAAGCTAGAATTCAGAAGAAAAGAACAACTTCTTCGGTACTACTCCAAACTCAAATGCCACTTCCTCAACCCTGCCTACCGTTGTGTTCACAACTCAAACTTAAAATTGTTCTTTAGCAGCCGTGAGCGCTCATCAAAATCTGTCATCATGAAACTCCGTGAAGTCCTAAACCAGTACAATATTCCTACCCAACCAGTACAGCCATACTTCACTCCAGGAAAGTATTCATGGGTTTAGAAGCGGCCTACCATCGTGGAAAATATAGTGAAGTTGCGAAAGGAAGATGCAACTCCGGCACTCATGAGACACGTGCATGAGGATACAGCGAGCAGATACAGCAACTGTGAGTTCATCATCACGGATGGCTCGAAGTCTCAGACGGGGGTTAGTGCATCGGCAGTGATGGGCAACATCATAAAAAAGATATCGCTATTGATAGTTGCAAGTGTCATGACAGCAGAACTTCATGCAATAAAACTGGCAGTCAGTATAATAAACGAAACACAATTTGATAACTTTGTAGTCTTTAGCGATTCTTTGAGCTGTATACAGGCTATCGACAATAATACGGATGACAACCAACTTCTCGATAGAATTTTATTGGATATGCATCAGATCATCATGAAAGGGAAGCACATCACCATCTGTTGGGTGCCCGCCCACGTGGGGATCAGCGGGAATGAGTGTGCGGACAGAGCAGCAAAAGAAGCATCAACGAGACCATCAGAGTTTGCCCTCATTCCGTTCAAAGATAGGTTCCCGTTGATAAGAAGGAGGACGTATGAAATATGGAATGAAGAGTGGCAGCAATGCCGAAGCGATCTAAAAGAAATGAAGAGCAGTCCCGGAAGGTGGAAAGCGAGACGGCAGAAGCTGAACCGCCAAGAAGAGGTCATAATTAATAGACTTCGATTGCAACATACCGCCCTCACCCATAACTATTTGTTGAACCCAGAAGCCCTGGGCCAGAGACCCATATGCGGATGGTGCGGAGATGCGGTGCTGACGATAAAACACATAATTGAAACATGTCCTGCTCCGCAACAACCAAGAAATATCCTCTGGGGGATTGTCAATGGCAGGAGCGTCGGCGACTCGTTGAAAGATGGTGGCCCAGTAAGAAAAGTGCTGGAATATGTGAAGGCCATCAATGTGTATGCAAACTTGTAAATCTTACCATTCGGTCAAGTTATCTGCCTGGAATTATGTGAGACATGTTTTGTTACCATAGGAATCAGCATCCCTAATTAGTTGCTGACGATAAAACCGTAATATGGCCGGGCGCACTGCGTTGGTACCACGGGGGGTTTCAGCGTGGGTAAGGCGTCCGGCCATAATGGGTGGGCAGCTGAAACGCCCATGGGGTCTGGCTGCCCGAAATATCCGAATGTTACCTGGTGTGGCGGACATTAATGTCGGGATCATCTGTGACGCTTGTGATAATAGTGATGGTGTGAGGGTTGGATTAAATTTCATGGTAACTTGGGCCATATTTTGAATTGAAACTATGTGTGTCACCAACGTAACTATAAATTGATTTTATTGTCGAGGGTATGTGAAGGCTGATATTGAGATTTTGAGACTTGCCATGCCGTGTTGTCTTGGTAATTGAACTACTATCAAACCTGTGTGTGGGATGGGACTTCAGTACTGAGATACCCTGCACTCGCCTGTGTATTGTTATGTCTGCCTGTTCATTTATAGTATCTCGTTAAGTAAACTAACCTAAAATAAAAGGCCCTAACGGACATCTGGATCATAGCGCTCGCTGGTTAACATTCGAAAAGCTTGTGAAATCTTAAAAACTCCAAATGCGTTATTAACTTAGGCAAAATCGCCGAAGCGACAGCTATATAGTCTATGACCGAAGCTGTCGTTAAATTAGTTTATTATTATTAAAACCTTCTAAATATTTTTTTTTTCAGAATCATGTGCCGAATGCGGTTCCCGACACCCCAGCCTGCAACCATTCAGTCCATCACTTAATATCACACTGCAACATCAGAACATTTTTGGACACAGAGTACACTTACAATAGGAACAAATTCATACAATCGCTGGAAAATCATATCAATAGTCAACATGTTAAATTCATCTGTCTACCACTCTTTGATACTAAAACCGGAAAACTGAAGAAAGAACATTCAAAAAACTCACCAATCATTCTATACGCAACAATCTTTCTCTTCCCAACTAATCTGGTTAAAGGACCGAGACCCGATTACAGAGCTAACGATCCTCATAACAAGATAGACACCGAACTCCTAGCACTACAGGATTTGGAATACATAGAAGCATTCGAAAGATTAAAAAAAAAACAAATCTTCAACTTTTCATCATTGCATTTCAACTTTCAATATTGGCAAAAACTTTAACAACATTTTCTAACTAAGGGCATCGTTGGCTTCGCTGATTTGGCAGAAATATCTCCGATGCAGGTGAGCACCGTTCTACGAACGTTCTTTATTTAGGACTACAAAAAAGAATGCGATTTATAAATCTAGGTTGTAAGTTATCAAATCTAGCCAACCTGCACAAGAACAAGTTCATGTACACGCCGAGTCACTCCGTAAAATTTGAAACCTTGGTCGATTCATGTATGAAAAACGGAAGTTTCCTGAGCCCATGGAGGTATCAATCGCAAAAATTTTGTCATTGGTAAAAGTAAAATTATCTAGAGCTATGAACCTAAAATTCTTTGCATTGTGAAGTGTTTAATCTAAACTAATCTACAAACTTTTATTTTCCCATTTTACTTTACTTGACATTTTTTCGACCTTTACTAAGACCAAGTAAAGCCCAAGACCTAATGCGCCACTCTGGTACATTTGTTCGAATATAGAAGTGTCAAATCCTGAAATTTTCGACCTGACGATTCTGTATTTCTTTCCTGGTATTTTTATACCTTTAATGTTGCGCTTAGTGTGGGCTTAAACTTTACGTTTTAATGCAATAAAATTTGACACTGATCAATGGTTTATGTCTGAACGGCAGCACTGGCTTCAAAATCTTACTTTCAATGATTCTTTTCCTCACCTGGTTATATTTTTCACCATCGCAACTTGGAAAGAAGTGGTTTGTAAATATTGGAAATAAACCTTCAATATTTCGCTTCATGCTTGTTTTTAGAATGTCAATAACGTAATTGACGTTGTAGTAAGGTAATAAGGTAAGGTGGGCCTACTTTTTGTCGAAGCGTATTCGGTTTTCATTTTGTTTTGGGCGATCCTTTTTCGGTAAACTGCTCTCTTCTTTAACTATCTTATTTCTTGAACTTTTTTCTAACTCGCTGTTCGTATATGCAGATGGTCTTGTGTGGCAAGACACCTTGAACATATATTTCACGTTCCTTAAAGTCCACACTAGATTGCGCTTTGCTCCCTTTGTAACGCCTCAGATGTCATTAGGGAATATTAAACTAGCTCAAATAATCTAATCTATTCACGGAAAGACCAGGGTACACCCTATCATTCCTTCATCTTCAGGCTGCTCATAGAATCTTGGATGCTGCGGCCTTGAACGAAGCTGTCGCACCTTGCGTGATAAATCGAAAGTGCGAATTTTAATCAACTCTAGTTAATCATGTATTTCCCATGGAATGGAGCTGACCAAGAGTTGTGAAATTCGCTAGTTGCGTAAATATGCTGAGATAAATTTTCATCTTATGAATGTATAAATAAATTCAATTTCCTTGAATTATTTCTGACACCGCAGAAATAATTGGCCAGGACCATTAGACTAGATAATTTAAACAACTTAAATGTTACCCTCGCACTTTCTTGCAATGTATTTGCAAAAAGTTTTGATCTTATTCTTGGAGGATAGGAGTTACAAAAGGTTTGGCTGCTTCACGCAATTTTGCTTTGCATATAGTCTTCACAGTACGAGGTCGTTAAGAAGCGTAAGTTACAACGAACTAAAACTCGCTCAAAATCGAATTTTGAGTTTGAAGTCTTACTTGGCTACTACGAGTAAATTGTTCTTCCAAACGCTACTTACATCGCTAAGCATCACTATCTCAATTCCTCCCTCCAATCGTCACAGGACACAATGAACATCACGAGTATGTGTTAGGAATATACGTATCATTACCTGCTATGTATAGAATGTACTCGCAATATCCAAGAACTGCAAATAGAACCGCGATGGAGCTACATATTAACTCTATTGGATTAAATTTAAAACTCCGACATTTTCCGACTACTACAATGATGTCATTGCTATAAAGCCGTGTCTAGAAGAAGGCTTGAAGGTGTAGAAGGCATTGGCAAACCTCAATGTCTTGATCCGGATAATGACCAACGGATTAAAACATTGGCGACTAGGCTGAGAATAATTGACGATCCCAAAGTTGGATCAGTCTACTACTAGGGATAAAGCTTAAGGGTGTCGTAAAATGCGGGTCTCTTCCCTTCGTTAACTTCATCAATTTATAGAAGCATTCTCTCAACTGCTGTGTCGCTTTAAATCTATATTGAGTCTTTGTACGTTAGATTGGTACGATGTTATATCCTTCTTTCATTCATTATACCAAGCACGATATTTAATGTGCATGATAACTGCACTTCCTAATCTCCCGCAGGACGTATTCATACGACAGCAGCGAGAGCGGCGGTGGGAGTGAGTGCTTCGTTGGAGGTGCCGAAAGCGATGCCGAAGAGTAAGTCTTGCTTCAGCTGCAGCTACAGCAGCACAACTCGCAGCTGCAGGTTAGCGCTTACCTCATGCCCTTTGATAATCTGGTGCAGTTAATGATTCTATGATGACCGGGTACGCAGATTTTCCGCGTAATGAATAAAGTCGAGGCTCAATCAATGCCTTTCATTCTTGAGGTGATTCAGTCTTTTTTTAATGAACGTTCTTAATTGGCTTGTAGAATTTAGTGTGCGTTAAATGCTACCATGAATGTTTTTCTAAGTTTTACTTAATAATCATTACTGACGGAGACTCCATTTTTTAACATTCACATATTGGGTGGTTTATTGTGATAACAAACTGCAAACAGGTAGAAAATCTCAAAATAAATCAATTTTAACCAATGATAAAATGCCCAAAACTCCTTAGTTTTCCAGTTATAAGAACTTAAAAAAACTTAGAAACTTGAAGTAGGGTACTACGTGCGCACCAATGACAGCGCTTGTCTTAATGGTTCTGACCCCGCTAAAGCGGGTTTTGTTGTTTTCACAATAAAAGCTGCGAGCATTTAACAGTCATGAGAAATGTCTGCAATTTAAATGTTCACGCTAAGTGAAATACGACAATTCGACCTTCTACTGTGGTCATCATCCAGGTATATTTCGGCAAAAACGAAAGACAATTCTTACTAAACATGAACGTACAAAGTCTTTGAGTATCTTAGACTAAATAATTGTGAACAAAAACTTTCAGTAGTTCATGGTAAAATTAGGAAGCTAGTTGGATAAACTGAGCAGACGAGGAGAAGTGCAGTGGTTGAAGCATGGCATGAGACTGGCGGCGTAAGTTCTTGCCGATGCCTTAAGTAACCTCTTGTGCTCAGCATTCCGTTTCTATGTGAACAAGTTTAGGTACTTGGAAAATTCATTGTACCTAACATTTATTAACGGTGCATGTTTTCTAATTTTAAGGCTTCTGCAATTTTTATTGATGCTGTATCAGAGTAAGTCTGCATTATGCTGAAAGCTGGAAGAAATGCTTCCAAGTTTGTGGGTTCTTTTTGGTGATCATCTCTGAAGTGTTTGAAGATGTTGGTGGATGAATAACGATGCTGTTTTGCTCTTCTCTCCAGCGTGCAGGTGGTGTGTCCTACATAGGAAGCCTGACAGCTATCCTCTGGGCAGGTAATCTTGTAGACCACGCCCACGCGCCGAAGATCCGGTTCCCGAAGTCTGGTGGTGAAAAAAGTTACTAGTTTTCGTGGCTTGAAATACGGCCTGACGACAATTTTCTTAAAAGGATCTATTGTACAGGTGTGTTGCATAACTGTATTCGTGAGAAAATCTGCATCTTTTTTGTAAGTTCCGAGGTTATGGAGTTCGACGTAGAGGTCAACTGTTTCTGCTGGGCGATTCTGACCACAACCATGATATCTATTTAAAAGTGTTTTCACTATCTCATCTATGACCATTAAGGGGAAACCGTTGTTAGTTAATACTTGCCCAATGTGGTTGATTTCTTGTGTGCATGTCTCCCATGTCGAGCAATATTTCAATGCGCGATGAAGTAGAGTCTTAGCAATTAATTTCTTATAAGACACAGGCACCTGGGAAGTGAAGTGAGTGTATGAGTCATTATCCGTAGGTTTCACGTAGACAGAAGTTGAAAACTGCTTTCCTTTTAGTTCCAAGCGGATATCCAAGAAGTGAAACTGGTTTTCTTCCATTTCCTCGTGAGTAAACCGCAGAACCGAATTGCTGAGCATTCTTCTTTTGAAACAATGAAGGTGATGAGCACTTGAAATGTCGTCCCCATACCGCTTGTAGTATTTTGGGTTTGATATTTTTTGTTGCCAAAGAAGGTTTTCTTCCAGGTGTGACATGTAGAAGGCAGCGAACGTTGGCCCCAGTGGAGATCCCATGCTCACATCGTCGGTTTGGATGAATGTATGACCATTGTGCTGGAATGGCGTCTCATTCGTGCAAATTGTCAACAGATCTATGAATATTTCATGCGGAATGCTAGAGGGCGGCAGATATGGATGGTGACATGACCGTGACATAATTATTTCAACAGTTTCACGAACGGGTACGTTAGTGAGCAGGAATTCGACTTCAAGTGAGTCAAATTTATCAGTAGGTGATAATTCTAGGGAGCCCAGAACGATGAGCAGCTGGTCGCTGGAGGACAGCATGTAAGTGTGGTTGGTGTATGGGCGGATAGTTCCGTTGATCCACTGGGCCACTTCATGGGTGGCTGTACCAGTCATGCTAATGATGGGGCTTAGTGGTGGGTCGAGTCTGTTATGAATTTTTGGTAGTCCGTAGAGGTGTCCGAATTTGTAGTCACCAGTGCGCTTGAGCTTGTAATAAATTCTTCGGTATATGGCTTCTAGCGGGCGTATAGCGTCATTGATTTTCTTCTTCACTGTATCCAATTGCTTTCTTGGTCTTTGACGGAATTTAGCTGGGCTTTCGATGAGCGTATTTAGTTTCTCGTCGTAGCTTTCCTTATCCCATATAACGGTGCCACCTCCTTTGTCAGGCCTTTTGATGACTATTGTTTTGTTGTCCTTCAGTTGTGATAATGCTTTCTGTTCATTAGTAGATATAGTTTGCTTCCTGACTGGTAGTTTGTGACGAATTCACAAGTATTTAAGTTAAGTTTTCAAATTTTCCTTGTCTATTATGGATAGCTGCTTTCTGTCTCTTCGTTCCAATATGCTCATATAGAACTTCCAATCAAAATTTTCTGATCCAACATACTGTGTTTTTTGCTCACTGAAAAATTCAAGCCTTTTTGAAGCACGGAGATCTCACTTTCTGCGAGACCATGATGCGAGAGCTTAAAAATATTGTGGGTGTCTTCAGTAGGTAAAAATCATTGCTATAAAGAGATATCAGTTTTTCACGTGCTAATGCAGGATGTCTGACTGACATTTTTTCACTATTCTTGACAGTAACTGTACACATGCGTAAAATTTAGAACTCGAGAGCTGTTTTCTGAGCTTGTGGATGCACATTGTAAATTCACGGCGTGAGGTTTTCAAACTGCGTTACTTCTTCTCAATTTCCCTTTCGATTAAATTTTGCTAGAATTTGACTGTACTTGGTTCCGATACTGCATTTATGTCTTAAAGCTTGAAGTTGGTAAACTTTGGGAGAAGCCGATTGTCCAGGCAGAACTTTGAAAATTTTAGATCGGCGTTTAAGGGGATCATCCGAGTTGGAGACCTTTTTTCGTCCGATTCGTTTGAAAATTGGCCAGTATATGTTTTTTTGTGAAAGTAATCCTTTTTAACTCATGTCTTTTTCGATTTAGGCCTTAGTTTTTTGTACGGAAAATGTGTTTTTTGGTATATTTTATATATATTTCAAGACGTATCAACTCATTGAGTTTTGATGCTAGAACAAAAATAAAGACAGTTTTAGAATCCTTGGAACATTTCTAACAAACGCTCGTTCAGTTTTTTCGAATTCAATTTTTTTCTATTTTTTCAAAAAATTTTGAAATTTGAAAAATCAGCAACAATTTTTTGGGTTTAGAGCTATATATTTCTTCAATGAATTCTAATTTGAAAAAAAGCGAACGAACATTTGTTACAAAAGTTTCAAGGATTCCAAAACTGTCTTTGGATTTGTTCTAGCATCAAAACTCGAGAACCGATGTCGTTTTGAAAGTAAAAAAGTCAACTTTTCACTAGAGCCCATAAACAAACTATGTCTATTGAATTTGAATATAATGGAAATTTTTGTACATGAATGCAGTTTCCATGATCTATTTCGATGTACGAACAATGAGCAGCATTTTCTTGTGAATTTCAAGTAAACATATAAGAAATATCGTTTTTATGAGTGAATAAAAATAATACATTTCATTTCAGTACCCACCATGTTCAGACTTTTTAAATTTTTTCCGTCTGATTTGTTTGAAAATTGGCCAGTATATGTATTTTGTGAAGGGAAACCTTTTTTACTCGTGTCACTTTTTCGATTCATGCCTTAGTTTTTATTTTTTTTTGACGAAAAAAGAGTATTTCGGTATATTTTTTTGGATATCTCAAAACGAGACTCGTCATCGAGTTTTGATGCTAGAACAAAACCAAAACCAGTTTCAGAATCCTTGAAACATTTCTAACAAACTCAAGTTGTTTTTTTTCATATTTGAAAAGTTTTAATGATCCTTTTTCAACAAGAACAAATTGGGCCTAAAAATCATCAATTTCGGTCCCCTTTTCACCCCCCCCTGGGGGGGGGAGGGTTCTAGTGTCCGTAGGGCCATAAAATTTCATGGCACAATAACCCATCCCCTAAGGATCCTTTTTCAACAAAAAAATAATTTTCAGTGGGAGGAGCCGTAGGGGCCCAATAGGACTGCGGATGATCCCCTTAATTTTACGTTAGTTTTTAATAGTTTCTCCGCTTTTCTAAAATCACATTTTAGTTCATCGTAAATTTAAAAAAGAACAACTCTAAAGTAAATATATGAACACGCTAAGTAAAAAACGACGCTTCGATCGTCTACTGTGGTTTTGATTTTTGTTTACAATTATTTAGTTTAGGATACTCAAAGACTTTGTACGTTCATGTTTAGTTAGAATTGTCTTTTGTTTTTGCAGAGATATACCTTGATGATGACCACAGTAGAAGGTCGAAACGTCGTTTTTTTACTTAGCTTGCTCATATTTTTACCCTAGAGTTGTTCTTTTTAAAATTTGAATGTTCGTTAGGGAATGAACACCAAGCTATCGTGGATAAACTTTAGTATTGGTTCCCAGTGATGAGGAAGCGAACGTACGAGATATGGAATCGGGAATGGCAAGAGGCATGCAGAAACTTCAGAGCAATCAAAACAAGTCCCGGAAGATGGAAGACGAGTGTCTGTAAGTTAAACCGCCAAGAAGAAGTCGCCATCAACAGGCTGCGACTGAACCACACGGCATTAACCCACAGCTACCTCTTGGACCCGAAGCTCTTGGACAGAGACCTGTATGCGGATGGTGTGAAGTGGCAGTTCTAACAGTGAAGCATGTATTGGAGGAGTGTGCGGCGCTTCAGCAAACAAGAGAGAGAGTACTCCGACCAGTCACTGGAGGAAGCGTCAGTGTGGCTAAGCTGTTATGTGACGGTGGACATATCTACAAAGTGCTGTAATATGTGAAGGAAGTAAATGCATTTGGCAATATATAAGAACAAATGGAAAAGAACGGAGTCAATCCTATTGTACCAAGCGGTTATTTGTAATGGTGACTAGCCAAGCTAGTGGAATAATGCAAAGTAATCCATTAAACTATACTCATTGCTTCAGCAGAGGATATCTTTGTTTTTGGCAGTATAGACGATGAACGCGCAATATGGCCGGGCGCGCTATGTTGATACCCCGGGGGTTTCAGCATGGGTAAGGCGCCCGGCCATAAATGGGTGGGCAGCTGAAACCCCCATGGGGGTCGGGCTGCCCGAAGTGTTCAGGTGTACTTGAAGTGGTGGATTATAATACCAAGGATCGATTGTGACTTGCATATGGTAGAGGAGATGTATGGAATTTTGAAATGTATTTTGTGTACACTTTGCGATGTAATGTCATCTGAAATATTGGTGAACTTGTATTGTTGTGGTTTAACTTTGGCCTGAATGCCAAAGCGACAGCTAAATAGTTTATGACCGAAGCTGTCGTTAAATGAGTTATTATTTATTATTTAACTTTAGTAGTTATTTCATTCAAATAATAAAAGTCTCATTTTTTACTATTTGAGAGAAACTTTTCGTCAGGTATTGTAGGATATTAAAAATAAACCATAAATGCATGCTAACGCTGCATGTTGACAGTGCAACGTTTTGTCAACTAACCAAATCAAACTTAGACATCAAACTTGTGAGTTTCAATAGCGTAAAACATACCGGCAGGCCTCAGTCGAGACGGTTCATGAAACGGTTTGTGAGAAGTACAGAAATTTCTTGAGAATTTCTTGAGTCCTACTCGCGCAACTTCAGACTTTAGCTCCCGACTCGTAACTTCTGAAAGAATGCACTCATCGACTTCAAATTACTCTTAAATGAAAGATCGAAACATTCTCAGTTTCCCATATCAAACACACGGCCTCGACCCTAACGGTTTTTTTGAAATACAGAAATTCTTCGATATGCCTATCCGACTCGCGCACCATCACAAAAATTTGCGTTCGCCTACTCGCAACTTTTGAAAGAATGCACTCATCGACTTCAAATTGCTCTCAAACAAAATATCGGAATTTTCTTAAGGACAATCGTATATGCCAACATTCTTCATTATTCACCGACAACAGGGGGCTATGCTCTTGTTAGCTCTTAATTTTGAGATAAGATGCGCTACCGTGAGCAATCAATCTACATTAGAATTATAAGTGATACTTTTCTCCAGCGGACCAGCTATTAGATAAATTTTTTGCATGCACTTACCGGGGGGGAGGGGGCACAGCTCCCATTAGCCTCCTTCGCTTAATTTTCAAAGTTATCAGCGAACTAACTAATCCCAATAAGAGAATGTCTGAGAGACGTCGAGTATATGTAGCCATGAAGTTCAGGCGGTCGTTCTCTTCTGTGGGCCTCGTTGAGTTGCGGCTTTCGATTCCAGCCCCAACACGCAGACCAGCTGCTCTGAGCAGTGGGACTTAAATTTGGGCCTTGACCACTTGCTGGGAAACATTTGCAGGCCTTCATTTGAGCTCAAGTTAAACAAGTAAATTAAGCAAAGAAATTTTCAGTTTGTTGAAATTGACATGATAAAATAATCAACATTTATAACCTGTCAACATTCATAGCATAACATTACTTACATGATCCATACCTATTACATTATCATACAGTCTAAATAGCATTTATAATACAGCTTCCTGGATGTAGCCAATCTAACAAACGGTATCTCGTTCCTTAAAAAGTAGATATGCGTGTATTTTACGTATAAACATTTAGCTCCCACACTTAATCATTATTTCTTTTCGGATTCGTGGTCCATTTAGCACGAGAAGTTTTCCTTGTTCAAAGCTGCCGCTTTCAGACGTTGCCATGAGTAGAAAATCCATCAACGAATTTTCTTCGAAGCACGAAATAAGAGGTTTCCTCATCTTGCGCACGTCGTAGGCGAGAAAACATGGGTCTTTTCCTTTCACTACAGACGTATAGAATGCTAGAGCGAATAGATCACAGCTTGAACCGTCCATTTGTTGTTGTACATTTAGGCTCTGAAACACAAGTTTTTTAATGGCTTTAGTGCCTGTGTACACCTTCTTTATCTACTCAATAACATCTGGACTGGGGTCACCGTTCAGCGAACAGATGTGTGGGACGTACGCCACACCTTCAGCAGCTCTGCGACACAATGCGTTTGCAATACTCTTTTTTCGTCAACACGACAAAATTGTCAACGCTAAGCTTCTCAATTGGGAGAAGTCACAGAATTGAATGGTCTTCATAGTGGCCGCAGACCCAACGAGTTCTACGGCGTATCTTGTTACGTCTTGACGTTTAACAAGGAGAACTGGAGGCCATTATAGTTCCGGCACCTCCCAGCCCAACACAGAACTTCAACTTAATAAGGAGGAATGAATTAGTGATTAAATGAGTTACCACCGCGTCAGCTCATATAACACTTTGATTTCAGAATTAGAAAGTTTCATTAGTATTCACTTACGAACCTAGGCACTACCCAGAATTGAAGAAATTAAATTTGGAGATGAAACACACGCTGGAGAAGAGGAGTTAGGCTTGGTAAACCAAAGAAAGTGGCCTCTTAATTAAAGGAGCATCCCATCCAGATCACGCTCGCCAAAGGATTCTGAGGGAGAACAAAAAGCCACAACAGAAAACTAGAACCTTTTCACATTTCGCGTAAATAGGAAATCTCGTATCACCACCGGCTCACCTTGAAATAGTGCCTAAATCACTTATGATTTCAAGAGGGCACCGTAGAGCCACGGGTAGTATGATAGTGGAAATAGTTTAAGGGTCACAAGGACCGAAAAGTTTGAGAGTCACAAGGACCAAGTAGTTTAAGAGTCACAAGGACCAAGTAGTTTAAGAGTCACAAGGACCAAGTAGTTCAAGAGTCACAAGGACCAAGTAGTTTAAGAGTCACAAGGACCAAGTAGTTTAAGAGTCACAAGGACCAAGTAGTTTAAGGGGAGCATTATCCAATTTTTAAAACTCCTAAACTACTTGTCCGATCAAATTCAAAATCGGTGTATAGATGTTAAATTGAAAAATAATTAGTGTTTACCTTGAGGACTTTTCTCATTTTCCCCGTAGAAAACGAGTTATGCAAAGAAAACGGTAAAATGGGGGGGGTGTGGGGAAAATCAACTAACTAAATCAATTTTAGTGCTATCGAGATAAAATTGGTAACAAAAGAAACAGAAATATATTCCCCACAAAGTGACGCAAAGTCTTTCTGAATTTTCGAAAAAATGAGAAAAAGGGAAAAATTCGGAAATGGACGAAGTTTTCTCACTTCTCCTCAAAAAAAATTTCTTCCATTTTCGAATTTTTCACTTCTCAAATTTTGGGTAATATATTTCTGGGGAATATATTTCTGTTTTTTTTGATACCAATTTTATCTCGATAGCACTAAAACTGATTGAGTTCGCACTAAAACTGATTGAGTTCGTAAATTCCCCAACCCCCCCCCCCCCCTTTTACCGTTTTCTTTGAATTACTCGTTTTCTATGGGGAAAACGGGAAAAGTCCTCGAGGTAAACCCTAATTATTTTTCAATTTAACATCTGTACACCAATTTTGAATTTGATCGGACAAGTAGTTTAGGAGTTTTAAAAATGGGATAATGCTCCCCTTAAGAGTCACAAGGACCAAGTAGTTAAGAGCCACAAGTACCAAGTAGTTTAAGGTCACAAGGACCGCGTAGTTTAAGGGTCACAAGGACCGCGTAGTTTAAGGACACCGTCTAGGTAAAAAAAAAATCCCGTTATTTATAGATGGATTTCTCTGAAATTTTCACAGTAGAAGTGAAATGATGCAAATATCATTTGTTATTTCGACAAAATTTTTGTATCTGCACTGGATTTTTTTTTTTATTTTCGAAAAATACGATAAAATAGGGGTTTTTTGAAAATCCTACTACTTCTACAATTTTCAAGTTACAGAACCAGTACTTCGTTTTTAGATTGCTTAGATGTCTATATAACCACTCGCAATAGGGAATTTCGATAACTTTTTTTGTGGATTTTGGGAATTAAAAACAAATGAACTTTTTTTCATTTTTTTTTCATGTGTAATTTTCAAAATAATAAATTAATCAGAAAATGCTATTGCGCGAGGATACACCTTGCTGAGCTTTATCGAATGGTATATAAACCATTCTCCTAGCTCTAAAATTGTGGAAGAAGTAGCATTTGAGAAACCAATTATCAAGTTTCCAGAAAAACATGTTTTTTCACAAAAAAAATTTTCCTTTTTATCTTTTGAACTACAGGGTTTTCTATAATGAACTCTTGAGCGTTTGTAGCTCTTTTCAAGCCCTTTCGATTGATACAATTTACATTGCTGTACCCTACATACAATGTCACATGGAAACCACATGGTTAGTTGCTGGTTTCGTGGATTTCAGCTGGCAAAATAGATTTGCCACTGAATATACTCATCATAGCCATGTTAGTACATTGCATGCTGGATTTGATAAGTGGGGTCCACGTGGGATTTCCTATTAGCTACCACATTGGCTTAAATAAATTTATCCACATGGAAGGCACGTGTGTTTGCAACCTACTTGATTTTGAACGGCCATAAAAAACATTGTATATATGTACATAATAAAATTGCTGTTATTCGTGTTTTTATAAAATCGCAGAGATACCTTTCAGAGCACATATTAAATACTGCATTTATAACAAATTCATTACCTGTTTACACGTCTGATTAGTCTCAAATTTAACTGCTATTTGCTTTTGGGTCAAAAATATATACTTTATTTTTTGCAGTATTCAGGATCAAGCTGAGAAATGAATTCTTTATATACGTGAGGTACCATTTCAAAAGCTTTCGTTTAATAATACTAGGTGACAGAACACGCCGATTAATAAATTTAAACACACACATGTAAATATTTGGATGAGTTTTGTAATTTCGATTTCGAAAACATGCACATCTGGCAGCTCTGCAGACTTGATTTCACGGATCCCCCTCCCCTGCCCCTCCTCTCAGACGCTCTTGCGCCATGATTCAACTTCCGTGTTGCGTCACTCGGGAGTCGTGACCGTTAAGGGCCGTTTACACTGGTCTACATTTTGCTGCAGGCTCACGTGTAGACGCCTCGTGTGGAGCTTCACAAGAGACATGTGCGTTTAGACTAGACACCATTGGAGCGAGGCATGGAGCGCGCGCTGCTCAACAGGACTGCCACTCTAGATATTACATAGCTAGATCTAGATGTTTTTGCTGAAGCCTAGATGTAAAATTTCGAACCTAGATATTAGCTACAAAATCTATATAGTTTTTCAGCGTGCTAGAAATTTTCTAGCTAGAATTACATTTAAGCTATGTATATGATAGATTACTGTAAATTCGAATTAGGAATTTACCATAATGGTTGGTTACTACTTCATTCTTATTATATTTGTTAATTCACTTAAGCAAATTGTCTGAATAGTGAAGCAACCAAATTCTGATCATGTTATGTTCAGATTATGAACGACACCAAGACGGCTATTTCACGGTTCATAAGCTAAAACACATTATCTCCAATTGCAAAACTAGTGATGATATCAAAAAATCATGGAATAAAATGCACATACATTATCAAGAATGTATTGTGACCTCATTTTGACGAAAGAATGACCAATGATATTGGTAACAATGAGTTCAGTTTATTGTTGGATGGAAGCAATGATATTTCTATCATGAAACTACTTGGTGTATCAGTTATATACTAAAGTGATGCATCTAATAAAGTAGAATCAACCTACTTAGTAATTGCAAAATTATTAAAAATGATGAAGGTAGCGGTGTGAAAGCCTTTAAACAATTGTTGATAAGTAGGAATCTGAGCATTGATAATTGCAATGCAATAGAGACTGACCTTTCTACTCGCAACACGTGTGGAATTGAAGAATATGTGGATACCAAGCTTTATTAGGGTAAATATCAGGATACTAGATAATTTATATAAAGATAAATTGCCTAATATAAAGCAATTTATGATATAAATATCCTTATATGCTATTGTGTAACTAATTTATTATAGTAGATAATTAATTTATTTCTAGATAAATTTTTTGATGTTTTATTTTTAAATCTAGATGTTTCTCGATATTTTTTGAGATCACACTAGATTTTTTGGTCAAACACAAGTGGCAGCCATGCAGCACAAAACCAGTCAGTGTGGCTTGCTGCTTTGAAATATGGATTGCTGTAGACGAGCTTGTGTGAATATTGTTGCTGCATCGTAGCTACGTAATCTCTTTTTTTATTTGCATGAGTGTAATGTTACTATATTCGTTCATTTTCATTAAAATATAATGGAAAGCAGCCTCCTTATATTCACAGCTTTTAGTCTGCCAAAGGCATTGATGGGCTTAGTACATTTCAATTAGAAGCAGTGTAGTTTCTCGCGGCAGTGTTGAGTCAGCCATTACGGGTGAGCGAGAGGCGCCACCTCACTTGATGACTACTACTTGCACACTGACCGGTCTAGAGCAGCGCGGCCAGCGCCGCTCACACGTGCAGCCGCTCCACGGATTCAATCAAAGTGAATCGGGAACTTCGGGCTCACACACACAAATATGAGCCTCAGTGGTGAGCTTCGTCTACACGAGTCACGCCTTACAGCCGAAATGTCCCCTAGTGTAAACACCCCTTTACTTAGTTCATCTCGACTCTCGAGACGTGAAGAGTGTCAATTGTGCTCCTCTGTATTTCAAGGAATACCATTCAATTCATAGTATTAGCGAATGAAAGGGATAATTAATGTGAACAGTGCCAATTGTGCTCATCTTTATTTCAATGAATATCATTCAATTCATAGTATTAGTGAATGCAAGGGAAAATTAATGTGACAAGCTTATCACTGTCGATATTGAAATCATTAAATCTGAGTTTAGTTCTTGTGCGCTGCTGGTTAAGACGGTATAGCAGGTAAATTACTTTCTGTTGAACTGTAGCTAATTTCGGTCATTAACATATTAACAACATCTGATCTTCCGTTGTGATGAAGAGTGATGAGTTACTAGAAGTCGTGTAAGATAAATATGCAGAGTTTTAATTCGTATACATGTGCATGCCTTTCGAGACTGTAAGCCATTTCTCTACCTTTGCTGGAAGAATATTATAGCTTTTTCTACGTATTGTTGTACCAAACTAGTCATAATTGAAATAGTATTTTTCAACAGTTTTTCCCTAAAGTTTACCGTGGTATTTGAGCTAAAATATATATATATGTACGTATTTTAATTTGAAATACTGAATGAGAAATCCATCAGTGCAATTATTAACTTTGTAAAATTTTGTTTCTTATTTCTCATTTCGTAATTTAATTCATTGACCTTTATTTTGAGGGCTTATCAGTCTTCACAATATGGATGAGGTTTGTTTGTGTAATTCATTTTGTCAATGTTTTGCCTTGATAAAATAGAAATGTAAGAAGAACATATTTACACCTTCAAATACATATCCATGTATTAACAGCTATTAAATATGATTTTGAATGTATTGGAATTGAATTGTTAGAAATGTTAATGCATTTGAAAGTTAAATTCATTCATCAGAGTTCATTTACATTGAATCATGATGTTTTAAATTTGAGCATTGAAGTTTGCGCTGTCATTATGAGGAAGTTAATTTGCTTCTCAGAAATGTTAATAAGAATGTACGATTCAGCTTGTACGACTCCTTGATTTTGAATGATGAAGTTTGCACTGCCATTTTATTATAGGAATTTGATTTGCTATCATGAAAATAACAATTCATAAGTGAACATTTCATCTAGTATCATGATTTTTTGAGTTTGAATGTTGAAGTTTGCTGCCATAGTATTAGTGGACTTTAATTTTTCTGAAAATCTTTGCAAAATTAAACAAAAAATTACTTCTTGACGGCCAGTTTTTTTCCATTCCAATATAATTTGGCGGATATCTGCTACGGAAAAAGTTGATGACCGTTTTTTTACCACGAATACCTACCTGTACCGGGTGTCCCATAAAAATGTGCCCGCCTTTTAATTGATTATATCACTGCTGTGAATTAGCATATTTTTACTACCTTTTTTTAAAAATGTAGGTGATTTTGTTTCCTTTTTGAATAATTTGAGTTTTTGATAATCTTTTAATAACCACTTTACAGCGATCGATTTACTGAAAGAGGTAGAAAAACTAGTTCTTCAAAAGAAATGTTTTAAAAACAACACTGTTGTTCTTCATTTCTCAATACCTACTGTTAAAAATAATTTCACAATGATGTATCCAACATACCACAAGTATATACACCCTCTGAGAGGTTATTCACTTCCATATTTCATCATTTGAAGACACCTAAAATGCAGCTCAATAACTATCGAAGAATTTTCAGCGTGTTTGAAAATGAAGCAACGAAAAACTGTGAAAAAGTTAGAAGAGCATTTAATGAAAAATTCCCAGAAAGGAACTCTCCTGATAAGAAGACTGTGTTAGAAGAAGACACAGTTAGAAAATTAGAAGAAAATTAAATGCTCTTGAAACTTTTTCACAGTTTTTCGTTGCTTCATATTCCAACACGCTGAAAATTCTTCGATAGTTATTGAGCTGCATTTAAGGTGTCTTCAAATGATGAAATAAGGAAGTGAATAACCTCTCAGAGGGTTTAAATACTTGTGGTATGTAGGATACATCGTTGTGAAATTATTTTTAACAGTAGGTATTGAGAAATGAAGAACACCGGTGTTGTTATTAAAACATTTCCTTTGACCAATTACTTTTACATCTTTCAGTAAATCGATCCCTGCAAAGTGGTTATTACACGATTGTCAAAAACTTTAAATTTAAATCATACGAAAAGAAAACAAAATTTATTAGATTGTGAAAAAATATATTTCAAATATGTTTATTTAAAGCGGAGATATAATCAATTAAAATGTCGGGGACATTTTTGTTGAGAGACCCGGTATAGTTTGGTATAAGTTATACCATGGAGGTTTCATAGTTTTTGGTCTTCTTTGAAAGCCTTAATTTTAGAAAAATTTAATTTTTCAATTTCTCAAATTACAAGTCAATAAGTGTAAAGAAAATTGGAAATGTTTGAATGATGGAATAATTCATTGCATCTTAGCCTGGCTGCTAACCTACATTCTACACCCTGAAAAAAATATCTCAATTCGCAAGTTGCTCCGAGATCGTCGGTTGAAGTTGCATTCACCATGCATGTACGACTTTATGAATTAACAGCCTTGTGACATAAATATGAGTATAATACTTATATATATGTCACTAAAACACGCGACAATGAGTGGTGGAGGCTGCCATGAAACCCTATGAATACTGAGATGCCATTCGTTTCGCCGCTAATTACTGTACCGGCTGATAAATTACTTCAAATAAAATCGCGAAACATTTGCGATCAGTTTATATAACATAACCATGTATGGTATGAAGATTCAGTGCGTGATGAGAATGGCATTTTGGGGGGACGTGTTCTCAACAGGTCATCTGCTACAAGACGTGGCATGACAACGGGACCGAAGCGACCAACCAACTTTGATAACCACATGGAAACAATGTATAATACACGCCGGCAGAATTCATGGTAAGTCTGCTTGATTTATAGATAGAACCCATGCGTTATTACCACATGGATCCTAGCTGGCAGAAGCGAGGGATGGCCACGAGGCATATGGATTCCATGTAGGACCCACATCCTCTATATGTGTCCTAACCAGGTGGGAACCACATGGGGCCACTTTCCAAAAGTCCATGCGGTTTCCACATAGCATGGGCTCGTAGAACCCAAATGGCAAACATGGACAATCCATGTCATAACCATGTGGCTTCCATGTGACCTTGTATATAGGGTAGCTCTGTAACTCTGGGAAAAAATATACAACAAAAGAGAATAGGTGTTATTCCTGGAAGCAACCAATTTTTTTAATTTTTCATTTTTTTTGACCAAAATACGTTTTTTGTCAAGTCAACTCCTTTGTTTTATAGCTCTTTTCAAGCCTTTTGGATTAGTGTGCTTGCCATAGCTGTAGCTATGATACTGCAGCTGTCATTGAGCTATGAATGAAAGCTGCGGTATCATAGATACGGCAGAACAGCTAAATTCTGAAATTGTCAAAAATTATAAAAAAATATTTATTCAGCGTTGGAATGTTTCGTTTGAATAATGGAAGCACTTTGAGTAGCCCATTAACGAACTATAATGCCATTCCCGCAGAGAAACACGCTCAATTGACCCCCAATAATGAGGGGGGGAGGGTTTAAGGTCACTCCACCCCCATCGCTTTCCCCCCTCTGGTGGGCGCACTATTCGGAGTAGACGTAAACGGAAAGAACCAATGGAAGCGCAAGAAAATCCTCTATAAGATGCATATATAAACAGATAATCAACACATATCCCGATTTCTATCAAGACGGTCTCCTGCTTCATTATCATAGATACGGCAGAACAGCTAAATTCTGAAATTGTCAAAATTTTACAAAAAATATTTATTCAGCGTTAGAATGTTTCGTTTGAATAATGAAAGCACTTTGTGTAGCCTATGAACGAACTATATTGCCATTGCCGCAGAGAAACACGCTCAATTGACCCCCAATAATGAGGGGGGTGAGGAGTCAAGGTCACGCCACCCCCATCGCTTTCCCCCCCTCCGGTGGGCGCACTATTCGGAGTACACGTAAACGGAAAGTACCAATGGCAGCGCAAGAAAATCCTCTATAAGATGCATATAAAAGCAGAAAATCAACACATATCCTGATTTCTACCTAGACGGTGTCCTTAAGGGTCACAAGGACCGCGTAGCTTAAGGGTCACAAGGACCGCGTAGTTTAAGGGTTACAAGGACCGCGTAGTTTAAGGGTCACAAGGACCGCGTAGTTTAAGGGTCACAAGGACCGCGTAGTTTGAGGGTCACAAGGACCGCGTAGCTCAAGATTAGTAGAAAAGAGGTTACGAACATGCAAGATAAATAACTAAACAGAAAGAACGGAAAACGCGATTGCAATCACAAATTAAAATAGTAAAGAAAAGGCGATCATCAATCTCATTTGTCACAGACAAGGCACCTGTCGAGGCTAGTGTTGCCACAAGCCGCAACTTTAGCGAGATTTCGCTTGAAGAAAATTAACGACTTTTCCATAAAAAAAAACATTTAAAATTCAAATTTCTTACACTATGTCGAAATTTTTTCAGTTTCAAAAAATGTGTTACATGCTCCCATTTTCCTCTGGGCTCATCATTGTACTCTTTTCAACGATCTTGCAATGCCTTGAATTTTTCTTTCGCTCTTCCGGCGTATGATTGCTTTTTGTTTTTCTTCTTGTCCGACCAACGCTCTACGTACTGGTCGTCTCCTCCTTTTGGTTTACTTTTCTTTTTAACAACTTTGTTCTTATCACCAGCTTCTCAACAGCGCCCTTTTATCTGTGTGTACATTCTGCGAACATAGGATGCTGGTGAAGTTCGCTCATTCCTAAGTATATCTTTCTTCACAATTTTGTGCCACCCTTCCAATAATCTATTGGTTTCCGTGCCACCTTGCACTCCACACCAGAGTGGCGTAGATGGCATGCAGTAAGTCAATATGTCCTCCATCATCATGGGGGGAATAAAAAGGATAATTTTTCTCTCCGTCACCAGCCACGCACTAATTTACGTCTTCAGCCAGAGCCACGAACTTTTTACCTACAGCGCATTTGTCCCTGTATCTTCCTGCTTTTTCTACCACTAATTTGTAGTTATGTTATGCTATGAATGTTGACAGGTTATAAATGTTGATTATTTTATCATGTCAATTTCAACAAACTGAAAATTTCTTTGCCTAATTTAATTGTTTAACATGAGCTCAAATAAAGGCCTACAAATATTTCCCAGCAAGTGGTGGTGGTGTTGGTGGTGGTAGTGGTGGTGGTGGTGGTAGTGTTGGTGGCATCTATCATTTAGAAACTGGGAAGCTTTGAACTTTATTAAAGAATGTGTCAAAGTGATTGGCCTGAAATCACTAAAATTTTCGATAGACCTTTGCCATACCAATAAGCTCTGAAAAATTTCGGTATAGCCTACGAATATTTCCAGACCAATGAGCTCTCGGAAAAAGTTGAGTAGCCAAATTAATGCAAAACTAAACTATCTGAAACTAGAAAGTGTGTTGAGTGTGGCCCCATGACACCTTGCCCTCAAACCTTGGTGTGTAATGAAGTGTTTGTGGTGTTGCGTGCAGGGAGCACCGCTGCGTTTGCTGCGCTGCTGCAGCGCTGCCTGGCCCGCGCCGTCGTGCCCGTGGCGAGGGTGGTGCTGCGCTCCAACTCTGCTCCTGCCTGGGCTGTTCTCCTGCCTCAGGTGACCCAGGGTCTTATTTTTGCATGACCACATCATTCTTAACTTATTGTAAATGAAGCATTTTGTAAGAAATGCCTTTAGGGGGCTCAACTATTCGATATTTCTTACTGTTAGTCTTGTCTGCTATTGTATCCTAATGTAAAAAGTTTACATCGGAAATCAAACCTTTGCTTCAGCAATTTATTAACTAGCTAACCAGCTCATCTAGACGCGTTTGGTTTACTAGCTCTAGTGTGCTAAGTTTTCCAGTTCCAGTTCTCCTTGTTAAACGTCAAGACGTAACAAGATACGCCGTAGAACTCGTTGGGTCTGCGGCCACTATGAAGACCATTTAATTCTGTGACTTCTCCCAATTGAGAAGCTTAGCGTTGACAATTTTGTCGTGTTGACGAAAAAAGAGTATTGCAAACGCATTGTGTCGCAGAGCTGCTGAAGGTGTGGCGTACGTCCCACACATCTGTTCGCTGAACGGTGACCCCAGTTCAGATGTTATAGAGTAGATAAAGAAGGTGTACACAGGCACTAAAGCCATTTAAAAACTTGTGTTTCAGCGCCTAAATGTACAACAACAAATGGACGGTTCAAGCTGTGATCTGTTCGCTCTAGCATTCTATACGTCTGTAGTGAAAGGAAAAGACCCATGTTTTCTCGCCTACGACGTGCGCAAGATGAGGAAACCTCTTATTTCGTGCTTCGAAGAAAATTCGTTGATGGATTTTCTACTCATGGCAACGTCTGAAAGCGTCAGCTTTGAACAAGGAAAACTTCTCGGGCTAAATGGACCACGAACCCGAAAAGAAATAATGATTAAGTGTGGGAGCTAAATGTTTATACGTAAAATACACGCATATCTACTTTTTAAGGAACGAGATACCGTTTGTTAGATTGGCTACACCCAGGAAGCTGTATTATAAATGTTATTTTGACTGTATGATAATGTAATGAGTATGGATCATGTAAGTTATGTTATGATATGAATGTTGACAGGTTACAAATGTTGATTATTTTATCATGTCAATTTCAACAAACTGAAAATTTCTTTGCTTAACTTACTTGTTTACCTTGAGCTCAAATGAAGGCCTGCAAATGTTTCCCAGCAAGTGGTCAAGGCCCAAATTTCAGTCCCTCTGCTCAGAGCAGCTGGTCTGAGTGGTGGGGCTGGAATCGAAAGCCACAACTCAACGAGGCCCACAGAAGAGAACGACCGCCTGAACTTCCTGGCCACATATACTCGACGTCTCTCAGACATTCTCTTATTGGGATTAGTTAGTTCGCTGATAACTTTGAAAATTAAGCGAAGGAGGCAAATGGGAGCTGTGCCCCCTCCCCCCCGGTAAGTGCATGCAAAAAATTTATCTAATAGCTGGTCCGCTGGAGAAAAGTATCACTTATAATTCTAATGTAGATTGATTGCTCACGGTAGCGCATCTTATCTCAAAATTAAGAGCTAACAAGAGCATAGTCCCCTGTTGTCTGTGAATAATGAAGAATGTTGGCATATACAATTGTCCTTAAGAAAATTCCAATATTTTGTTTGAGAGCAATTTGAAGTCGATGAGTGCATTCTTTCAAAAGTTGCGAGTAGGCGAACGCAATTTTTTGTGACGGCGCGCGAGTCGGATAGGCATATCGAAGAATTTCTGTATTTTTAAAAAACCGTTAGGGTCGAGGCCGTGTGTTTGATATGGGAAAAAGAGAATGTTTCACGCTTTCATTTAACAGTAATTTGAAGTCGATGAGTGCATTCTTTCAGAAGTTCCGAGTCGGGAGCTAAAGTCTGAAGTTGCGCGTGTAGGACTCAAGAAATTCTCAAGAAATTTCTGTACTTCTCACAAACCGTTTCTTGAACCGTCTCGACTGCGGCCTGCCGGTATGTTTTTACGCTATTGGAACACACAAGTTTGATGTCTAAGTTTGATTTGGTTAGTTGACAAAACGTTGCACTGCCAACATGCAGCGTTAGCATGCATTTATGGTTTGTTTTTAATATCCTACAATACCTGACGAAAAGTTTCTCTCAAATAGTAAAAAATGAGGCTTTTATTATTTGAATGAAATAACTACTAAAGTTTATCCACGATAGCTTGGTGTTCATTCCCTAACGAACATTCAAATTTTAAAAAGAACAACTCTAGAGTAAATATATGAGCAAGCTAAGTAAAAAACGACGTTTCGACCTTCTACTGTGGTCATCATCAAGGTATAGCTCTGCAAAAACAAAAGACAATTCATACTAAACATGAACGTACAAAGTCTTTGAGTATCTGACTAAATAATTGTAAGCAAAAATCAAAACCACAGTAGAAGATCGAAACGTCGTTTTTTACTTAGCGTGCTCATATATTTACTTTAGAGTTGTTCTTTTTTGAATTTACGATGAACTAAAATGTGATTTTAGAAAAGCGGAGAAACTATTAAAAACTAACGTAAAATTAAGGGGATCATCCGCAGCCCTATTGGGCCCCGACGGCTCCCCCCACTGAAAATTATTTTTTTGTTGAAAAAGGATCCTTAGGGGATGGGTTATTGTGCCATGAAATTTTATGGCCCTACGGACACTAGAACCCCCCCCCCCCCCAGGGGGGTGAAAAGGGGACCGAAATTGATGATTTTTAGGCCCAATTTTTTTCTTGTTGTAAAAGGATCCTTAGGGGATGGGTGGTTGTGCCATGAAATTTTATGGCCCTACGGACACTAGAACCCCCCACCCCCCCCCCCCCCAGAGGGTTGAAAAGGGGAGAGAAAATGATTTTTAGGCCCAATTTTCTTCTTGTTGAAAAAGGATCCTTAAAACTTTTCAAATATGAAAAAAGCCAATTTGAGTTTGTTAGAAATGTTTCAAGGATTCTAAAACCGGTTTTGGTTTTGTTCTAGCATCAAAACTCGATGACGAGTCTCGTTTTGAAATATCAAAAAAAAAATATACCGAATACTCTTTTTTCGTCAAAAAAAATAAAAACTAAGGCATAAATCGAAAAAGTTACCCGAGTAAAAAAGGTTTCCTTTCACAAAATACATATACTGGCCAATTTTCAAACAAATCAGACGGAAAAAATTCAAAAAGTCTGAACATGGTGAGTACTGAAATGAATGTATTATTTTTATTTACTCATAAAAACGATATTTCTTATATGTTTACTTGAAACTCACAAGAAAAATGCTGCTCATTGTTCGTACATCGAAATAGATCATGGAAACTGCATTCATGTACAAAAATTTCCATTATATTCAAATTCAATAGACATAGTTCGTGTTAAATATTTGGTTTGGGCTGTATCCTCTTGGGCGCCAAAAGTTAGATAGTTTCCCTATTTTAGGGTTCTGAGGGCCGTAAGTTCCAAGGCTTTTATTCCGGAGAATCTTCCTGATTTTTTTCAGGGATATGAGAGAAGTCAGTTGCTGAGTATTTATTTCATTAAGGCGAGGGCTTTTCAACAGTTTCCAAGTTGCGAATATTATTCGGTAATTTTTGGAGTCCGATCTGGTTACAAGGTTTGAAGATTTGAGCTGGTTTTTCAAGCTTTCTAAATTTGAGTCGAGACGAATCAAGCTAAGTTTTTCGCGCTGGTAATACAGGCTTAGAAAGTTAGAGCTGAAATGAAATTCGAGCTGCGAATTTTGAGCCGATATAAAAATCAAGCTTTGAAGTTTTAGAGCCGACATTTTCTAGCTAAGGAGTTTTCGTTTTCGTATTTCCATTCAAGTTTTCTTCTTAGTTTTGCGATTGAAGTTTTTCTTCTCAAGTATTTCTTGTTCTTTTCAAATTTTGAGGATCGTGATGGAAGTAGGCTACTCAAGTATCTGTGATACGAGAGCTTAGTTATGCGAGGAGAATTATTTTCCCTCCGGTTAAATTATATAAGCACAAGTTGGCATTTTTGACAATAGCCTGACAGTTTGTTTATGGGCTCTAGTGAAAAGTTGACTTTTTTACATTCAAAACGACATCGGTCCTCGAGTTTTGATGCTAGAACAAATCCAAAGACAATTTTAGAATCCTTGGAACATTTGTAACAAACGTTCGTTCGGCTTTTTTTCAAATTCGAATTCTTTGAAAAAATATATAGCTCTAAACCCCCCCAAAAAACTTTGGGTTTAGAAATTTTGAAAAAAATCGACAAAATTTTGAAACTTTTCAAATTGGAAAAAATGTCAATGTGAGTTAGTTAGAAATGCTTCAAGGATTCTAAAACTGGTTTTGGTTTTGTTCGAGAAATATATAAATGACGAGTCCCGTTTTGAAATATCCAAAAAAATATTCCGAAATACTCTTTTTTCGTCAAAAAAATAAAAAATAAGGCATAAATCGAAAAAGTGACATGATTAAAAAAGGTTTACTTTCACAAAAAACATATACTGGCCAATTTTCAAACGAATCGGACGAAAAAAGGTCTCCAACTCGGATGATCCCCTTAAACGCCGATCTAAAATTTTTACAGTTCTGACTGGACAATCGGCTTCTCCCAAAGTTTACCAACTTCAAGCTTTAAGACATAAATGCAGTATCGGAACCAAGTACAGTCAAATTCTAGCAAAATTTAATCGAAAGGGAAATTGAGAAGAAGTAACGCAGTTTGAAAACCTCACGCCGTGAATTTACAATGTGCATCCACAAGCTCAGAAAACAGCTCTCGAGTTCTAAATTTTACGCATGTGTACAGTTACTGTCAAGAATAGTGAAACAATGCCAGTCAGACGTCCTGCATCAGCACGTGAAAAACTGAAATCTCTTTATAGCATTTATTTTTACCTACTGAAGACACCCACAATATTTTTAACCTTTCGCATCATAGTCTCGCAGAAAATGAGATCTCCGTGCTTCAAAAAGGCTTGAATTTTTCAGTGAGCAAAAATACAGTATGTTGGATCAGAAAATTTTGATCGAAAGTTCTGTATGAGCATATTGGATCGAAGAGACAGAAAGCGGCCATCCATAATAGACAAGGAAAATTTGAAAACTTAACTTAAATACTTGTGAATTCGTCACAAACTACCAGTCAGGAAGCAAACTATATCTACTAATGAACAGAAAGCATTGTCACAGCTGAAGGACAACAAAACAATAGTCATCAAAAGGCCTGACAAAGGAGGTGGCACCGTTATATGGGATATGGACAGCTACGACAAGAAACTAAATACGCTCATGGAAAGCCCAGCTAAATTCCGTCAATGACCAAGAAAGCACTTGGATACAGTGAAGAAGAAAATCAATGACGCTAAACGCCCGCTAGAAGCCATATACCGAAGAATTTATTACAAGCTCAAGCACACTGGTGACTACAAATTCGGACACCTCTACGGACTACCAAAAATTCATAACTACAGACTCGACCCACCATTACGCCCCATCATTAGCATGACTGGTACAGCCACCCATGAAGTGGCCCAGTGGATAAACGGAACTATCCGCCCATACATCAACCACACTTACATGCTTTCCTCCAGCGACCAGCTGCTCATCGTTCTGGGCTCCCTAGAAATATCACCTACTGATAAACTTGACTCACTTGATGTCGAATTCCTGCTTACTAACGTACCCGTTCGTGAAACTGTTGAAATAATTATGTCACGGTTATATCACCATCCATATCTGCCGCCCTCTAGCATTCCGCATGAAATATTCATATATCTGTTGACAATTTGCACGAATGAAACGCCATTCCAGCACAATGGTCATACATTCATCCAAACCGACGATGTGAGCATGGGATCTCCACTGGGGCCAACGTTCGCTGCCTTCTACATGTCACACCTGGAAGAAAACCTTCTTTGGCAACAAAAAATATCAAACCCAAAATACTACAAGCGGTATGGGGACGACATTCTGGCAGTATTTTCAAGTGCTCATCACCTTCATTGTTTCAAAAGAAGAATGCTCAGCAATTCGGTTCTGCGGTTTACTCACGAGGAAATGGAAGAAAACCAGTTTCACTTCTTGGATATCCGCTTGGAACTAAAAGGAAAACAGTTTTCAACTTCTGTCTACGTGAAACCTACGGATAATGACACATACACTCACTTCACTTCCCAGGTGCCTCCGTCTTATAAGAAATTAATTGCTAAGACTCTACTTCATCGCGCATTGAAATATTGCTCGACATGGGAGACATGCACGCAAGAAATCAACCACATTAAGCAAGTATTAACTAACAACGGTTTCCCCTTAACGGTCATAGATGAGATAGTGAAAACACTTTTAAATAGATATCATGGTTGTGGTCAGAATCGCCCAGCAGAAACAGTTGACCTCTACGCCGACCTCCATAACCTCGGAACTTACAAAAAAGATGCAGATTTTCTCACGAATACAGTTATGCAACACACCTGTACAATAGATCCTTCTAAGAAAATTGTCGTCAGGCCGTATTTCAAGCCACGAAAACTAGTAACTTTTTTCACCACCAGGCTTCGAGAACCGGATCTTCGGCGTGCGGGCGTGGTCTACAAGATTGATTACCTGCCCAGAGGATAGCTGTCAGGCTTCCTATGTAGGACACACCACCTGCACGCTGGAGAGAAGAGCAAAACAGCATCGTTATTCATCCACCAACACCTTCAAACACTTCAGAGATGATCACCAAAAAGAACCCACAAACTTGGAAGCATTTCTTCCAGCTTTCAGCATAATGCACACTTACTCTGATACAGCATCAATAAAAATTGCAGAAGCCTTAAAATTAGATAACATGCACCGATAATAAATGTTAGGTACAATGAATTTTCCAAGTACCTAAACTTGTTCACATAGAAACGGAATGCTGAGCACAAGAGGTTACTTAAGAAGACACCAAACATATAAATAAACATAAAAATGAAAACACAACGGGTATTATTAGTTCAGATTATTTCACATTTACACTGAATTGTAAATTACATGTATGAATTATTCAATTTTTTAGAATTTCAGAAATTTTCCAAAAATTATTATTCAACTATTCAAAAATAACATTATATGGTTAAATTCCAGAAGAATCAGACCACAAATAAAAAATTTCCCATTCGTCAAGAGATGAATAATTTATTTTTATTTATGTTTATATTTTATTTTTACTGGTAATTTACAATTCACAGTGTAATTATGGAATTATGCATGGAGATTATAAAAACATGAAAACAGCATTCAAGTAAAAAAATTGTCCATTATATTACACTTCAAACAAAAAATATGTTATGGGCTTATGCTCCAAACCCTCGTTTTTAACATTCAAAAGAATAGAAGTTAGTTTTTATGCTTAGAATCCTCGGAACATTTCTAACAAACAAATGGATATCGATTTCTCAATTTAAACCTTCAATTTTTTTTATCACAGGTCAAAAATTTTTTTATGGTTTAGTTAATGATAAATCGCATATCAAAAAAACCTAAAAGTAAGATAGAAAATTCAGATCCATTAGCCTGTTCGAAATGTTACGATAATTTAAAATTTGTTTGTGAAATTATGTTAGCATAAAAAACTCATTAACTTCTATTATTTGAAATCTCTCTATAAATGAACTGTAAAACCTATTTTTCAATTTTTTTCTTCAAAAACTAAGGCATAAATCGAAAGAGTTAAATGAGTAAAATATGTTCCATTTACAACATACATTTGCTTACCAAATTTCATACGAATGGGATCTAAATTAAAAAATCGATGAGTTGACCCCTTAATCTAACAAGTTCTAAAGGAGTTTTTGAATGGAGTTTGCCCTATACCATGCTAGCTGACTCACGAAAGAGTTCCTACAGACAAATCCCGACATTTTCTTTCAAAGTACATCAGTTAATAAGCTTTCGATATCAAGTAAGACCATAGATACTTCCAGAATTGTCAAATATGGTCAATATTTACTTCAGTGCTATGAACGATTTATTGAAATTTTGTTCCCTCACATCGGTAATACAACGTATTTAAACATTTTACACGAAGGACATTTTGCTTGCAAATGCTTACATTTTTAGATATCCGACCCTCAAGTTATTAGAGCGTCGTACATAAGAGTAAGAAACAGACACGTAAATTGCTGGTTAACGATAGGCGAGGTTAGGTTAGATCAGGGTTGCCAGAAGTGTTACTTTCGTAACATAAGTGTTACTTTTTACTATCAAATCCTAATGTTACTTTGGTTACAACTTCGACAAAATTTGGCCAATTTCGTTACTTTTTAAATTTCAAATATTAATTCTTTAAAAAGTGTACCGTTTTCGTTGACACTCGCGCGGAGTTCAAGATCAAGCTTGAATATCAAACCGAGTTCTTTCGACTGCACAAACTGAAGAGTTCTATAAATATTTCTGTAAAAACTATCCGGAGTTACTTTGTTAAACGAGAAATAATTACAAACAAGAATCTAGCAGCAATTATTGTTGATTCTTCTGTCTACCTTCCGATTGATGAAATTTACCATGGGGTAAACAAGAAAAATTGTGCAATTAGATATAAGAATAAAGGCTTGGTATATACCTAGATCTAATTAAACAATTTTTCTTTCATGCACTTTCCGTCGGAAATGAGTATTTTACGAGTTATAGCGGTATGTTAATTTTCATCTTTGATGACTGGAATGCGCTCGAATAAACAGCAACTAATCGATTTTCGAATTTTTGTTGCATGAATCAGAATCATACCCTCTAAATAAACTACTTTTCTTCAATACACTTTTTGCAGAAAATGAGTATTTTACGAGTTACAGCGGTAGGTTTAGTTTCGTGTTCCATAGCAGTTCCAGTTTAGCTCTCAGAGTACGTTTGAGCACTTTGTAATTTATTATTAGCCGACCATGCGGAGCCTGAACCCACTTGTAGGATCTTTTAGTTAACAACACAATAAAGGCTATCACCCAAGAAAACGAGTTATAATGGTGTGCTAATTTTCGTCTATGATGGCTGGAATGAGCTCCATCATTCGAGCGCGTCGGAAGGGAAAGTCCATTGTAGGCTTCCCTCCGAACAATTTGTATCCGCTTCAAACAATAGACTTGCAGTAATTAATTTACCGTTATAACTCGTTAAATACTCATTTCCGACGCTAAGTGCATAAAATAAAAATTGTTTATTTAGATCTTATATACTATTTTTAGGCATCGATAAATGGGAAATCGATTACTGTCCTCTCCTTCACATTTACCTATATTGAAATTAATGTTACCGATTTCATTATTTTGTTACCACATACAGGTAATATGGTATAATTGAAGACATTTTACACGAATGACATTGTGCTCGAAAATGCTTAGTTTTCGAGATATTAACTTTGAAGTTATGGGGAGCGTCGTTTATAAAATTGAACAAACGGACCAGATACGTAAATAAGCCGAAATACGGTTTTGAAATAGCGATAGGTTAGGTTAGGTAAAGTTAGGTTAGTTAAATAAACTAACCTAAGTAAACCTAAAATAATTTAATTTAACTCAACCATACTGAGGCCGATGACCGCCGCCGAAAAAACTGGGCGTGGTATGCGTCCGCGAAACGCCGGAAGAGCCATACCGAAACTGCCGTTAATGTTATTCTTACCTGAAGGTTATTTATGTTATATCTCGAAAACTCGGCATTTGCGAGCACAATGTCATTCATGTAGAACGTCTTAAAATGTCTCCAGTTATCTAAATTTCATAATGATATTATGAAAGTTGTGGGCAACTTTAAATTCAATATTGACCAAAATGTCATTCATGTAACATGTTTTTAAATGTGCTCGTTTAGTAATTCTTAGGAACAGAATTTTTAATTTCCATGATCGCATTAAACTCAATATCGACCATATAAACTAACCTCAACTAACATAGGTAAACCTAAAAATTAACTTAGCCATACCGAGACTGATGTTTTCGCGTCGAAAACAGCGCTTGTTCCAACAATGAAGCAAACTATATAATGTTATTCGCACCAGAATATTATTATCAATAAATTAGAGGAAAGTTTTAGCCTCCCTTTACCACGACTGGGATGTTCAAAGAGAGGAAGGATGAAGGCATCATTTAGTGTGGAGTTAAGGGAATGCCAAAATCGGTAAATCTGAAGGATATGTCAGTTATTGATTTTCCACTTTTTGGTGCCTGAACCTAATGAATTGAATCGAAATAAACAACTTTTCTTCTATACACTTTTTCGTCAAATGAGTATTTAACGAGGTATAGCGGTAGGTTTGGTTTCGTCTTTGATGACGATCGCGCTGGAAGCGAGTGCGCATTGCAGTGTTGCTGTCCGACGTGCTCCTTGAATTACTTGCCGCTTCAAACCCTGGAGTTGCGGTAAGTCATTTACCGCTATAACTAATAAAATACTCATTTGAGACGGAAAGTGCATAGAAGAAAACTTGTTTATTACGATCTAATTAACTATGCTTAGGCATCGAAATTTACAAAATCGATAACTGACATATCCTTCAGATTTACCTGAATTACTTACCGCAACTGTAGTGTTTGGAGCGGGAAGTAATTGAGTATTCAACTTTGAAGTTGCCTTTCGCAGCGATCTCCCCAAATTAAATGAATTACGGTTGCTAACACCCTATTACAAACCTAAAGAGGTTGGGTCGTGAGGGGTAGCCATAGTTCTTCTAGTGAAAATTATAAATAAAGGTTTGTAGTGACGTCCGTTTACATCGACTCCAAGGTGACTGCATCCATCTTGGGTACCAGGTGGCACCATGGCGGCAGCCACCCTCCTTGGAGTCGATGTAAACGGACGTCACTCGAAACCTTTATTTATAATTTTCACTAGAAGAACTGTGGCTACCCCTCATGACCCAACCTCTTTACGTTTGTCATAGGGGGTGGTTTGCTTCCCTTATTTATTTTTCCCGCCTCAAACACTGGAGTCCCGGTAACTCATTTACCGCTGTAACTTGTAAAATGCTCATTTGCGACGGAAAGTGCATTGAAGAAAACTGGTTTACTTTGGGTCAATGTGAAGTTTAATGCAATCACGGAAAATAATTATTTGATTCCAAAGAATCAATAAAGGAACCCATTTAAGAACGTTCTACATGAATGACATTCTGCTCGCTGATGCGTTATTTTCAAATTATTGAACTTTGAAGTTGGCCTTTGCGCCCAAAGGAAACGAGCGCGCGAAACGGAATTTAATTAATAACGGAAGCTATTACAAACGTTAAGAGGTTGGGTCGTGAGGAGGAGGCACAGTTCTTCTAGTGAAAATTATAAATAAAGCTTCTAACCCACCCATCAGGGTGACGACCGCAATCTTGTTTACATCGGCTCCAAGACGGCGGCGCCCATGGTGGTCGCCATCTTGGAGCCGATGTAAACAAGATTGCGGTCGTCATCCTAATGGTTGGGTTAGAAGCTTTATTTGGACAATATTTATTTTTTGTCAGGCAAGGAAATTAATAATTTGGGGGCAAATAATCAATAAAGGAACACATTTAATAACCTTTTACATGAATGACAATCTGCTCGCTGATGCGTTATTTTTGAATAATTGTACTTTGAAGTTGGCGCCAGCGCGCGCGCGCGCCGGCGCCGTTATTTAGTTAATAAGGGTAGTTAACCCCTATAACAAACGTAAAGAGGTTGGGTCGTGAGGGTTAGCCACAGTTCTTATAGCGAAAATATAAATAAAGCTTCTAACCCACCCATTACGGTGACGACCGCAATCTTGTTTACATCGGATCCAAGATGGCGGCGCCCATGGTGGTCGCCTGCCTGACCTAAAGTAAATATTGACCCTTTATTTATAATTTTCACTAGAAGAACTGTGCCTCCCCCTCACGACTCAACCTCTTTACGTTTGTAATAGGGGGTTAGCTTCCGTTATTAATTAAATTCCGTTGCTTCCTTTCGCGCGTAAAGGCCAACTTCAAAGTTCAATAATTCGAAAATAACGCATCAGCGAGCAGAATGTCATTCATGTAAAACGTTCTTAAATGGGTTCCTTTAGTGATTCCTGGGATCGGAATTATTATTTTCCGTGATTGCATTAAACTTCACATTGACCTTATTTTGATCTCATCAACAATATTTAGGCATCCAAAAGTGGAAAATCAATTATGTTCAACTCCTCTCAACATTACCGACCTACCTAATTCTCAGTCCGGGCGCTCACACATTTTCCTCCCTGGGAGGGCTAATTCCCATAGGTATAACATTTGTATCCCCTCAGGGGCTGAATATTAGTTATGTTATTTCTCAAAAAGTAAACATTTTCGAGCCAAATGTCATTCGTGTAAAAGTCTTAAAATGGAATCTACTGACGATTTATTGTAACAACATTTTAAAAATCATGAAACTAAAGTAAATAGAGACTTCAAATTCTGATCGGTTTTCTATAGTATACGAGAATTTCTACATTTATATTGGTTGAAGTAAATGGTTTTAAGATTGAGACAAGTTATTAGAAACTAGCAGTATTATATGCGGGAACCAAAATCCCGCTCAGATTGCGGAGAGTATAAATAATGAACTACATAAGGTTTCATTGTGGCTTAAAACTAATAAAATAAGCCTTAATAACGATTAAACAAAGTATTTTACATTCTCATACAAGAAAAATGTATCTCTACCACGCATTAAAATTGGCCAAATTTAAATCGAAGAAACCAACTCATGCAAATTTCTAAGCATCATAATAGATAAAACACCTGACCTTCAAAGGGCACATTGCTCATATTAGTTCTAAGTTATCAATATCCATCGGAATCGTAAATAAAGTTGAAAATTTCCTGCCTGAAACAGCTTTAGGCTTCAGTTCCGATTAATCAAATAGGACCGGCGACTTGTCAACGCCATGGTCAGGTCAAAATTTTTTGTCACTTTTTGACAATCGAAACTTATAAAAGGAGCATTTAACATACACTTTTCACAGCAGTCACGCTTCACAGTCACTTCTTCTTCTTCTTCAGGGGGGATTCAGGAGGATCTTGAAAGTCGATGGATTTCTTCAACAGAAGTCCGTGCAACCTGACAGCTTGTAGAGGTACTTGAGAGCAAAACAGCTCCGAAGAGCAGAGAAAATCAGGTTCACTTCAAATGTTAAATCTCACATGCATAAACCACTCAAGGAGATCATAAAGTCTTCCATCTGTTTGTTGAAGTTATGAAGCGAATCTCGGAATGAAGAATCCTTGCACGAACACAAGATGAGTAGTTACCACAGCCAAGAACATTTACAAGACAGGGTTCCAGATTAAATCTAGAGAGACACATAGTGAGGTTCATTCGAGCCAGAGCATACCTTGGGCACACCAACAGGAAGTGCTCAATCGTCTCAGGAGTGGAGCATTCTGGGCACAGTGAGCTAGGGTATATATTAAATCTATTCAGGTGAGCAAAAACACCAACATGGCCAACTCGGAATCGGCTAACAATACATTGAAATTTCCTCACAAAGTCGACATCTAATCGAAACTCTGGCTTCCTGCTCAGCTCAAAATAGAATCTCCCCTTTCCAGAGCTCTCCACCTGTCTCTGCCAGCACCCACTCCAATGATCTATCATTCTCAATTTTAGTTGGTTCACATTCTCCTCATAGCTGAGCTGAGTAAGAGCTGATTTGGAATTTCTGTGGCCCAATTTTGCACATTTATCAACAATTTCATTACCTGCTATTCCAGAGTGAGAGGGAACCCACTGAAGTTGGATGCTGGATGAGGCTTCTAGCAAAAGTCTTTGGATAATCCTACTAACAATTTTATATGATGGACTAACAAGATTATAAATAATACTCAAGGCGCTTTTGGAATCACTAAAAATTATCACTTTTTGGTTTAGCATGTTACTCCTGATAAATTTGATTGCTTTCAGGATTGCAAACAGCTCCGCTCCAACTATCGAGTGCCCGGGATTGAGAAACCAAGCTGTGGATAATTTTAGATGTGGAATGTACATAGCAGCAGATGTAGAACCTGACTCTAGTTTAGATCCATCAGTATACACCTTGTAGCTATCGCCATATTGCTTCACAACATAATCCTCAAATTTTCTATTGATCTCGTCTGAACTAAGTGACTGTACGTCCGGAAAGGATGTGCAAACGGGCAAAGTGGGAGTTCAAATGAAGCAACAGGGAGATCAGTGTTTAGTTCTAGGTGAGGGAAGGTTTACTGGATACTATTCAGTATTTGAACTCTTTTAGAGGAAAAGAAGCTTTTACAGGATGAAGCATATAGACCAATTTTTGAAACCAATTCTGAAGGGTCGCTGCTAGAATTGCTGTACCTCAAGCACCACTTAACATAGAGAATATACAAGTACAGCTTGAGAGGCATAATGTATGCTTCAGCCTCTATTGAAGATATAGGAGATGTCTTTCGAACACCCAATATACATCTGAGGGCTGAGTTTTGAATTTTGTTTAGCAAATTCAAGCTCTTCTCCGAAAACTCCGGGAATATTACATGCCCATATACAAGTTTGCTTCTCACAAATGAAATGTACACTTGTCGTAATTTTTGTGAGGATCCCCAGGAGACCCCAGACAACGCCCTAAAGGCCCGGCTAGACTATGCGTTTTTAACTGCGCGAATCTCAGGCATTTTTTAACTTCTGCATGCCTGAGCGGCTACACTACAGCAGGGCTGCCACTAATGGGGGATTTCCCCTAGATCTGGGGGAAACGCTTGTAGTCTAGGGGAATGGGGGAAACTTTCGGAAATACTACTAAATTTGGGGGAATTCGGCCAGGAATTATTTCCTATTAAAAAATGCATTTCTTGAATAATTTTGAATTACAAGTGGACGTAAGTTCATTCGGATGAAGATATTATGATGCAGAACAGGAAATGTCCCCTATTAACGATGAATAAAAGGCAATAAAACGAAGTTTGAACTAGGATCGAACTCGATAGACTTGCAACGAGATTCACATCGGAACAGTGAACAGTGTCAGTCTCGTTCTCATAGCTTACAGAGCTGTCTCGATAGTGCGCTCTATAAAAGGAATAAAAAGGCAAACAGTGACCCTGGCGGTTGCTAGCTTCCTTCCTGTGAGAGAGTACTTTTTGATCAACATTCCCCTCATTAAATTAAAATATGGGGTAATTATTTTTAAATAATAATGTGTGAATTCAGAGATTTTTATCATATTTTCTTCGGCAAAGGAGGCGGAACGGAGGAGCTCTTGAAGATTAAATACTTGCGTGGCTCAAAATTAAGAGATGCTAAATATGTGCAGCGGGCCTAGTTTTCATTCCGTAACTTTCAATATTAATGATTTTATTTGTCTGTCTTGTCATAACTTACATGCGTTACAGAGGCTAACTCTGTTACATGCTCTTCAGCAATAAGTTCTCCAATTTTTAGTATTAAATTAACTCTTTAACAAGCAAAACTTTTCACAGGTAACAATAAGGTTCATTGTAGAGATTAATGCTATTTATATAAAGATTTCATTTTTTTATAATTATTATTTTTGCTTCAAAATGCTGATTATTTTTTCCTAATGGCTTACTGAACCGAATCATCTTCCAAGAAACGAAAGTTCTGTACGCAGTCATTTAGAAATGATTGGCTCGGTGCACCCGAATTAAAACTTGCCTGAAATGAAATAGTAATCCCAATTGTAGTTATAGTTAAATGCAGCAATATTTCTTAGATAAATTAACAGAAAACTATGCTCAGTGCAACATAAGAGAAACGAAAACTTTGACTAACACGACCTTTCCTCAAGTATGTATAATTTCTTACCTGTGAGTAAAACAATTTACCCTTACAGCAAAATAGCTCACAAGCTGTCAATGAAAAGAATGAAGTTACATTTGGGTTTAATATACACTAAGTAATGTCAGTCTCTGTTTAACATATATCATAATACGTTTTTTCTTAATTTTGGGGGATTTTTGCCGATTATGGGGGAATTTCTACCGTAAATCTGGGGGAAAGAAAAAAACCTCAGTGGCAGCCACGGTATACATAAGACAGGTAAGTCCACTTCAAAGGGGACAGCTGCTCGAAACCGTTAGACAAGCCAGCCAATAGGAGACGTTTGAGCTGACGCGTCACCACACCCATACCACGTGACCCGCACTACACTCGCGGCAGCGATGCACTGGCTGCCGTACGTATGATTGAACCATGGCAGGAACTGCCGGGTTTCCACACATACGTATTGAAAAATATTTTAATAGTCTGGAAACTATGATACCGAATAACTTTGATAATCTCGTATGCAATGCTTAATAGCCACGTAATAATTAAAATATGTGTGCATACTGAGCAAAACCTTCATGTTTATCAATGCAAAGCTCCGTTTGGGATTTGCATACTCATTGTAATTCTAAAATTCAGATTTTTTTTTCTCGAGTGTTTAAAGGATAAATCAAATGAAAGTCCTTATGATGTCGCTTTATATTTCAGAAAGAAACACAGAGTTCATAGTTCGTAAACGTAAATAAACCACAGGATGAAATTAGTCCTTCCCGCTTCAAGAATAATTATTATTATTAATTAAGAAAGTTTTAGCCTCCCTTAATTGCACGACAAAGATGTTCTAAGAGAGAAAGGAGGAAGGCACCATTTAGTATGGAGTTGAGGGAACGCGGAATCTATGCACAAGGTGCACAGAAACAGGAAGCTAAGAAATAAGTTCATGAAACGAGAAAAAGTTCAAGAAGGAAGTAGTAGGTGCAGAAAATCAGGACAACAGTGAACCGAAAAAAGATGGTCCGTAACAAAACAAAAACCTATTCTATTTCAACAAAAGGAAGCCTATCTTACCTTTAGCTCAGGCCCTCACATAGTCCCCCTGGGAGCGCTAATTCCCATAGATACAATATACCTGTATCCCCCTGAGGGGTTTCGCTTCAAGAAAGTCAATTCTTTTAGAATACTTGTTGAACGATATGCATAGGAAGCAGGATTAGTTTTTACGATGTCCATCATCTTTAATGCACATTTATTTCAGAATATATATAAATATATATATTATATATATATTATATATATAAATGTAAGTAAGAGAAAGACAGCACAGCAGATTATGAAAGAGGTGCAAGAGAAAGATTTGTACTTCGGGAGCCTATTCTTATAATTTATAATTTGAATTTATACGAGGCCTGTAATATATGTATATATATATATAAATATATTACAGGCCTCGTATAAATTCAAATTATAAATTATAAGAATAGGCTCCCGAAGTACAAATCTTTCTCTTGCACCTCTTTCATAATCTGCTGTGCTGTCTTTCTCTTACTTACCGATTTGTTCAGACGATTTTTGAATAATCACCGCAACGTCATATTGCGTTATAAAGAACGTGTTAGCTCAGATTATTTAATTTTCCAATTGCTCTGTACATGATCAACGTCCAAATAGTTGAAAATTTGAATAACGAGCATTGTTGAAATAAAAGTATAGCTTTGAGTAACTCCAGGAATATTGGCAGTATTGCTGTAGTCATTCCAGTAGCTACTTTTTTCCCAGTTAAAATCCCTCAATTCAGTAAAACATGCATATTACATGGAAAAAGTAGCCTTACATCCATATTTGTTCGATGAATACATTATTGTAGCAATTACATATTGAACACTACGTCCTTTAATTAATAAATATACATATATATATATATATATATATAACTATATATATACACATGTATATATATGTGTACAGACATATACGGCACACATCCTATAATATGCCATTAGCTCCAGTTAATTATAAATATAAATGAATAATAATAATAATAATCTCAGTTAACAACAACTTCGGTCATAGACTATTTAGTTGTCCCTTTGGCATTTCTACCAAAGTTGCTGTGCTGTTGTAAGGTGATACGCTGAGGTTATGAGTGTCTTCCATCTTTCTCCGCTATCTATACAGATTACTTCAATTACGACGTTGTTGTTCGCATATTCCATCTTACTCAGTCAAGTGCGATACAACTCAATACAATACACTTTTCACCAAAAAAACAAAACTCATGTCTGACTTCAACAACAGCTGGCCTAACACAAACTATGCACTCCTTTCGTCAGGCCACAACAATTCTCCAGAACTTTACCCCCATTCGTTACACAGCAATATAGCATTACATAAATGTCGATAACTACCGTTTAGCATGAGCCACCCGAAAAGGAGCCGTCATGGACATTCTAACACTTATCACGACATTAGCTTCTTTTTACCCATCATCATAAGGATTCAATCACCATATGAACAAAGATTGAGGCCAATATAGCTGAAACTCGTAATTTTTACCTGAAGAACCAGGGTACATGGATGCAATGGAACAATGAATGTGGATGGATTGAAGCTAGGACCCCAAAGTCGGGGTTCCAGCTCCCACCCTCACTTTGGCTGAGCGTCTTACCCGCGCGGAACCCTTTCTCAACTCTGCGTTGAGGAGCGCAGTACGCTCGGCCATTTCGGTTCTAAACTGTACCGCAGAACATACCAACTGCTACAAGACTAAGACATAGGCAAACCGTAATACAAACATTAAAACACAACCTCGCCACTCTTGAACTGGGTGATTTAACATCATATATTCCCTAATACATTCACTTCTTTAACAAATTCCATTACTTTATGAATAAGTCCCCCATCAGATAACAAGTTGGCCACACTTATGTTTCCTCCTGTCACCGCTTAGAAATTACAAATCTCATTTCCTTTCCTGTTGGACATAACAAATTTTAAGACTTCAGCTGTAACCAGACGCTTGAAACGTAAAATACACATTTTGTGAAATCTAACCCTGCAGAATTGAAATCTCTTAGAAATACCTTTCCGTTATAACACCAACAACGTGAAGAGAACTCTCAAAGAAATGATGCTATAAATATAAAATTAACACCAATCGCTATACATATACAGGGTGGGCCAGAAGTAACCGAGCCTTTTAATTTGCTAATACAAGGAAAACTATGAACGCTAGGGAGTTGAAACTTGTTTAATTCGAAAGAATAACATTTTTATGGTTTGTCAAGGCTAAATTTTAAATACGTTCGAATGAGTGCCACGACTGTTGAGACAAATTAGAGCTCTTTTCTTTGTCGTTTCCATAACGCTCCTTAGTGTATCAGACGAGAGTTGAGCTATTTCATATAAAATTTTGTTTTCAAGTTCTTGTAAATTTGTTAAATTGGCTACATTAACTCGCGACTTACGGGAGACCCACAAGAAAAAGTCGCATGGGGACAAATCTGGAGAACAAGACCAGGTTATGTTACCAAATCGTAAAATTAAGTTATTTGGGAAGCACTCTCCCAACAATACCCTTTTTCTTCCTGTTAATAACAATAGTGTTGTTAACCTATAAAAAAAATTTTATTCTAATAAATCAATTTCAACTTCCTAGCGTTCATAGTTTTACTTATATTATCAAATTAGAAGAGTAAGTTACTTCTGGCCGATCCTGTAAAAACCAAGAGACAATTAGCATGGGCTGGACAATTTTGGAACACATTACAGCTACTACCTCACCTTAAAAGTACTGTCGTTGCTAAAATCAGAAATTGTGAAAAGATAAAAATGAATGCCAAAAAGAAGTTAAAACATTAACACGCAAGTTGGAAAGTGAAAATAACGTTTTTGAAACTTGCAAAGCCCTAGGAACTCTTAGAGCGTGATTTACGATATTAAAAAGTTATGTCTATATTTTACGCAACGTTGATTCGAGATCAGATGTTAGGTTAAAGGCTCCCTAACCGCAACAAAGACGTTCGAAATAGAGGAAGGAAGAAGGGACTGTTAAATATGGAATTAAGGAAACGCGGAATCTATGCACAAGGTGCATTGAAACTGTACGTTCAGAAAGAAGTTCATGAAACAAGATAAAAGTTTATTGAAAAAGTAGTAGTAGCAGCAGCAGCAGCAGCAGCAGCTGAGAAACAGGACAACAGTGAACCAAAAAAAAGATTGTCCATCCCATAATAAAAAACTTATTTCAACCAACAAAGCCTACCTAACTCGCTACTCGGGACCTCACATATTCCTTCTAGGATCGCCAATTCGCTCGGATACAGAAGTTGTACCCCTTTTATGGTGAACTGTACATATATTGGATCCAGGTCATATCGGTCTAACCAAATGGGACAATTTGTAGTAGTAGTAGCTAGCGCTTCAGTTACTCAAACTATGTCACACCGAAGGTCACATAATTTAACTCGTACCAGACTCTTCCAAATCACCACACAAGATGAACATCACTATTATTTGCAACATCAACATTATATGAGCATCGTGGTTATAATTGCAACTCAATATTACAAGTGTCTCCCCATTAAAATTTGTTCACAACACTGTACAGTCGAATGCACTGGGCATCCAAACCCCGTAGGGGGTTCAGCTGCCCACCCATTTATGGCCGGACGACTTACCCACGCTGAAACCCACGAGGTACCAACGTAGCTCGCCCGGCCATATTGCAGTTTCTTCATCTTCAAACTTCTAAGACGATATGACGTCTGGCTATAATGCGTTACAGCGCGGCTTCACGTTAAATCTCTTTAAGCAGTGCAACATGGAATACGAGGGTTAGTCAAAAAGTTCTCAGACAATTGCCATAATTTTGTACTGAACAGAGATTTACAAGTTGAAACCTGTCCTTAGAGCTTCCTTGATAACTTGCAGCTGTCTCATCAGTCTGTGTCAGGTCAACATCGAGAGAGGTTGCATCTCAAAATAGTAATTTTCAACCTTTCAAATGGCAAATTTGGAGATCAGAGCTAACATCAAATTTTTAACTAAACTAAATTGGAAACCTGTTGAAATCATTGAAGCTTTGCTAACAGCAGGTTTATGGAGATTTTGCACCATGTAGAGCAGTCGTTTATGATTGGATTGAACGTTCTAAAGAGGGAAGAGTCCAACTTGATGACGACCCATGAGGAGGAAGGCTCACAACAGCAACAAATGAAAACATCTCTCTCGTACAGAACCTACTGGAACAAGCTCCCCCTCCCCCAAATTTTATCAGGAAGGCATTTACAGGTGGAAACATGAATTAAAAAAGTGTATAGACCACAATGGAGCTTATGTAGAAAAATATAAGTAATGAGTTGTTAAATGAAGAAATTATGGCATTTGTCTGAGAACTTTTTGACTAGGCCTACCCCTCGTATCCCCCTGGGATAGCTAATTTCCCTTGACACAGTAGTTGTGTCTCCCTGATGATTAATTATATATTGGGTCCTAAACCCCTTGACACCAATTAGTAATGTGAACTACTTCAAGTCTTCTGGTAGCTTAATAATCGCATAATAGAATTCTAAGAAAAATTTGCCCCTCTTCATTTCAACAGACGTGCTCCGTGTTTTCCATCATTAAAAATGGAAAGTTATAGTTAGATACACATTTGTAAAAATAGGCAATGCACTGCTGTACCCCAGAATACTTTGAGGACATACGAATTAAATTCAACTTAATAAAGTAAACGCAATAATTCATGTTTTGTTCAACGCTCTTGTAGCGCTGCAGGACTGTGCATGATGCACGGGTCATACCAGTCTTACCAAAATGGGACACTTTAGAGACCAAGTTTCATCG
This sequence comes from Morinoia aosen, assembly GCA_030386875.1. Classification (NCBI taxonomy): domain Eukaryota; kingdom Metazoa; phylum Arthropoda; class Malacostraca; order Amphipoda; family Talitridae; genus Morinoia; species Morinoia aosen. The sequence continues at coordinate 72,267,730 of CM059559.1, forward strand.
AGGGAAAAACTCAATTGTTCGTTATTTTGTCCCTTTTTCTTGCACACATGTCTTTCGTAATGATCTACTCTGATTGATTGTACATTTCTACACTTCACATAAAATTTGATGAGGGAGAATGTAATCTGCGAGCAACAAGTGTTAGGCTTCGGACAGTTTGAATCGATTACTTCACGAATTGTCTTACCAAAGCCAGGCAAATGACTTATTTCTGCTTAACAAAACCAAGAACTGAATATGTCCGTAAAAAGCAAACACCTATTCATTATAAAAAAGGGTTACTTAACCGTCAGCTCGAGATCTCATATGCTCCTTATTGGAGCACTAATTCACACAGATGAAATACTTGTATCCCCCCAGGGGTGCTTTTAAGTTGAAGTTATTGTGATAAAAATTTAGCGTTGAAGAATTCTTCCTTCAACAACATATATATTTTCATTTCCACACACGTACGGCCTCTCACTTTTTCTGGTTCAAAATTTTTTAGTTTTTTCCATACTTCCCTTGCACATAACTGGAGACATTTCCTCTTCTTATCCCTATTTTTCTTGCTAATGGGCTGAGGGTCCTCTTTCTTCTGTTTCGGAACCTGAGAGGCAAAAAAAAATTAACAAACTCACAACAAAACAGCATTTCTGTGATGTAGGTGCAATTCATCATCACAGTGAGAGAAGTTGGAACTTGGAAGAGATTTCTGTGTGATGAAAGAAGACTTGTAGTAAGAACGGGATGAAGAGGATTACTATAAACTGCAAACCGTGAAATGGTGAGCAGGACCAAAAATGTACACCAGGAAATGCAAATGAATCCGAAATTCCCCGAAAACAAGCAGGAGAAAGGATGGGAATGAGAAGGATTAGGTTATATTATTGGTTAGTTTGAACCTCCCTATCCTCAACAAATGAGATCCAAAGAGAGGAAGGAAGAAGGCACCATTTAGTAAGGAGTTAAAGGAACGCTGAACCTGTGCAGAAAGGGCATAGAAACACTAAGTTGAGAAAGAAGTTAATGAAACGAGATCAAAGTTGAAGTAGAAAGTAGTAAGTGCTGAAAAACAGGACAACAGTGAACCGAAAAAAGATGGTCATTTAACATAACCAAACATTAAATTTCAACAAAAAGAAGGCCTACTTAAATCTAAGCTCGGGCCCTCACATTGTCCCCATGGGAGCGTTAATTCCCATGGATACAAAAGTTGTCTCCCCCTGAAGGGGAATAAGAAGAGGGAGACATGGAAAGATAGAAAGAAAGGAAATGGAAAGGAAAAGGACATACATCTTTCTAACAAACACTGTAGCAAGTTGACAGGAGTTATGTTATATGAAGCTTTTCATTACCCAAAAATTAACATATCATGAATAATAAAACACTCCTCTCAAAGCAAGCCTAAATTTTACAAAATAATTAATGTAACATCTCACATGTAAACTCAACGTAATTTGCCTGAAATTCTAAATATATATATATACAAACCATCACCTGAACCATGCTGACTATCATTGTGCCATTTATTTTTCCATTCTGACCAGAGTTCAATCATCTTACCTTCAGAAAGAAGCCCAAGATGTCTCTCTCAGCTGATGATCAGAGAGTCTTGCAATTGCAGGCAAAAAGGTATACAGATGAGAAACTCCACGGGGGTCTTAATATACCTCAAGATGAAGACGAACATTTTTGAGTTTCTGCAGTAGACGAGCCTTGTGGTAAATGTTAAAGCTTCCATAATGCACTTTGCAATGCCAGTATCTATTACTGCCAATCATGAATTAGAAGAATAAATATTGTCAAAAAGGGTCCCACCATTGCAAGTATTTGTGATATAATGTTGAAATTTTTATACAAAACAGGAGTCCTTTTCTTTCTAACAGCATTTTTTCTGCCATTCCTTGTTTTTTGATGTCCTTTTCATCCTCATGGGGCATGAAAATAAATTCCTTCAACAAGATGGGTCATGAAATGCCTCGATATTTTCTGCCACTAGACATTCATCAAAATTCAGATCTGGTTGACCCAGGGTTCTTGACAGCTTCTATTAGTTCCAGATGGGGAAGTTGTAGAGATGCTTTAAAAAATTGAACTTCTTCTAGTTACACTTTCAGGAGTTACAGTAGTAAGGATGGCATAGTAACATCTTAAACAGTCTGGCAAGCTTCAATGCTTGCCAATATAGGAGATTGAGAGGCTCTCTTTTAAGGTGCTCGTGGAGTTGAGCATGCTTACTGAGTTACTGTCTGAGAAGTAGAATATTTTTGACACCTTGTGAATTACCTAACTTAGTTGACCATTATTTGAACAGGCAATGTAAAGTCATGTCCAACTAAAGTGGGTATATGGCATGATGCAGCATTTATTAAAGGTGAAACATTCCCAGGGCAGTGACTGGCAAGTAGCATACATTAACTTGACCACACTCTTCCTGTTGGACAATGAGAAAGAATTAGACAAGGTACAGGAAGTTGGTAGAATCATCAATCATGACTAATATTATTTGCTCCTACGGCCGTCATAACAAAATCTTGGTACTACTGATACCAGAACTTATTACAATCATAAAATTAATTGGACTGTAACAATAAACATACTACAACAACAATGTGTAATAACTGATCTGTACATGCCTCTCGATTGAAGCATTTCTGTTTCAGCTGGGAAATTTATTTTTCCCTACTCGAAATTGGATTCAAAGAGGGCTGAGATTAGTTGAAGACTGCAAAAGCCTTACAAATCTTATTCATTCACATGAATAGTAGTATGTAATCTCATGACCCATAAGATTGGTTTCCAGTGTTCCTCAATCACGCAATCCATTACTAAATTCTTTCCATTCCAGCTTGTCATTTCAACTTAGAGATTTTTAATCATATTCTCATAGATTTTTAATAATATTCTCAAATTCTCCCACTTTCCCCTACCCTAATTATATTTTAGAACATACATCAGGCAGTCAATGTAAATGCAAAACTCATTTTCACCCATATATACTGCGGCATTACTCTCTCTTTTGGGTATTTGAGAAGGAGAGGACCATAATTGATTTTCCAATTTTTGCTGCCTAAACGTAGTTGATATGATGAAGCAAACAATTTTTCTTCCATGCACTTTTCGTCGTGAATGAGTATTCAACGTGTTATAGCGGTATGTTAATTATTGACTTTGATGACTGGAATACGCTCGAATAAACAGCTACTAATCGATTTTTGAATTTTTGGTCCATAAATCATGGTAATAACATCAAAATAAACTACTTTTCTACCGTACACTTTTTGCGGCCAATGGGTATTTTACGAGTTAAAGCGGTAGGTTTAGTTTCGTGTTCCATACAGCAGAAACCGTTACACGCTTGAGCTGTTAAGTACGTTTGGATGCTTTGAAATTTATCAATAGCAAACCCCGCAAAGCCTGAACCCACTTCTAGGATCTTTTAGCTAACAACACAATAAAGGTTATCACCCATAAACAACAAGTTATGGCGGTAAGGTAATTTTTGCTTTTGATGGCTGAAATGGGCTTGATCATTCAAACGCATCGATAGGGAAAGTCCATTGTAATCTTCCCCTCTGATCAATTTCCTTCCGCTTCACACATCAGAGTTGCGGTAAGTAATTTATACCTATAACTCGATAAACACTCATTATTGACGGAAAGTGCATGGAAGAAAAACTGTTTATTCAGATTGAATTAGATATATTTAGGCACCAAAAAGTGGAAAATAGATTATGGTCCTCTCCTTCACATTTACTCTCTCTAGTTTCAATCGTCCATATAACATGGTCAATTGCTCTTTTCAATCCCTTTTTCTTCTATATCACTTCAATATAGACAATAAAAATTTGTGATTTTATAAAATGGGTAAATGTGTAGCGTTGGTCAGTAATCGATTTTTCAGTTCTTAGTGCCTAAACATAGTTAATTAGATCGAAATAAACAAGTTTTCTTCTATGCAATTTCTGTCGGACATGGGTATCTTAAGAATTATAGCGGTGAATGCCCTACCGCAACTCTAGTGTTTGAAGCGGTAAGTAATTCATCGAGCGCGTCGTATGGCAGCACTGCAATGGACGCTTCCTTCCGACGCACTCGAATGCTCGAGCACGTTTCCGCCATCTAAGACGAAAGTGAACATAATGCTATAATTTTTTTTGGGGGGTGATAATTTCTATTGCGTTATTAACGAAAAGATCCTAGAAGTGGGTTCAGGCTCCGCAAGCTCCTCGGGGTGAGCTAATAATAAATTACAAAGTATTCAAGCGTACTCTAACAGCTCAATCGCGCAAGAAATAAAATCCACCGCTCTAACTCGCAAAATACTTATTTGCCGCAAAAAAGAGTATGGAAGAAAAGTAGTTTATTTTGATGTTATTGCCATGATTCAAGCAACAAAATTCAAAAATAGATTAGTAGCTGTTTATTTGATCGCATTCGTCATCAGTGACGAAAATTAACATACCGCTATAACTCGTAAAATACTCATTACCGACGGAAAGTGCATAGAAGAAAACTTGTATACTTCGACCTAATGAAGTAAGGTTAGGCAACAAAAAGTGGAAAATCTATTACTGATCAACGCTACACATTTACCTAAAAATTGTCCCACTAAGATCAATCACCATATACATCTTTCCTTCAAGCATAGCCACATTAAAATTCAGATCCATAGACATCTCTACAAGCCTGCAATATTATTGCATTCAAACATAAACTTGCATTTAAAATGCTTCTCATATATCAAAGGCTGTGTGGTTTTGATACTAATAACAACAAATATACATTTATATGCTAACACATTTCAATATTTTCTTATTATAAGAAAACATCCCCACAACTTAGTTCATTATTCTTTCTATAAATCTCCTACAATTGATAATTTATATCAATACAACTAACAAAACATTTGGCACTTGTTCATCTAAAATTGTAGTTGTAAAGTTACTTTAATAATGAAACTTGAAATTAAAAATCTATGACATATGCTATCTGCGTAGAATTGTCATTTATTTGAAGAATTAGTTTTTTATCAACACTTCTGATTTTGGTAAATGTGTAGTGCTTGGCAGTAATCGATTTTCCAGTTTTTGGTGCCTATACATAGTCAATTCGGTTAAAATAAAGAAGTTTTCTTCTATGCACTTTCTGTCGCAATTGAGTATTTAATGAGTTATAGCGGTAGGTTTAGTTTTGCCTTTGATGACAAATGCGCTCGAATAAACAGCTATTCATTTATTTTTTAATTTTTGTAGCTTGAATCACGATAATAACATATATATCACCTACTCTTCTTCCATACACTTTCTGGGACAAATGAGTATTTCACGAGTTAGAGCGGTAGGTTTAGTTTCGTATTTGATGACTAGCGTGTTGGAAGCGAGACTCCATTGCAGTATTGCCATTCAACGCGGTCGATGAATTACTTGCCTCTTCAAACAATTGAGTTGCCGTAACAAAATTGGCTGCTATTACTCGTAAAATACTCATTTACAATGGAGAGTGCATAGAAGAAACCTTGCTTATTTCGGACAATATTTATTTTAGGTCCGGCAAGGAAATTAATAATTTGGGGGCAAATAATCAATAAAGGAACACATTTAATAACCTTTTACATGAATGACATTCTGCTCGCTGATGCGTTATTTTTGAATAATTGTACTTTGAAGTTGGCGCCGGCGCACGCGCGCCGGCGCCGTTATTTAATTAATAAGGTTAGTTAACCCCCTATTACAAACGTAAAGAGGTTGGGTCGTGAGGGTTAGCCACAGTTCTTATAGCGAAAATTATAAATAAAGCTTCTAACCCACCCATTAGGGTGACGACCGCAATCTTGTTTACATCGGATCCAAGATGGCGGCACCCATGGTGGTCGCCTGCCTGACCTAAAGTAAATATTGACCCTTATTTCTATCTAATTAACTATGTTTAGGCAACCAAAAGTGAAAAATCGATTACAACCCAACGCTACACATTTACCCAGGTTTTTTACAAAATCTGTGGTCAATATTGATTTTAGGTGCCTCACAGAAATTAATAATTCGGTTCCAAACAATAACTAAAGGAACACATTTAAAAGCGTTTTACACAAATGTATTTCTGTCCGCTGATGCGTTATTTATGAATTATTCAACTTTGAAGTTGGCTTTTGCGCTCTAAAGGAAGCGAGCCTGCCAAGCAGAATTTTCATAATGGAAGCTAACCCCCTAGCACATAAGTAAACAGGTTGGGTCGTGAGGGGGAGCCACAGTTCTTCTGGTGAAAATTAAAAATAAAGGTTCTAACCCACCCATTAGGACGACGTCTGCAATTACGTTTACACCGTACCGGGCGACCATACCGGGTGGCCGTCATTTTTGATGGCAGCCATCTTTCTACGATGGCAGCCATCTTTCAACTGATTGTTTCTCTGTACAACATGAACAGTATTACAGTTGAATCAGTAAAATATCGCATCAGCGAGCAGAATGACATTCATGTAAAACGCTTTTAGGTAACCTTTATTCATAATTTTCACTAAAAGAACTGTGGCTCCCCCTCACGACCCAACCTGTTTACGTTTGAAATAGGGAGTTAGCTTCCGTTGCGCTCGCTTCCTTTAGCGCGCGAAAGCCAACTTAAAAGTTAAATAATTCGAAAATACCGCATCTGCGAGCAGAATGACATTCATGTAAAACACTTTTAAATGTATTCCTTTAGTGATTGTTTGGAACGGAATTATTAATTTCTGTGAGGCCCCTAAAATTAATATTGACCAAATCTGCACTAAATTGGTTAATCTGACGGAATTGACAATAATCGATTTCATAAATTTCAATGCCTTAACATAGTTAATTTAATGATATTAATTAAGTTTTCTTCTATGCACTTTCCATCTGAAATGAGTATTTAATTAGTTATAGCGGTAAATTACTAATACAACTCCAGTGTTTAAAGCGTAAAGAAATTTATTGATCCCTCGGAATAGCAACACTGCAATGGAGTTTCGCTGATCGCGCTCTCATCATCAAAGACAAAACCAAACCTACCGCTGTACCACGTTAAATACTAATTTGACGAACAAAGTGTACACAAGAAAAGTAGTTTATTTCGATGTTATCACCATGATTCAAACAACAAAAATTTGAAAATCAATGAGTAGCTGTTTATTCAAGCGCATTTGTCATCAAAGATGAAACTAAACCCACCGCTATAACTCATAGAGTACTCATTTCAGACGGAAAGTGCATAGAAGAAAACATGTTTATTTTGATTCAATTAATTAGGTTTAGGCACCAAAAAGTGTAAAATCGATTACTGTCATTTCCTTCAGGTTACCCTTTAAATTTAGTATAATCTAACTTTGTATTAATTATTGCAAAATTATTTTCTACACTATTTTTTGCAATTTGTGGTGTGATACATGTCTTTCTGTTCAAATGAAATCTGATTTTAGTATTTTTACTGCTACAAATCTACAAATTTAGCACTTCATTTAGAACTAGTTACAATTTGAAGTAATGTGATAATTCAGTCTTGTAATGCATAGGTGGTTTTATTGTTGATCAATTTTTGATAGTCTTTCCATCTTTGCCAAGTATCCATATTATGATCAATAATTATAATTGAACTATTAAACAATTCTGGTTACTATCATTAATAAGTCACTCAATAAAGTGAAATTTTGAAAACTTCATAAAAAAGAAATAGACAAGACATTTATAATCGTTAAATTCAAGCAAATTGACATACCAGCTGACTAAAATATCATCTTCAACCACCCTTTTAATTGGTACGGATAATTACAATTTATGGAAAAATGTTTTAAAAAAATAAGTATTAAGCACTTCTAATAAAAATCTGCCTGGTATCATTTCTTCCATTGTAGCGTAGCAACGTATTGAGAAAAATTTTCAACTAAATTATACTACCATAAATCCACAAACCATTTGAAATGCCCCCCACAAATTTCTAATATATTGCCATATAACGAACTAGTTATAAAAAATTTTCAATTTCACACCTTTCACTTTCAAGCTACAGTGAATAATTATGAGGCAATAACCTTACACCAGTTTCTAGATATACGTAGATTTTGTTTTAAAATCTAGTCGCCATTGCGCCCGATTCAATGGCCGCCAATGTGGTCTTGTTGTTGTTCAACTTGTCGTACAGCTGACTCGATAAGGTCACATATTGTCGCCAGGTGGCGTTTCTCTTTATCTCGGTTGCTATTCGTTCTAGGCCCGTGACGTCACCACACCCAGGGCCCTTTCGAGAAATTACTTGAATGCTCCTACCTGTCTTATGTTTACCGTGGTGGCAGCCCTGCACTACAGTCATGGTAGACTAAAGGAGGTAAAGTCACTTCTATGGGGACGTCAGTGCACATTCGCAAACTCGACTAGCCAATAGAAAGGCTTCATTTCACACAAGCCGGATGACGTCACTAGGGTTACATGACGTCAGCAGCGGCAGCGCACTACGATGCAGCGTACTCTGCCTTCCAGACGTACGATCAGAAACAGAACCGACAGCCGGTGGTGCTTCCGCACGACGGATTTTAGAAAAATAGAATTCCGTCCGCCTCCGAGCTTTTCCACCAGTACTAAAAGGTTATCGATCTCCGAGTTTATCATACGGACAGCTTCTAAAATTAAAAGCTCAATTGAAACAATAGGAAAATTAGTTAATTCAGTCATACAGGGTGTTTTGGTACTTTTCTATACTGATGAAGCAGACGATTGCGCGCCGTGTTCAATAGTAAAAAGGATCATATAAAATTCAACATAGAGATATCGTTTATTTGTAATAAAAAGTGCGACATAAGAATTCCGCTTAAAGTTCATGAACTAAACAGCGGGAGAATGTATTTTCAAATTTATATGCGTTTCAAGCATTCAAATTTTTCGAGTAATGCCAACACCCTGAAAAATTGCAAAAAATTTTTTCAAGCGCCATTCCTGCTTCAATACCAAAGAAACTCGAACACATTGAGTACTTGAACACACACCCGTTATAAACTATTGCATTTCTCAAAGTTACATAACGAACAGAGGGCTGATTAGATTTGATGTTAGTTTAAGCCTCTTCATCCGCAACACAGGCGATCCATAGATCCACAGAGAAGAAGGATTAGATTAGATGATAGTTCTAGCCTCCCAAACCGCTAAAAGAAAGTGTTCCGAAGAGAGGAAGGCACCATTTAGTACGGAGTTGTAGGAACGCGGAATCTATTATTATTATATAAGAAAGTTTTAGCATCCCTTAACCACGACAAAGATGTTCCAAGAGAGGAAAGAAGAAGGCACCATTTAGTATGGAGTTGAGGGAACGCGGAATCTATGCACGAGGTGCACAGAAACAGTAAGCTAGGAAAGAAGTTCATGAAACAAGAAAAAAGTTGATGAAGAAAGTACACTGAGAGAAATTTTGGCCCCTCTGAGTGTCTCATGGCTGTTCAGGTGTCTCAAAAGTAGCCAGAACATCGCAAAAAGAGAGCCGATGTCTCATCGGAAGTGCGACTTTTCGATGAGCGCTATGTGTCTCAAAGCAAGGTGTTGTTCGTTCGTTCGTGCGCAAATACAATGTGATAAGTGCGATAACAAAACATTTGCTAAATAGTGTAGAAGTATACTGTTGGTACTTAAGCACAACAATTAATGGCAACGCCTTTGCTAATTATGCAAAAATGTAATCGAAGCTGAGAATTAGATTGCTTTGCGGAAAGCTCGGAGCTTTGTTCCTGTGTTGTGCTGTGTTGTATTACTACGCATCAGTCCCGCGGGAAGGATGGTGCAATGATGCGCGCAGCGCTGGAGTTGTATTTGTCAGATGTGTTGTTTAATAACTGGTGGATTCTTTTGCATGTAGTCCATTTTTATGTAGGCGAAATATAAATTTCTGTGCAATACTGGTGTTCGTTTATGTATACATGCAAGACTGTTGAAGATACATTCATTTTCGTAAAGTGAGCTTGTAATCTGCGATGCTCGTTTGCTACTGGAACAAGTTGTAATCGTCAAAATCGTGATGAAGCATTTTAATGAATCGCTCAATGAATATTGTTGATTTGTTGCTTTAAAATATTTTATTATAAACGTGCTAATTTCAGCACAGATCGTTAATTACTCTGAAAATTTTAGAAGCAGAAGTGCATATATCTGATACTATAATGCCATACCAAAAAGTGCTCAGCAAACGCAATACATTACTAAGCTAATGCATTTAACATCATGTGTCGAATAAGATTACAACAAAAAGAAGCATGCAGTTATTTTATTTCAGAGACTTGAGATAATATGCAATACTAAAAATGCAGGCAATAGCAGTATGCCACTGGGAGCAAACTTGTGCCTTGAGAAGAGGTTAAGTAGATTAATATGCCAAGTTTCATTGTCATTAAATTTTTTAAAATATTTTTGCATTTATAACAATTAAGTAGTTGCACCCTTTCTTAAAAGAATGAGTCATATTCATTAAACTAGGTCATGTTCAAAATAATGAAATTGTAGATTTCTTAGCATATTTTGAATTATCTAACAACTCTCATTAATGTTTGCAGAATAAATTAATTAACATGTAAATGTTTGATCAGAATGCTTCTCAACCATAAATCAATTTCAACCAGCTCTGTTGATTGTGCCTCATGTTGCCCAAGTCATACGGCCATGAGACAGCAGTATATTTGCAGGTACTTGTGGGTTATATGTCACCACTTTTTTAGGGAAAAAAAATTTGTTTGGGGAAAAAGTGGAAAATGTTAATGTTTTATCATTATTGAACTGATGATCTGGACAGAATGATTGGATTATTCATGTGAGAAGGCATCCTTGTTTATTTATATTCCTTTCTGATAAATTTACTCACTTAATATAATATCTGGGACCTTCTTTTTCAGTTCTTGGAAGGTCCCAAAGATTCATTTTGGCCTGAAACAAAATAAAAATTTAGGACATTAAAAATATAAACAATTTAATTGTGCTAACCTAATGTAATCTATTCTCAACATCAAAAGGAAACCATCAATTAAAAGTGGTGACAGATAATCCACAAGTGCCTATGTGCATTATTGTGTATGCTTCAGGTGGGTAAACTGTATCGGAAGTAAACCTAAAAATGTTGAAAAAACAGCTCATCATTAAAATTGTTGTATAAGCTAAAAATACCATTTAAGCTATGCTCTACTAAACTTAATACTATTACTCATCATGGTTTGAGTTGTGCTATTAGTCATGTGCATGTTCAATTAAGAGATTTAATAATTTCCTGCTAATATTTTCATTTCTGGTGTGTCAAGCTCTTATACCATTTATCATACGGTGTGTATGGATTGCTATTTTGAATAAAATTTCTGAATCTTATGTATATGTGAGATAGTTTAATTGCTGTGATTGAGAATGCAGTTTGTGATTGTCGTGATCAATGTTTCTTGCTGCCTATGTTTTATTGGCAATGATAATAATAATAATAATAATAATACTAAAAATAATAACAATGTTTTCAAAAATTGTGTTCCAATCAGAATTTCTGAACAAAAGGAGAAACTTCTATTAAAATTGCTTCAAAATTGGCCCTAGGAAATTTCTTATTTAAAAATGGATTGCTTGAGTTGCTGTCTTTGTGCATATGAGACACGATTCATATCTCTGTTGTTCAGGCATTATTCCACAGAACATGCTCACCTTCCTAACTTCAATGTCAGATGTGGCATTGACCACTGTCTGAACACCTACTCCAATGTTTCATCATTGAGAAAACATGTATTCAGGAAACATGCCCTCCATGTTAGAAACAGGGCTCAAGCTACTCAAACTATGGCCTCGGATGATGTTACTACTACTACTACTACTACTACTACTGCTGCTACTACTGCTACGACTACTACTACGACTACTACTACTACTACTACTACTGGCAGTGAGTCGCCCAGTGGATCGGACAGTGTGCCTGATAATGATGTGGAAGAAAATTCTGAAATTTTTGAAATAACAAAATTCCTTCTGTATATCAGAGAAAAACAAGGGATCACTGAAAAAACAGCTGAAGTTATTGTTCAAGAATTTGAAACAGTTGTTGAAAACTGCATAAAAATGACAAGTGATATCATGGATGCTAGTAAAATCCCTGCTAATGAGAAAGTGAACATACTTCACCCTATATTGCAACTGAAAGCAAACCTGAATGCAAACAATAGCGTACACAAGCAAAGAAAAATGTTCATGAAAAAAGGATTTGTTGCACCCAATGAAATTGACCTGGGTGAAGGCGACTCTGTCATGTATGTGCCCATCTTAGAAAATCTGAAAATTCTTTTAAAGCATCCAGATGTTCGCAACCACGTGATGGGAGAACCAATCACGACTAAGGGATACATCAATAGCTTTAAAGAGAGTAATCGGTGTGCGTCAAGTCCTTTCCTCTCAGCTAAAAATTGCCTCCATATTCAGCTATATATAGATGATTTCCAGATAGTTAATCCATTGGGAACTGCCACAAAAGTAAACAAAATTTGTGCCCTTTACTGGGTACTTGGCAACATCCCTGCTCATCTCCGAAGCAAATTATTTGCCATTCAAGTTCTCTGTTTGACAAAAAGCACCAACATAAAAAAATATGGGTTCCACACTATCCTGCAAAAGTTTATTGAGGACATGATAATTCTAGAAAATCAAGGAATATCAGTGCATACATCATCAGGGAAGTTTCACTTTGTTGGAACTATTTCCATGCTTATCAGTGATAATATGGCAGCTCATCAAATTGGAGGTTTTGTGGAAAGTTTTTCTTCGCTTCGCATCTGCAGATTCTGCACAGCCACTAAAGAAAAGGCCAAAGAAAGTTTCTTGGAGGATCACTTTGAGAAAAGAACTATTCTCAGTTACAATGAAGCTGTGGAAATTGTTAGAAAAAATCCACACATGAGTACAACATATGGAATAAAAATAAACTCTGCTCTAAATGCGCTGGACAAATTTCATGTATGTTGGGGATCACCCTCTGACATTGCTCATGATTTATTCGAAGGATTTTGCATTGACCTCTTGAAAGCTACAGTGCTCCATTGTCTTCTTTCAAAATACTTTGACCTTAAATTTTTAAATGATCAAATTTGCAATTTTCCTTATTCAGGGAGAGAAAAGAGAAATAAACCTACTTCAATTGCAAAAGATAAAACAGGAAATTTGACAATAAAACAAACTGCTGCTCAGATGTTAAACTTGGTTAGAATGCTTCCATTGTTTGTTGCTGGAAAAATTCCAGAAAGTGATCTTTACTGGAAATGCTATCTTGACTTCTTAGAAGTTTTAGACTTCATTTTAGCCCCATCACTCAATGTCGGACAAATTCTTCAAATGGGCGCTCTAATTTCTGAATTTCTTCAGGATTTTTTTTCTTTAAATCCTGAATTATCAGTGAAACCCAAAGCTCACTATCTTGTTCACTATGCTAGTCAATACCTAACATTTGGTCCCCTAATAAACCAATCTACATTGAGATTTGAAGGAAAACATGCTTTCATGAAGTCAATTATTTCTAGGTCTAAAAACTACAGAAATCCATGCAAGACAATTGCACTCCGCCATCAGTTCATGCAGTGTTTGCACAACATGTGTGAGGATTATCTTCAAGCTGAGAGGCTTCAATTCCCCAATTCATCCAAAGAAGTGAATATTACTGACATGGATGAGACTGTAACTGAACTAGTCTCCAATGTTGCTTATGGTATTTCTTCAGTACCAGTAGCTAAGTCAGTAATTTACCAAGGTTTAACATATGAAAGAGGGGGTGTTGTGGTAACATTTGAAAATAATGACTTAAAATTCTCTGAAATAGAAGGCATCTTATATATTAACGGCTCAGTTTGGTTTGTTGTTACTGACATGTTAGTTTGCCAATTTTCACTCCACTACCATGCTTACATATTAGAAAAAGCTCAATCTAAAAACCTTATCCAGCTATCTAAATTAATTTCGCCTTTTCCTCTACAAATGTACCCAAGAGCTAATGGCCAATATACCCTATTTCTTCACCATTTCATTCCTCCTCCAAGTGAAGCATAATGGCAGCATTAAAGTTTGTTATTGAATTTCAAGAGCGAAAGGTTCTCATTGAAGTGAATGAAAAGGAACAGTTGTTGTCAGCAGCTGTTAAAAAGTTCAAGGAGAAAGGCCTCCTGTCCAGTGATGGTACCTGTCGGCTGGAGATATTTTGTCCCCAACTCAACCTGCATTATGAGGTTGAGGATGATGAAATACCTGATGGAGGCCTGCTTAAATTAGTACTCAACAAAGACCAAATTTCAACTAGTGAAAAGTGAGTAACTGGATCATAGATTGCAGCAGTTCATTTTTTTACAGGAATTTAATTTTTTGAATGTATTTTAAAATTTTTTTTTGAAATTTTGAGCAAGTTTTTTTGAACGATTCATATTCCGAATAATTTTTCCAATATCTGTACTACAGCTATTGTTTCTCGGGTTCTTAGAAATATCCAAGGTCATCCCAGCCTGTCTTCAAATTCTCATGTGGATGAAGATGGCAACCAAGTACCTGACCCTTGTTCACCGTCTAGTCTCTGCGTGCAACCACATTCTGTAGTCAGTGCTACTTCTCTCAGTGTGCAAGCATTTTCTACTAGCAACAGGGCTACAAGCAACCTTGATTCATCTGTCGGCTGCACAGTTAATGAGCCTCTTGCAACTTCTGGGCAAAATTGTTCTGCATCACTTCAGTGGCCGAAAGTGTTTCAACTGCCGTGTGAACAATTTCCCCCAAGCTTGAAGGAACTTTTGGATGCCCAAAAGCCATTGGCGAAAAAAAATCGTGCCGACCTGCTGGATTGTCTTTACAACGAGATAATTAAATTTACTTTGTAAGTTTATCTCATGAGACTTGAAATTGCTAAAATGATTAAAAATGATTTGCTATTTGAGCCAAGGTTTTTTTGGTTTAAGGTATAGTGATGTAATTTACTAACTATTCATGTCTGTTGCAGTTACCCATCTTCGAGCAACTATGATGCAGTGGCCACAGCACTCCTAGTAAAGTATCCCTATTTACAACAGTGTATTAGCTTCGGTGATGCTAAGGTTGGTGGCCGACACTTATTGAAATTCATAGTCATATCCGGATAAAAATGAACATTTTTGCAATAGATTCCTCATCTTTCACAATTTGAGTATCATATATGCAGTGTAACGGCGTGAAGGAGATATTTAATATACATATTAGTAAATTCTTTTTCATCTAATTAGTGCTTCCTAATTCTAGGAAATCTGGAAAGTGAGGATGTCCAGAAAAGCACGAAATACTAGACAAAGGAGAGACAGTTCAGTGTCGTGTGTAGTGGCAAAACGTGAAAAGAGGCAGCAGTACGCTGCTAAGGAGAATGCAAGCGATTGTAAGCTTCCAAAAAATGTTCCTGCTTTTGGAATGGTGAACTATTTGCCTGAGCAATTATCAACCGAAGATGATGTATCCATTGCGCGGCACCAGAGTGAAATGATTAAGGAAGTACAGAAAGCTTTCCCAAATCATAGAAAAATTGATGAAGCCATGCGCTTGACTTTCCCTCATCGAAGAAACCTCATCGTTAATGAGACTGTCACTGTTGCATTCATTAAAGAATTGTATCCTGCTCTCTTCGATCCCAATCAGGTAGAAACTTGAAGTTAAATGGTGATAATGAATTACGTTACAATATATGTGCTCAAAAAAAATTTAATTTACTCAAGCTCTCATTGCAATAACTTAACCATGAATTTCAGATCTGTTTTGAGTTCAACCGTTTGACGGAACAAGACATTGCCACACTTCTCCAGAACAGTATGCTCGAGTACTGGCAAGTCATTCTCCAGATGCGTAAAATGCATGTGCCACACTGCCCTCCTGAGCTATCACCTGCAGTATTTGAAGGTATTTCGAGTAGTTTGTGTTTTATGGTAAGACGTGGAACGTTTGTCAGCAATTGAAAAAGTGTGAGTGATTGTTTTACAGATGAAGTGGGTTAACCTCAGTGTTGCTTGATGACCTTGTGATTGATTGTACTTACATGGTATAGTGAGAGAAATCGATGTGAGTTTCAGGTATAGGTATACGCTTGAGCGATATACGGGGCAGTGCCATTGGTGTAGAGCAGTTATTGTTTTCACATGACGCTGCATTGGTTGCTAAGTCGGGTGTTAGGTTGTGCAGATTGGTATAAAAGTTGAGACTTGTTTGACCAAAGGAGGTTGAGACCGCATGGGGGAAGAATAATGTTATGAGATGTTCAAGAGATAGAGATTTTTATACTTTACGCGTATGATATTGACTTACGGATAATTAACTCATATTAATTTTGTCGGCAGAACGTATGGTATGCAGTGCCCTTCTTCAAGTGCCCAGTCTAATGAAGGAATCTGTAAGCTTTACCTCTACCCCAGAAGTAAGTTACAATGAATTTTTAATGTGATGTCTCTGTGCTTGATGTTTTGATGTAAGTGAAACTGTGGTATAAATTACGAAATTACCTATTGCTTTAATTATTTTGGGTTTGTTGGGAATTACATCACGAATTCTTTTGGTTTGTTTTCTTTGATAAATTTTGCTTCATTATGGAATTGGATCTATTTATTTTAATGCAAGCGATATTTTTCCCAATATTCTACTGGTAAATGTATTCATTCAAATGATTTTTAATTTTCATTGCATTTTGGTCAGTTGTCACGAGAAGCTTATATTTCTAAATTACGAGTGTAAGAAATGAAGACAATTAGATCATTACCATTGGTTTACTCATGAGTGTCTACTGAACACTAATGTTATTACATGTTTTCTGCTTGTCAGGGGAATACGATTTTCCATGCGTCCAGGCCCCATACAATTTAATGTACCCAAACCTCCATGAAGAACGTTTTTTCATAATTAGATGTACTTCTTGCTTACAACAAATGTTACCACAAGTTATTTATACATGCACAAAATGCTTCGACTGGATCTGTTTATAATTGTGAAGCATATATAATTTATTTGGATTTTATGAATCGAACTATCATTCTAACCCTCTACCAAATGCGTTCCACTAACCCAGTGGTCATCTTTGCTCGGCTTGCTATGACTCAATTCTTGGCTCTCGGAAAATATGTAAATTAACTAGTGTGCATGGCCAGTCAAAAATAACGGGATTCAATACCTTTCTTGAATTTTTTTCCAGAAATGGATGACAAACAACTATATCCATCCTAACAGTACCCGTGATAAAAATATTGTTGTCCTTGTGCACTGGTGAAACTCGTGTCACAGATACGGTCATTATAACTATCCTTATGAGCGTGACAGAGAAAGGGAAGAAGCTGGCTCCAAACAAATAAACCAAGGGTATTGTTAGGTAGTAGCAGAACCCGTGGAAATTCCACCGACTATGTCATCGGTGGACCCGTGAAAAAATTCTGTCAATATTACCTCACCTATGCAAACCTAACCAATCCTATCCTTACCGAAACTATCCTGAGAAAATGTCAAACATATCAATGCATGTAAAGGCCATCTTTCAATGTTACACTGAGGAATTTGGTACCCATGATACCGCAAACTCAGACATCCTATGTTTCTTCAGAAGCGGACACCAAACAAATAAATAAATATATAAATAAACACACTACGGGAAATATTAGGTTACATTAATCTATGATTCACATAATATACGCTAACTTGCAGTAATTAGGGCTACCTCAAGCAACCTAAGTGGCTGTCATCCAAAAATTATTGAATAACACTGCACTAGACTATTTATTCCCAGAATTGTGCACTGAGAGGTGCTGTCTACTACATTCAAAGGTTTTCCATTCCCTAATGAAACGCATGAAAGCTTCCAGTTTTTAAGCATGATGATACTTCTTATCGATATGCCTCGATGAATTTGTTTTCTTCATGAGCAGTTACCTTCATACTAAAAGTGTAGCCAATACTTCATGCTAAAAGATTTTTATAAAATTCAGTTCATGTTCAAATTAAGATTTGACTTCTATTTGTTATGTACATTCTAATTCAAGTTATTGGGCAAGACATGTGCTTGTTAGAAGGCTAAAATTGTGTACTCGTTTGTACGTTTTCCTCAAACGCATGTTGATACATTTTCGGCATTTTTTGATGATTAATTCAGGAACCTAGTCCCGGATTACACGAAGCACCGAACACTAAGGAATAAGTGGAGTAAATTGCACAATATATTTTGTGACATAGATTTCTTTGGCCTTAAGGTATTCATTTTGTTAGCTTGGTTTGGCTCTTGATCGTTTTTATGAACGTGTTCTTACGATATTCGTTATTTCCAGGAAAAGACTGGACCTGCTCCTATGCTTCACTTCAGCGACCCTGCCGACCCTGATGCAGAGGGTATACTTCTTTCTGAAGGTGTTGAGGTATGCCGCGTGAAGGGTTTATTGCAAGGTGTTACTGTGTGGCTAGCGTGTTACTACATATTCAACATGAGCTACCCCAAATCATGTAAAAAAACGTTGCTTTTCATACAAAGAGGACTTATTGGGTTGAAGGACAAGTGCAAGGCTCCTCTAATCGTCCTCGACACTGTCCAGAACTTAAAAATGCTGAAAAATGCAAACTAAATTTAGGTATTCAGTTCAGTTTGAACCCTATTTTGACGTAAATCAAGTTATGGTTGGGTCAGCCTTCGTTTCAATGGAAGAAGTTTATTTTTAGGCGAGGGAAAATTTTCTTTTCGATTCATTGCTACTCTTTTTTTATGCCGCGTGAAGGGTTTATTGCAAGGTGTTACTGTGTGGCTAGCGTGTTACTACATATTCAACATGAGCTACCCCAAATCATGTAAAAAAACGTTGCTTTTCATACAAAGAGGACTTATTGGGTTGAAGGACAAGTGCAAGGCTCCTCTAATCGTCCTCGACACTGTCCAGAACTTAAAAATGCTGAAAAATGCAAACTAAATTTAGGTATTCAGTTCAGTTTGAACCCTATTTTGACGTAAATCAAGTTATGGTTGGGTCAGCCTTCGTTTCAATGGAAGAAGTTTATTTTTAGGCGAGGGAAAATTTTCTTTTCGATTCATTGCTACTCTTTTTTTCAGTTCCTCCCGCTGTCTTGAACTTTTTTATTCTATCCTTTCCTCTTTCCCCTCAGGGGGGTAAAAATATTGTATCCATTAGAATTTGCACTCACAGGGGAAAATGTGTGAGGCCCGAGCTGAGAATTGAATTGGTAGGCCTTCTTTTTGTTGAAATACATTTTTTTTGTGTCAAGGAACACTTTTTTTCCGCTTCACTGCTGTGCTGTTTTTCATCACCTACTACTTTCTTCTTTAACTTTTATCACACTTCATGGACTTCTTTCTCAACTTATTGCTTTTATGCCCCTTCTGCATACATTCCGTTCCATTATCTCCGTATTGAAGGGGACCTTCCTCTCTTCGAAACGTTTCTTTTAGCGGTTAGAAATTGTTAAAGTAACAGAATCTAATCTAATCCTTTCTTTATTCTACCTTTTTGGTATCCCTGCAGAGTGTGGGTTCCCGTGTAGGCTATACAGCAAAAAAACAAAAAGGTAGAATGAAGAAAGGAATATACAGGGAATCTATTATGGATGTAAATTTTTATTATACTTTCAATAGTTAACTTGTTTTTCGCTCTGTTTCATTTGATTTTTAATGGAGGTTTTTATTATATTTTGTGCTTGGATTTATTTTTCTCATTCACCCTTCTCAACTCAGCAACAATGATTTATTATTTTTTCAATAGTTAACTTGTTTTTTTGCAGTTTCATTTGATTTTTAATGGAGGTTTTTATTATATATTGTGATTGGATTTATTTTTCTCATTCACCCTTCTCAACTCAGCAACGATGATTTATTATTTTTTCAATAGTTAACTTGTTTTTTTTTGCAGTTTCATTTGATTTTTAATGGAGGTTTTTATTATATTTTGTGCTTGGATTTATTTTTCTCATTCACCCTTCTCAACTCAGCAACAATGTTTTATTATTTTTTCAATAGTTAACTTGTTTTTTTGCAGTTTCATTTGATTTTTAATGGAGGTTTTTATTATATTTTGTGCTTGGATTTATTTTTCTCATTCACCCTTCTCAACTCAGCAACAATGATTTATTATATTTTCAAAAGTTAACTTGTTTTCTGCACTGTTTCATTTGATTTTTAATGGAGGTTTTTATTATATTTTGTGCTTGGATTTATTTTTCTCATTCACCCTTCTCAACTCAGCAACAATGAGTCCCTTGGTCGGGATGATACCCTCTGCTTAACTCATTTTTATAACATGAGTTAAGTTAGTAATACCATTGCTTATTTGTGATTTAATTAATTCTTGCCTATTTTATAAGGCATTACGTTTCCTATCCTCATTTAAAACTTACTTTAAATTTATTAGAATAAAACAAATAAGCTATGGGGGGACTGAGAGCCATTCTCAGTTTATTATTTTTAAAAAATGTATTCATAGATGTTCTTGTGTAACAGCTTTTCATTCCTCCCTAACTTCGAGAGCGTTTCTAATTGACGGTGAAACTGCAGGCTATACGAGCGTCAACCATGCAAGGTAATGTAATGCATTGCATTAGTAGTAGTAGAGTAGTAGTAGTAGAGTAGAAGTAGTAGTAGTAGTAGTAGTAGTAGTAGTATAGTAATAGTAGTATAGTAATAGTAGTAGCGTCAGCAGCAAGCCCTCTACTACTACTACTACTACTTCTACTACTACTACTTCTACCACTACTACTAGTATGACTACTACTACTACTAGTAGTGAAATGCTACGGTCAATAACCGTAGAGTTCTAAATGAGACACCAGTTAAAAGTGCCTCAAACTGATGCCTTAGCGTCTCATCGATGAGACACTAAAGCGTCTTTATCGAGACACTGGAACGTCTCTAAATCGGGTCTGGAGACACTGGCATGCCTCCAATTCTCAAGTGTCTCATTAATGAAGCACCTTCGTGACTCGGTTTTGGGACAAGACGTCAGAGGCACCTGGGTGCTTCAAAATAGGGCCATTATTTCTTTCAGTGTAGTAGGTGCTGAAAAACAGGACAGCAGTGAACCGAATAAAGATGGTCCGTAACAAAACAAAAACCTATTTTATTACAACAAAAAGGAAGCCTACCTAACTTTAGCTCAGGCCCTCACATAGTCCCCCTGGGAGCGCCAATTCCCATAGATACGATAGTTGTATCCCCCTGAGGGGACGCGGAATCTATCCACAATGTGCGTAGAAACAGTGAGTTTAGTAAGAAGTTTATGAAATAAGATGAAATTTGAAGAAGAATGTAGTAGGTGATGAAAAACAGGACAGCAGTGAACCGTAGAAAAGATGGCCCGTAACAAAACGACAAAAAAAAACTATTCTACTTCAACGAAATGAAGGCTTACCTAACCTTTAGCTCAAGACCTCCTACATTCGCCATTGGAGTGCTAAGAGCAGAGAGCATTGATTACTGCTATGCGGGAAAGTTAAAATTACCCGCATTTATGATACATTGTAGTACGGATTATATGAAGAAACGATAAGATGAAGAAAATATAGAAGAATATGACATCGTTTAGCACCTCTCGCCGCAAAAAAAAGGAGTTTCACAAACAGGAAGAAAGAAGGCACCATTTGGCAGGGCATTAAGTGATCAGGGAATCTATGTACAAGGTGTGTTCTTGCAGAAGATAATTTAGATGGAAGCAGCAAGGTAGGAAGTTTATGATAAAAATTATACGTTGAATATGTTAGGTTTCAAAGAACAGGATTGCAATGAACCGAGAAATAGTCGGTTCACACTATACAACATTATGTTAGATAATTAGTAGTACAAGCCTCTCTAACCACAACAGAGTTCTATCAAATAGATGAAGGAATCATTCAATGTCAACTTGAAAGAACGGGGAATGTATGCACAAGGTTTGTTCCCATCAAGACTCCATGCACGTAACTAATAGCAAATAAAGAGGGCAGTTCATGAAACCAGGTAATAGGTGAAGGAAAACGCCAGAAATGGTGAAAAATTGACAGCAGTGAATCGAAATAGGATGGCCCATAATAAAACAAAAACCTACGCTCTCAATAAAAAAAGTAATTTCCTAATTAGAACTCAAAGTCAGGAACCCCAATTAATTTGATACAGATTCGTTGGGAGCGCTACACGCAGGAATACTACACTCGAGAACAGCAAGTCAGAAAATAACGGAGGAGCAGTACAAGACCGTCACTGTACATATTACTTATTAGGATACAAAAAAAAACATACAGAAAGTGTGGCTGCAACACCCAGCTTAAGTAACGTACCGAGTATTTTTGTGGAGTGGGAGGCCTCCCTTTAGAATTAAAGTCCATAATTATTATCATAATTATTATTATATAAGAAAGTTTTAGCCTCCCTTTACCACGACAAAGATGCTCAAAGAGAAGAAGGATGAAGGCACCATTTAGTATGGAGTTGAGGGAACGCGGAATCTATGCACAAGGGGTATAGAAACCGTAAGCTAAGAAAGAAGTTCATGAAACAAGAAAACGTTCAAGAAAAAAGTAGTAGGTGCTGAAAAACAGGACAGCAGAGAACCGAAAAAAAGATGGTCCGTAGTAAAACAAAAACCTATTCTATTTCAACAAAAAAAGCCTACCTAACCTTTAGCTTGGGCCCTCACGTAATCCCCCTGGGAGTGCTAATTGCTATAGATACAATAGTTGTATCCCCCTGAGGGGCCCATAGATGCAATAGTTGTATCCCCCTGAGGGGCCCATAGATGCAATAGTTGTATCCCCCTGAGAGGAATCAAAGTCCATTATTTTGTTCATTCTCTGGTGCGTTTCCCTAAAAAAGCTACCGCATTCAATATCTCTCCGAAGTTATTCCACAACATTTTTCTGTATATAAAATAATAAATATTTAAATTGTAAATAAATACAAATGACAGCAGTGAAGCGAAAGGTGGTCAGCAACGGAATCAAAAACGCATTCTATTTCAACATATGAATGGCCTAAGTAAGTCACTTGCAGGACTTTGCATGTTTTCCCTTAGAACAGCAAATTTTCAATGTAAATACTAACAAGTTCTGCAAATTAGCTTAGGGTATGACTTGGAATCAGCCTCTCTTACCAAAAGATAACTTTTCAAAGAGAGGAAGACACACCTTTAAGTACGGAGTACATACAGTCAATGAGGAATTATTACACAAGGTGAGTTTACACACAAGATACGCAACGCATAGAAACAGAAAGTTGAAGATAAAGGTTATGAAAAAAAATCAGAGCTGAAGAAGAAAGCCATAGGAGATGTAAAAACAGCATAGCAGAGCGCCACAAAACGATGGTCCTTAACAAAACGATGGTCCTTGCAATTTTTTAATTGCAACAATAAAAAAGGACTAGCAAACTCTCAGCTCTATACATTACATCACTAAATTTATAAGAGTGGGGAGCAAAATAAAAGCCAACAACTCATCCCTGCATAAATGAATAAATATTTTCACCACCTTAAAATGTTTTCGCTTCTAAAATCTAGACACAACGTAACTTTCGGACGATAATTAATAAAATAAACTATTTTTCTATCAAAAACAATAATTAGAACACCATCGCTCAAGGCTCGTTTCAACATTTTCCGGCTAATAAGTTCTAAAATGTACACACAAGACACAACATAAAACTGAATTCAAATCTACGAAAGAACTAGCAGTAAATAATGACTTAGAAAACATCACAGAGCGCAAAAATGGAAGCACTCTCAATACATTAAGGCATCTTCAAACATCAGTATCAGTGCTCTGCGCACCAGTAAGTAAGAAAATACCAAAGTAGAATGAACATTTTTAATTCTAAAAGGAAAATAAATAATATACTATAAAGACAAACGATAGAATGATCAGTTAGGATTAAAATTACTCTTTGTATGCCAATTCTTCTACCTGCAATTCGGAAGCCTATGACCTATTTTATACCAACTATGGGAATGATGCTCGAAATTAATTGTTCATAACCGTATCATATTCTTCACAAACAATCGCACGATTATCAATAAGCAGAAGTAAAACCAGAGGGACGTTCAGAAGAGGAGAGCTTTGATCAATAACAAAACATTATTGTGCTACAGGTAACTTTTCAAAGAGAACATAAATTCAGTACAGGCTGCTGGGAAGTCTATTCTAACATAAACTTCAGAGTGTCAAAACCGGGGAGGTGACCATAACTCAAGCTACGAGAGTATTTTCAAAGCCAGTCTAAAGCTTTTCACAGAATTCATTTTGAAACCAAAACAATGAATTTATCATAGGATTGTAAAGGTTTCCACGAGTACGTTACAAGTAACTTTTTCTGCCGAGTTCCAATTACGAGAAAAAAAACAAGGATTACAAATTGGTATGGCACTTAAATACCAAGGAATGCTAATTTAAAACGCTTCAATCTAACAATGCACTCGGCCGAACCAACAAATTAACCTTGCACCACCGTCCGTTATTGTGTTATGCAATGGACAACATTGTACCACATAATAGTTCACAGCCTTAAATTATGAACAGACCAATAAAAAAAGTTAATCGCTAGTTCGATACCATAGACCACCTCACAACCCCATCTCTATCATTTTTTGCTATTAGTTTATCTAACAGCTGAGTAGAGTGAGTGATACAAAGACTAAAATTAAGCTTTCTAATATTTAATCGGAATGTATGAAGTTCTAGCAGCAACATGAAGTTATAGGTTTTAAAGAAGGAAACAGTAATTCACCCTAACTTGTTTCAAATGAAATACCGGGACACATGGCATAAAATGATTTTGCACACACAAGTGCATTCAAGTAGCAGCTCAAGAAACCATTTAAAATTAACTGAATAATTTGATCTGACACAATTTATCATATTTCACTTTAGAGCATCATGTTGACAAGGGGTCAGGAGAAATGTGCAGTGGAATCCCTTATGCACCATTTTATCAAGTTTACCTGTAAAACATGTACTCTACAGAGGTCTATTGTAAGCTCTGACTGACTGTAATGTTCTAAATCTGAAGAAAAACTAAATTAAGTACATCATTATTTAAGAACAGCAGGTGAGAGATTTAGGTCTGTTCTCATGAAATAATTCACTAACACTTTTGCAGAAGCCTGGTGAGTGACTAATTTTATTGAAAAGATAGAGGAAAACCCTCTCACAACAAGGAATAGCATTTAAGAATGATTTACTGCAATATTTCAGTCTCCTGCACTGATCATCAGATTGGAGATACTTTTTAGAAGACCCAAACAGAAGGAAATTGAAATATTTTACACTAAGAATGGAACATATAGTATAGTCAGACAAAGATGTTTTTTTCTTCAGTTGTTGCTGATACACGTCTGTATTCATGGCAATGTAACCGGAGATATAAGTGGCAGCATCTTCCAATTTCACTGAAGCCAAAATTCCTCCAATATCGGTGGGTCCGTTGAATACCACAGCAGCCTTTTGCGCCCCTTCATCCATTTCAATGATGGGTGGAATTATTTCACTTTCTTCATGTACCTGGAAGGCAAAAATAAATATTAGTGAACTTGTCACATCAACAGTTCCTGAATTAGATTTGTGGCTCAATAAGCATGCATTTCAGTTGCATTAGTGAGGGTACAGATTAAAATATGTTAGAGAAAACTAAAGGCAGAGTTAATATAATAAATTGAGGTGCAGCTGTGAGTATTTAATAAATAGGGTCAGTTATACAGAGAGAAAACACTGAATATAAAGCAGTATTAAAATGCACACATAAGGAAATGGAGACAATGACAAACTAGAGTGTAATACAAACTTTAAAAATATCAGTCGCACTGGGAGAAAAGGGAAGGAAAAAGCCAAAGAAAAATCATTGGTGAAAAAAAAAGGGGAAAAAGAGAAAATTACACTACAATGGGGTAATAGACCGGAAAGTGTGAGATACATAGCTTCAGGTAAAACCAAATAAGTTAATTAATACACTCAAGCTAGTTTTCACAATTTTTCTTCAACAGTTAATGTTGTGTATAATATAAGTAGATTTGTTCATGATATTTAACAATACAACTAAAATCAACTAATCTAAACTACAAAAGAAAAAGTCTAAAACACACAAGCATCAATTTTATATGACATAAAAAGGTATTTGTAAAGGAGAGGACCATAATCAATTTTTCAATTTTTGCTGCTAAACATAGTTAATTAGATCAAAATGAACAATTTTTCTTCTATGCCCTTTCTGTTGCAAATGAGTATTTAATGAGTTATAGCGGAATGTTAATTTTCGTCTTTGATGGCTGGAATGCGCTCGATCATTCGAGTGCGTCAAAAGGGAGAGTCCATTGTAGTCTTTACGTCCGAACAATTTCTTTCCCCTTCAAGCACTAGAGCTGCGGTCAGTAATTTCCCGCTATAACTTGTTAAATCCTCATTCGCGACGGAAAGTGCGTATATGAAAAATAGTTTATTTAGATCTAATTAACTACGTTTAGGCACCGAAAAGTGGAAAATCGATTATGGTCTTCTCCTTAACATTTACCCATAAAAAATTATATGAAGATATGTCCTCAATTTCATTTTTGAACAGATGTTTTCGGTTTCCTACTAAGAAACAGAGAAAAGGAGACTAAGATATAAACAGAACCATAAACAAAAACAGAAAAATCTGCTTCTTTGAATTAAATATGGCTTTGTAGGGTCAATGTGAAGTTTAATGCAATCACAGAAAATAATAATTGCAATCCCAGGAATCACTAAAGAAACCCAGTTAAGAACATTTTACAGGAATGACATTCAGCTCGCTGATGCGTTATTTTCGAATAATTGAACTTTGAAGTTGCCCTTCATGCCAAAGGAAGCGAAAGCGTGAAACAGAGTTTAATTAATAACGGAAGCTATTACAAACGTAAAAAGGTTGGGTCGTGAGGGGGAGGCACAGTTCTTCTAGTAAAAATTATCAATAAAGCTTCTAACATACCCATTAGGGTGACGACCGCAATCTTGTTTACATGCGCTCCAAGATGGCGACCACCATAGGCGCCGCCATCTTGGAGCCGATGTAAACAAGATTGCGGTCGTCACCCTAATGGGTGGGTTAGAAGCTTTATTGATAATTTTCACTGAAAGGACTGTGCCTCCCCCTCACGACCCAACCTCTTTACGTTTGTAATAGGGGGTTAGCTTCCGTTATTAATTAAATTCCGTTTTGCACGTTCGTTTCCTATGGCGCGCGAAGGCCAACTTCAAAGTTGAATAATTCGAAAATAACGCATCAGCGAGCAGAATGTCATTCATGTAAAACGTTCTTAAATGAGTTCCTTTAGTGATTTTTTGGAATATAATTATTATTTTCCGTGATTGCATTAAACTTCACATTGACCCTTTGTAGCTTCAGATAAGATTTTTGAAGCACTCACAATAAAACTATGATCAACAGCATAAATTTGGCACCTTATATAAAGAAATTATTTAGCAGCAAATGGAACACGATGAATGGTAAGCCTAGAAGAAGTCAGGTACCTTTAAAAATGCATTTCTAAATATGCTTAGAACAGCGTCAGTTTCAAGAAGGTAATTGCCATAAAAAGTAGCACTTACAATAGAAAATCATAGACAAGATTTTGCATCTTGCTTGTAAACACTGGACATTTAGCTATAAGGTAGAAAGTTATTACAAGTTAATCTGAAAATTTCAGATAAGATTGGCTACACAAGATAAATAGGAGCTATTCTAAAGTTGCATCTAACATACAGTAAACAAGTTTTACTATGTGGCAGTCCAAACTAGCTTTCATGTCTGAGCATTGTAGGTTCTAAGCTTACTTCTTGCTAATTTCAATATAGTGCATAGATCAAAATTTTTGAAATGCCATTGAAATTTTTTACTATAAACCTGGTAAAATTTGACAGCACATCCTACTTACAGATTAATTCACACACAGAAATTCAAATACTATGAAATCTGGTAGCACCCTACCACAAGATATAGGATTTTAGGTTACCTTTCTGGAATGAAAAACTCATGAACAGTATGTCATTAATCAGCATTTAATTGTACCACATCCTATTCCTATTTACTCATTTCCTTTAAATTTTAAATTTCACGCAATTCAACAGCATTTATGAATGGAATTAGCATATCAAATTTGAACTGTACTACTGTATCTGGTGGCAAAGATTTGGTCAAGAGATGCTACTTCATCAAATGCAAAAATCAGTTATAAGCCATTATTTTTAAATTAGTTTCGAATAATATTCAAAATTCAATTTCTTACCTTCCAGTTCCAAACTCCTGTCATCATAAAACAACAGCACAACACCTCTTTCCAATGAAATGTGCGTCTTAAATGCAGAGGGGATTCTTCGGAATTCGGTCTTTTTGAAATGGCTGCCAGCAAACATAACTTACATAAGTTCGACTTGAGATTATTTAACTAAACCTTTCCAATGGGCAAAATCAATTCTTTAAAATTGAAACCAGACCTTTGAAATATCTTGGGTAGATTTTTAGAATTATTCCGACACCAAATAAAGAAGCACTATTTTAAAAATTTAACTTGAGGCGCCGACACTGCGATTCACTCGACTCGTTAACACTTCATTAGAACAGAAATGCAACATTGTCGTACGCGTAACGCTAACAGTGATGCCAGATTTCGGGTTAGCAATGTTGCCAGATGCAATTTAAGCGCTGCTATTGGTCAGATGCCTTGACGTCACTGGGGTGAGACTCGATTTCATAAAAGACTGGTTTGCAGCTACCTTGTTTCGTCTACCATGACTACAGTACGCGGAGCAGCGGGGTTAGTTGCATGCTGCGGCTCGGAGAGTTTGGACGTAGATGAACGTGCGCTCCGGTTAGTAGCTATCGCATGTGCGATAGGGAAGAAAAAAAGAACGACAAGTGACTCACGCTACCTGTCTATTTCCTTCATGTATAAGAAATTTACAGTCAATCAAAGACATAACTACCCAACTATGTTTCATTCTTATTTCGGGTTAAGCTATCTAATTAACAAGAAACAGGGTTGATTTACTCAAAATAAATGCTATATATTTCAAAAATATATACACGGTATTCATTTTTTATTTTGGTTTTATTCACTCAGGTACAAATGCAATGGGAAGAATTATTTAACTTGTATATTTTCTATATACAAATAAATAATACACATGACTTACCTAAGCGACTACTTGACTATGCAAATTTGATGTTGACTGCCGTCTCTCTGCCCCATCATTAAGAAATGACAACATATCATAGCAAGATTGGGTCAGTCGCTGTACCTCCTCTGTACCTGCTTCGATTTTTTTTTAAATGCTGAACAAAATAATTTGTTCAGCCTAAAAATACTGTGTCTTCAATGTGTGAATTTTATTTTTACTAGTTCAAAATGACAGAGTTACACCACAACGAAAAGTTACATGTCCTCTGTTTAGCAAGCATAAAACTAAGCTCGAAATGTCAATTGAGCCTGAAAAACTAAAAACAATGTCAATTGAGCCTGAAAACATTTCTATTCGTGGTGGCCTCTTTTGGTGGAATTTTATTCTGAAATGTCTATTATCTCTTCCGAGCTTTTCAAGGAAATCACAATTTCGAAAACGATAACTCAAGTTCCAAAATCTTGGGCTTTATACTAAGTGGTAGCCAGGTTACTGGTCAAACGAATTTAAAACACTTTTTCGCATTATCAATTAGAAATGTCAAAGCAAAATGATGAATTTCAAAAGAGTAAGCTTCAAAGGAAACTTCTATTTGTTAAAATATGCTGATTGCGTATTCTGGATACCATAATCCAAATGAAAGGGAATTTAATTGCCACAGAAAAATAATGCAGTAGAATAATTTATTGTATTTTAAGCTTTATCCTTGTTGCTATCAAAGCTATCGATTATAAGAGGGAGTCACACAGACGGATGGACGCGGCTACTTTTATAATAGTGGTTGTATCAACTGTCAATGCCTTCTCAGTGTCTAGAGATGTTAACATAGTTTTGTAAGCAAATTCTTATAACTTTATTTCTTATATGTTGAGTTTTTGACGTTTCAGAGGCATTCCTTTACTTTAAATTGGTCTCTGAGCTGGAGCACCAGCTCGCGTGCCCAATCACTCGTTGTAGAAAGCGCAAGCAATAAACAGAAGTACAATAGAACACTCCATGATAAAGTACAACTGCAAAACGGGAGAGCTGTCGGGCGATGACCCTGAAATGATGTGTAGTTCACTCCTAACTACGCGCCACAGATGCTTGCTGCACAAGAAGACGCGTCAAAAACCGCACACCGTCGAAGTCATGCAGCACTCGTGCATCCGACATGCATGCGTCAAATTAGGGCGAGTCGCGCGTGAGTTTCTCGAAGAAACGCATAGTGTAGCCGGGCCTTAATTAAGTATCTGCACTCGTCTTTGCCCATCAATTTTAAGATCATTTAAGTGAGGAAGAAAGGTAAGCTTTGGAGCATCAAAGACAATCCCAAGCACTCGTTGAGTTTCTGCCCTACTAATATGTTTGGAATTCAATTTCAAGTTGAGTATTGGAACAATTTTCTTTTTGGTGAAAACCTGATACTTAGTTTTATTTGTATTTACTGTCAATTTCCAAATTGAGAGCCACCGAGAGAGTGCATTTAAATACTCCTGCGTCGTCCGCTGTATCTCCGCCGGGGATCCCCCACTTGTGATGATAGTGATATCATCTGCATATGAGACACATTCAATTTCCTCCATCTGAAGTAAGTCATGCAACATTACATTAAAGAGTAATGGACTCAAAACTGCCCCCTGAGGTAGGCCACATGTCAGAGTTTTGTCTTGCGAGTACAACCCCCCAACTCTCACTCTAACTGCTCTATTTGCCAGATAAGAACGCATCCAAAGAAAATTACGCTTGTCACATCCTAATCTCAACAGCTTATAAAGAAGACCAGCATGCCACACAGTATCATAGGCGCTCTCTAAATCAATAAAAACCGCTAAACAGTAGCCTCCACTGGCAAATGCACGAGTGATAGCGTTCTTAATAAGAGTCATGGCATCTTACGTAGATCGTCCTTGACGGAATCCTGTTTGATAGCATGAAAACATTTTATTGGCTTCAAGGAAGGAGGTCAGTCTGTTTTTGATAATTTGCTCCATGACCTTAGACAGACATGATATCAGGGTTACGGGTCTATAGCCCTCAGGAGTGGCCTGATTTTTCCCCGGCTTTTTAATTGGACAGATTATACCCAATTTCCAAGCCTTAGGAAAGTACCCAGTAAAATAACTAAGATTGAACAAGTAAAGGATGTAGTTCATAATTGAATCAGGCGCCTTCAGTAGAAAAATGTAAAGAATTTCATCATATCCTGGGCTTGTTGGTTTTATTTTTTCCAGATTTTTATCAATTTCACTCAACTTTAGACTGGAGTTATATCTGGGCTCCTCTATTTCAACTGAAGATATACTTGAGATGGTGTTCTCCACTAGTGTGCTATGCTTATCTCTAACACTTATCTCATGTCAGGTAAAAAAATTCAGCAACATAGTTGCTTTACCAGCTAAGTCTTCTGCAATGTCACCTACCTCCACTCGTGGACTTACAGTGCTATCCTTCATTGAACGGATTAGTCTCCAAAGACCCCCCCCCAGTGGTGGAGTCAAAGCCACTAATGAAATTCTTCCAACTGTTTTGCTTTTTCTGTTTAATAATGTTTTTTGATAACACCTCATTCCTACGATGAGCGCTTAAATTTTCCAATGTTGGGGATTTAGCCAGAGCATTGCGGGTTCTGCGTCTCTATGTTACCGCAAGTGCACATTCATGATCCCACCAAGGTGTTCTGCGGGTAACTCTCCTAGCTGGTGAGGTTTTATGAACATTACTATGGGGAGCATTTACAAGTTTACGGGTTATTTCAGCATTTAGGTCATCAACTGAAGATGGTTGAGTCAAATTTATTTTATTATGACACAGTTCTTGCTGGAAGCCAGCCCAGTTAGCTGCTTTGGTGATCCACCTTGGAGGGTTCATAGTATCTAATTTTTTAAGAACTACACCAAAGGAACACTCAATGGGAAAATGATCGCTGCCAAGATCTGCACCTCTTTGCAGGGAGCCACAGGCCAAGAGGGTTGGAGGAACTACGCACAAATCGAGAGTGGAGCATGTACCTGTTCTGGCATCTATATAAGTAGGAAGAACAGGAGGGTTAAGTATTCCCAGCAAATTATCATCCATAAGCTGAATGAGGTTCCTGCCAGTGGCATTCCATCTCTGTCTGGGGTCCCAAAGAGGTGCATGGGCATTGAAATCATATATTATAATAAATAGTTCACCTAATTGCGCAAAGTAATGATTAAGCTCATCAACAGTAGTATTAGCATTTGGATTGTAGACATTTAGAAGATCAAGACACCCATGAGAAGAGAACACCCTAACACTTGAAAATTTCAATTTTCCATTAGGAAAGGGATGGAGTTTTTTCACAAAAATTTATATCATTTCTAATTACAAAACATATACCACCTCTATTACAGTTTTCTCTATGTAGCCACACACACCGATATCCAATCAATTTGGGTTCGTGAGCATTAATCCGAGTCTCACACAAGCAAAGGATGTCTGGTTTTTTGGTTTACGAATAAAGTTTTACTTCTGAAAGTTTACTTTGCAATCCATTGCAATTAAATTGAGATATTTGAAAGACCTTTTCTGACAGATCACTTCTTTGAATAGCTTGGTTACATCCCTATTGAAAATCGAGGACGGTGCACAGGTGGAATATGGTTGACAGGGCTTATTATCCGCGATTTATTGGTCATTCGGCCATCCGACCGATTAAACAACGCTACACCACCCAATTTACGAGCAGTTTATGATTGGCACTGCCATCCGTGGCCTCCCATCCATACACCGTCTTTAATTCGCGGCATCTAGTAGCGATTCGAGGTTGACTTGGCCAAAGACGGCCATCTGGCTCAGAATTACTGATACCGTGTTTTTCTGACACTTGTTTCTCATGCCCTCTCCCATTCAATAATTACTGTTCTGCATTTGTGGTTAATTCTCAATTGCATAAATTAATCCTTATCGCAGATCGTCAGTAGCTGCAGCAACTGGTTCTAAATGTGCACCCAAACCAAATACGGTAAATATGACTCATGCTAATAGTTTACTTCCCGTTTTAAAATATGATCAACTCTATGGTCGAGTGAACCTGCATCAAATTGCCGAGGTGTATTGTGGAACGTTTCAATTATATTTAACTTGTTGGGATATAAATGCACAGGCGTAGCCAAATACATTTCAACAATATCATAAAATTATTATTTATGTAACGGAGGTGAATACTGTATTTCATGCTGTGATTATACATGATGGGGTTCAACAATACATGGAGAAATATTAATTCTAAACACTTCAACTGTTTGTCGTTTCATTTAAAATGATAAACATAATGCAATAGAGAACTAATTCTATGATCCTATCGAAAAAGCATAGTAAATATTTCTACTTGTGAATAATATTTGGTATTTGAACTTGGAATCTCGTAACAGAATTATAATTCAAGTTGCTCATTAGAACAAGAAATAACCTAATAAAACGCCTAGTGGCAAAGTTTGTCAATCGTGTAGTTTAGGACGCAGTGAACAAATGAAGTATCGGACATTTTTCTGTCATTCTCTAATCAGAGTTACTAATTCATCTTTCTTACATATTTAGCCTAAGACAAAAACGTTCATGTCAAATATATCTCCTAATTTGGATGATGAAGTGAACGGAAAAATATATACTTCGTTCGTTTTGAAGCTGCTCTCGATAAATTATGCATATTTTGAATTGAGATTAGTCTCATCTAAATGTCATAAATGTTTGGCAACTCTAAGCTGCAGAATAGGTTGTTTATTGGTATATAATACATCTACGGCAATCATGCTCAAGTATTGTGGAGTATTTTCTTATTTCGATATAATATTATATCATCAAAGGTTTAAAAAATATCTTAACTCAAAAATATATCACGCTCCTAGTTTTGTGCACAAAAATATTTCTTCACCTTCGGTGAGCAAATGATTGTTCGTACTTCAAAAATTCACTTTGCTATTATACGCTTCGAGTAAGGACCTCAAAGAGCTCTAAAAAATTTACAGTATGGTATCTCACACTTATCCGTTTATGTTTTCGTATGAACGTTTAAGCAGAAAACTGCAATTGGTAAATTGCAATCGGTTATTTTGGCTTTTCAATGCTGCGCGGTACTCGATTCAGTGATTGTCGAGTTAACCGTTTTCGTCAGTCTACATTGTAGGCTAATTGTAGACTCTCATTTTGATGTTTTAAAGTTATTATTGGTAGAAATGGTCATTTTGATAATGCATTTTCATTGGGAATATTTGCCATATATTTTAGGTTAAAAATTACCACTGAACAGTGGTGAAGGACAAGTTCAGGATTGGCTGATTTTAAACATTCTAACAGTCAATTGAGGTTAACTCCAAAATTCATAAACATTTTTCACAAATATCGACTAATTTTGGCAAGGTTTTTTCTATATTGTAGTCAGTTCATACCAAGGCTTTTGGATTGTCTGAGATTTTTTAGGTCAATATTTGCTTTAATGTTGTCAACGATTTTCATAATTTCGTTGGTAAGAATCAATAAAGGAACACATTTAAGAATGTTTCACATGAATGACATTCTGCCCGGTGATGCGTTATTTTCGAATTATTCAACTTTGAAGCTGGCTTGTGCGCGCCATGGAAGCGCGCGCGGCTAGCGTAATTTAATTAACAACGGAAGCTAACCCCCTATTACAAACGTAAAGAGGTTGGGTCTTGAGGGGTAGCCACAGTATTTTTAGTGAAAATTATAAATAAAGGTTTCTAGTGACGTTTGTCTACATCGACTCCAAGATGGCTGCCACCATCTTCAGCACCGGTTGGCGCCATGGCGGCAGCCACCTTGGAGTCGATGTAAACAAACGTCACTGGAAACCTTTATTTATAATTTTCACTAAAAGAAGTGTGGCTACCCCTCACGACCCAACCTCTTTACGTTTGTAATAGGGGGTTAGCTTCCGTTTCCATTGCAAAAACAATGACTGTTTTTGCGCAAAAAAGGCCATTCAGGAGCGCCGTTCGTATAACTTCAAACTTAAATAACTCGAAAACTAAGCATTTCCGGGCACATTGTCATTCGTGTAAAACGTCTTAAAACCGACTATATTACCTACCTGTAGCTACGAAATTATGAAAATCTTTGACAACATCAGAGTATATATTGACCATTGGTCAATATTGAATATAATGTTGTCAACGAATTTCATAATTTTGTAGGTATAGATAGGTAATATAGTCGATTTTAAGACGTTTTGCATGAATGACAATGTGCCCGGAAATGCTTAGTTTAGGAGATATAGGATAAATAACGCCAGGTAAGAATAGCATTAACGGCAGTTTCGATATGGCTCTTCCGGCGTTTTGCGGACGCGGACCACGCCAAGTTTTTTGGCGGGAGTCATCGGCTTCGGTATGTTTGAGTTAAATTAAGATATTTTAGGCTTACTTAGGTTAGGGGACTTAACTAAATTAACTTTACCAAACCTAACCTTACCTATCGTTACGTCAGAACCGGATTTCTGCTTATTTACCTCTCCGTTTGTTCAATTTTATAAACGACGCTCCTATAACTTCAAAGTTAAATATCTCCAAAAATAAGCATTTCCGGGCACATTGTCATTCATGTAAAACGTCTTAAAATCGACTATATTACCTATCTATACATACGAAATTATGAAATTCGTTGACAACATTATATTCAATATTGACCCTAATTTTTTGTCTAATTTTTAATATTTGATTGAAATATTTTTTTATTTTGAAAATAATTTATTTTGCTCAGGTACATACAAAAGTGTCTTAATTGTTCAGTCAGTTTGGATGATTATGGCACAAACCTGCTTTAGATCCCTAATTGCCAACAGTTCATTGTTTTTAATATTTTACATATCAGTACTTATTTTAAAAAAAATCCCCCACAAATTTTTTGAATTATAACTAGGTATGAAGAAACGATTATCTTTCTTTTGAATATATATATGCCTAACTTCCACGAGAAAGAAACATCAATTTGAATGCAGTATTTACAGAGGGATATATGAACAACTCATTCCAAGATGTGCAATATCACTAATTTTCAGCATCTTAAAGAATAAAATTTTAATAATCTTTTGTTATTTACTGCACCATTCAATGAAATTTTTTCGTTATGCATAAAATATTCTGACCCACAACTGTTTAGTTAAAGCTTTTGAATTCTATCAATTAACAGTGAAATTTTTGTTTGATATTTCAAAAACAATTATTTAAATGTATGTGCTGCATTTCAAAGAAACTTTTGTATTGGATATAAATAATTACTAATAAAATTAGTGTGAATAATAGTCACGTAGAAAAGTTCGGGGGCCCCCGCGCCACTCATGATGCGGCCGGGGTAAACCAGCGGTAGCTGTCGCGCCTGGCTGCTGAATTCATATGCCTGAAGTGCAAAGTATGTGCGATTGTGATTAGATGGAGATGTATGAACGTTAAAAATTTTTTTCTTATCAATGTTCTTTGCAATTTTTTGGTTCTCTCCACTTGTAGCTACCCTTCCCTTGTGGAGGGAGAAAGCTCTCGGCTATACATACATCGATATTATTCGCTTGTAGTTTATAAAAAAATATATATTTTACGAATTTTGTTTCATATCCTTCCAATTATTTTCATTCTAATACTCGATTTTTGACGCACGTAGAGGTTGGTTTTTGAGTAAAGCACCTGACCTATCATAGGGGCGATTGAATATTTTTTGATATCAGGCTTGAGGCTATAGAGGTCATTCGACAGGGCTAAATTTTTGAGCTTGCCTAAGTGGCTTATTAATAGATTGATTTGTATACCAAATATCTGATCGTAGCTACGAAATATCCACGTGAATGTATTGGTTAAGGTTGGGCAATTGATTCATTTATCCTAAATAAGGGTATATGATATTTAATATTGGTGTGCGGTTAGGATGGTATATAAGTATTGTTGCTTCTTCACCCTAGCAAAATCAGAATCACAGGTGATCTCTGTACGATGGATAAGAAACGCTCCCAGCTGCCAGTATATGACGTCACAACCATATGTACATATGCTCGTGACGTCAAACACTGGCAGCTGGGAGCGTTTTTTAAGCGATTGCGTAGAGGTGGCCACCCGTGATTTGGAGTTGATTAAGGTTGCGAAGCGAGCGATTCATTGGATGTAGAGTTGGGTTGAGGTTGATTTGAAACCATTCACCGGCCTAAGTTGGTTTTAGAGGTGATTTGAGGTTGATTTGAAGCTGTTCACCGACCAAAGTTGGTCGCAATATGGACGTATTGAGGGCGCAGTATGGTCACGGAGACTGGACATTTGACCCTCAAATAGACGGTAAACCAACCTCAAATCGTCCATGTTTCCACTCATATTCCACCGGTGCACCGTCCTCGATTTTCAATAGGGATATTTTAAAATTATTTCGCATTTTTCTTTGTGATCAGTCCTTGCTGTTTAGTTTCTCTACGTTGAGCAAGGTTTGTTTTCGGAATTCTGCTTGATTTAGTAGGTCTGCCTTTTTGGCTAGACTCAGAAGACAAATTTTTATCTAGAGCTACACACTTATTTGAGGGTGTATCGCATTTATCTTGGGAGACTGTAGAATTATGGTACTCATTCATTAGTTCACTGCCTATTTTCTGCCCAAAATGATTTCTTATCATACCTAGAATCAACAAACTACGCTCACGTTTGTTTTCAAAAGTTAAATTTAAGTAAAAAGCTTCTACTATGATTACCCAAATGAGTAAAAAGGTCATCAATCATGGACTGCATGTACGACTCAATCATTTTCTCAACAGAAGATCTCAAGTAAACAGAGGCGCCTCCATCCAATTGAGCATCTTGACCTTCCAAACTGTCTGCCACTACATTTTGATTAGGTCTATTACAATTAACATTGGGTTCAGAATATTCAGTCAATACATTATGAAAATCTCTATTACAACTGTGGTTGGGAACCTTTCGTGGCAAGTTATAGGACCCCTGCGACTGATGGATATCAACATGAACAACTTTTTTTGGTTCAGTACTCTTCAACAATGAGGCATAGGTTTTCTTGCCATTAGTATTGATTGCAGTTTGACTGACAGGAATGAAATGATTGAAGGATTGTTCCCCACCTGTAATTTGACTGAACTCATGCAGACTTTGGGAATGATTTTCCTCAATTCTAGGAGGGCTCCTAATTGTTACCTCACTTTCAGATGTCACTTTCCTACGTGCCTCCAGAAAGGATGCACCTTCTTTCATTTGAGATCTGATCTCCAAAGAACTCTTAATTAGATGGCAATACCTGGATCTTGCCACGTGAGCTCCCCCACAGTTTGCACAGCACGGAATAGTAGCATTACAATTATCTTTTGCTTGATTGCCACTACATATGAGGCAACGCTCCATTGATGTGCAGCCACCGGCAAAGTGACCATGGCGCTGACATTTGTAACATCTCAAAGGGGGAGGAGAGTATGGCCTGACAGGAAAGTACATGAAATAAATTCTGGGGGATTTAGGGATTTCCTTTCCCGCAAAGCCTACCTTAACACTTTGGGATACCTCCTTCTTTCCATTAACAAATTTAGGCAGTCTTACCATTTTCAGAGCAGTAAAGTTGTCACATTTAATGATAGGTACCAGGTCTTCAAGGTTTATTTCCTTTTCAATTGGGCCAATAACTCCCCAGGATACTTCAGATGTTTCTGCTTGAGGTTTGTAACATTTGACAGAAAATTTTCCAATATGATCTACGTTAAGGACTCTTTCAAATTCTGACTGTGATGCATCTTTGAATTCTACTGCAATTATACCTCTACGTTTGTTAACTCTTGCATCTTTTACACAATCAAAGTTTAGCACATCTTTTAATTCTTGGGCTACTCCAAAAGGATCAAGAATCATTTTTCTTTTAGAGGCACCAATAAATTCAGTAGATTCAAGTGGCTGACAGAAAAGTAAAGTACACATTTTGCCTTGAGATTCTAATGTCTTATTTTTTGGGTAGGCAGGAGTTTTGAGAGGAGAGGAAGAATTTCTGGTCATTTCTGGTATTTCACATTCAGATCCTGAGTCAGGATTGTCTTGATTTTCTCTCTCTCTTTTGTTAGACTGTTGGTTCACTTTGAACCAAGTTCCTTGGTTAATAGAATCATCCATGCATTCAAGGTTTCCTAAGTTACTTCTGGGATGTGAGTGACTACCACTCCCCTCCTCCAAATTGACCGGTTGTGAGTGAGGCATATCGCCATCATCAGATTCGTCCTCTTCCCTAAAATCAGCATAACGATTTGTTAGAGGCAAATCTGCCATCGTTAGATTATGTAACCCCCAGAAGGGGGTCACACACAAATAAAATTATTAGCTAACAGAAATTTATAAATAACAACACAAGAAAATTACACGATGAACAATAATGAAGTCAGGCTTGGAGCCTATCTCAATTGAAATACCGCTACGCAGCTCACCCCAGATGGAAGGGAGAGAGCCAGTTGCGGGTACAATGAGAATAATTAATGTATGTAATTAGCTTTAGGTACGGATAAATTTATAGGTTATTCGCAAGAGCTCGGCAAAGGCAGTCTTTCCTCGTTGAACGCAACTGTCTCTCTCCGCTTCACAGTCACGGTTGAGTTGGTCACGCTTCGATTAATAAAGGCACTGATACACTGGCGTTCATGACTCGAGAAATTGCGACAGTGGATCGGGCCGCCAGTATAGACCGACGGGGGCCCCGGCCCCGGCAAGCCCCGACAATTTTTGTAGACCCCGGCCCCGGCCCCGGCAAAATAGTGCCCTAAACCGTGGTTTTTGCCGGGATTTCTAGTTTTTACTGCACCTTTTTCACTTCAAATTAATCCACGTCATGGTCAATTTAATCCAAGATAAGTTCAATTTAATCCAAGTCAAATTCAAATTAATCCGAGTCAAGTTCAAATTAAAGCAAGTTAAATTCAAATTAAACATGCTAAGCATCCAGCATCAGGAGGCAGAGTGTGATTCAGATCTTTGAGCGGAGTAACATATAGAAATCAATTATAAAAACTTCGTATTAAATACATTAAAGTTTTTTTCAATTCTACATTAATGGCAGTGTGTATCCATTCAAATATTTATGTTCAAAGACAATTTTATGTTACACATGCACATACATATAGTAGTATCGAGGATTTAATTACTCATATAGAGATTTATATGCGTGAAATTTTGTTTTATTACATATATAAAGTCATATATGCATGCAACTACGAAAGATTACCATTGGATGATATGTAGATTTAACCTTCAAAAGAAATATAGCAACGAAGTCTGTTTTTGCTTGTTCAAACGATTTTTGTAAAAACAAGTTTAAATTTTTTTTAACGATCGAGATGATATATTTACTTAGGCCTATTCATTTGAAGGGATGGCACAATTTTTATTGCTATTGCAGGATTGTATCTGTGTTGTAATGTACTCATATAAATTGTAATCAAATGATATCGTACATAAGTACTCAGTGAATGGCATTTGCTCATTTCTTTTAGAGGTTAAATCTACACAGTGGCAATCATTTGTAATTGCATGCACATATGATTTCTTAAATATGATAAAGTGGAATTTCAGGCTTGTAAATCTTTGAATGAGTCTAAATGAATCATCGATACTATGTGTATCTGTAAAAAACATAAAAGTACCTTTGAATATAATTATTGGAATGGATGCATACTGCAAATTACTTTAGAATTATAAAACAACTTTAATGTGTAGTATAATACGAAGTTTTTAGAATTGACTTCTAACTGGTACTCCGCTCAGAGATTTGAATCACCCTCTGTCTCCTGATGCTGGATACCTAGCACATTTTACGACAGCTTGTTTTAATACTGCAGCAATTTTATGTATTCCTTGCTGAAAGGAAAAAGATTTTTCTTGCTCATCACATCCTATAGATACATTTTTAATACAAAAAACGCTCAAGGGATTTATTTCAGTTCTTGAGGACACCGTCTGGGTGGGAGAAAAGTCCGTTATTTATGGATGGATTTCTCTGAAATTTTCACAGTAGGTGTGAAATGATGGAAAGATCATTTGTTATATCGACAAAATTTTTGAACCTGCACTGGATTTTTTTTTTTTTTTAAATATGATAAAATAGGGTTTTTTAAAATCTATCTTCATCTACAATTTTGAAGTTACAGAACCAGAACTTCGTTTTTGGATTGCTTATATGTCTATATAACCATAAGGGGCTACGAATTTTGATAACTTTTTTTGGGGATTTTGGGAATATTTTTTTAAAATATTTAACCTTTTTTTCATTTTTTTTCATGTCGTGAAATTTTTTAAATAATTGATGTACCGCAAAATTTATCCCCTTATGGATACACCTTGCTAAGCCCTATCGAATGGTATATAAACCATTCTTGTAGCTCTAAAATTGTGGAAGAAGTAGCATTTGAGAAACCAATTAACAAGTTTCCAGAAAAACGTGTTTTTTCACAAAAAA
Source organism: Morinoia aosen (assembly GCA_030386875.1). Classification (NCBI taxonomy): domain Eukaryota; kingdom Metazoa; phylum Arthropoda; class Malacostraca; order Amphipoda; family Talitridae; genus Morinoia; species Morinoia aosen. The sequence continues at coordinate 72,309,252 of CM059559.1, forward strand.
AAATTGTTTTTCTTTTTATCTTTTGAACTACAGGATTTTCTACAATGAACTCTTGAGCGTTTGTAGCTCTTTTCAAGCCCTTTTGATTGATATAATTTACATTGCTGTAGCTCTGTAACTCTGGGAAAAAATATACAACAAAAGACAATACATGTTTTTCTTAAAAATAACCACTTTTTTTATTTTTTCATTTTTTTTCGACCAATATTCGTTTTTTTAAGTCAACACCTCTGTTTTGTAGCTCTTTTCAAGCCCTTTGGATTGGTGTGCTTGCCATAGCTGTAGCTATGATACTGCAGCTGTCATCGAGCTATGAATGAAAGCTGCGGTATCATAGATACGGCAGAACAGCTAAATTCTGAAGTTGTCAAAATCTTATAAAAAATATTTCTTCAGCGTTAGAATGATTCGTTTGAATAATGAAAACACTTTGAGTAGCTCATGAACGAACTCTATTGCCATTGCCGCAGAGAAACACGTTCAATTGACTCCCAATAATGAGGGGGGGAGGGGTCAAGGTCACGCCACCCCCATCGCTTTCCCCCCCTCTGGTGGGCGCACTATTCGGAGTAGACGTAAACGGAAAGTACCAATGGAAGCGCAAGAAAATCCTCTATAAGATGCATATAAAAACAGAAAATCAACACTTATCTCGATTTCTACCCAGACGGTGTCCTTAACTCAACTTGCGGCTGGATTAATTTGAACTTGATTTGGATTAATATAAACTTGACTTGGATTAATTTGAACTTGACTTGGATTGATATAATTTGATTTGGATCAATTTGAACTTAACTTGGATTAAATTAAAGTTGATTTGGATTATTTTGAACTTGACTTGGATTAATTTGAACTTGACTTTGATTAATAATTTGAAGTGAATAAAGCGTTTAGTGCCCGGCTACCCGCACGTGAAAAATTCACGTGTCATTTAAATAAATTTAAAACGATTGTTCGAGAGATTTGCGATTTCATTGCAATCCTGAAGAACATGCAGTCACTGAGAAGAAAAAGCGGTATCTATGCTACCATCCAGTGTAATTATAATCCAGTGTGCAGTTATTGTCATGAAAGAACCCCGATTTGGAGAGGTCCTAATATCAGCAATAATTAAGACGCTATTTTCGTTAATGTGCTTTTGTATTTCCTCTGAAATGGCAAAGTGAATTTATACAAAGGTCCGGAATTAGTCTTGTTGTAATTACCTTCTCTGGTGGAACTTGAAACTTCTTATTCAAAAACCCTACAAAATTAAAAAAATGTCTTTTCCATAGGGTCGTAATGATTGAGCGCGTCACAAAGCCAGTAAATTAACAATTTCTCTCTATGTATTTGGTCAGTATTATTTGGCTCCCAGTTTTCAGATTGAGTAAATGTTTCATTTAAAGCCAGCCGTTTGCCAGTAGACGAAGACGACTTGCTACAATCGGCAGTTTTGTCACTGCTGCAGCCTAAACTGTCTTTGTTTGTTTTCAATACATAGACATTTAGTTTTTCTTCTTGTTCGTTTTGGTTCTATTTTTCAATTCTTTTTCGTTGTTTGATTTTTGTCCAGCTTCCAGGAATTGATCATTTTGTGTCGATTTTAGATGGCCCCATAAATATTTAGTTGAGAAAGTTTTCTAAGATGCACCAGCCGCTCCTCGTCGTATATTTGCTTCACAAATGGTGCACACTTCAATTTCTACACTCTTCACTGATTTATAAAAGTAATCCCATACAGCTGACGCACTACTTTTAGTCATTATACCGGGTGTCCCACAAAAATGCCACTGAGTTTTAATTGATTATATTTCCGCTTTAAATTTACATATTTTAATTTTCATTTTTTCACAATATAGTAAATATTATTTTATTTTCGAATAATTGATGTTTATGAAAATCGTTTAATAACCACTTTCCTTTGATCGATTAACTGAAACGGATAGAAAAACTAATTTTTCGAACGGAAGCATTTAAAACAATATTTATATTCTTCCTTATTTTGCACTTCCCAAAACACCGAACAAACAAAAACTTGTAAGAGTAACAAATATATGCGCTGAATAAAGTTTAAATAAAAAAGTAATTTAGTACCCTTCGACATACCCACCATTTCTCTGAAGGAAAGCATTACTTCTAGCCACTATTAAACGGAGAGTTTTCCAGATCATTTCACCGTTTTCTTTTAGTCTTGAAACACTTCAACTCGTTGTCGAAGAATTATTAATGATAGAGGTGATGTTTTGTAAACGCGTTCCTTCACAGTAGGTATTGAGAAATGAAGAAGATCACCAGTGTTGTTTTCAAAACTTTTCCTTCGAACAAATAGTTTTTCTGCCTCTTTCAGCAAATCGATCACTGTAAAGGGGTCATGATACGATTTTTAAAAACTTAAATTATTCGTAAAATGAAAAGAAGAACCAATATAAAATGGAACATTCGTTTAATGGCAAACGTTTCGGAATCTCTGATTCCATCATCAGTGCCGTAAAACAAGGAATAAAATACCTACAAAGAAATACCCTGTGAAATACCTACAAAGAAATATCGTCTGTGATGTATCGTCCAGGTACCTGCGGTACCTAGACGATACATTTGTTTTGTTTTGTTCACAGGAAGAGGCCCTAAAATTCTTTGACTACATAAATGGATATCACGCCAAGATAAATTTCACAATGGGAACTGAGCAGAATGATAGATTGCCATTTATAGACGTTCTCGTAAAGAAAACTAATTCAACGTTCACCACCTCTGTTTATAGAAAACCTACATTTACGGGATTATGTACCAATTTCTTCAGTTGCATTTACAAGGATTATAGTAAAACAAGTGTCACTACATAATTGCATAGAGCAAACTGTACGTCAAATTCATCTAAAATATTTCATGACGAAGTGAAATATATCACAAAGTTACTTGTAGAAAATAAATACCCTGTATCTTTAATTAACAATCTGTTTAAAAAGTTTTTAGACAAAGAACTATCCTCTCCGTTTACAATTCTGACCTCACCAAAGCAGAAAGTTTTCGTCGAGCTCTCTTTCTTGGGCTATCTTTTCAAAGAAATGAGAAAGGATCTTTTATCTCTGATACACTCTCATTTTACTTTCATTGACGTTATACCATTTTATAGAAATAGTTTTGAAATAAGTTCATTTTTCAATTGGAAAGAGCGTTTGGAAGAGTGCCTGAGAAACGGTTGTGTCTACTTGTATAAAAGTGATTGCTGCCTGCAGTCCTATGTTGGAAGTACCACACTCCAGTAATTTATTGGTCACAGCCAACACTCTGGTATCTCCCATAGAATCGGCCGTCCATACTCATCTCCCTCCCAGTCAGCCATCAGAGATCATTGCCACAGTTCAAACCACCCTTTCAAAAGTTTCAATTTCTCCATACTTTGTAGAACTGCACAGGAATTTGACCTTAGAATTTTGGAATCATTGTTAATTTTTACCCATAGACCTTAGCTAAATAATGATAAAAGTGCGAAGAAATTAAATATTGCCTCAACTGTGTAAATAAGAGTGTGTTGGAATGTGTGTGTGTCCATGTGTGTGTGTTTTGTGCGTGTGTGTGTGTGTATGCAGTTTTGTTCCTTTGTGTTGATGTTATTGTGTGTTGGTTTGATTGCTAGAATTTAGGTGTATGTTTTTTACGTATGGCTTCGAATGTTTAAGAGAAATGGTGTTTTTATTTTTAATGGTTAGGCATAGCTATTTTTCGATGTAGGTGAAGTGATATTAATTTCTTCTAGCTTTCTCGCAATTTGTTCATTATCGTTTTTTATTTCTTGTTTTTACAGCACTGATGATGGAATCAGAGATTCCGAAACATTTGCCATTAAAAGAATGTTCCATTTTATATTGGTTCTTCTTTTCATTTTACGTATTAGATTTCCCAAAAATTCCCCTTTCATTCTATGAAATTATTCGAAAAGGAAACAAGATTTACCACATTGTGAAAAAAAGACAATTCAAATATGTTAATTCAAAGCGGATCGATTAAAAAGTCGGGGACATTTTTGTGGAACACCCGGTACATTTAATTACCATAATTGTTTCTGTATTAATTAATTAAACAAGCACTGCAACTGCAAGTCTACAAACTTTATTGACTTGACATAAATACACACCCAACCGCGACCGTAATTCAACATGCATTGAGCCACTAACCAGCGTTATGCAATACGTCGTCGTGACACGTCCTGACACGGTCTGAACCCCGGCCCCGGCTTCGGTCGTTTTAAATTTGATACCCTCGGCCCCGGCCCGGCCCCGGCCATGACAAATTTATTGACCCCGGCCCCGGCCAAATTTTCAACCCCGGTCGGTCTATAGCCGCCAGTTGAAGTGAGAACTGACGACGTGATACACTCAGAACGCGAGATGAAGCACCGCGGAATGCATTGCAATTTGCAAGGCGTCAGTCACGGTATACCTAAAGGAGGTAGCAGCAAACCAGTCTTTTGGGAAATCGAGTAGTGTGCATGTGACGTCATGGAAACGGACCAATAGCAGCGCTAAGATCTGGCACATTGCTAACGCGAAATCTGGCACAACTGTGTAAAGCCCCGTCTACACTATCAAACTTTTCGTCAATCACGAACACACCAAAACGCGATCAAAAACACGAACTTTTACGAATCGTGTCCAGACATCCAAACTACGTGTTCGTCGGTGTGAAGTTGTTCGCGAACAATCTGTAGACAAACAAGACTGCTTCCCAAGTAAGTTTTTGATAATTGATGCATATAATTGTTAAATTCAATTTGTTGAGAGTTTTTGACCATAATTTATGTGTGGGCATGTGTGAAGAGAAAATATTAAGAATCGCTAATATATTGTGCGAATATTTCGAATACTATCAGTATGACAGATGGGATCAGCTGATATAATTCTACCTTTTTCAATGCTCTTCATGAAGTTATAATTTTTGAATTTGAGCTTAAAACCTTAAAATATGTTTCTACTCTGTCTAAAGAATGTTTTTTACTATTTTGTGACCGATATTTTCTAAAAGATGTGAGAAATGCTCAAATTTTTAATTTTTGTCAAAATACATCCTACAATATTCGAAATGATTTGCCGAAGCTATTAATTTTTTTTTGTTTAATAGGCCTAACAATTTTTTTCAATTTGAAATTTAGCTTATACATTTTATTTGTGTCCTACACTATTTGCAGTATCCATATTTTCTGTGCACATTTTTGAAGCGTCCATTGCTCAGCCAAGCACACCAGAATGTATTACGTTTCATCATAAATACGGTATTGACTTGGTACATTAACAGAGCTGAATATAATAAGTGCACTGTGTTTTTGCTGTACTGTCTGGTCTTGAAGTGCCACTTGAATTGATGAACTCATGCTCAAAAAAGGTAGAGGTGTGCAAAGTACACACACATATATATATATATATATATATATATATATATATATATATATATATATATGTCAATTGTTCTCGTAGTTGATTGTAACCTACTACAATTGGAACTATACTGAAACCAAACTAGTTCCATTGTTTGTAAACTTTTAGGTGCATGAGCTAAATGAATATTGTGTGATATATTAATGCAGGGATAGTAGGTGGCTAACCACTGTTTTCATACAGTAATATTGTTCACATCTCATGAAACGATATTGCATAAACCATCAGAAAATGGTGTGGTGAACTTCCATCTGTAATTCCCTCTGTTGTACTCTATTACAGACTCCACAAACTCAAGCAGAGTGAGAATTAGCAGCTAGTGATTTCTACCTGAAGTGTAACTTCCCATGCAACTTCTCGAATTTCATGCACTCTTCTTTAGAGATTGCATGCCACGTTAGTGTCACTATGATGGAGTGAGAAGAGAGCTCCTTGGGCTGGCGGCAGCGGTGGGCGCCGCAACTGTGCTGCTCCGCAAAGGGAGTGATGCTCTGAGATGTTGTGCTGCCGTGCCGTGAAGACTAGACTGCTCCTGCGTCCTAGAGCGATCATGAGCTATTGGCCGCCTCGACTACCTACATTGGCAATGCACAGATAGCGTCCTCGTGAACTTCCTGTAGACGACCGCAACGGTACCAGAGACTTCAGAACCAGTTCGCTTTTGAGGTGGGTCGCAGTGAAGTGTAACGCTGGGTTCGGTCGACCATTTCTTTTGAGAATTTTCAATCAAAAGTGTCCGTCCACTCTTTCCCTTTCCATAATTTCAATATTGGTTGGACTGGAGTTTGGGGTCTTCAATGAGAAGGGATTGGGCTTTATCTACACATGTTAGAATGCTAAGAATGATCATTTGAAAACACTCTTGTATTCAAACTACTCCTGTTATTGTTATAATCCTTTGATTTTAAGGGAGCTATGATTCAATATGAAAAGTATTTTGCAAATTAAACGCTGCTATTGTATCGTTAATGTATTAATTTATTAACAGCTAAAGTCTTGCTAAGTGTTGAATTTCTGAAAACTAACAGTACTCAAAAAATTATGCTTTTCTTGAATTATAAACTTAACTTCTCTCTGCTTGAAATTATCCATTTCCTTGGGACCTTATTTGACGTTAATGTTGGTTCACAGCCCAAGCTCGACCTTCCTACTCGTTAGTGCCGGTGGGCCAGCCGTGGTCCTGTCCTGCGCTGCCACACCTTCCTGGTTTGGTTTTCCACGACTGGCGAGGGGCATTTGCACTACTGGTGTAAATAATTCCTGATTTTATAGTACTATCAATTTATAATACACTGGTGTCCAAACACTTTCCTTCACTCGTCATCATATCATCATGCACATTGGTTTTTCAAATGCTTTATGACTGACATCAGGATATAATGACGGTTACCTGGTCAAGGCGGTACCTATTTCTGACACCTGGGTTGGGTGTATCGGAGTTCTCTCCTTCCCCCAACTGGGAGAAATCCCCACATGGTTCTGAGATTCCAAAAATCAACACTTTCCGCATGAAGGGTGCATTTTTAACCATTAAATTTTGTAAAATCATGTAATCCTGTATTCAAGCCAGAGGAAAAACAGTTGAATATTTTTGTGTATTATCCCAAACATGCAGGACATAGATCAGTCATCAAGAAGATGATAAACCTATTCTGAACACAATTTTGTATGCCAATAGAGCACAACCATCTTAGTTAAAGAATGCATTTTCATAAAACTGATTAATGTAGGGATAAAAGTGAACCCAGAACAGGTGTTCTTAAAGAGTAAGTGTGTGAATTTATTTTAGTCAATATTTACAATGAAAATTACAGCATGAATAAAAATGGTAAGCCAAAAGTTGAGGCACCAGACACAAGTTATAGAGATACCTTGAAAGGTAAAAAATCGCAAAGGTGACCTGCTGCATGCACAGATCTTGAATTTCTTATCCATTGACAAAACTATAATTAAACAAAATGCAGTGCTATATAAAAATAATTCAACACTAAAGATATAATTTTTAAGCTATTCCAAATGTTTTTCATGAGTTGTTAATGGTTTCTTTAGTTTGATTACATGTTTGTTGTTCCCCATACCTTGCACTATTTTCATTACCAAAGAAGAGAATATATGGTACTTTGAGCCTCCTTAACCACAACGGTGTTACAAAGAGAGGAATAAAGTAGGGATCATCAAGTGCAAACACGTACACAGGGTTTGTACAATGTTTTAAATCCACTTGCATCAATAACATATTTCTGTAATAAGTAGTCAACCACAAGCCATCTAATTCTGAAATGAAACTGATGAAAAGTATATGGCAAATAAATATTTCTTATAAAAATCATTACTATACAACATAATTGACATTGGGATAAATTTTTAGCGAACATTTAGCTCAATGGAAAAATCTGACTAGAGATGCGCATCTCTTAACCACAGCCTCATCTTATATTTTGCATGCAAAGTAACGTCATTGCGTAGAGCGAACTAGTATGGACTATCATGCTACGCTTGACGTGCACTTCGATGGATTTTTAATGCAGCCTTGACCAACTCTCAAGTATCAAATTGTAGAGTTTACTTCAGCTTGAATTAAGTTACAGACGTGCTCAATTTCTATGTCTCCTGTATGGACACAAATGTAGCGTAAATCATCACTATACAACATAACTGGCATTCTGGTAAATAATTGGTGAACATTCAGCTCAATGGAAAAATATTTCTTAGAATTATGGCATTTATATACCACATATCTAATCCAGATAATTTGTCTTGTCAGTGACTAATATAAAAAGGTATATTAAAACAATGTTTAAAAACCCTTTGGTATTGCATTTTTAAATAATCATAACTGGGCATAATAAAAGCTTAACTAGCATATAATGTAGCATAACGAAAGTATAATTTGTAATTAATGGTCAAGCACATCATTAGCAAGGCATAAAAAGACTAGAATTTCATCAATCTAGCACTTCACTCATTTCATTATCTCAACGTTATTTTAAGCATTGCAGGAAAATTTTTCTAATACTTCATACAAAATTGATTTACATCTGTACTACCAAAGTAAATACTTACGTACATTTTGTTTAAGCGCATCACGATTCTAATGACAACAAAATTGTTAACTATACGAGTATGAATGGCTTATGTTCATCAGTTGATAAATTTCCTTTGTGGAATTATTATTAACAAAAAATTACACAACAGCCAAATCATTATGACAGGATGAAGAAAGAGCATCCTGCTTCATTCTCTTAAAAATTCTCAACTTTCACTTTTTAATTATGTAGAGTCTAACCAAAAACATACCCAACACAAGTCTGTAAAGAGACTTGTGTTGAGAGAAGAGGACCACCAAAGAAAAGGACCGTAGTGATGGTGATAAGGATTCAGAGGTGCTTGAACTTGAAGGAAGGGCCTTTGTAACAACCTGTAGGGAAGGTAACCAATTCGAGGAAGGCCCGTGGATAGTCTTCAATGACTTCAATTGTTTATTGGATGGCAATGGACCGAAGGACTTGGGTGGCAATGGGCATCTCAACCTGAAAGAAGAGAAGAAAATAATTAGCTTATTAATCATAGGTGTCTTTATAAAAATGATAGAAACTCTAAATAATTATGAACAACTTGGTATATTAGAAAACATGCTGGAGCAAATTAAATTTTAATTATGCAAAATTTCAATCAAGCATAGATGAAGCTTATCAAAGTAGTTTTTTGTGGAGAGATGTGACAGCCAGAATTCTGCGAAAGCTAAAGCACTGGAACTGTCACAGGATTTTAAAAGTTGATAATCATTTCTAATAATATTTATAATAAATAATATTGATTAAGAAAAAATTATCATATTTACAACCTGCATAGCATGCTGGCTTGTTGAAGTACCAAAATTTTATTTCAGAAATAAAGGGAAAATTTATTATAATTCACACTTTTGCACTCCTTGTTTTTTATTGTTATATGCCGTGAGAACTAAATACGTATGGCCTATATTTTTTAAAAATGCTTTCACACATACTAATCTCACTAACCTCAATAGTCATGAGTGAAGTTAGGAAGGAAAATTTTACAATGCAATGAAATATTAACCATTGTTGAAGATTATGAAGACCAAGCTCTGCAGTTCCATAGTGGAGACACCTAATGACATTGTGTCACCACTGCTCAAGAAATGCTCTGAAGCACTACAGAAGCAAGAAAACTGCCTTAGGTTTCATTCAAAAAAATATTTCTATAATTGATTTTCCTACACAAACGTCTTTTAGGCAAAATATCAAAATGTTTGAAAACTATCTGGAAAATACACAAAAAGGGATAAAACATTTGATTTAATTTCACAGACCGTGCCCATGACACATGACAGTTAATTAAGAAAGAGTCCTAAATATTAATCATTACTGTTACAGAAAGTCTGCACATACATACATCAATTCAATATAATGATAATTGGTGCTTATACTATAGCATACACTTTACGATTAAGAATGGCATGTTGGATGCATTTATTTTTGTAGATAGAGAACAGAAATCTTTTGAATTAAATTTAAGACGTAATAGTTCAAAACAGCTGATTTATCCAACTTCCAATAGAGCCACATTTATGATATAACAAATGAAAACAATACATTACCCAAAGCAAAATATGATAAGCCAGATTCAAATAGAATTAATCATAATCATAATTTTGGAAAAAGCTTAAATTAAAGCGAGTCACTTTTCGAGCCACAAGCAAAAGCAGTTGATATTTTTAGAAGCCTAACAAGCCCCAGCCTGCAGTTTTTAAAAATGCAAAGATAAAAATGAATGAAAAGAGTTTTTCAAATTCCAATGCTTTTTCATAAACATATTTAAATTCTAAACATACTTGTAAATGACTCTACATACAGCTATAACTTTTTTGCCAACTAATTAGGTCAACAGGGCAGGTAAATTTTGAAAATAAGTTGCAATTATGCTTATCTAAAACTACAACAATAAGTTTGTAAAAGATTGTATATTTCTCCCTGATAATTCTTTTACAATACAATTTCTAATCTGAGGACTTTATTCTAATATAAGCATCGGGCTATAAGAGATATGAAGTATGTTATTAAAATGAAAAAAAAGTACCAAAAAATACAATATAAAAAGGCCACATATTGTGTAAATGAATTTTTGCGTCAGTTTCATTATATTAGTAGCTACCATTGTTGAAATACTACTGAAATGTATCCAAAATTTTATTTAGATGTCAAAATCACTACACTTTGATAATTTTATGCATGTTCAGCTTCAGTTCAGACAGTTACTATTTCAATTACATTCACATCAGTTAAATCCAAACCTCCTTGCATATTCAGCCATATCTGAATAAAATAAAATAACAACGATAGGTAATTAATTTTGGTAAATAAAATGTCTGTGCCACCCTACAACTAAATTAATTTGCACCAAAAACATAATTCAATCGATAAAATAGAAAAAAAGACATAGAAACCAAGTAATTCACTCGCAAAACCACCTTCCACAATACATAAACAAGCGAGTGTTCGCTGTTTGATGGAAAGTCTGTGTTCGGTGTTTTCCATCACGATGGAAAACACAAACACACCGAAATCTGCGAACTTTTCATCTGTGTTTGTGTTCGCGGACTGTCGAAAAACACGGCCTTCGGGCAAAAGATTGATTGTGTGGACGGGCCTTTACTTACTTTGATCCAATTAGGTACATCACCAGTCACAGGTAAGAGTGTCAGATGTCACAGTAACTAGAACGTGGGGCATTTAGATTTGATTTGTCATCCCAGTAATGGCAATGAAATCAAGAACCAGCTCAGCACTGAACTCCCCACCAAGCACACTACTTGCATCAAAGATTGCTTTTTGGTCTCTAGCAAAATCTCTCGTCTCCATGCGCTGAAGTTCAAACACAAGGCAATCAATCAATATATGAGAAATGTTCAAGTCACACCTACAGTGGCTGCATTTAGGTTTTATTCTTTTAGTAAATAAGTTATTTTGGGTTATTTGAGCAGTAAGTAGCCTTAGCCTGGTTAGAATAACCTGTTCCTTCCTTGAGACCTCAGTGTTCACGGTGGGTTTTAATATGGGTTTTATTTTGTGATACAAGGATTGTTCCCTATCCCATTCTTTCTGCCATTGTCCACTACAATGCAAGTTTATATACACTCCCAGATCTGTGTATTGAATTAGATTAGAACTATTGGTATTTAAAAGACATGCTGTTCTTGCCAACTGGTCTGCCTTGTCATTTCCCATAATTCCTACATGGCTTGGAATCCATTCAATGATTAGTTTTCTAGGAGGAAGGCTGTGAAGTAAATGTATAATTTTGGGAACTAGATGGTGCTTGGATGGATGCAGTTGATTTATAGCACCTGAATAGCGCTGAGTGAGTCTGTGTACAAAATAAAGTCTTCAATTTGGGTTTCTGGAAATTTTAATGCATAGTATATAACAGTAAGCTCTGTTGTGAGAATTGTAGACCTATCTGGGATTCTAGCCAGCATACTAACCTGTTACGACCAAATTCCTGGTCCAGATTTAGGGCCCTGAACTGAACCGTCTGTGTACAGTGCCTTCCTATCTTTGTAACCTTCGTGCAGTTGGTTGTATACCTGTTTCCAGTTGTTTTCCGATATGTATTTTTTTAAAGCACCCCAGATTGAATTGACAATTTTCCCTGATGGTTTGGTATTTACACTTGTTTGGGATGAGGCCAATGTTTTCCCTTTTAACCTGTATTTCCTGAAAGACTGAAAGAGGTTATATATGCGACCAGTGAATGGGAGAGGCTTGTTACTGTTATAGAATAACTGGTATGGGTAATAGTCTAAACAGAATGATCAAACTGGATGGCTCGGAACACTAAGTACCCTCAATGCATATTGATACATTTGGATTTTCCTTGCATATTTTAGTGGTAGCAAATTTGCTTCTGCTTCCACATTAGAAACTTTCGTACACCTCAATGCACCCAGCATCAAGCGGGCAGCAGCATACTGGACTCTATCCAAGGACAACAGATGGGTCGCACAGGCAGTGTCAAACAGAAAACTTCCATATTCTAGTTTTGGCAATATAATGGTATGGTAGACAATTTTTAATATGTTATACTCTGCTGAGCATTTCAGATTGGATTAAATGCGCAGAAGTCTCAGGTCTTTTTGGCACTTCTGTGCGGCTTCTTTGATGTGCAAACCCCATTTCAGTTGTGAGTCGAGGGTGTGAGTCCTAAGAACTTAAACTTTTTTACAAATTCTATGTTTGTGTTGTTATATTTTAGTTGGAAGGACGGTTTTGTATGTTTATGCGTAAACACCATGCACTTGGTTTTTTCAGCAAATATTTGAAAGCCCCAGCATTGCGACCAACTTAGAAGAATGTCCAGAGCTTCCTGCAAGACACCGAGAGCCTGAGCCAAGTTTGTGTCAGTTATCCAGAAGGCTCCATCATCTGCATAAAGAGATATTTCTAGCTCAGGGGGAAAGTCTTGAAATATATCATAATCATAACATTGAATAGTGTAGGGCTTATGACTGATCCTTGAGCAACGCCAGTATTTAATGTGCATACTTAGATAAGGCACTGTTTACTCTCACTCTAATTTTGCGATTTTTTATAAAGGATGCAATTACTTTTGGTAAATTTCCCTGTAGACCCATTATTACCAATTTTTATCACAGTCAATGATGCCACACCGTATCAAAAGCACGCTTAATATAAAAAAATACAACAATGCAATGGTCCTGAAGCTTGACGGCTTTTCGGATTGAGTTTTCCAGGCGAGACATTCCGTCTAGAGTGGAGAGACTGGCTCTAAAACCACTTTGGGTTTTATCAATCAAATTGTTATCCTCCAAATAAGAAAGAAGTCTCCAATTAATTATTTTTTCAAATATTTTGTATAAAGTATTGTTGAGAGCTACTGGCCTATAAGACTTTGGATCTGTAGGATCTTTGCCAGGTTTCAAAATGGGGCAAACGAATGTTCACTGGTAACCTTATGTTCAAAAAATAAAGGATCTTGAGTCTCACCGGTGCTATAGGATTTATATAGTTCCATAGAATGTCTGCTACATCTTTAGGACATGTGACCACCTCATTTTGGATTTTCAATGTTATTTGGCTTGTTTCTTTTTCCATTTATGGCTCTGATTTTTCTCCATACTTCTGCTGATGAGCTTTTATCATTTAGACTGGCTACATAACTTCTCCAACTTTCCATTTTTGCTTCGAGCACTGTCTTTCTGAAAATAGCTCGAGACCTTTTAAATGCAATCCATTTGTCAAGTCAATGTGCGTATAGTTTCCATTTGATGATAAAAAAGTAGGGGATGTGCTGTTTAACAAGATAAGATTGTTGTCTGTAATCCAATTCTCTATAATTCTGCCTCTTCTATCTATAAAGTCTGAGCTCCAGGAATAGGTGTGAGCATTTGAATCCATCACAATGATGCTGGATCCCCTATTCAAATTGCTAATCTCTAGTAGGTTGTGACCTACTAAATCATTATCGAGTGATGGTGGCAGATACATATTGATAATGTTGTTAGGTTTCTTGTTAATGAATACTCTACAAGCTACAACTCCAACATGCGTGTTGATTTGAATTGGTATACACGGTATAGTATTATGGACGTAAGTCATTACCCCACCTCCTCTATTATCTCTATCTTTTCTGTAGGGTGGAACATAGTTATTTAGCTTAGTTTGATTATGATTTTGTAAGTGGGTTTCTTGTAGGCAAATAATTTTTGGTTCATATTGATTAATGAGCAACTGCAGGAAGGGGAGTTTAGAAAAATATCCTCTCATATTCCATTGCAATATTGATAGATTCATTATGGGCTTATTAAAGAGGTGACATTTAGTTTAGTTAGCACTTCTGTTATAAGATCTTCTGCATTCAGGATGTTACCAAGTTCTGTTAGTAGTTCAATACGCTCAGTGATTGAATTGGAGATTAGCATTTCGACAATTGATGGAAGAAGTTTAAATATTATTGTCCTGAGTGATATTTCAATGTCCTTTTCTGAGATACTTTCATAGCTTTGCTGGTTTTTAGAGGCAGGAGGGTTCCTTTCTTTCAATGGAGTATTTGCTGTGTCATAATTAGTAGCCATTAAGTTGTAAGTTCTTTCTGTGTTCAGTAGGGTTGGTGTATTCTGGTTCATAAATTGACTGTGTTCTATGCTCTATTTTCCATTGCTTTGTTTTGAGTAGGCTGCTTCTGCAGTTCTAGCCTTTTATGAGCATGCATAGGGTTGCTAAGATTCTGTATTGGTGTACCATGGCTGTGATGTGAGCTATTTGAATTAATTGCAATAGCGTATGTTTTTTGTGTCAAATTTTGAGATTCTGTTTGGGTTCTTGATAGTACAAGTGGGGGGAAGGAGTGTCTTGATTCTAATTCTGGGGGAGTATCTTGCTGCTGGTGGACTTGAGTTTGGTTTTGAACTATTTTCATTGCATTTACAAATGAGATATTTTGTCCTGCTTAGAGTTTACTAACATTATGTTCTTGAATATAAATGGGGCACTCTTTTGAGGCAGCTGTATAGTTTCCCTTGCAAATTGTACGTACTAGATTTTCAGCGGTGCAGTTGTTTTCATCATGTTCTCGAGATGAGCAATTCTTACAGACTTTCCTGTTTTGGCAGACCGAGGTAGTTTGTCCCCATCGCCAGCATTTGGTACATCGAATGGGATTGTTGTAGAATGCGCATCTTCTAGTGTATGGTCTGTGATGCTCGCGGCCAGGCGGCCTGATCCAGACATGCTCGGATCGCTGCAAAGCTCGTGGCCACTCAGCCAACTGGCTGGTGTGCAGGGATGGGAGGTACGTTGAGAGGCGGTTGTCACCGTGATATTTGCTGAGTGTTTCAGGGCCTTTGGGTTGGGTTGGTCACGCTTCGGTTAGGTTAGGTTGGTCACGCTTCGGTTAGGTTAGGTTAGTCTCGCTTCGGTTAGGTTAGGTTGGTCACGCTTCGGTTGGGTTAGGTTAGTCACGCTTCGGTTAGGTTAGGTTGGTCACGCTTAAGTTGGGTTGGTCACGCTTCGGTTGGGTTGGGCTTCTTTGGGTTGGGTTACCATTGGCTCCGGCTGGTGGTATTTTTTGTAAGTTATGCGGGTCTTAATCGGAACCGTTCCCCAGCTTTACAAATGCTCTACCGAACGCTCATTTCACCATACTTGCAAAACGGAATAGAAGCATGGCACGCACTGTAAAAAAAACTGCAAAAATACAGACAAAAACAGACCAATTATCTGTTAAAATGACACAAATTGTTACTTCTAGACCGTTTTTCTAAATATTATCAGTTAAATCAACATATTCATCCGTAATTCGTTTCCATACCGGACACTTTTGCTGATTTCCGTTGTTCTCACGGGTCATTTAAAAATTACGGGAGTAAATTGAATTCTTCGTTGTCGAAACGGAATCTTGGAAGTTGTCCGTTGATCCAACGGCTTTTCTCTACATATAGGGGTGGTTTTCACGGATAAACTAAATATTACAGTTTCGAATGACACTTCGGGGTTTCGGAATTCGAATTCGATACGGAATTCGATTAAATTTCCATTGTTTCAATGGTCCGTAACGGTTAAAACATGATCAAATATCTGTCACAATTGCTGTTAATGTTGCATCATGTCTTGCATCTCTCTTGTTTTATTTTCTGTTCAACCAACTCATTACCAATTTGTGTTTTCCCAGTATGTGATAACAAATTCACAATTCTGGCGGAACAGCTATATATAGAAAATTATTTGGTCAGAATAGAATTTATAATATTAGCCATGTGTAAAGAGTTTTGGGTTGCAAATACATCAATTTGCTGACTAGAAATATACGACGGCCAGAAAGCAAAACGTTAATGAAAGGCCTGCGCGAATTTATTTAGAACATGTGCCCATTCCCTCTCATTTACGATGCAGACAACGCAGCGTAAAGATGGTATACAATTTGACTTATTCAGCTCAAGGATTGGATAGCCCGTGTATAAATTAGCAAATAACCGTACTTAAACGTGTATATTTTTATTTGCTATGGATATGAGGAACATAAAGCAATCAGAGGCTTGTGAAAAACTATCTTCAGTAAAATAGACTTAACCAACGGCTACTGGCAAGTTCCTCTGCACCCAGCATCCTGTCCCTATACGGCATTCAAAACGAGGTCCGGACTATATGAATTCAAGGTAATGCCGTTCGGACTAGCCAATGCACCTGCTACCTTTTCCCGTCTCATTCGTCGAGTAACTAGTGGTCTAAAGGACATCGAAGTTTACATGGACGACATTTTGATCGCCTCCACCACGTGGGAAAAACATCTAGACTCCCTGGAAAAATTATTAGAAGCATGGTCACAAAACGGCCTAACGGCGAAACCCTCGAAATGCGCTTTCGGCTATAGTACTCTCCAATACCTCGGCCATCAATTAAGTAGCGAGCAGCTCCGACCAATGACCGAACGGATAGAAGCGCTACGCACCTCCTCACTACCTAAGAATAAGAAAGAACTAAGGAGTTTTCTAGGCAGTGTAGGATACCACCAACAGTTTATTCCTCATTACACTGATAAGGCCGCACCTCTGTAAGACTTCCTCCGCAAAAATTCTCCAGAAGAAATTCCCTGGACCGACGTAACCCAAGACGTATTCGAGGCACTTAAATTGGCCTTAATGACCAATCCCGTGTTGCAGTTACCAGACCCCAACATCCCATTTATCCTACGCACGGACGCATCGGAAACCGGTCTAGGCGCCGTTCTTCTCCAGCCCAGCAAAATCGACTTCAGGCGCTATGCCCCAATTGCCTATGCATCCCGTCGACTCAGAGGAGCGGAGGTGAATTATTCTACTACCGAAAAAGAGGCCTTAACTATCTACTGGGCGTTCCAAAAATTTGAAACCTATCTATATGGCCGAGAATTTATTTTACAAACTGATCACCGGCCTCTACTCTATCTGCAACAGGCCGATAAATTGAACCCTCGCCTGAAGCGATGGGCTCTCTATCTGAGCCTGTTTCAATTTCAAGCCGAGCATATCGCAGGAACGGAGAATCATATTGCCGGTTTCCTATCTCGCTCCACGACCGTCGAACGAACCGAGTAAAACCACAAGATCCGAGAATACACCAGAGGAGGGCGATAATACGAGTCGTTAAGTCCGCAGGGTCGAACAAGCCTTTGATACCTGGATTACGGGAAGCCAAGTCGAGCCAGGTTACGAACAACTAAGAGATTTTGTCCTGGTAGACCGAATATTTTCCGACCTACCACCCTTCGTGGCAACCCAGTTTAAAGACCGCGGCAGTAGTACTCTGGCTACACTGAGCGAACAGGGGGATAGCTTCTTACAAGCTCGACCACACACCTCACTGCAACAGCTATGCAGCAACCGTACCAACAATGGCCGGACAAGAAATAACGAGCTACCTATGAACAAATCTATCGCAACAAGTCGAACCACGCGAACCTTTGGCCCCCCTAACCGTACGCACCTCAACGCAGCTCCGGCAACTGCGCGTAACGAACCAGCTCGCGTCGCGGCACCTTTTCAAAGAGCTAACCATGACCGCACCAATTCAACTGACCCACAAGAGGCACAACGAACTTTCTATTGTTCACACCATGGGGAAAACGCCACTCATTCCAGCGCTAATTGTGCCGTGCTTAATTCCCGATACCATAGGTATCATCCAAACTGGCGTCACCCAGGAAAAAACGGCCAGAGAGAGGGAGAGGCCTCCAACGCAAGAGTACACGCGAATACGGTCAGCTTCGATGAGGAACCAACCGAATCCTCCAACTTGCCGCCAGTAGACTGCAATCACGTAGGTTTAGAAAAGGAACTCGCACTAGGGAAATTAAAGACCTGTAAAGGCCGGATCAACGAACAACCCGTCACAGTATTATTAGACGGAGGTGCTAGTGCCGTATTTATAAGGAAGAGCCTCGTGCCCCCAGACACACTTACCGGAACAAAAATCACCGTAAAATTGGCCCATAGTCAAACATTTCAAGCCCCCTTGACGAAAGTGCGGCTCGAATGTCCCTATTACCGAGGCGACGTCACCGTCGTAATCATGGAGAATCCTTCGCACGACGTTATTTTAGGACGAATACCAGGCACCTACCCTTTCTTTTGGGGAACCAAACCTCGATCCGACCCTACCTTCTCCGGACGCAGCCACATACCATGTGACAACTCGAGCGACCGCCAGAAAGGAGGCCGAAGTTGAACGCGCAATCCAGGAACGACTCAAACCTGACAAGAAAGAGCTGGAAAAGTTACAGCGGAACTGTGCCACTTTGCGAGGACTGTTCAAAAAGGCAGAAAACAAGACAGAGGATGTTAGAAAAGACGGCAGCGTCATTACGTATGAACAAAGAGATGAGATTCTATATCGCAAAACGTTACAGAACGGTCTAACCACTTTTCAGCTAGTGGCGCTAGCGAGTCTACGCAAACAAGTACTAGAGATGGGTCACGATAACCCCCTGGCGGGTCACTATTCCCAAAGGAAAACCCAGACACGAATCGAACGAGATTTCTACTGGCCCCACGTTCGGCGCCACTTGTTAGATAATATGTTATAGATTGTAGTTCCTTGTTCGGGAACTACTTGTCAGATTCTTTTTTATTTCGGACTTATCCTCGTTGGGAAGTCAAACTTTGGTTATTTTAGTCGTTTTGTTTTTTCTTGATTTCGGAGGTTGATACGATTTGATTATTTTTCAATTTTTATTAATAGAACAGGTTGCTGCAGATCGTTTAAGACCAAATAATAAAGTTCCAAATTTTCAGAGAGCGGCCAGTTCGCGGCGTCGTTTTCGAATTCTCGGGGAGCAGACAGATGATTTCGTCGCTCTCAATTATCGGGGAGCAGACAGATGATTTCGTCGCTCTGCCAAATTTCAGATCAGCCGGATTTAAGGGGGTTTGGCGAGTATCTAGGATACTCGTATTAATTTTCGGCGAACATTATTTCCAGAGCCGGTAGCGTAAGGCTAGAATTTCGTCTGGCATACTGGCGGTGGGCCTAACAGATAGTATCGAAGGTGAATTCATATTACAGTTTTTTGTCGCAGAATTTATAGTGTTGTATTCTTTATGGATGGGGTAGTTTATTTCTTGTGTGGTTTATACCATCATTAACGTTGTGAGAAGGCCTTGACACACCGTCCAATGAAAGGTGGCAGTATATAGGGGAGTTGAAGTTGAAGAGATGAGTTGGATCTTTAACAAGAGTAGTGTTCTTGTGTTGCTTCACAGCAGGTCACAGGAGAAAGTCTATGAGGAATGGAAGAAACAGTAGGAAGATCTATAAAAGAAATAGCAGTCACTTGATCCCTGGAGATATAATTAGTGTCATCTCCGGGGCCCCTTTTCTCTCCGATGGTCATTTTTCATTTTATTGTTGAAAAAGAACCCTTAGGTGGTGGACTATTCGGTCCTAAAATTTTATGGCTCTACGGACAATAGATCCCCCCCCAGGGGAGGGGTAAGGGGACCAAAATCTTATATTTTCGAGCCCATTTCGACCCCATATAAAAAGAAAACAAAAGAAGAAATGGAAAATTTGCGAATGTACTTTTGTTAGATATGTTCCAAGATATCTAAAACTGTCTTTGTTTCTGTTCTAGCATAAAAACTCAATGAGTTCTATTCTTTTGAAATATCAATACCTGTGGACTAAAAACCAATATGTCGAATTTTTTTCAAAAACTAAGACCTGAATCAAAAAAATGTATAGATGAAATTGTGTTTCTTTTCAAAAGTTACATATAATAGTCAAATTTCATAAGAATCAAACTGAAAACAAAAAATTTCATAATTTTTATGAAAGTAAAATTTTTTTAAATTTTTCCTTTTTTGGAAATTACAATTCACAGTGTGAATATGATGTTATGCATGGAGATTATCGACATAAAAATGAAAACAGCATTCAATTACATAAATTTTCCATTATATCACACTAAAACAAAAAATTTAGTTTTTGGCCTATACTGTAAAGTCACTTATTCTCAAAATTCAAAAGAATAGAAGTCATTGAGTTTTTATGCTAGGAAGAAAACAAAGACAGTTTTGGAATCCTTGGAACATTTCTAACAAAGTTATATTCCCACTTTTCCATTTTTACATTTTAATTTTTTTATAATAGTTCAAATCCCAAAATTTCGGTTTTTCTGATATATTGGTAAATTTTCGCGTACAAAAAAAATAAAAAAAAATGTAAAATCCCTGAATATATCTTTGTTAGAAATGTTCCAAGGATTCCAAAACTGTCTTTGAATTTGTTCTAGCATAAAAACTCAATGACTTCTATTCTTTTGAAATAGGTATAAAAATGACCCAAAAAACTGATATTTCAAATTTTGCGGAAAAGCTAAGGCCTAAATCAAAAAATTTCACGAGTTCAAATGTTTGTCTTGCAAAACTACATATACTGACCAAATTTCAGACCAATCGGATCAAAAAAAAATTTTTCCGGAGGACCCCCTTAACTCAGCACTCGAGCGATGAGGTAGTTGGAGCCCGAGCTTCAAATGAATTTCACCATGTGGTGTTATCCTTTATTTTATCCCGCAGTGCTGTCGTCAACGGTTTTGTTGTTCGTTTTTAGTTCATCACTTGCTATTTTTATATGCCTCAATAAATCCTGTGCGAAAGAACAATCCATTTTTCACGTGACCATACTTGGTGGCTCCTTCTTTTTCGGCTGTGACTGAAACTGCTGAACAGGCAGTGACTGGAACTGCCCTGCCTATAATTCATTAGTTCATCTGGTGCTTCATTAAAATTATTTTTCACTAAATTATTCACTAAAATTATCTTCTCTTTGAGAAACTATGCGTTTTTATGAGCAAAATGCTTAATGATGTAGAGCTTTAACATAAAGCACACTTGTTGAGTTCATTTTTAATGAATGTTCAAATTTCTCTATTTCTTTGGAGAAAAATAAAAGGACAAAGAAAAATGAAGCAGTTTATGAAATGAAGGAGACGCTGTCGTCGCCGTATTGAATTTCTCGTGGTAGTAAATTCCATAATAAGCAATACTGAAATCTGAAATACTTTTTTCAACTTATGCACTAATGTGAGAAAATGTTTCTTAACCGTATTCAGCCCGTCATGCTCTCCAAAATTCTAGAAATATCTTCAATTCTTTTTCAGAAAGAACTCGTTACTCTTGTGTAATTTCGAACGCGTCACAAACTAGTTCCTCTGTCTATGCCTGTGATGGAACTCAACGTTGTTTTCTATGCCTTTAGACATTTGCCTATTGGAAGTAACTTAAATTGGCTTCGTGCGTGATAGTTAGATTGGAAAAAAATACTTATTTATTCGTAGTTTGCTTGTGCTGTATACTGGCTTTTGATGTAGAAATTTCTTTCCACGGAGGTACAATCCCTTAAAATTTGTTTTCACAGCCAGCTGCAGTCATATTTAAACATCCGAATTATTTTCTACCTCTACTCAAAAATGTTTCAATGGTAGGTGGAATCTAAAGCGAAGAAAATATTCGTTACACAAGAGAAACAAAGTCTTTCCTTTGGACCATTTTCTACTCTAATGAATGTTTTTTTCGAAAATTCTTCAATATTTGAACGAAAGCTCAGCATACACAAAACAGTGCGCTTTAGTTGACCAAAATTCGATAAGGTTAAATTATTTAAGATGATAAATTAATGGCATATAGTGCAAAAACTTAAGGTATGTACCATATTACGGCATTGACAATTAATTTCTAACGGGTGAATTAACCAGCAACTCAGCAGGGGTCCCAGATTGACCATTTCATGGGTAAATTACACAAAATTGGCCATTTTCAAAACGCCGCGGTCATGAGAAAATTCACTTGGCCATTTTTAACAATTTGGCCATTGGATTGGCTATTTTTAGACATTGTGCCCAGGAAATATTCCATTTGGTAATATTTTTCAAAAAGGAGTGTTGAACAAACCAAGATGCCGCAACATAGAACGTACGCGGGGTAGTCAAAAAGTTCTCAGACAAATTCCATAATTTCTTTATATAACAACTCATTACTTTTATTTTCTACATAAGCTCCATTGTTGTTAATAAACTTTTGTACTCTATGTTTCCACGTGTAAATGCCTTCCTCGTATAATTGGGGGGGGGGGGGGGGGGTTCTTGTTCCACTAGGTTCTGTACTAGAGAGATGTTTTCTTCATTTGTTGCTATGTTGGGTCTTCCTCCTCGTGGGTCGTCATCAAGTTGGACTCTTCCCTCTTTAAAGCGTTTAATCCAATCATAAACGAATGCTCTACAGAGTGCAGAGTCTCCATAAACCTGCTATAAATCTTCGATGATCTTAACAGGTTTCCAATTAAGTTTATTTAAAAATTTGATGTTAGCTCTGATCTCAAAATTTGTCATATACAGGGTTGAAAATTACTATTTTGAGATGCAACCTCTCTCGATGCCGACCTGAAATAGACTGATGAGACAGCTGCTAGCTATCAAGGAAGCTCTAAGGACAGGTTTCAACTTGTTAAAACTTGTAAATCTCTGTTCAGCTCAAAATTATGGCATATGGCTGAGAACTTTTTGACTAACCCTCGTATTATCGAAGATCGAACAAGTCACGTTCAATCTTCGATCAGACGTGTTTGAAACGCAGCGGTTGCCACCCTGCCGGGTGCGCGAATTGCGCCACAGTTCAGCGACCGCGTTGTTAAAAGTCAGTGCCTGCCTCAAGCTTCTCCTGGTCATATCTATTTGCAAAGTAATCAGCTGACAGAAATTATTCCCTGAAGCATATACGCTTCTCAAGATGCTTTAGAAAAAAAGGATCCATGTAGAAAATATAAAAATGAATGGGAGAAAGATTATTTGTGGCTGAAATGCTCAGAAGACGGAAATAACGCTTATTGTACTTGATATAAGTGCAACGTGCTTCCCAAACTCAACAATATAAACGTTCATGAAAATTCTAAGAAGCATCAAGATAAATTCCCCCGTACTTCTCAACCCACATTAGACAAAGTATCAAAATTATCCATAAGTGATCACATAAAGAAAGCTGCAATAAAACTCAGTCAAGCAATATCATCTCATGCGTCTATTCGCGCTGTAGATCTTACAGGTGGAGTAGTGAAAGTACACGGAAAAGAACAGGGTACTCTACGATATTCATTTGCACCGTATGAAATGCATCGCAATAATAGAAAATGTGATAGCTGCATCTTTACAAGAGAAATTGAAGAACAACAATATAGAAGGAAAAAATTCGCATTTATGGTTGATGAATCTACTGATATTTCGACTCAAAAACACTTGTGTATTGTTGTTAGATATTTCTGCAGCAATAGAAATAATATTCAAACTGCGTTTATGAGTCTGAAACCTGTAGTGAAGACAACAGCAGAAGTCTTGTTCAATGAAATTGCTGAAGAATTAGCATTGTATAATCAAACTCTGAAAAATTTCATTGGGTTTGCAAGTGATGACGCTGCTGCTATGGTAGGATGTAACAATTCACTCTGGACCAGAATTAAAAATCAAAATTAAAATTGTATTCAAATGAAGTGTGTTTTCCATTCTCTTGCGCTTTGAATACAACACTCATTTTCTAAACTACCATCCAGTTTAGGATTCATCTTAAGCGAAATACCATTGAGGTTTTCTAATAGCATCATCAGAAGAGAAGACTTTAATTAAAGCGCTCTCCAAAGTGATGGATGTTGGCGAAACTAATGACCAGGAGCAGCGAGCTCCTCTTCTATTTATGAAATTTTCGGAAACACGGTGGCCTGTAAGAGGAAAAGTCTTGAGTAATATACTTGTGAATTGGGGAGAATTGCTAACTTACTTCACATGCTGTGAACAATCTGCAAATAATGACACTCTCTACAGGGAAATTGTTTCTTAATTCGTCAATAATCGAATGCATTTCTCACACTCATATTCAACAGGGATGTTCAGTTCCGGATCATTCCGTACTAAAAAAGCATACAAAATATGCCACCCGTCATGAAAGATCCTAACTAAATAAGTGCTAAACATTTGCGGAACTATAACGACAAGTAAATGAATAATGAAACAATTTTAGGAAAATAAATTAGTTGGTTATATTTACGCTGTAATAAAATCCTTGTTTACGCATCTTAGAATTCATTTCTATTAAATATTAATACCCCTAAAGCTCTAACCACATTTAGTATATTGTTTACATTTATGTGTTCATTGCTTTTTATGAGTCAAAACCAGAACTAACGTTTTTATACGTGATTTCTTAATGGTTAGGTACGAATAAACTGTAGTTGAAATTCGAAAGAATACATTGTACGCGATGCATGGAACACCTGGCAAGTCATCACAAACAGTGAAGTCCTCCATGCCCATCTCCTCCTGTTATGTAATTTTTTTTATATATTGCGTAATCACAAAGAATACACAGCAAAACCGCATTGAAATAGGTATGCAATTATTGTGCCAAGACGCTCAACATAGCATGCACGCGCCAGTCTTCGGATTTATAACAATCATTCATTTAGTAAATATTATTGATTGCGTACCTACTTCGAATTTTATTCGTTAAATTTTAAATCTGCCCAATGAGCAACACCTGAATATCACCTGTATACAGTGCTTCAGAGCGTCTAGCCACATGTAGAGCTAAGTACACTTCATAAAACTGTTCAAGTACAATGCCAATTATTCTAAAACTAGCGCACAGTACTCCTTACTACTCACGGGATTCAAAAATGTTCGATAAATGTTGTCATTCATTAAAGAATAAGAAAGAATAACAAATACATCCTGATGTCTTGAACAGCAGAAAGTGTACAGCGAGCGTGTCTATGGCTCGTGCCCTACAATACCCTTCCAATATTCCTACATTAATTCTTCACAAATGCAGTCAAAAAATCTTGAAAATCGAAACCAAACACATGATCTGTATCTAGATGCAGAACCTGCTAAATCACATTTTGAGAAATGTTCACCACGAGTGGTGGAGCAGTAAGATTGCAAGCAAACCTCTTTACCACTGAATTTTCGACTTTAAGTTCCATGTTTTAAAGATGTCATGTGGCACCAACCAACGCGTGAAAACATGTTCTATGAGGATCTGTAAAAAAGGGTTTTAGAATTTTTGTCATTTAGCACATTCTGCGTTTGGACGCCTCATTCTGTTGGTACTCGCGAGCCTGTAAAACTCTTATTACATTAATATCCTGAATACCTTAAGAGAAGCTGTCAAGTGTGAACTAATTATGATGTGTTATTCACTGCGGCGTACGTGAATTTTCTCTAATCTAAATCATTAAAGAAAAGACATAATACGATTTATACATAACGCTATGAATATTAATGAACACACGACGATCTTGTCATTTAAGTATGAGCATGCCATCATCTATCTCCAACACTAGTTGGCCTTTGAGGATGGAGTATCTTTGTAGTGGGAAGGTAGTTTCCATATTTTTTGCGTATACCGATTGGTTCATCTGCAGAGAACTCTTGCTTTAGTTTGCAAAGCTGAATTTTTTGTCGATCAAAT
The DNA here is from genome assembly GCA_030386875.1 of Morinoia aosen. Classification (NCBI taxonomy): domain Eukaryota; kingdom Metazoa; phylum Arthropoda; class Malacostraca; order Amphipoda; family Talitridae; genus Morinoia; species Morinoia aosen. Next base: position 72,335,193 of record CM059559.1, read on the forward strand.
TCGCCAGGGGTTAAAGAAGGTGAATAGTTCATACACCCGTAGCTACACCTTTTTTGATTTTGAAGGGAATGTGTCGTCGCAGTTGCGCATTTCCCTTGTAAACATGTTCGTATGTGCGGTAAAGCCCCGCCTGGGCGCGGTTCCCGCAGTGCGCATGCTGAGTCAGCGATTTGTGTGTATAAATGCCCCGTGTTCAGCACTTCAGAGCGCATTTGGTTGTACTACCTCCTTACGTCAAGTACACGCTGAAAAGTCTACTCGTTCTACTCAATATCCACCCTTAGATACGGCTTAAATACGGCACACTGGTGGATCAGTTCGTACGTACCCACGACGTGAAATTAACTTGGTACTTGTGCTGTGATTTGGATGGTGTGAGTACGGTGATTGAAGATATCGGGAATTTCAGCCTGTTTCATCGACGACGATTTGGAGATCGCGTGTCTACAGAGGTCGGAGGAAGTTCTACGAGTGGTGACCTAAGCTTCGATTCGTGTGACGTGATTCTTTTTGGTGAACTCGGCAACTCTGCTATGGAGAAGACTGCGGCAACGGGAAGAGAACTTAAAGAAGCACCGCAAGTATATAATAACGTGTTCAGATTTCTTGTGAAAAGGGTTCCTGAGAAAGATATGGTCGATTCTTACAAATTGGACCTGCAGATCCCCGTAGGAGTGCCCTACAAAGCGCGTGTCGACCTGGAGCAGGAAGGAGATAACTGCGTTCTTAAATTGTGCGTAAATTTCCATCGGAAAAAGTAACGTGGTCATTTATCAGTTGAATGCATAAGTGATTGTGTTCATTAATTTCTACGAACATTTCCTGTGATACTACATCTTCGAGAACATTTGTGACACGTGTATGTGATAAATAGATTGCATACCCAAGTGTGTTTACTTAAAGTCTATAAAGAAACTGTGTTAAAGTTATTAATACGTGTACATAAACTGTTGACTGTGATATTATACGCAGTCTGGAACCGTGAATATACGTAAACACTCCAAGAACGTGCTCGTGCTCCCATCGCTACCCCGCTGTGTGTCGGCGCTTCGTGTACGACCTTCGCATCTGGCAGTCTCGCATCTGCCCGTGTTGTGGCTGAGCTACGCAGGCGACCTTGAGACAAGCCGCGCCGAGTCTGGTACTGCTGTTGCTGGGCAGTCTCCTCGGGCGTCCTTGACATCAGCTGTAGCTGTGCTGCCTACTCCCTGCGGCTGCTGCACTGCCTTGGCTGCGTTGCTGTATTATCAGTTAAGTGTTCTATAACTATTTTGTTCTTGTTGAAATTGTTAGGTGATTTTCCGTAACTTCGTCAGTTTTATTTTGTTACTTCTTATTGTGTCAGAAATTGTTGGGATCGATACCTTTGAATTCGTGTAACAAGTTCCTTGTTATTAATTGATTTCAGTTCGGTTTGCAAGTAGCAAGAAAAAAATTTTTGGGATTTAAATTTTCAGTGATATGTAATTGGAGATTTAACCGTGTACTATCTCCACGTTTGGTGTAACGTGTGTCTTTAGCGTTACGTTATGTGATTAAATTTTTTGCGAGGTGAAGTATTTTTTTGAGGTTGTCAAGTCTTATTTTCTGTGGCGTTGGAATATTGCGTTGACCAGTGGCATTATTCAATTTTTAGTTGTGCGAAAGATTTGTTTCCTTGTTACGATAACTGATGGGAGACTCAGATTCAGATCCAGAATTTATCCGTTCTACGAGTACTATTACTGGTAGTGGAAGGGTTTCTGTTCCAGCATTTAGTGGTACGTTACCTGGTACGAGTATCCATACTCCATCTAGTGTGATAATGTCTGGACCACAGACCACGACAGTAATTACGACCACTGTTAGCACACAGACTGTGTCGTTCAGTACGCCGAGTGTTAGTACAATGACGTCCTCTAGCGGACCGATGACAGGTGGTGGTGTAACAACCACGTTACAAAGAGGCAGTACTATTTTGTCAAGTGCAGAGCTACCTTTGTTTAAGGGCCGTCAGAGAGTCAGAGATCCGATTTTTTCTGAAACGAAAAGCTTTCGAACGCATGTGGCGAATCTTAAATCGTACATGTGCTTGTTGCCCGACGTTACTTCAGATGAGGCGAAAAAAGAGTTACTTGTGCGCAGCGCACACAAAAGCATGGGCGACTTTAATAGCGTAGTCACAAAATTAGTTGACCCTGCTATTAATTATTCATTTGATCAGGTTATCGATATTCTCGACGACATCTATGTCTCGAAAGGTGAACGATCTGTACATGCTTTAGCTTGCGACCTTAACCAGCTACGGCTGTTACGAAACGAAGGGTTGTCTGCTCAATTGGTTATGGCGATGTCAAAAATAAGAAATTTGAGTGATCATATTCTTAATAGTAATGAAGTAGCAATACAAAGACATCCATTTGTAACTGCCAGTACAAATCAGAACGAGTTGAAAAAGTTCTCTGGCGATCTAGTTGTTTTCAGCCTTGCTACAGCACTCCTTGCACCATTATTGGAAGAGAATTTCTGTAAAAAAATATTTTCCCGACCATTCATAAGTTCAGAGGAGCTTTTAGCTCGTCTCGTTTCCGCTGTGCGTAATAACCCTGAGGGAAGAGAAATACTTGCGCGCAAAAATAATACCCAGTACCCGTATCAAACCAGAGAGACTTATCTTGCGGTCGTACCTGAAGAGGGAGAGTGGGATGAGAGAGATTCGTCCCCCGAGGTCTTGTATGCATCACAAAATACCAGCCGACGATTTCAAGGTCGAAGACCATTTTTCAGAAGCAATTGGAGAGCTGCTAGATTTCCAAGGGGGAGACAGCATGCTTACTTCGGAGATCGACCGTTAGGTTCTTTGGAGTGCCATGAGGCTCAGGTAGTTAACCCACAACAGAGTGGTAAAGATAAATCGTTTTGTTCACTGTGCAATACCGCAGGTCATGTTCAAAGTATGTGCACGAGTAAAAGAGGCCAAAGCAAATCAAATTTCCGAGGCCATGCTTGCTACACTTGTGGGAAGACTGGCCATTTTGCACGCGAATGTCTTTCGCGTGGTCGTAGTAGAGGGCGAGGTGAAGCGTGCTACGCTGCATCTTGCGAGGGTGAAAATTTTTTAGAGTAGACAAAGAAAAATTGGAAAATTCAGAGTGTCTTGTAGTAGAGAAGGAGTTGCCAATGCCCGGGGTTGGAGCTGCTATCCCCGTCAAAAAAAATGTGGTGTTGAAACCAGATACTATTATACAGTCGACTTCTGTGGTGGATCCGCTTTTCTTGTGTAAAAATAAATTCGAATTACTAGGTGAACAAGAACTTGATGTAGGTGCAAATTCTGAACTACCTGTGGAAGTTTGTTTGTCAGCGACGATAATGAAGGAAGGTCGTTTAAGGAAAGAAAGCGATGGTTTATTTTCATTACGGCGTTCTAAGAAGCCTACAATTATTCTACGTCATGATACGAAGTTGATGAGCGCTCTCATAGATAGCGGTAGCGACAGATGTTTAGTGAGTTACCGGAATTTAAAGGGTATAAACGAGCAAATTAAGCCTAGTGCCTTGAGCATTCGGGGTGTAAATTCCAAAAGCCAGGTATCAGGAGAACTCGATCTTTGTATTACGCTGCCTAATAGTAAGGAAATCAATACCAGCGCTTTGATTTTGAAAGATGCCGAATTTAAATATGATGTAATCCTCGGTAGGGATATTCTACAAGATGCGGTGATTAATTTCAAAAAAGGATTCATTGTTCTCGACGGCGTAAAAGTACCGTTTCATAATGTGCAGGAATTGCACGAGCAAAGTAGGAAGGAGATATTTTTGAACACTGTAAGTAATCCAGAATGTCTGATGGCGGACATGCTTGCGAATAGAAGGAAAATAAGAAGATATCTGCTGAAGCAGAGAGAATCAAAAATTGCGAGCCAGGAAAGTGGCGATAAAAATGGTATAGAGATAAATACTGCAGAAGAGAAGGGTACCCAAGGCCCAACTGCAGGGCGAGAGAATAATGGGAAAGTAAAAAATAAACAGCATGCGAAGAAAATAAGAGAAACTAAGGAACATGCGAGAGGTTTAAAATATAGTAAAAAACGAGAAATAGTTGTTCATTGTGGAGCAGTGGAAATGCCCAGAAACTGCTTACGTGTCATTAATGGGTATGTCAAAAAGGCTAAGCCCGGAAGGTATATTATGAATAAGACAATTCTCGCGAATGGTATTTATGTCGCCGAATCTGTTGTGGATATCAAGTCAAATGGGTTTGTCCCTGTAATGCTTTTGAACGTCTCGGAGGACGTGGTATATTTGAGCGACAATACGATGTTAAGTACGATTGAAGAAATTAACGACATGGATATTGAACACGAGAGTTACATGTCTACCGTGCACGAAGCTGTGCGAGATGCAAATTTGTGCGATGCCCGAGATAATGCGGATCTACCCAAAGTCGACAGTGTTAATGGTGGAAGTTTCAATGCCATCTCTGGTAAAGACGTCGGTTTAGTATCTGCAGAAACGAGGCATTGTGGTAACGATAATCGTGTTGATGAAGTGGGAATTAATACAGACAAAGATGTTGTCCCAGAAGGAGGTGGTAACGAGAGACGTCCTCTGACGTGTGACGATGTAAATTGTGAAAATGATGATGCTAAACCATTACTGATGAATTTATTAAACAATTTTAGAGACGTAATTACTCTCGAAGGCGAAAATATTGCAGTCACGAATGTAATGCGACATGATATTGTATTAAAACCTGATGCTCCAGTACTTAACATCCCTCCATATCGAATTCCACATAAGTATCAAAATGAATTATTGGAAGCCAATAAACAGATGTTGAATCAAGGAATTATCGAACCTTCAAGCTCCGAATACAATTTTCCTTTAATCGTTGTGAAAAAGAAGTCGGGCGAGATTCGACCCGTCATAGATTTTCGTGAATTAAATAAAATAATTATCAAGGAAAGTTACCCCATTCCACGCATTGACGAAGTTCTTTATTCTTTAGGTGGTAACAGTATTTTTTCAAGTCTTGATCTCCGCTCAGCCTTTCATCAGGTCGAGTTGGAAGAGAAATGCCGTAAATTCACCGCGTTCAGTATCGGTTACGAGAAATTTCAGTTCAAGAGGTTACCATTCGGGTTATCCTCGAGCCCATCAGTTTTCCAAAGAATAATTTCTTCTGTTCTTGCAAATATCATCGGTAAATTATGTTTTGTATTCCTTGATGATATACTAGTATTTTCCAAATCCATGAACCAACATCTGAAAGATTTACAGAGTGTTTTTGAGAAGCTACGTAGTGGAAATCTGTCCCTTAAACTTGAAAAATGTCATTTTCTAAAAAGCTCAATTGAATATCTTGGACACATTGTGTCGGCAGACGGAATCCGTTGCAAAGAATCGGAAAAACTACAAAAATTCCCGATTCCAAAAAATGTGAAGGAACTACAAAGTTTTCTAGGTGTGGCGAACTATTTCCGAAATCACATCCCGATGTTCGGTTCAATTTCATATCCTCTCTATCAATTGTTACGAAAAAATGTTGAATTTATCTGGACGCCTGAAGGTCAGAAAGCTTTTGAAAAGATTAAATCTGTCTTAACATCAGATACCGTTTTAAAGCACCCTGATTTTTCCAAGCCTTTTCATGTATTTACAGATGCTTCAAACTATGGCATTGGGGCAGTACTTTTGCAACAAGATAATGATTCAAAAAAATCCATGAAGGCTATAGCTTATTACAGTAAAAGTTTAAATTCAACACAAAAGCGCTATTCAACGACTAAAAAAGAATTCTACGCCATTGTGAGCGCACTTAAAGCATTTAAATATCTCATTCTTGGATACCCGATACATATTTACACTGATCACAAGCCCCTCCAACCCTTATTTTTCAAAAAGCTTCCTGACGATTCGGCTATGTCTCGATGGTGTCTAACAGTGCAATGTTTCGAACCGATAGTAAAGTATTTCCCAGGAAAAAAGAATCTAGTTGCAGATTGCCTAAGTAGACTACCCGAGCATTTAACTATTTCTGATCTTGAAGAATGCTCAGAGTTCGATGAGGTCGACGTGTTGGCAGTAACTACTCGCCGTGGTGCACTGACCGCCGACGTAGACGATACAGACACGACGCCCTCTAATCAAGTGGCGCCAGAGTCGACTGAAAAACCCCGACTGACTGACTACGTACCTAAGTTAAAAGACGTATCATGGACTTTAGACGAATTCAGAAATGAGCAACGACTAGACCCATTCTGTTCTGAGGTTAAGGACGCATTACTATCTAGTAGACAATCTACGATCCCTGACTTACAAAAATACTTAATTCTGAACGACATACTGAACGACGACAAATAGACTCTAGGGAAAGTACTATTCTCACTTCGGTTATACCGACATCGCTCATGCACAAGGCGGTGCTGAGTATCCATTCCTTATACCATACTGATGCCACGCATACGTTGTTTAAATTTAAGTTGCGTTATTTTCATTTATTAGAGAAGAGTATCATACGTAAATTTGTCAAAATGTGTGAGGTATGTAAGATTCTGAAGGCCAGCAGTACTGTACCTATTAAAATTTTAGACGCTCCCATCGCTAAAGAACCATTTGAGGTGGTATCCATGGACTTCCTTGGCCCTCTACCTGTCACAGATCAGCAGAATAAATATATTCTAATTTTGATTGATTTATTTTCGCGTTACTGTAAGCTTTACGCGACAGCAGATCGATTAGCAGATACAGTTGTCTCTTGTCTGGACAGCTGCTTCTCAACCTTTGGCTATCCTAAAACACTTCTAAGTGACCAAGCTCTTGAATTTAAGTCTGCGGCAGTTAAAAAATTCTCTCAAATTCATTGTATTGCGAAAAAAGAGGTCCTCCCTTGGAGTCCTCACAGTAACGCTATTGTTGAACGTAACAATCGCAAAATTACGAATTTATTAAAATTATACATAAATTCTTTGGCGCATACGGAATGGGATCAGTGTCTCAACAGCACAGAGAACGCGATAAACAATAGTTTAAATACCACATTGGGGGATACACCCTCGTTCATTGTTTTCAATCGCGATACGTGTCCGAGTTTTAGCGCTGTAACTTTCGAACCTAATTACAGTCACGACACGAACGTCGATATAATAAGATTTCGAGCTCAGGAAGCTGCCCGCATTGTTGAAAACGTTAGAGCTACTATCATAAATAATACCAGTGAAAGAACCATGTATCACAACCTTCGACGCAAAAATAAAAATTTTTAACTCAATGATCGTGTATTATTGCGCAATCACATGCGAAAAAACAAGCTTGATATAGCCTGGAACGGACCAGGTATCATAACAAAAATTAACCGAAATTACGTAGAAATAAAAATAGGCAATAAAACATTCAGGAGTAATAAAAATCATGTACTACCTTTACGTAAAAAGTGTTGAATGAAAACTATGCGACGTACGACTGACGATGTTACTAGGTCCACATAATTCTATTGTGTGATTCTTGTTTCGATGTTAATTTTACGTATATTTTTAACTGGAACTTTCCTTATATAACCGTATGTATTTACCTTATATTTTTCGTCCCGTATTTGGTGTACCGTGTTATTACGTGCGTGATTGAGTCTGTACCCATTAACTTTACCATTAAGGCTTACATCTGCCCGAGAGCCTTGCTCAGTCCAATAACATCTTGCTCAGTCCAATAACATCTTGCTCGGTTCAATAACATCCTGTGTTTAGAAACGCGGCCCCTCATTGCTGTGGGAGCGAAGGCTGGCTCCCGATTTGTTTTGCAAATAGGTGTGCAGCTGTCGAAGCCGTGTGGGATCTGCTGCGTGCAGAATTGATGTTTGTTTTTTTTTTTTTCTCATTGCAGCTGCCACTAGCTGTCACTATTGGTTTCTTTAATTAATTTGACGTAATATTAATTGGTTATAAATTTTTTTATGAGGCCATGCTAATTGAACTCTGTGTTTGTTTCAATTTCAGACCGAGCACGCTCACGTTCCTGTCGTCCACGATGGGAAATAGAATGACACATGTGTCGGTGGAGGCACTAACGAATGCCCTAGAGAGCCATCAAGGTAGAGTCTCGGAGGACTGGGTGCGAGCGAACGCGCTCGTCGACATCCTACCGGATAGGGTGTCCGACCTCGGTATTCTTCTTCTTTTTCCTTTAACTCTGGCTTTAGGTGTATCTTTCTTCTACCTTCGCCGAGAACTTCGTCTGTTAGCGGATCGCTTTCGCGCGGAAGATGCCTTACTCCGCCGGCAGCAGCTCAGATCGAGTAACGCTGAGCAAACACTGCGTCACCTGCAAGCAAATAGCGAAGTTTAGGTGTCAGTGAAGCATGTGTTTTTCTTGTTTTTTTTTAATATGTGGACTTTAATTTTTTGCGTGTCTTCTAAGCGACACTATTTTTCTCATGCGTTATAAAACGGAATTCTAGTTTTATGTTTAACATATACCTCAGGAATTAGTTGTAAGGTATTAAGTTGATTCAAGTCTTGTAATTGTGGTAATTCCTTCTAGATTTTAGCATTGATGTTCAAAAATAATATGACGTTAACGTAACTCAGTATGTATTAATTGTTTTCCGAATTCAGTAAATGTAATGCGAATTTTCTGATCAACTAAATTTCATAGACATTGCGTTGGAATTACTTTCATGCTTGCTTATTCTTATATTTAACGAATGTATTGTTCTTACCACAAATTCGTAGGAAGTAAAACTCTTTAATTCTTAATTATGTTGAATAAATGTATTTCATTGTTGTTTCAAGATGCGATTTTCTATTTTTACTGCGTTTAGCATTTACACTGTTCATCACAAAAAAATGTTTGCGATATTTGTGTTTTAATGGCGAATGTTGATGTAAATGTAATAGGTACATACATGCGATGTTTAATAATTATCCTTCTCGAAGCGTGATGATTATAAAAAAAAATTTTTTCTCCAAAAATATAGAAATAATAAATGAATATGATGTTGAAACATTTTTTTAATAAAATTGTTTGTTGTTTTAATTTCATATGATGCCTACGTAGTTGATATTGATGTTGTTCGTTAATGTCGTAACGTTTATTTTTCTTCGATGATTTCCTTACGGGTATAGAGATAGTTAAATGTTGGTTCCTTGTACCGTAGATTTTTTTGGTACGATATTTCTGAATAACTTCACTAATTTTGCGGTACGCTGATATTGTTCTGTTGCGATTCTTGCCGTCTTTATTTCGACGCGGTTTACTTTTATTTACGGATGTTTTTCTTTTTCGATAAACATATTATTGTTGTTGTACTATTGCGTTTTTCAATACGGGGTATTGTTGAATAAATATGGATATCTTTCACTCTTTATTACGAAAATATGTTCATAACCTGCGGCTCTCACCTTATTTTTTGTGGGTGGGGGTATGTTGCGCATTTTCACTTTGCATAACTAAATCAAATTACATTGATGTGTTTATTTCTGTCACGAATTAGTAATTTTCAATCTTAGAAATTTTACGCCTTTAGATACCTTTGTCATTTCTTGGAGTTATGATTTTTACATTTTGAGCGATTTATTTCAATTTGAGTAATAATACAGGTATGGTGGGGGAGGTGTGTGTCGTCGCAGTTGCGCATTTCCCTTGTAAACATGTTCGTATGTGCGGTAAAGCCCCGCCTGGGCGCGGTTCCCGCAGTGCGCATGCTGAGTCAGCGATTTGTGTGTATAAATGCCCCGTGTTCAGCACTTCAGAGCGCATTTGGTTGTACTACCTCCTTACGTCAAGTACACGCTGAAAAGTCTACTCGTTCTACTCAATATCCACCCTTAGATACGGCTTAAATACGGCACAGGAACTTGTTGCTAAAGTTTTTTTAATACGTGCTCGTTTTCTATTTAGATTATCAATTCGATTTTCTAGATTGAGAGATAGAGCAGTGTATCCGGTTCCAATTATTTCTCGATTTTCTAGGTGCTCCCATAGGCAAGGTACCACACAGCGCAGAGAAGATCGTCCGGGCCTTTCACACTTTAAATGAATGTCATCAGCAAGTACTCTGACTACAGTTCTCCTCAGATCTAAGGGTAGCAAAGTTTGCTTGGGGCTGCATTCTTCGAGTGCTTCAGACAACTTTTGTAGGAATACTTGACTTGGAATGTGGTATGAAGCGGGATGTTGAGAAGTGTCATCCACTTCTTCATTTGTAGTGTCATTCAAACTTGCGACTTTTTTTTTTCTTCTGTAGAAGTGTCCTCTCCGATATTGTTACGAGTACTTTTCTCTGAAAAGAATGACTAACTTCAGACAGTCATGCTATTGTACAAGGTCAACTTTTGCACACTGTCACACGCTGAAAATAATTAAAGTTCACTCTGGGCCCTCATTATATGTTGTTCCATGATATTGACGAATTACCTAACCAACTGCTCGTAAGGTGCATAATGAGATCTTGGTTGATGCAACACTTCAGTAATTTAAATTCAGCGCTACTCGCTTTGTATCAATCCAAATTCAGAGTCGGTACGGAACTGCTATCAAACGGAAAGGAAGGCCAGGCGTAGCTCATACTGACACTGAACGATGACGTCGGCAACTTCAAAAGAACCGGAGCTCGATCAGTGCTCGCCAAGCCAGAAAACTTCACCCGCTACAGATTCCGGAGTGGCAGAAGTAGGAACGACAGTATTACTGTTGGTGGAAGCAAAAGTGCATTCGTAAGGAATTGGATTTTTCGATTAGACTATTGTATTTACGCACTATGGCAAACTTCGAGGATTGATCTATCTACGGAAAACCCAATGACCTGAGCTAATTATGCACTCAGTGTGTGTACACTTTTGGATAAGTCATATTTGAGAAATTTAGAGGAAATCAGTCGAAGGTAAGTGCTCCAGGCTGGAAAAATAGAAAATATAGTTGAAGTTTCGATTTGATTTTAGAAAATAGAAGATAGATTTAATTTGACGGAACCTACGGTTCACCGATGAAGTAAGAGTTTCAGAGCAAGATCAGCGTGTTTACGCGCGGATCGGTTTTAGCTGCGCGGAACTCAGCATTTAATTGAAGTTTAATTGATTGGGTTGAGTTTTTTAATCGTTTGAGTTGAGTAGCCTGAAGCACTATAGATGAGAATTAAGCATTGATAGATGGCAACTGAAAATAACGAAAATCATACGACAAATACACAAACAAAAATATAGGGAAACAGAACATCAGGAAGGAAAGAACTTACCCAGCCACTGCCGAATCTCCGTAGCTTCACGAGAGCGCACTCCAGCCAGTGCGCAGCGACCAGTCTTTAATTAAAAGTGTTCTGTTTTACTAGCGCTCCGCTAACCCTAAGCAAACCTACCAAAACCTGTGAATACAACCAATTATTCTCGTAAAAAAATACCTGAATAGAACGGTGAGAATATTCTCATAAGTCTTCAACAATATAACTGAATATAGCTATTTGACTGTTAGAAAGCCTAGGAGCAAAAGCATAAGAACACAGATTGTGCAGCTTTAATAGACACAACCATTCTACAGCCTTCTCATCAATTGTGAACCAACTTAAAAGGAGGGGCAAAAACTGAAGAAGACACCAGATTTGACAAGCTGTAGAAGACTCGACTCAGTAACATTTGTCTTAGTTCCGTACTGTACAACGATAGTTGTAATCACGCCTGAAATTTTTAGTCCAGGCATACGAGAAAAAGATGTCTTCAAATCAACAGCCTAGGTCTCCCGATGATTCGGTAAGAAGCACCTTTGTGTTTAAAGGTTAAGTTGTCCTTAGATAAATGTTTTTAGTTTCAATTACAAAGTAGAGTATCGACGTTAATAATTGTCTCAACTTTCGTTAATTCATGTAAAATGTATTGTATTAGTACTATTCATATCAAACTTCATTTGTGAAATGTCATTTCTCTAGAGAAACAAGTGTTAATAAACGGAAACCATCGTCTCGAATCATCTTCAATTTCGAAAAAAATAGAAAACAAAATAGTTTTCTACACAAGCTTTGCATATATTTTTACCTTCCACTAGAGCACAAGGTTTGTTTTTGGTATCAACGCATTCAAATTTAAAATTGGAGAGGGACAAGTTCAATTCCCTATAAGAAAAAAAATGTCGTGCAACGAGTGAGGAAAGGTATATCGACAAGTAAGCTTTAACAATCCTTCAAGTAGATCATGTGCAGCACGAAAGGGCAAGTCTGAATTACAAACGTGAAAATAACTTAAACTAATAAAAATAAAAGAGAATTACCCTTTCTTCCTGAGACGTTTATTCTGAAGTAGAATGTGGAAGAGCTTTTGTGTAACTATCTGGAGAACGAGTTTGTGGTGTTCTCCCTCAGGCTGCTTTACACTCCGGGCAGACTATGTAGACCTTTAGACTTTGTACATCTATGCCCGAAGAGAGTGCCTGAGGTGCAAACGAACCCGACAGGGTAAGGAAACACAACTGGAATTAATGCCGTATTATTGAGAAGATCGCCGACAATGGTGGCACACGACGAAATATTACAGCCGGGTAATACAGCAACCGAGGACGTCTTGGCGGGCCGACGGTTGTCGGGGAGGCGCAACGTGGTTGTAGGACGAGAGCAGACCGGTGAGGCGGCTACTGACCGAGAGTCTCCGACCAAGGAGTATCAGAGGCGCTAGCAGGGAACTGGCTCGAGTCGAGGGAGCGACGAGGAGTGGCGGCTGGCAGTCGAGGCGGCGGTGACAGTAGCAGAGGGGGTGCTTGCGGAGCGTCGAGACTTTGTTATAAACATCAGGGACGCTGCGAGTGTACTGGGCTGCGCTGGCTACGCGGCTGTTTATATAAGCCTCGCTGGAGCCTAACTCTGGCCGTCCAGGTCTCCGATTAGTCAAGACGGGGGTGCCCGCTTATCGCCGTCTAGGCTTGTGCTAAACTTACGGAGGTTTCTATCGACATTGCCTGACTGTTCGAGGCAGGCTGCTTATAAAGCTCGGTCCGGTACCCCAAGGGCCCAACGCCAAACTTGAGCTCTGATTATTGGTCGTTTAGTACTGGCGCTTTGAGGCTGTGAGGTGGCGCTTTTAAGCTTGTGTGGTGGTGTGTGTTCATACCACCACAAGTTCATAGCAGTTGAAATTATTGAAATATTCACTCGGAGGAACAGCACACAACCGACAGAACCATGTTGTTGTTACAAAATGTGTGGGTCATTGAACCCAAGATTGTCTCCTGCAATTCCCAAAATCCTGAATTTGAAAATAAGATCACCACACAGCACACCACATTTTCTAGGATTTTTAGTTCGGTGAAGAGAGGTTCTAAGAAAGCAGTTTTATGCTTTTTGAAGTCAATCGATTTTGCTAAAAGTACAAGCTGGATGTCATTGACTTTACTTCTATACCACGGATGCAAGTTCACAATGATATAATAAAAGGCTACAAGCTTACACTTGTTACGAGCAGAGCAAATTGAATTGCAAACTTCAAACTCATCAGTATAGAGTAAAAGGGCTGCTGTGTTGTCTCTAGCAATTCGCTTATAAAGTGACCCATCCTTGATATCAGTTACAACATTAGGAATATGAGGAAGTTAAGCTAAAAGTGAATAGATTTCTCAATCAGCACTGAATGAAATGAATCAGCAGCACTAACATAGCAATATTTTTTCACTATGCCCCTGGAGATGAGGGGAATAGTTTTTACTATAGGTTCAATAAAACTGAATTGTCTTTCATACGTCAACTGTCTCCCATAATTACTTTTCATACTTGATACCTACCTTTCAACGTCAGTAAATCTGAGCAGTTCAAGCACTTCATCTTTACGTTCAAAAATTTCAGGCAACTAATTTTGCAATTTTTATTCAAGAATCACATTATTAAGAGATATTAGATTCATAATTTCATTCACTATTAAGTTTACTGTAGATGTAGGCACCAATAATAAACTTTGCAACTTCAAAAAGAGGAGATGAACATTCTTTTCAGGCAACGGTGCACTACATGTTGGATTACTTATTGTACTGGGCAGTTCAACATCTTAATCTGGGACAGCATGTGTTGTTTCTTCAATAGAATCTTGCAAACAGCTGTCTCAGGAACGTTTGAAGCAGACGACAGGCGTATCGGTTCAGTCCGGTAGCGATTAAGGCTTAGATGCGATGAAATGTACTCTTATTCATAAAGGTCTTCCCACATTCAAGAATGGGACACTGAATTCTCACACCAATATCAATATGAATACGATGTTTCATCTACAACTTTAAAGTGAGAAAAGATTTTCCACAAGATTCCACTACATTTTTCAAAGATTGATACCATGTTCCTGTGGAATTTGTTCATTGTGATGGTATCGGTAGACATGACTCTGCAACTTTAGTCTAGAGGAGCACACGACACAACATTGGGGGAGAGGACATTTGAACTTGCTCAGAGTTGAGCGGAAACGCAGATGAAAAACAAATGCATTTATATTTTTGCATGAGGCGCTACAAATGTTACAAGTTTACAAGTTAACATTTGCGTATAAATGCCAATTATATTCTGCAAGAAATCATATTATCAAATAACAGTAACTTACTCCCATGTAAACTCAAACCTATTTGAAATGATTAATTTCCCGCTCATTTCACAAAACTATTCTTGCTGCTAAGTTTCAGGGTCAATGTCCAGTTTAATGCACTCACGGAAATTAAAAATTCTGTTTTAAGAATCACTAAAAGGAACACATTCAAAAACATTTTACACGAATGACGTTCTGCTCGCTGATGTTATTTTAGAGTTATTCAACTTTGAAATTTTCGTGTTCCATAGCAGTTCCAGTCAGTTGCGCGCTTAAGCTGGAGCTGTTACAGTACGTTTCGGTACTTAATATTTATTATTAGCCGACCCCGCGGAGCCTGAGCCCACTTCTAGGATGTTTTAGTTAATAACACAATAATGGTTATCACCCAAAACTATTAGCGAGACTGGAATATAATGTGAATACTCAAGGCTACGGTATTCACTCCTAAAGTTTCACTAATGTTCTACGGTGGCCGCCATAAAACTGATGTGAACTGCAAATCGATTTCAGTATTCACTACCCCAGTCCCGCTAATATTTTTTTGGTGATAACCTTTATTGTGTAAATTACTAAAACATCCTCGAAGTGGGTTCAGGCTCCGCGGGGTTGGCTAATGATAAATTACAAAGTACCCAAGCGCACTCTAACGGGTCAAGCGCGCAGCGCAATTGCTATGGAAGACTAAAATTCAAAACTTGAATAACTCGAAAATAACGCATCAGCGAGCAGAATGTCATTCATGTAAAACGTTTATAAGTGTGTTACTTTAGTGATTCTTTGGAACAGAATTTTAAATTTCCGTGAGCGCAATAAACTGCATATTGACCAGTTTCAGATACCACTGAGTCAAACCGAAGAATTCAAGAATTTTGATTCAGTATTTTTCAGTCTTCATCATAATATAAGAATAAGCTCCACTAACCACACTACACCTTTCAACAGACATTACTAACTGCGGAAAAATACGAGGTACGCCATAGAGCACGAATTACTACGCACTGTTCAGAGCTGGCAGACATCCAATTCAAAAGATGAACACTGAATCACGAAACAGAACCACTTTAATATATTCTGGAAAATGTTTTTTAGGAGTAAATAAATAATCGCAGATAAAATTTTTCAATATAAATAATGACATACGATCATACAGCTAAATTCAATTTTGTATTAGCAACAGTGACCGTCATTAATATCGTGTAATTCGTATAAACGAAATAGATACGCGATCAATTACTCCTGGAAAAAAAATTGTACGGAGTAGTTTTTCACTAAATTCAGGGTCCGAACTCTAACAATACGTACTACATGGCAATGCTTCTTTGCATACAATGATAGGACACTCTTTGTTAGGTATTTTCAAACCGCCATATTAGATACACTAGCATTTACTCAATCTAAAATAACTGCATCATTGATGCTTCTCAGCTTGAGAATAAAAAGCAAGGCGAAAATCGCTACACGTAAAGTAATTTTTTATTAAAAATTATTAAATAAAACTAAACGTTTCGGACTAACTGTCCATCTTCAGCAAGAAAAATTTCCGTAAAACGAAACCAAAGGAAGAAAAATTAAAGCACTAAAGTAGTATACAGGGTGTTGGTGGAACTCTTGGTACAAACTTCGGCTACTGGTAGAAAATACAAATTTGAACACTTTTTCATCAGGGAAAAATTTTTGAAAAACGCTTAGCATTTTAATTATTAGGCTTAGCAGTTTTTAATGCTGCGCTTCAAGAACTCACGGCGATCTTAGTTAACCACATGCGCTAATGTTCAATAATAACACACGAGGGTTATGAAAAACGTTAAATAACATGAGGTACTTTAATAAATAATAGACAGTAACGCATCAAAGTAGGTGTTCATAATTTCGACCATTCACATCGATACACGCACGACAAGTTCGTCGAAGCGAGTTGCGTGCGTTGCCAAACATTCCTGGATTGTCAGCGATATCTCCAGCAACGACTGTAATTCGAGCTACAAGGTCTTCTTCCGACTCCACAGGTGTCGCATAAATCAGAGATTTCAAGTGCCCCCATAAGAAAAATCTAACGGAGTCAAATCAGGTGATCTCGGTGGCCAAGACACAGCACCACCACGACCAATCCATCGATTTGGAAATTGTTTGTCAAGAAACCGTCGCACATTTGGAGCATAATGTGGCGGAGCTCCATCGTGTCGAAACCAAAGTCGTCTACGAATACCTAATGGCACATTTTCCAAAAAAAAAACAGGAAGGACTTCTTCAAGAAAGATTTTGTACACATTTCCAGTAAGACGCTCTGGCAGAATGTATGGACCAATTAGTTGATTTTGCACGATACCTGCCCAAACATTGACAGTGTGGCGATGTTGATGATGTCGTTCATGGATGACATATTAGGGTTGTTCTGCTGCCATGAGTGAAAGTCCTGATATGTGGAGTATGTGCGTCCACACAACTTAACAAAGAACAATTAAAGAAGCAACAAGGAAAATCAGTTTATTAAAGACTCGTTCACATTTCAAAGGTTAGGCGAACAATTAAAAAGGGAACAGCCTGCTCGTCTTAAGAGACAGGCAACAAAGCTAGTGTTAAAAACTATTAGGAAGTGAAGTTCTTCCAATAGTATCGCATTTATTAGAGCAATTGGCCGATTGCTATATAAGTAATATTTTCTTAAAAGGTTGAAGTAAAAGCTGAGAAAGCCAGTAGTGTCTTGATTGTGCTCGAACGGGACGTCCACCCAAAGCGGCTGTAGAAGCTGTTAAGCGGTAATACGGGTCTTGCAACGGCTACCCGCAGAATAACGCTCTTGGGCCAGCAATGCTGGCAGCAAAACGGAGACGTAGAAGGCCAACTGCCAGCCGGCTGTCATGCGGCACGGCGGAGGTGCGGTACGACCAGGATAAAGCCCCCCAGCGACCCGACGCAACACCACGTCTTCGGTGCGGACGTGGAAGCAGCCCACCCCCGCAGCAGAGAAAAGCGCGTGCTGGTGGCGGAGCGTTCCAGGAGCGCGGCAACCGTCAAGAAACTCCCAGGTGCACCGACTCGTCTGCTAATAAAATAAAATATGAAGATAAAGCAATTGAATAAATGTCCTTATTTCAAAATCAACAATCTGTTATTAGAGATGAGAAAGCCATAGTGGCACTACAAAATCAACAGAGCTGTTATTAGAGATGAGAAAGCCAAATTACCTAATCAATGCAGCTGCAAGGGGTTATGAGGTACCGACGAAAGGAGCACCGGACCATTCTCCACGCAGCCACTCTTGAATATACTGCGAGAAGACAAGGTTACACATACGAAGGTTGGCAACAGGTATAATAATTATCAACAAATAGTTATAACAAATTTCGACAAGACAATTTATAGTTGATATGAAACTCGAGAATAACCACACCTGAACTTTATGGTTCGTCCAGTGTAGAAACTTTACGGCAGGAAAAGTTGTCAAGGTTAAGGCAAAGGGCAAAAAGTACCGGACTTTCAAGAAGATAGTAAGAGGAGAAGACGGAGCTCAAAATAGGGGTGTTATAGACTCCCCTGTAACAGGTAGAGCTCTCATCAGAGAGTTAAATAAGTAAGTTTAAGTAAGTTTAAGTAGGTTAAGGTAAGTTAATTTGGTCACCAAGGCAACCTTTAAGTAGGTAAGAATTTAAACGAAAGCCGGTAATCGAAATAATCAAGCACTCACACAAACACACAATGATAAAGAATAAGAGGTAAGATGCCTAGTTAACGGACGAGACGCCGGTGACCCGTAGAGCTGGGGCCCAAGTACGCGCAGTTGACGGCGCAAGACACGTTAAATAATGACGGGGTAGTTCAGGTCACTACGTTCAATAGTAAATTAGCAAGAAAAACCGCGAAGACGTTAACACTGGCCTTCGTAGCAGCAACGGCATTAAATTTCAGATCCATGAAATTAGGGTTCAAACCTCTCTCAAAAGAGTAAAGTTTATAAGTACTAAGTTATAGATAATCAAAGAGTATAAAACTCAAAAGGAACCGAGTTTCAAAAGCATCTTCCTGTCTCAGCCCTGCGTCCTCCGACCTTACTGCCGGGCTGCGTAGCTAGATCTATTTAGGTACTGAAGTTGAAGCGCCTCTCGTGCAACCCTGGAGAGTTTGTGAGGGAAATCCTCACAGATAATCAAAAATTCCATCTTGGCTGAAGGTTGCTTCATTCGTAAGCAACACACACTCTGCAAAATTGGAATCTTCAACCCCCCCGATCAAAAATCAATGCGCGAATCGCTCACGAGGACCATAATCAACGGGAATGAGACCCTGGACTCTCTGGAAGTGATACGGATGATAATTATTCCGGTTCAATACATCCCACACTGTACTATGGTCACGAATAGGCCTACCCAAAGATGCTGCTGCGGCACAGGTGCTCGTACGCGGGTTTCAACGGAAATGTTCCAACACTTCTTGCTCTCGATGATAATTTATTGGGCGACCAACGTCTACTCTGTTTACACTAAAACTGCCGGTTTCTGTCAATCTTCGGTGCAATGCAATGAATAATCGATGATCAGGGACTTCTCGATTAGGGTAACGTTTGTGATAGATTCTCGCGGCACGTCTTGCATTACCATTAGCAGCACCATAAGTGAAATGCATGTCAGCCATTTGTGTATTTGTAAGGCAATACATCTTACCACTTCAGTGCCACGGTGCTAACTGACAAAAGATACACATACGCTTCTCACCAGGAACGCTAACGTTGACTAGGAATTTCTAAAAATTTCCTGAATCTTTGAATTAATGTTTTAAACTGTAAATAAAACATGTTCGATTCTGCCAACACTTGTTCGTTCTAATTCGCCATATTGCCCTTATTCCTGTCTGTTGCGAAATTGCTGTTGTGTTCTTGTAGCGTAGCATTAAAAACTTCTAAGCCCAAGAATTAAAAAACTAGGCATTTTTCGATATTTTTTCACTGGAGAAAAAGTGTTTAAATTTGTATTTTCTACTAGTAGCCGAAGTTTGTGCCAAGAGTTCCACCAACACCCTATATATACAAAATCTTAACTTTGAAAAAAACACAAACAACGGTAAAAAATATGTGAAAAATAAAGGAAAAACTGAATTACGTATTGGCAACATGAAGCGGGAAAGCACTTTGGGTATCATTGAGAGCAGGTTTCATTTTGTAAATATACAAAGATTCGAGAAGGCGCAGATCTGTTCTGTAAGAGGTACCGGCCAAGATTTTAAAATCATTCAGGGAGACCAGAACATGGCACTATTCCGTATGAGATCTTACAGAGGAGGACAGTTGGAGGGACCCAAGTGGAAGACCAGTTCTGCAACTACGCCCAGCATGCTCGAAAACTCTATCTTTTAGGGTACGGCAGGTAGAACCAACGTTTTCCGTAGATATTTTACATTTCCGTAGAAACCCGCGTACGAGCACCCGTGCCGCAGCAGCATCTTTGGGTATTCGTGACCATGGTACAGTGTGGCATGTATTGGACCGGAATAATTATCATCCGTATCACGTCCAGAGAGTCCAGGGTCTCATTCCCGTTGATTATGGTCCTCGTGAGCGATTCGCGCAGTGGTTTTCAGATCGGAGGGTAGAAAATGCCAATTTTGCAGAGAGTGTGTTGTTTACGGATGAAGCAACCTTCTGCCGAGATGGAATTTTTTATTATCATAACTTTCACTCATGGCAGCAGAACAACCCTCATTTCATCCATGAACGTCATCAACAACATCGCTACACTGTCAATGTTTGGGCAGGTATCGCGCACAATCAACTCATTGGTCCATACATTCTGCCAAAGCGTCTTACTGGAGATGTATACAAAATCTTTCTTGAAGAAGTCCTTCCTGGCTTATTGGAAAATGTGCCATTAGGTATTCGTAGACGACTTTGGTTTCGACACGATAGAGCTCGGGCACATTATGCTCTAAATGTGTGACGGTTTCCAAATCGTTGGATTGGTCGCGATGGTGCTGTGTCCTGGCCACCGAGATCACCTGATTTGACTCCGTTAGATTTTTTCTTATGGGGCACTTGAAATCTCTGATTTATGCGACACCTGTGGAGTCGGAAGAAGACCTTGTCGCTCGAATTGCAGTCGCTGCTGGAGATATCGCTGACATCCCAGGAATGTTTGGCAACGTACGTAACTCGCTTCGACGCAGGTGTCGTTCGTGTATCTATGTTAAAGGTCGAAATTTTGAATACGTGAATTTTTTTTGATGCGTTACTTTCTATTATTTATTAAAGTACTTCATGTTATTTAACGTTTTTCATAACCCTCGTGTGTTATTATTGAACATTAGTGCATGTGGTTAACTAGGATCGCCGTGAGTTCTTGAAGCGCCGCATTAAAAACTGCTAAGCCCAATAATTAAAAAGTTAAGCGTTTTTCGATATTTTTCACTGATGAAAAAGTGTTCAAATTTGTATTTTCTACAAGTAGCCGAAGTTTGTACGAAGAGTTCCACCAACAGCCTGTATAGTTGAGATGTGCCCGAATTCGCACTATCGCATCTAGCATTCTAGTTTGTGATCTATTCCTGGGCTTTGTTTAGACTGCTGTCACGAAGAACATTCTTGCAACTATAGCATTGCTAACGGGAGTCACTAGGCAATGAGCGCACAACCTGAGAGTTCTTTCAAGTTTTAAGTGACTGTGTATTCCAACTTCCAAGCCAAAACTTTTCAGTGTCTTTAGGAAGAACACCACCTTCAAAAACGCATCCTGCTTCCAGTCTATGAAACTAATTTTTCGCTTCTGCTGCTCATTGATGTTGACACGATTCTGAGCTAATTGCAGTCTAGGTAAATCTGCAAGCTTAGTATTCGTAAATGATTTTATAATTTTCAACAGCATCTAGTTGATCGTGTTACTTTGCATTCAAATTGTGTTTAGAGTCTTATCTTGAACCTGTCACGTTTCAGTTTTACGCATTGTGCGCTCTACGAGCACCGGAAAATGAAAAAAGCCAGGAAGATGCCAAATTTACGAAATAGGCCAAACTTTTAATCCCGTAACCAAGCGCTTGTTTAAAAGGCCAAATTTGTAATATTTGGCCTTAAAAAGGCCAAAATGGCAAACATGGTGACACACTTGGCGTTTTGTTTCCAATCGGATTTTTCACCGTGTCCGCTCTAACAATATTAGCATTTACACATTGGGCGGTAAAATATCCGTATCACCCCGGCGGCGAAGACACCCATTTGATCACTGACTACCGTGCAACAAGCTAGTGCTCTGTAACATGAATCGAGAAAACTTCTTGCATAATTGTTACATCGTCGACTATTAAAAAGAAAGCGAAAAAATAGACTAATTAGGGTCTCATTAATCGTAGGGAAGGCGGTATAAAACCGTAGATTGTGTAGTGGCAGTGGGCGGCTGCATTGCTTCCATCGGCGTTCAATAATCCGCTCAACGTGTGAAACAGCATTATCCCACGCGCCACTACTGGTACGGCGGCGACGGTAAATAATTTGGTCGGGAAACAAAAAAAAATGCGAAGTGTGTAACTAGCCTAAAAATTTTGTAAGGGTCTTTTTTTCGTGGTCTTTCAACCTCCAGAGCTCGGGTGCATTGTTGATCTTCTAGGAAGGATCGTAGTAGTAATGTCGATGTACGAGCGGTCATTGGGTTCACAGCCCTCATGGTTGCATTTGAACTCATAAACGACGTTAGGCTGCTCTCCCACTGAGGCGATGCGTTAGATGAGACGTCGCCCTAAAACACAGCTCATCAAGTCGCATGCGACGCGTTGCATCAGTACCGCCCATAGAAGCAACTCGTATCGCATGAGAGCCCAATAAACATTTTGCATCTGGCAACAACTCGAGTCCTGCTTTGCAGCGCTCAACTGCTGATGAGCTGCGGGGCGGAAAATTTTATGTATGCAAATTCTAGAGACCGTAATGCTCTGCTATGTAAAGCCCATTTCCATAACATACCCTATCAGTTTCTGCCATTGTAGAGCACATCACTCGAATCACACAGCTCTGATCGTTCCTGTACAAGTCATATCAATTTTTCATTTGTGCTCGTACGTGACGTCCAACTGCCAGACAAGCTCAAGCCTCGAAGTCGTTGGTCAGTGCTAGCTGCAACAGTATGGACTCCAAGCAGCGCCATATTTTTGTGTTTCATGTCCCGCAGCATTGCATAGAAAAATCTTACTCATCTCAACTGGTATTTTAATATTACTATTTAATCTCTATTTTAGTTATTTTGGGCTGTGAAACTTTAAGAAATGTTTTTTTTGCGCTATGGTATATGCTTCATACCAATTATCGCTAACATATGAGAAAAGCAACTTCATAAATTGTTTACCTCACACTGTCACCCAAGCATGCATCACTTCCAAGAGAAAAATTAATTGCATTCTCATAAATAACTCCCTATTAATTATTGATATTTGTATCTATATGAAACCAAAATGACGTTATGACAACCTGCACAGAAGCTAGTGACCATCGCCTCGTTGAACGAAAAATGCAACATGCAGCATTTTGGTGCGACTGACAAATGAAGAGGAATGAAGGCAGGAGTGGCATTGCCTCAGTGGGCGGTAAGCTAGGCAACAGAGTGCTATTTTTACTGTGCTGCAAATGAACCGTGCGATTTCGCAATGCGTCGCACCAATCGCATCGCGTCAGGAGGCGGGCTGCCTTTATTAAGGTGCGGCTACACTTTGCGTTTTTTACAGCTCAACTCACAAGCATTTCTAAGCCCATGAACATGATTCCCCGCATGAGCGGCTACACTATGCATCATGCATGCATGGCTCAGTTGCACCCCGCCGCCCGTCGAGGAGGCTGCGCTTTTGTCAATTGCTCTCGCATGTGCGATGAAGACGAAAAAGAAGAAAAGGACATGGACAAAGTTATGGCTTATGCAACGAGGTTCTTTCGGAAGTTATAATCGAATTTTGAATGAACTCCGTTATACCAACGAGAAAGACTTTTCAAACTACTTGAGGGTTCCAGTGCACATTTTTGATAAAATATTGTCTATGGTGTCTCCCCGAATTGAGCGCGAAGAAACCCATTTGTGACAAGCTATTTCACCAGGAGCTCGACTGGAACCAACCTTGCTATTTTTGGCTTCTGGTACATCATATTCCCGTTTACAATACTTGAACCGCATCTCAAAAGCAAGTTTGCGGATTATCATCCCTGATACGTGTGAGGCAATCTACATGGCCTTGAAAGAAGAATATCTAGAGGTAAGTTAAGACACACAATTTGACAAAACTTTTAATAAACAATATCCAGAGTAAACACTTCTATGAAAAACTGAGATCTCTGTTAATATTTTCTAAAATAACATAGCAATAAAGGGAATAATACATTTTAATTGCATAAATCAAAAAATGATTAGACGTTGAACACAGCAGAAAGGTGTTCTTTTTTTAATTCGCCGACGCTGCCCAAGCCCAAAAAGTCGCTTATAATTTTCTTTGTTATTTTCGCTTGGTCGATACTCATTTGTAACAAGTCTTGAGCTCCTGATTCACCAAATGCACGAAATTTATTTATGGCAGTTGAACTTGATAATTTTCAAAAGGCCATTTCCATTGCTTCATCTGTCATGTCCTTTTTTCTTTTACGGCTTGTTTTGGCATTTTCCGATAAATGATCTAATTCTGTAGGATGAGAAGTTTGCGTTTCAATGGTAGTTTCAGTTTCATTGCAGAATAATTCTCCATCGAAACTGTCTGTTATTTGTTCAGACGCGCTGGCTGCGATGGCATCAAGAGGCAGCAGAACCTGTTGACAGTGAATTGTGTAGTAATGGCATTTGTTCTACTTCCAGACACCTTCTTCTCCTGAACAATGGAAACAAGTTGCAAGAGAATTTCATGAGCGATGGCAGCTCCCTCATGGCCTCGGGGCCGTGGATGGCAAACACATCGTCATCCAACAACCGCAAGGCAGTGGCTCGTATTACTATAATTACAAAGGAACCAACAGCATTGTTTTAATGGCAGTTGCCAATGCAAACTATGAGTTTGTATGCGCTGATATAGGTACTAATGGAAGAGTATCTGATGGGGGAGTCTGGAAGACCTGTAGTCTCGGTAAGCTTTTGGAGAAAGATGAAATTGATCTTCCATTGTCTCAAAAACTGCGAAATTCAGAAAAGGAGGCTCCATTCGTTTTCATTGGAAATGATGCGTCCCCTCGTAAAACCTATTTTATGAAACCCTACCCTTTTCGCCAACAAACTGCAGACCAAAGAATATTCTCACACTGACTATCCAGAGCACGACGCATTGTTGAAAAAGCGTTTTTAATTTTGGCGAATAAGTTTCGCATTTAATTATCTGCCATTTATTTAGCACCTGCAAACGTAGAGAAAATTTTTCTTGCCTGTATTGTCATGCATAATATTTTGCGACGAGAAACCTCTCTTTCAAATGCAAGTGTTGGCAGAGAAGACACAATAAGTGGAGTTGTTCAAAGGGGACGGTGGAAGAACAACGACAAACAACTTCTCAATTTGCAGGTTCAAGCACGAAGACCCAGCGAGGAGGCCAATCAGGTTCGTGAGCAATTCACATCTTACTTTAATCAAGAAGGTGCAGTTTCATGGCAAAGGAAAATGGCTGGACTTGAACAAATTTCCAGCCAACACAAATCCGACAATGACAGCTAACATATATAGTAAAATCAAGAAGAAAAAGAAACGAGAAGAAAAAGAAACGAGAAGAAAAAGAAAAATAAGCAAAACGACGAGAATGATTTTCGCTACCTGCCTATTTCATTCATGTTTAAATAATTTACAGTCGATCAACGACAGAAGTACAGAACTATGTTTTATAGTGATTTTTATTTTTTTTATAGTGATGATGAAGATATCGTGATCAATATGAAGAAACGAATAGCTAAAGTAACGTATAACAGATTCAGGAATTATGTGACAAATCAAATACGAACATCAAAACAAAACTACTTCACACGCAAGTTTACTGAATACAAAACTAATATTAAAAAACTTGGCGCCTGCTGAATTCATGCTATAAACCGAATGATAATACTACAAAAACAATTGAGTCCGTCGTTCACGAAAATGTAAAATACCACGAGAGAAAAAACGTATTGCAACAGTGTTTAACAGCTTTTTTGTAAACAAAGGAAAAAATATAGCCGATGTCTTCAGTGAACCCACAGACCACTTGCAATACATGGACCATGTCCGTAAGCCCAACTCTTCTTTTTCTCGCCAACTAATCCCTCCTATGTAATTACGTGCTTAAACAACGTGAAAAATAAATCAAGTGGATTGAAAAGTTTTTCGGCTTAAGTTCTTAAGGCTATAGCTGATATAATAGTACCGTGCATATCTAATTTTATCAACCAATCCCTTTCTCAAGGTATTTTCCCCAACTCTTTCAAAATTGCCAGAGTGACTCCAAATTTTAAAAATGGTGATAAAAATTGCATTAATAATTATAGACCTATCTCTGTACTACCAATTATTTGCAAAATATTCGAGAAAATTGTGTATAAAAAGTGTATTCGTATTTTGAACAAAAATCTTTCCTCTACGTCAAACAATACGGTTTTTCTTCTAAAAAATCTAGGACACAAGCTGTATAAAATCATTTGCAATACCTTTATTCTAATATAGATGAAGGAAAGCCTGTTTTCTCAGTATTTCTTGACTTTCGAAAAAAATTCGATTGTGTGGAACATAACATATTACTCTCGAAACTACACTGTTATGGCATTCGAGTGGCTGCCCATGATTGGTCCATATCATACTTAGCAAATCGGAAGCAATACGTTGTGATTGACGACGCAAAATCAGACCCACAGACAATATTATTAGCCATGGAGTTCCACAAGAATCTGTCCTTGTGCCTCTCCTATTTATGATTTTCATCAACTATATTGTCAAATCTACATCATTCATCAAATTCATACCTTTTGCCGGTGACAGTGCCCTTTCTGCGGTCCTTCCGAACCAAAATCCCGCAAGGGTTGCGAAGAGTATAAATAATGAACTTCGTAAGATGTCATTGTGGCTTAAAGCTAATAAAATAAGCCTTAATATCGATAAAACAAAATATATTACATTCTCATACAAGAAAAATATATCTCTCCAACGCATTAAAATTGGCGAAGGTGAAATCGAAGAAACCAACTCAAGTAAATTCCTGGGCATCATTATAGACAAACATCTATCCTTCAAAGAGCACATCGCTCATATTAGTTCTAAATTATCAAAATCTATTGGACTTCGATCTCTCACAAAAAGAAACTCTGCCTCCAATTTTACCCCGGCAATTTAAAGAAGAGTTAAGAAGGGCCTAGAAAGAAGGAACTTGAGGGCGCTCTAGAGCTCTCCGAGAATAACTTGACTAGATGTAAATGAGAAATTCATCTATATTATAAAAGGAGCCGCGTCCGTCCATCCGTCTGTGTGTCACCCCCACCAGCCGAAAGTGTGAGATGAGCGTATCTGTGATACTTCATCAACTCCACAATTTTCGGTGCCTTAACCCAGCAGATAGTCCAAATGCTAGTTGGACTAGCTTCTATAATCTAAGACACCTTCAAAGTCCCGCTCCGCTTTAACTTCACAGCAAGGATTGGCGCTCCAAAATGGAAGCTTTACAGGGAATTTGAACTTTTCTTGTTTTTCTAATTGTGGCCAGTAGCGCTGGAGTACTGATCTTTACGGTGGGTTATGAATGTGAGTTTTACTGAATGTCTTCATTTAACTTCTCCACTCTGGTACCGATGACAAACGTTTTGGACATAAGCTACGTTATCCGATTCCCGTGTTATTTTAAAAAACTTCATTCTTAACGTAATGAAATGCTTCACAAATTGTTGGAGCTGGGAAGAATGATAATTGCAAGTTTCAACGTGAAAAATTTCAAGTTTCAAAAGAGATGTGATGACTTTGAGCAGTAACTGAGCTCACCAACGTTTCATTTATTGCATGTCGCGGTAGGAAACAATGCTATGAGCGTTAGGTGATTTGAAACTACACGCAATAGATGAGAAGGTATTGTTAGAACAGACAGAAAACTGGTTTTCCTCGAGAGGTTTAGAGGTTAATTTATCAAGGTGAGGCTTTATTTAGGATCATTTATATGGGCAGCAATCAAGGTTGATAACAACGGGGTGGAACAGGGTTCACTTCAGGGTTCACTTTTTTTGGCAGAATATGAGAAAAAAACTTGAAATCAATGTGATCCTTCGCATGCGTATGGAAACTCTCCTTCGACTTCAACGCCTCTCGAGTTTCATTTACATCGCTCAAGGGAAATTTTAGAAAGAGAGTTTGTGCACCAGTTTAACTATTCTAAGCGACTTGGCTTGACTGTGTAGCACATGTGTATCTCGAATTTATCTAAATCTGTACATCCTAAATATTTGAACCCTTGAAATGTTCGAAAAGTTGACTGCTCTCCTTGCAATGCGAAAAGTCGCCGCTGCTCGGTTTTTCGACCCATACCTATATTTTTCGTCTAATGCTTGGTCGGTGGGTTTTATTGATCAAATTTACACTTAATCTGTTTTTTTTTCAGCAACCGTTCGCCAAATTTGAAAACATTAATATAATTCATGAAATTCCTTTCTACAGCATCCAATATTTATTTGGACGATGTGAACACTCTTACTATATCAAGGCCCCTTGTGAGGCTGTTCAAATACATCGTTATTGTGTGAGCTATATTTTTATTTCCTTTAAAGCCTAAAGTAGCAGCCTCTTACTAAACACTCGTTCACACGCTCACACACATCATGAAAAGAGTCAATATTTTTAGCTTGCGATGCTCGGGGCCGATGCTCCAAAATATTAGTGTATGCAGGACGTTAATTTTCCATACGCTTGCTGAATGTTGTTATAATAAATATAAAAATTATAGAGAATGATTTTCTGAGGCAACCTAGTCTTGCATTTAGCTGAATGTTTCATAAGCTAAGAATCTGCGTTTATCGAGAGGCTTCGATGTCGACATTATTGGCAATGAGGTACTTTGATGCACGCTATGGACCTTTCTGTAGTGATTTACCGAACTGTAGTTGGAAATAAACTTTAAACAATACTGGAATCTCAATTCGAAATTCAAAACCTGAATAGCGCTCATGAAGCAAAAAGCTGATTTAGCGTAAATCGATAAATGGTACATCATAAACCCGGTAGAAAATTTAGGCATTGCTCACAACCCACAATCAACTCTAATCACACTTTAAATTTTCCTTCGTCATAATGGGCAGAGTTCGAGAAACTCTTTTTGACGTTATGTAAAAGACACGCATATCTTCCTCCATCCATCTTTCTTTGGGAGAAGCAATCAGTTACGTAGTTAATTGTGATTATAAATTCAGTATATCCGTTTTCCCTTTAGATTATGGCTTATTTAGATTTTTTAGATTATTGGATTATGGCAAATGACTCTAATTTTTCAACTGCTCTCAATTTTAGGAATTTTTTATAATAAGATTAAGAAGCTTTTGCGTGATTGCCTAATTATCTTGAAATTACTTTACGTTCTCTTGTTTGGGAAGGCTAAAAAACAGTTCGTGCAGTTTTGGCAAATTTAGGGTTTCTCATCAAACAAGCAACTACGATATTATAACCACTCAAAGGTTAATTTTAAACAAAATCAAGATCGCTAATGTTATAGGTATTTTCTCAGGACTAATCCATCATGATAAAAAGTTTAGAATCTAAGCATATGAAACTTCAGTTTTAACATTGAAAAAGGAAGGTTCTAAAATATTTTCCTTTTTTGAGGTTAGAACGAATTAGGAAAATGAATATTCTACTAACTTAAAAAATTGGCATAGACTCTCTCATGCCTCTTGTTTACAACTAACATGGCACAAACGGTATTCAAAACTCGTAGAATGTTTAAATGGATAATTTTGGGATTCCATCGCGTAATTCGCATTCATGCCTATTGTTACCTCGTAATGTGATATGAATGTCAAGTACCGTTTCCGCTCGCTGTATGAATGTTGGTGCCCTTACATTTTTGTGGCTTTATTGGTGCCCAGAGGCCATTTGACTCTTCGGTAGTCAGACAGGTCACTGAACTTGTCGGCCAATCACAAGCACAATGCAGCTGTGTATAATACTTAGGAGAGTGAAGTTTGAATATGAATTGCAAAACAAAATATACGCTTATCTACCTAAAAATTGTCTTCAGGGAATTTAACTTTTCGTCGGAGTGATGATTAAAAGTGATATTTTATTCCAGATGGGAAATTCGGGAATGGGTCTGGTTGAAGTTTCATTTGCTTCAAACGTTACTCGTGGAGTTGGATTTTCAAATATTACGCTCAGTGCACAAATAAATTTGAACCATATATATTAACCACATATGGATTGATTTCACCAATATGGTCGATGGTAAAGAGCACTGTCATGCAGCCATCACTCCTACTGTATGGTTACTTCTGTAGAGTAATAGGACTCAGTTACTTAAGAATATTACACATATATTCTTTCAGTCATATTTTAGCCTCAGTTTCTGATAGAAGAACCTGATCTAACTTCAACAGGTCTCATTTTTTCGTTAGGACCCTGAAGCTATATCGCTGTTTATCATTTGTCACGAAATTATCATGTTTTTCCTTCTCGTCTGCCATCTCAACGACATTATCACTTATAGAATTCAGAACTTGTTCACAAGTTCCCACTTCTTTTCATCTCTTTCATGAAGCTCATGCGATGATTTACATGAACCTCCTCGCCTCTCTGATGCAAGTCCATCTTTCGGTCAGGTATTCTGTTCTGTTCTGTTCTTGCCAGATACTCTTTGAATCTCCGATAACGATGAAATGATACATGATAACTTCTTAACAATTCTTGAACAAAAACAAATCTCTAAGTTTGGCTATTCATTAAAACCAGATAAATAGAATACGTAGATTCTTAATATAGGATTCATAATGATTTCCCTAATTATGGAATCCGATAATGTATGTTTTAAGCTAAGGAGTATCGACTCTAACTCTCGCAGATGCATCTTAATAGAAATCTCGACCAGTTACATTCTTGATTACTTCAGAAACCTGGTATATAAAAAATTATGAGAAGCCAACTGCAGAAGATTTACAAACTAAACTGTTTATCACGCACGTGAAAATGTCGAATGTTGAGCCAAACTTGAAACAATGCCGTTATGCTCAGAAGGTAGACGCATAAAAGTGATATCTTTCCAAAAACCTAGATATAGATTCAAGTTATTAGCTTCAATGATTGCAAAAAATATAAATTCAGTAAATTGACGTCATATGTCGTGCTCTCAAAAACAACGAAAATGCGTTTAGAATGCAGAAAAGATTTTTTTCCTGCTGTAAATTGTCAAAAACTATCACTGGTCTCTTGCTAAATACCGGAACTCTCCTTGCAGAGAACAGAGTGAGTGTTCTGTGTGAAGAAGGGGGAGCTTTCCAGCTTGTCGTCGTCCCTCACCATGCTGGCAGTGTGCCTATTCGGAAAGTTAATGAAATCATCGACATCGAAGGCGCAGTCGGCCACTTCGGAACGATCCGGCCACCGGAGCGGTCCAGCCTCTGCCTTGCTGACAGCCCACGCAGCGGTAATCCAGGCGTACTTCTCAGGGAAGGGAGAATCGGTAACACCTGCCAAATAACGCCAACATAAGAGCAGAAATATCGCTGTGACTATTATCCCACTGCTGAAGTCGTACTGATTTATTCATGAAGAAATCAGCGTCGGATGCTTCAGAAACATCCATAGATAAAGTGTTCAATTTAGAATAAGAACACACATACAAAGTTCTCATCTCAATCTTCGCTGCTTCAAAAATTAACATAGCGATTGCATACCTTCTTTTTTTTGTATTTAGCGGAGTGCAACCGAACTTGCTCGCCAACTTGTCGTACCGTGGGTGAAGGGCTCGTGCAAGACAGTTTAATAGCTAAAATAATATCAACCCAATTAGAGTGTTGATGATTTTAATGGGAATTTAAAATTGTAACCAGAGTGCTTGCTATTTTAGTGAAATGAAATCGAAAAAAAAATGCAATGATACATTTTGAGAAGTGGTATAGGGATAAGAACTGATGAAAGTGATACTGATGAGCTAGACATTTCACAAAAAAACATTTTTTATAAGTAGAAAAAAATTTCAAATCATATCTATGTCATGCTCAACAAAAGCTGAAAGTTTTCAATTTAAATGAACGATATACGTTAAAATTCTACTAAAATGCAAGAGGAATCTCTTCGGTATAACTAAAAATTAAGCATCGACATTGTTTAAAAACTCGATTCCTAAAAATATTCAGTTTATAATACGTACTAAAAAAATCATTGTACGAGTAATTTAAGTGTAAGAACTACAACTTTTTAACTTTAATTTAAAAATGTTCAAGTTTAGAATAAATAAGGTCAAGTTAAATTTAAAAAAGGTCTCAAGTTTAATTTTAAAAAGTTCAAGGTCAATTTAAAAAAGGTCAAGTTTAATGTCAAAAAAGATCAAGTTCAATTTAAAAAGTCTCAAGTGGGCTATATTTTAAAAGAGATCAAGTTCAATTTTGAAAAGCTTATGTTTCTAAAATTGCACACCTATGTAATAATAATATAATTAAAATTTATTTGTGAGAATGTATATTTATTTAAAAGCACTGGCACTGAAAACAGAGTAAATTGGATATCAGACAAACCAAGCTGCTGTAATTTTGTACTTAATTTGACATTCTTCAAGTTTTACCCATGAATCATTTGCTAAACAGATCATTGGTACTTATACCTATTGACATAAATGATCCAAATAAACTTCATGTAATAAGCAACTGTATGACATTTAGCAAACTGCACTGACTGAAAAGTTAAACATTGCACAGCTTCAAAATTATACTTAAAAAATAAGGCTGCTACAATAAGGCCTTATTATATCATGTTATATAATATAGTATTTTATGTGAAGTATAACACAAAAATGGAGGCCAATCTCTTAACTAATAATTCCATGCATTTTTACACACCTATACCATAGCAAAGTGCATTTATACGTTATCTCTCATCCTTAAATCTTCTAACTCAAGTATTCCAGCAAAATGCTTCTGTATATGATTGTAGGAGCGTAGACATAGCCTGTGTGTTATGGCAGTAATGGATATAGCTGTTACTTCTTCAGGGAAGAGCATTCGGTGCTCAGTAATGGTCATCCCTTCCGGCATGGAGTTCAGCATTTCTGTCTTTCTGGTTGCTAATAAGCGCTTCATTTTTGCTTTCATTGCACTCCTGCATTCTTCTATGAGATTAATTGGTGCACTGTGAGGACTTGCTGGAATTAACATAGCGCCAGAAAATTCTTCTTCATCAAAAACAGTTTCAAGACCTTCATGTACTGGGGCGTTATCCCATTCTACTATGAAATTGTTAAGAGGCTCTGTTACTGCGCGCAGCATTTCGCGAAGCCATTTTCGACAGTCTTCTTTTCGGTAACTTCCTCTCCGCCTCTGCAGAGACACGAGACCCTGTTGTGATATCCCAGCGATAACATGTATATTTTTTCCTCTTGAGGTCAGACACTTGACCGAACAGCGAGTTCCTTTACGAGAACGACCTTCACTACGCCGTAAGAGAAGATTAACATTGGTTTTTGTCAATGAAATTTATTAATTTGCCATGGCCCATCATCAAACATAAGCTTTTCAAAATTGAATTTGGTCTTTTTAAAATATTGCCTACTCGAAACTTTTTAAATTGAATTTGATTTTTTTAAATTGAATTTGATTTTTTTAAATTGAACTTGAGCTTTTTTAAATTTAGCTTGAATTTTTTTAAATGAAACTTGAGCTTTTTCAAACTGAACTTGAACTTTATTAAATTAAACCTAAAAAGCTGTAGTCGACGGCGTCTCTACTGAACGGCTTCATTTAACCAAGAGCGTTGCAGAAATTCTTCGGAGCGAGGGAGATCACCAAATACATTTTTAGCCCAACTCCAGTAGAAGAGTCGTAAACACAATGTAATCCAAAATACCACGTCACTGGAACAAACGTGCAGCTAGTAAGTGTCGCATTGAACACTACAGTGAAAGTAAAGTACATTTACAATAATGTACGAGGCGTGTCCGTAAAATAAGTTCCACGGGCTGCTGCTGGCGCCAGGATCGCTTCTATGCGCGGCCAGACAACAGAGGCAGGTTGTTTGGCTCCACCACTCCAATCCCCCACCAAGCCAGCGTCGCTGCGACGCTCAGCCTTGGCTCAGCAGCCGTCAGCGATGGAGCCCCCTCCTGCGTCTCCCGCCAGCTGCGAGTTGCGGTCTGTTACGAGACCTTTGAATAGCCTAAATGTTCAGTCAAAATCTTGTCAATTGTGGTTTTGCTGACCTCCGGAATCTTTTCGCACAGCTCCCGAACTGTAATCTGTCGATCTTCAAGCATTGCCGCTTCGACTTTGGCAACTGTTTCGTCGGAAACCGATGGCCGCCCTGCACGGGCTTCGTCGTGGACGTCTGTTCGGCCATTTTTAAAGTCCCTGACCCATCTGCGCACCATCCCGTAGCTCATACACTCTTCTCCATACACTTGACAAAGTTTTCCGTGAATTTCCTTCGCCGATTTCTTCTTAGCGGCCAGGAAACGAATAACAGACCGCAACTCGCAGCTGGCGGGAGACGCAGGAGGGGGCTCCATCGCTGACGGCTGCTGAGCCAAGGCTGAGCGTTCCAGTGACGCTGGCTTGGTGGGGGATTGGAGTGGGGGAGCCAAACAACCTGCCTCTGTTGCCTGGCCGCGTATAGAAGCGATCCTGGCGCCAGCAGCAGCCCGTGGAACTTATTTTACGGACGCGCCTCGTACATGTATATCGACTTGAAAAAAACGCACAGAACATCTACATAATGCACGTATTTGAGTGACTGCAGAACAGTTTTGCAGTTTAACTAAATGAAGCATGGCATACGTGGAGTTTTCTGTTAGGGTGAGAAAAATTTAAGAGCATTCAAATTTTAATTTTGCCTGATGAAATTGTAATCGTAAATGTCACAAACTTGTGCGTACCAACAGCTGATCATGCATTAAACAGCTGTGCATTCATCAGCACCTATTCATCTCCCCTACCTTCCCAATTTTCTACATTTAAACTGACGGCTAAAATGAGGTTGAATATAGTCAATGAGTTGCTTTTTTGTGTCAAAAATAACCTAAAATGGTCGAAATTGGTAATTTTTCACTTCTTCAAAAATCATGCGAACCAAAAGATTGCTAGCCTCTGTAGGTATATGAACACAATTGACTGTCTACGCTGCAAAACAAGACTGCTAAATCTGTTATCGTTCTTTGAATTTTCAAAATATGGAACATTTAATCCTCTAACTATGCAATAAGCTAAGCTAAGTAAATCACTAAACATTAAAGCAATTAATTCATGAGACGAAATAGCTATCAGTGACTTGATTATACTTGATTATACTTGAGCAGGCGTAGGCTTATTTGAACTTGATACGAGATCAGACATCGAAGCCATGATTCAATGTAGCACAGAGCTGCATAAATCTTCATATGCTATGAGTTATGTAGCAAATATTTTGCTATGAGGTGAAAATAAAATGAGAATCCTAAGGTAATTGCAAATCAAGATAAACATTTAGCATTTGTTATTAAGTGATTTCGTTTATTTTACCTTAAAATTTGAAATAAATACTTTTCAAAATATACTCAGTCTAATATTTCCATACGGGTAATTTCCATTATTGTATAATTAGTTAAAATAATTTGAAACCTTCCAAATATGAATATCAATTTTAAGGGGCGAGATTTTCATCGTTTTGAAGAACAGAATGTATAATTATATCATCTCATGCCGATAAAAACAGAAATTATTATTTGCGTCGGTGCTTTCCGATCGGTAAAGTGTTGAGAGCTTGCGAAATATGTTCCACCTCCAGCAGTCAACTTACTAAATCGCAAAAATCCAGCCTGTAGCAGATACCGCTATCTAGAAACGAAAAAGATCACGAGGTGAGGATTACGTAACCTGCGACAGCCCGCACGGCATCTGCACGCTCCTGTCGCGTCTTGATGATGAGGGGCTCCCCAGCCTCGCCATCACACATCCTCCTCTGGTTCTGCCAGGTGCCGTTCTTAGTTTTTGCAGCAGTTATGAAAATGGTGGCATTGGGAGCGATGGGATCACACGAGGAACGAGCTGTAGAATAAGGTATTAATGAATCTCAGCTCGTTACCATAAACACATGCAAATACATAGTTCAGTTTACGGTCGCATGATTTGGACTAGAACAAGAAGAATTGTACAAACAAACATGACGTAGTCGGCTGCGATGAAACGGCTACAAAAGCCGTGCAGTGTAAATTGTAATACAGGAAATCGTACACTCTTTCGATGAGGCGGATTCGCTTGTTTAATTGCAGGACACATTTTTATCAATAGCAATCCATCGATCTCATGAAACTGTTATTGATAGTATACTGTGGATTAAAAAGAGATATGCAGAGTTATTTTCAGATTCAGTGAGAACACATTTTTATCTAATAAGCCTCAACCGGGCGAGAATATAATGATGAGGTTCAGAAAATGACTGTAGACTTAATTCAGAAAAAAATAAATGCAGCTCTGTAAAAGTTTCACAGCCATGGTACTGAGTTTTCAAATTTCCATTCGAGTTGATTTAGGTACAGGTCAAGTGTTCTTACTCAACTGCAATATTACTAGAGGAGATCCACTGAATGCTGACTTGCATCACATTTTCCACATCCACTTTAAATTTGAAGTTGGGTACATGAATGTCAATATAGATGGAATCCAAATTCGTCGTATCGATGCACAAACCTGAATAGAAATACAAAATGATGGAATGGTATTCTCAGAATAAAAAGAAGAACCAATGTTATAGAGAACATTTATTAAAGCAAACGTTTCGTAATACAATTATTCCATTTCCAGTGATTCTAAATACATGCTCGACTGAATACATATACACATGTTTTCTATAGACGGCACTTGGATGATGCTTTTCTATTATTTAGGTCCCGGAATCAAGCAAATCAATTTTTTGAGTACGTTAATGCTATTAACCCCAACGTTAAATTCACAATGAAATGTGAAAAGAATGGTGAAATACATTTTTTAGATATCCTGGTAAGGAAGTCAGGTTCTAAATTCATCTCCTCAGCTAATAGGAAACCTACATTTGCCGCCCTTTGTAAAAATTACTTTAGATGAGTCTATTGCATTTCAAGCACGTACCAAAGATTACACAATGAATTAGAATATCTTCAGAAATTTTTTACGCGTAACAATTACCTAAAATATCTTGTTAATCACATTGTCAGGAAATTTCTCGAAAACGAAATTACCCCTCCTCCTGTAACTTTGACCGAACCGAAACAAAATAATATTCATTGGCCTTCCATTCCTAGGTTATATGAACAGTGGTTTTCAAAGAGAGTTTTTAGTCTTGGTGTGAACCGTTTTCACAGCGTTTGACATACATGTTTATCATAAGAATACCTTTAAGAGAGCGTCTTTTTTTAACAGAAAAGAGCGACAGGTTGAGTACCTGGAAAGTTGCAGAGTATATGTGTTTGTTTGTGATTGCTGCCGCCAATCGTACTTTGGAAGCACTACCCTCCAACTATTAATCCGTCACCGCCAACATTCAGGATTTTCTCACATAGCTGGTCGCCCATTTGCCTGTTCCCTCAATCCGCCAATAAAAATCATTGCAATAGTTCCAATCACCCTATCAAAATGTCTAATTTTTCTATCCTATGCAGTACCTCCAATAAACAAGAACTCCTTATTCTAGAATATCTTCATTTATGTATTCACGGGTAAACCCTCACTAAATGACGAATTCAACACGACTAAATTATTTGTGCCCCCTATTTCCTAATTTGATTTATGCTGGGGTGCGTGTGTGTATATATAATAATGTGTTTGTGTACGGCTGTAGGTACTGTATGTGTTGTCTACGTGCTTGCTTACGAAGCTTTAGTTGTTAGAAATAATTCTTCTTTTTCGTTTATGCTTTGTCAGACGTTAAATATTTTACTCATGACTCTAAAAACATTTTATATCTTCGAGCTCTGAATCTGAAATAATTTTATTCCGAAACGTTTGCGTCAAAAAATGCGCTTTATATCGTTGGTTCATCATTTCATTTTGAGAATACGATTCCTTAAGAATCGCCCTATAAGTACCATGGTATCTACCATGATAAATACTTATAATGGAAAGGGTATTAAGAATAGGTCGACGTGGATTGAGAACACAATGGATTGGCTTTGCTCCCTTAAAAATGTTTCAGAAGAAAATTCGTGTCCCCGATTAAATACTATCTAATTTTATAGAATCTAAATATTTGAGGACGTGGTATAAGATAGTCTTGCAGCACACATTTGTGATTCTGTCAGTCTGTGATCTTCGCTGGTTACAACCAGAGTAGAAAAATTGCACCAGAATCCTTGTATAACTAGGCGCTGTAACACATTCTTTGAATATTGATTTAATTGAGCAACAGCACATGACAGCAATCAGTTTAAAAACGCGTTTCAGAAAAATAAATAAATACATAGTTTTTTTTACCCTATGTACTGTGCTCTTTTTGTACATTTTGGACACACTGAGGGAGAAAACGTGGTAGTTTAATCCCATTCTTCTCTAACTCGAGTCTCTGATATAAGAAGGGAAAAATTACATGGATGAAGGATTGAAACTTTGTGCTCTTGAAACCTTATGTCGTATATGTATTAATAGTTTTTGTAGTTTCTATAGTTTTTTCGTAAGCATGAGTACATCCTTACATGGTGTTGGATGAATTAGACTTTTTACCTTTGCTGATCGTGGACAAGCAAAGTTCTCTGCGCGCGTTCATGCTTAAACATCACCGGGCCTACAGGCTATCAACCGCTCCTACAGAATAGAACATGAGTGAAGCGGTTGTGCTTTGTCAAAACGAAAAAACAAAGTCTCACCAAAATACGTTTAATACCACAAACGAAAATAATCTGTGTTTCTCTGAATAGTTTCGAAAAAAATACAACGACCTAACTTTTCAAATTACCATGTTTTACTAACTCTAACTGGACTACACTTTTTATGGTGCATCATGCAAGCACCCTCAGAACACTAATTTTTATGAACGAAGCTCTAGTTTTGATATCGTCATCGCTGTCTTCAAAGTCGTGCATAACTCAGCTGCTATGCGCGAGCTGTTGCTGAACCCGTGCACATTCATTGTTATTTTTTAAAGATATTGTGGTATTTGCCGAGACTGATACATGAAGTAAGCTACGGCGAATTTGAACGTCTATTTGAACTCAGAGGAGTTCATTTGCGAAATAATTGATACGCAACGGCTTAAAAAGGATGCTATGCTGAGCTGCTTTACATCTGTTCTCGCTTATTTGGAATTACTCTGGTATGATTCGTTGACTCATATTTCTCAGGGTTTGAAAGAATGCTTCAACTTTATCGGTACTGGCGGTATCTCCAGTTTCAATTGTCATTCATGGTTTCTGTTTCCATCCTGGGGTGAAAAATGAACATTTGAAAGTAATTTTCCAACGTGCAGCATACTGATGATAAATGAAAAATTTAGGGTAACCAGTAGCTTCCATTGAAACCCTATTTTACATTGCAATAGTCATTTAAAAGCAATTTGCTATTAATTATCTCAAAGTTTGTACTAGAAAGGCCGTGGTACGATTTTGTAATTTATTTTCAACAAGCCCAACAAAGTCTTTTTCACATGTACTCTAGTCGTTTATTGAGGAGTCTAGGTTAAAATATAAATCACAAAATATAATTTGGGAGCACATAACCTAGATACCACAAAGAACTGTACTGTCTCGTGCTCGCTTAGATGGCGCAGATTTCTTATCCGAAAATGAACGAGGCTCAGTACGAATAGAAAATGGTCAATTTGACGGCAATTTCGTGTCTGATTTAGTGTACTAAAACATTATTCGCCTAACTATCGATATTTTCAGTGATGTACCATAAGTTCAAGAGCGTGCCTGATATGTTGAGTTATTACTGATCAATGACTTCCTGGGCGCATTAAATTAGGACTCTTAATATATTCGTAAGTTATAATCGGAGAACGTTGCAAAGTATATGTGCGTGAATAACATGCGTCTGGTTAAAGTAATGAAATTTGAACGATTGAAGAAGAAACTTATTCATCACTAGAGCCTTGTATCTCTGGTTGAAGTATTAAACTCAAATGCTCCTTTTGCAGACATTGTACCGTATTTTTGATCCAGTTTAGAGCCATGTGTTGAAACATGTAGTTTAGAAACTAAGATTAATTTCAAATGTTTTGATGCGATGTCAAACCCATCTTCCAGTCATGTTAGTGTAGTGCTGGTGCTCTCTTTTGAAACGGAATGTTCAGTTTGTTCACACGAACCAGTCATGTAACGTGAGAAAAACATCCGGCGACGAGACACGCTTTCTCGCCTACTGCATGATGTGTATCACCAGCATCACCCTTGCAGTTACGACACCTCTGACGTGGTCTCCGAGTTGCAGCAGAGTTAATTAATGTATTTCAAAGAATGTTTAGCGGATCTGTAAAATTCTATTGAAAATTATTGAGATATTGTGAAAAAATACAAGAACTGGCATCCAGATCAAAGGATTCAAACTGAAAGTTTATGCAATTTTGGGTTTTATTTTTCCTTGCTTAGGACAGAACGGTATAAATTATGCGGCTCTGACAGTATATATGTTGCTAAGTAAACCAACCTATGACCGACGTCGAAGACACTAAAGAATAAATACAGCCAATTGCATAGAGGATAGGTACTAATTTTTTAAAGTTGAGTCCATTTTGCTGTCAATCTGATACTAAGAATGTTAGTAGAATTAATGAAGAATAGTGGGCCTTTTACTATAAAACAAAGTTTAAGTGCATTATGATTTAACTTTCGAAGTAAGAGCTAAAAACGTAGGAGCGAGGAAGCTAACAGGCTGACGAACGTACTTAACTAGTGTACAGTACACAACCCGTCTAAAAGGACAGGCTTTAAAATTTCCCTTTAAATAAATATTCCAGGTATGGGTGACAAACAAATGCATCCATCCCAATAGTACCCGAGATTGAAATATGCTAGTACTTGTGCTAGTGCACTAGTGAGACTCGTATCACAGATACGGTCATTAAGCATCCTTTAGAGCGGGAGAGAGTGTGTGACCTACCGAGCAAGCAACACACAGTGGATTGTTCCATTTAAGCAATGAGTCATAAGAATCCGAGCAGTTGTACACGCAGGCCTTTATGCATCTAGCAACCCGATTAATTACGTGAGACCTCAATCAATGTGACGTCACGTAGAGGGATCATGCATCAGCTGCAACGATTAAGTGTATCTCGGCACCAGGTGACAATAATCGAATTCCCACGATGAAGGTACAACGTAAGTTCAGTTTTTTGGACAAAGTAGATGCACATAAAGTGGTGGACTTGTCACGGAATACAGGAGACATGAACTAAGAATCAATATTGAATTAAGGCACACCAAAATGGATAAAACAAAAAGGTTTAAATTGTGAATATCAAATACCAACTCTATCCACTCACGGAACTTGAGCAGCGAAATGACGCCTGACTGCGCCTTCAGGGTGACGTTCTGCGGTGCGTCGTGCGTCATGTAGCACTCAGCCGCACGTTTGTGGAATGACGCAGCTGTGCAGTTCAGTTCTACGAGGCACAGAGTTTTGCACGTGCCTGTGTAGTAGGAGGAGGCTAATGGTGGTGGAAAACAATCACTGAGACACTGCATTGGCTGTTCTGAGAAAAATTTGACGTGTTTCGGTAAGTAAAATATTTCCGAAAACGTCGATCTAGTAGAATAGATTACTTAACACCGCTACACAGAAATCGTGTTTTAAAATTAATGCATACCTCCGTGGACCAAGTTGTATCAAAACATTCATGTGAAATCACAAAGTATGCCGATTTCCACATCGCCCCAATAAATGTAAACCTCTGTTGTTTAGACATGAGATTGATGTCACCTTCATTCCCTCAGGCAAACACTTCGTGCACTTCTTTCTCGCACTATTTGAACAGCCAGCATTTTAATATTAAATTCAGTTGAAAGTTAAAACCAATGTAAGCTTAAATTTTCTTCATGCAAGAAGTTTTTGGGATGTCAATCAAATCCATTTATTAGACTGCAATAGGAAGGAATCATTGTCGGTCTTAAAAGTAAGTTGGTTGTATTTTTGCTCTAAATAAATTAAACTGAGTTCATACATACTCTCATTTCCTGGGTTTACAAGACCTAATGGATTTTCATAAGGTTTCATTTCGGATACATTTTCCCGAGTAGCCGAATAGGTGTTAAAGTTCATCTGTTTCACGCTAAACCACGAAGTATTTTAATAACATTTACAAATTTACTGATGTGAGCCTAAAGGGCCAAACTATATTTACGGTGTCCTTCCCTATTTTGGACTTCTATTAGAGAAGCTGAGAACAGACTTTACCATAAGCTAATTTCTATCTCTCCAAGAACTTTATTTTAATACCATTCAAGAATATAAATAAGCTGCCTATTTCAGTCTTCTTCCCCTTCTAAAATGCATCGACGACCGATGTGCAACTTTCTCCCAACAAGGGCGGTAGTTGTGCGTGTTTTACTTCGTAATAATTGGGTTTCACCCCAGCACACTTTGCGTTAGGGTTGCTGAGTATGCTGATCTTAGTCATTGAACTATTCGTTCCCATCACATTGTAATCTTAGGTAACCCTTCATAAACGATTCATGAAATTACGTCATTTATACTGATTAGTTCGAAATTCTAATCCTGCGTGTAAGTTTTACTTTCAGCACGTCAGTCTTCATATGTTTACAAATTAAAACCTTCTCTCTTGTTTTTTTTACGTGTTAAAAATAAGTTTAGCTCTTGAAAAGTAATAATAGTTTATCGTGAAAAATAACGAAACAACTCTTTATGTCAAGTTCATAAAATAATTCTTCAAATAACTTTTGTTTGATGTGTTCTTATGATATTCAGCTGCACAATAATATTTTCATTAAAAAAGAAGCTGGAATTGATTGTTTCACGCAGAAATGTACTCACAAACATCGTTGGCTGCCTCGACCAGGCTGTGGCTGTGTAGAACTCGCTCCCGCATGACCGTGTGGAACCGAGCAGCTGCTGTGACTGCCACCAGCAGCACAGCCAGCAGCGCGCAGGCGTGGCGGACCATTTCCCTCAGGATCTACGACGGCACGAAGCAATACAAGACTAATACTCGTTGGTGTAATAAGCACCGGAAAAGATATGGAAAATACAAGATTTACGTCAAAGAGAAGTTCAAAATACAAGTTAAAACAAAGATAGAGGAAGAGTAATTTTTAAAATCTGCATATATGTATTAACAATTCATTCAAGGTAAAGGACGCTTGTCAGAATTGTATTAGTTCATAAGAATTCATCCTATACAGTGACGGACAGCAATAAACTTTATGATTTACTACACAATATTAGCAGCATCCCACATGACGCACTAACCGTAGGTTGCTCCAAGTTTCCTTCAATCTTCTCGATAAAGTGGAACCTCTAGAAATTATCTGTTTGTACTCATAGACGCAACTCGTTTACAACAGCACATAACCTACCCGATGCGACAGAATAATACCTAATGTAATGCCATCACATCCCGGGACAACAGATTGATCAGTGTAAAGGTTACGGACAATGGAAGGTCATAAAATAATTGATTTCGAGCTGTAACGCTGAGAAGCGAGTTTCAGACTAATCACAGTAAAAATTAGAGTGAATGGAAGAGGAGATTTACTGCTTCAACTACGAAAAGCGGAAGAAAAAACAAAAACATCCAAGAATGGTTAATGACACTGAAAGAAAAAATCAGCACGCCTACTAACCATGACATCAGCACCAAGTGACAAACTAACCACTAACCCTCTGCCTTTTTCTCAGGAAATTGAACACTTTATTCATACGTGTTAACAATGACATTAGAGTCTTTTAAAATCCCTATGTATTAAACAGAAGCTAACAGTCTGGAGTGCGCCCTGGCCTGGGGGATTGCTGAGCAATCAAACTCACAGTAAAATCAAAAAATTACGGTTGCAGCAAAAGCAAAACCAAACCAAAAAAGCTGCACCGAATACACGAATGATAGACGACTTACAATAGGTTTTAGTTTGTTAAACACTGATCGATGTAGACTAATGGCCTCCAATGACCTCCAACCTACGGCTTGTGTGATCAATCCGGTCAGCGACAGCTAATCACAGCTAATATTGTTGCTGTGATAAATGGGATAAAAATACAAAATGATAATAACTTGATTTAATTTACTTGCTAGGAAAAGCTTAATAACACGTATAATACCCCGAAAGTTTAACATAAGCATAATAGCCCACTAGGATGTTCGTGTATTTTATTCAGGCAGGAATTTGCTTTTGTAACATTTGTGTGTGTACACTTCATCTGGGCAATCTCGTTTAAGGCTCCAGCAGTAGTCATCCATCATACTCTTGTCCTAGCGTCCTTGCCCTGATGGCGTTCTTCCATGACCTTTAGGTCTTGGTGGGTGTAGGGGCGACCCTGCCGGCCTTCCGCACTTCTTCCCGGTGACGTCGGAAGACTTAGATTAGTCCTCTATTTAGCCTGCGATGCTTCACAGATTGGTA
Source organism: Morinoia aosen (assembly GCA_030386875.1). Taxonomy (NCBI): domain Eukaryota; kingdom Metazoa; phylum Arthropoda; class Malacostraca; order Amphipoda; family Talitridae; genus Morinoia; species Morinoia aosen. The sequence goes on from CM059559.1 coordinate 72,379,343, forward strand.
CCTTTTTTTTGTGATCACAGGAGCCTACTCTAGTCTCCTTCTAACGTGTGATTATTACCTGTTTATTGTAGCTCACGTAGTTTAAGCCCTGTCGCCAATTTTGTTTCTTTTTTATTCTAGACTTGAACCGTAGAACCCTGGTGAACTTAATTCTTGTAAGCACTAGATAGTGCCACCATTTCTGAAAAGTAAGTTGTTTACTTCTGTTTTTTTGTGCTGTTAGGGCCCGAGTTGAAAATTAGGTTGGCGTTCTTTGTGTTGAAATTAAATGTTTTTTAAGTCAAGTACTCTCTTTTTTTCGGTTCATTGGTGTTCCGTTTTCAGCACTTACTAATTTCTACCCCAACTTTATCTTATTTCATAATCTTCTTTCTCTGTTAACCGTGTCTATGCTCTTCCTATATAGATTCTGCGTACCCGTAACTATGTGCTAAGTGGTGCCATTTTCCTTCCTCTCTTTGGAACGCCTTGTGCGAATCGATAGGCTTAGACTGGCTGTTAGTTTAAGACAAATCTAATAAGTATTTCTGCATTGTCTTGCTTATTGTATATTTACTGAAATTGAGTTACTAGTTACCTTATTTCCCGCTAGACCTGCTAGCGAGATTTTCTCTTGCCGATAATTCAAGGTTTGACCCTAGCAAGCCGCGAACAGTGTTAAAAGTGGTGTGTTTGTTCGCAGGCTGGACTTACCCTGTGCCACGGGAAGCCACGCTCGAATCGGTTCATGTTCGTCCGTCAAGTCTACTAACTAGCTCACTAGCTGGCTTGTAGCTTAGTGCACCTGCGTGCCTTATCCTGGGGCCTTATCCTGCACGGAGGCCTGGGTGCCTTATCCTGCACGGGTCCTGGGTGCCTTATCCTGCACGGGTCCTGGGTGCCCCTTCCTGTTGTGTGTTCTTTGGCCGCCCACCATCACGGTTCTCCACCTCCATTCTACCTTGCTAACTATAAGTTAAGATATATATATTTTTTCTTTATTTATGCAATCAATAAAACTACTCGTTGTTCCGTGTTTCAATTCCCGAGGCGGTTGGGGTGCCGAGAGCGTTTGACCTGACATCCCCACAACTAGAGCTGTAAGGAAATCTTCCGTCGCTTGGCCCTGACAGTGGGATAGTTCTCCTTGTTCGTCACTCACAGCCCCCAGGTTGTCAGAAAACTTATTGAGGCGGCTATTCAAAAAAGGGAGCCTGATGCTCATGTTGCACCCGAGATCAAGGAAAAGCGAGGAGCATTCTGTTCACATTTTCACTGTAGTTCTTCGCCTTATTGTTTCCAAGACAGCAATGAACGACTGCCACAAAGGATAACCATTCCGCCTTTTCTAAAGCGGTCATTTTGGCAACAAACTAAGCGTCACGAATTAGGGCTTGAATCTGTGGGCCATCACACACGTCTGCTTTGATCTTCTCAAGTGATAACCCTAGTAAAGCTGTGATGATGTGCTGGAAACAATCACCTTTGATTTCCAGTGCCTTGACAAAATACTTCATCAAACCTAATTTGAGGTGAAGAGGAAGAATGATGATCTCATCTCTTCTCATTGAGTCTTGTATGATATTTGGAATAGCTTCTTCAAGGGTGTCACGAATAAGCCAGTCCTTCTGGACACAATGTCTGTCTCGTGCTCGGCTGTCCCTACATAAGAGGAAACATAGAAACTTGGTGAAACGTTTCTGTTGTCCAAAAAGAAAGTTGATCATCTTTAAGTCTACACAAATGATCTAATTGTGCTCATGATACTTCAATAAGTCCCTGACCATTCTCATATCATCATAATCTTCCCGCAAATGCACTGAGTGACCGACAGGTACTGCTCCATAATCATTACCATTATGTGAAGAACTCACTTAAGGAGATCATCCGGGTTTGAGACCTTTTTTCGTCCGATTCATTTGAAAATTGGCCAGTATTTGTCTTTTGTGAAAGTAAACCTCTTTTACTCGTGTCATTTTTTCGATTTAGGCCTTATTTTTTTTTGACGAAAAATGTGTTTTTTGTATATTTTTTCAAATTGGAACTCCTCCTTCAGTTTTGATGCTAGAACAAAAAGAAAGACAGTTTTAGAACCCTTGGAACATTTCTAACAAACGTACGTTATGTTTATTTTCAAATTCAAATTTTTTTCTATTTTTTCAAATTTTTGGAAATTTCAAAAATCCGCAACAATTTTTTGGGTTTAGAGCTATATATTTCTTCAAAGAATTCGACTTTGAAAATGAACATAACGAACGTTTGTTAGAAATGTTTCAAGGATTCTAAAACTGTCTTTGGATTTGTTCTAGCATCAAAACTCGAGAACTAGTCCCAGGATGAATGTTGAAAATTCGAAGTGTTGGTATAAGCAAAAAAAAATTTTGTGTTGAAGTGTAATATAATGAACAATTGATGTAATTGAATGCAGTTTTAATTTTTATTTCGATACTTTCCATACATAACTTCATATTCAAACTGTGAATTGTGATTAAAAAAAAATTATAAATTTTTTTCCTTTTTTATCAAAAAAATAATTTTTTTTTTAGTCTGATTCTTATGAAATTTGACTATGATATGTAACCTTTGAAAAGAAACACAATTGATTCCACTCATTTTTTTGATTCAGGCCTTAGATTTTGCAAAAATTTGACATATTGGTTTTTTGGTATTGATATTTCCCTAATATTGATATTTCAAAATAGGACTCCTCCTTCAGTTTTGATGCTAGAACAAAAACAAATGCAGTTTTAGAATCCTTGGAACATTTCTTACACACTCACAATCGGCTTTTTTCCATTTCCCATTTGTTCTCTTTTTATATGGGGTCAAAATCGGGAAAATTGAAAGATTTTGGGAGCTTTTATTGATATCGATATTTCAAAATGGGACTCCTTCTTCAGTTTTGATGCTAGAACAAAAAAAATGCAGTTTTAGAATCCTTGAAACATTTTTAACGCACTCACATTCGGCTTTTTTTCCATTTCTTATTTGTTCTCTTCATATATGGGGTCAAAATCAGGAAAAAGTTAAAAAAAATGTGGGTGCTTTTCATTGACATTGATATTTCAAAATGGAACTCCTCCTTCAGTTTTGATGCTAGAACAAAAAGAAAGACAGTTTTAGAATCCTTGGAACAATTCTAACAAACGTTTGTTCTGTTTATTTTCCATTTTTCATTTGTTCTCTTTTTATATGGGGTCAAAATCGGGAAAATTGAATTATTGTGGTCCCTTCATCCCCCCCCGGGAGGGGGGGAATTATTGTCGTAGCGCCTTAAAATTTTAGGAACGAATAGTCCACCAACTAAGGGTCCTTCTACAACAAAAACATGCAAAATGACCATGACATCGCAAGGGCCTCCGGATGATCTCCTTAAGACTGCGTTTTGAACTGTCTAAATCGAGTCTTCACTCAGCAGGACTATATTAAGGTACACCCAGTTCTTTGAGAAGCCCTGGGATGTCATGGCAGTAAACAAAAGGTCTGTCTTCTGAAAAGCGAGAAACAAAAAGCTGGTCACGAAATGTTCGGATACGTAATCTTATGTCGGTTTTTCCTCCCAACACCCGTTGTGTTTACCATGTAGGAATAACATTCAGTTACATGGTTGGTGGGTGCGCGCCTAGCCATTGGAACTCCAAAAGGCAGACCTTTGCGTTTTCCTTTGGTCCAGTCTCGAAGCATTTCCACACAATTGTGGCAAACAACATGAGGACCCCATTGCTTGTTTTGTTCACCAAGATAAACTTCAAAATATGAGTTGTATGGACGCTTGACGAACGAACACATGTCACGTCTTTGATGATTGAGTATGTAGCATCCACATATGTAGCAGAAGGCCTCAGGCTTGTTTCTGCAATGATGTCTCTCTTTGGAAGCCATGTTTGAACTGGAGCAAAAGAAAATCAAAATATTAGAATCTATCTATATACTGTGTGGGGCAAAATAATACCACACGTAAATGAAATCGCCAGATTCCACATTTCTAGACCACGAACAATTACAAAAATTGGACTATATATAAACAAGTTAGAAAAGGTTAATAATATATCTAAAACCCACAAACATTAATAGAAAAAAGACACAGGACCAGGTATAATAAAGGCGCGAAAAAAGTTTGCAACACATTTCAAGATTTACACACATTAATACTTCGTTGCATAGCCGTTAGGAGTAGTTCGAAACGTTAGGAGTAGTTCACTACCAGCCTTTTACAAGTTTTTGGTGTTATCTTATTTCATTCTTCAATACAAATTTCTTTGAGTTCAGTTATATTATTGGGACCTCTCTTCTGAAACTTGAATTTCAATTCTCTCCACAAGTTTTCGATCGGATTCATGCACAAGGACTGACTTGGCCATTTTGAAATGACTTTCAAAATGACATTCGTAATATGCTTTGGATCGTTGTCTTGTTGGAAGGTCCATCTACGTGTCAATTTAACAAACGTGCTGAAAGTAGGAGTTACTCCTCCAGTATTTCACAATATTTCCTGCCATTCATGGTTCCTTCAATGAGGTTAACTTTACCTCCCCCTGATGAGCTGAAACATCCCACACCATGATTTGATTGAACCACCTTCAAACTAAACAGTGGGTATGGTGCACTATGGCTTATACTCTTCGTTTAATTACCTCCAAACATTGCTCGTACTGTTTCTCCCAAATAGTTCAATTTTGGTTTCATTTGACCACAGTATTGAGTTCCAAACGCGACTGGCTTCTTCAAATGGTCGTTGGCATACTTCAGCCTTGCCTTGTCGTGACCTTTCTGAAGAAGAGCTATCCTAGTACGGGGAGTGAGGGAGCGAAGACATTCACGGCGTAGTGCCCTGCTGATCGTGTGTTTGCTGGCATCGATCCCAGATGCTTGGAGATCATCCCTTAATTATTCACGAGTTGTTTGAGGACTCTGCACTACTGTTCGGATCAATTTTCGAGCGGCGCAGACGTTAATCTTTCGTGGACGGCCAGCTCGAGGCTGGCTGAGAGTCATATTCAGGCATTTCCACTTACGTATTATGGTTCCAACTGAGGCTATAGAAGACACAATTATGCACTTATCTTCCGATGTCCCTAACCTTCATTATGGAGCTCCAAAATACGTTCGCGAAAGTCTTGGCTGATGTCCTAATTCTGATGTCCTAAGACGATAGCTGCTGTACGACACGTTATTGGAGATGAATGCTGACGAAAGTTCTGTTGCCAAATAGTTAAATGTACTAGAATATTCTGCAAAAATCCTACAATAATTGGATGGCAAATATGCAGTGTCCTAACTCACAAAACACAGAATTTTAGGACACTCAAGTTAGAGGCATGGTGTTCATCGCAGGGTTGCCAAACTGGTTTTCCTAGCCAAATTACTAACTAGGAACTGAACTAGGAACTAGGCCTCTCTGCCTTAAAGACATCTACGCCGCTGAGAGGAAAAATTATCACTTAATCCACTCTCCAGTTTTGACCTCTGATTTGTGGGTTAGGGCACTCTGCATATTTGCCCTCCAATTTAAATGCATAATATCGAGAAACAAATTGAGTATTGTAAACTTTTGTTCACGTTCTTATTATACAAATTCCTTTTTATTATTTATTAAATATTTATGAATTTTAGATATATTTTCATCATTTTTATACCATTGTTTATATAGTCCAATTTTCGCAATGCCATGTGGTCTAGAAATGTGGAATCTGGCGATTTAATCGACGCGTTTTAGTATTTTGCCCCCACTGTATATGGGAGGGAAAATGTTTATACACTGTTTACGCAGGTTCATATTTATACAGTTTGAGTAACCTCAAATTACATACAAGCTAAGAGTTGCAGAGAAAAACAAACTTCGGATTTGAAATCAACTCCTAAAATTCATCCGGAGACAGTTAAAATATCCACTGCAACTCAACGTTACTGAAAAAGTGTTCCTCTGTGTAATTGAAATGAATCCCACCAACAGCTCATAATGTCTTGTAAAAAATACTAATAACATTTATGTAATTGATTTTTTCCACTGACCATTGTTTTTAGTTGTGGACGAATAACATGTTTCAATTATCAAAAAAGGTTATGATGCTCGTCGGTTAACTTAAATCTGTAAACGGTCTTTGTGCACCACAGAAAAGAGCCCGCGAGCAAATTTACGTAAGTTATCAAATAGAACAAGTGGGAGACTCTCGTAAAATTCTAACAGAGAGTAGTTTTGATATTAATTGTAAATTATATCACTGCATTGTGAATTAATAATTTCCATTTGAAGTCCCGGCCGGGCTAGGGTTTCAATGTAAATATCAAAAGAATTTTGAAAAGTCTTAATTTCACTCGCAATGACATCAAAGTTCAGAAATGAGTATCAAAATTTTCCTTCAAAGTGCTCAAAGCTGCGAGTGCAAGATCGACGGGAAACGCAGACTCAGAGCGTGGCAGAATATTTCACACGTTTGAAAATATGTGAAACATTTTTTCCATAATTGTGATTGAAACAGTATTACTTTCTGACGGAACGATATGACATCAGTGCATAAATCAGGAAGTAGCTGTTTATTTTCTTGCAATTTCAAACTCAGTTCGTTCAAAATGCTTTGTCAAATCTATATAGAGTGCTAACATCGACAGCAATTTGCTATATTTTAATTCTTTTAGAGCGTGAGACTTTTCATTAAAAAAATTTTGATCTCTGGTCGAAGTTCAAAAAAGAGCTGAAGGACTTTTACGCAACTAAAGTTGTTTTCTCCAATCACTTCAAAAAACTGTGGAATTGTCGGTGAGTCAGCCCTGTGGATCTGATGAAATTAACGAAATGACTGGTTTAACTACTCCAGGCATATCCAAACATTCTCCGCACAAGGACTGTTGATGAATGATACAATGTAAGACTGATGGTTTGAAGCACCATCATTTATACAGCCTTTCACACAAGTGCAACCACTTCCTTATTTTACCACATATGTTTTTGCTTTCATTCGTAGTAATAGACTTCAAGTTATTCCATCAAAGATTCTTTTTATTAATGGCGTTTTCAACTCCCTCAAAGCTGTCTTCCTCAGATGTCGGGCCTTGAATACAATCAATATCAAGAAGTATTTCATTCACTTCATAGCTTTTATCCACTCGTCAAATAAAAATCAATCCATGAGCAGTCTCTGACACATCCGTTGAGTCATCCAAGGCTGGAGAAAATATCTCAAGATTTCAGTTTTTGTCAGTTGAGATGATATATTTCCTGTGATGTCTTGTCCACTCTGAGCCACGGTGTTTGTTCACAAACTGACAGTTTTAAATAAGTTTACCTTTTTCGGGCGCATTTCTTCGGCTACTGCAATTACGCATTCTTTGATCATTTCTCCACACGTGAATGGTTTATCACGTATCGCGATTTCATGAGCCACACGAACGCTGGCACGAGTTGCAGCCTATTGTTCTGCGTTGACTTTTATTAGAAAAGATTGCTGCGATTTAAATCCGAGCTTCAAAGTTTCAAATTTTCTGTGTGCAACTTCCTGCACATTTTGAGTAATTTTGAAAATACTTTGTTCCATAATGACATTTAATGTTAAATTGCTAGAGAACGGTTATGGTTTCATAACAAACTGAACATATAGCGCCTGATAACTTACCTCGATCACGAAATATTGATACCACCATCGATCTTTAAATGTACTGCATTCACCATCTATTTTTCGCTTCTTTTCCATACTAGTATATCACACACACAAAAACAATTCGAAGCAAAATAATGTTTCGTACCGTCGTTGGTCGCTTCGAATATGTCTGTCAAACGAGGGCCCAAACAATAAATCAGTGACCAGTTCCTATACTTCGAGTGTTTTAGTGGTTTAAAATATATGGAAATAAATCTTTTCTATTAGCATTGAATTTTGCATCACACTCCGGAGAGATATAGTTATTAAGAATAATAACCAGCTAACGAGTGTTCATCAATGAGAGTCGAGGAAATCCTAATGTACAAAAACTTGATCACAATGCGTGAAAGAATTCAAGTCTAGCTAAAATTTGCTAAAATAAATACCAAACTCGCCCAATTGGCGCTTTAAAATAAAAGCAGTAATACACCAACAGCACTGAAGCTTATAGCTAATGCCAAATTATTCCAACTGAACGCTGCATTTCAGGAAAGTAATCAGAATAAATTCGTTTACGTTCCTAGAAATAATTAACAAAGGATAATGAACTGAAGATCTCAATGAAGCCTTATAATTCACCAGTCCCATTTAGAAGTGAGTAGTGTCGCTTTCATTGAATGAATCATATTTAATACAATTATTAACACGTTAAGTGCGGCGTGACCCACCGGTGGTCATTTAGGTGATATTCGTAATGCTGCTGGCCAACCAGCAGTCACTGACTCAATTTTATAAATACTAAATGAAAGTTAAATGAGGGCATGATCCAGTCAATGTTTGCTATTTTCAAGTTTTCTTACTACAATTGACTCTAAATATGAGCTGGATATTGAGCTTCAGTTTAACCCGCCTCATTTAACGTGTTAAAGAACTTCGTCTTAGTTAATCACTTAAATTAAAGAACTTCGTTAAAGTGAGCAAACTATGATAACATCCAGCTTTCCGTTGCCTAAATAAAGTCAATTTGTCAATTATATCAACTGAGACAATAATTCATTCATCAATATCATCAAGGTACGTCATTAAATTTAACTCTGCAATCGATTATCTTGATATGTTGATTGCTATCCTGTCCCAGAGCTCGTTCACTTCGTTCTGCCTCATTACGAGTTCCAGAGGTGTAGTATATTTATGTACATATATGTTCGTATGTAAATTTATATACACACATATATATACAGAGTGTCCCCAAAAAAAGCAGACCGAATTTTAATTTTCTAGTTCTTAGGTTATTGTTGATAATTGAGTTCTGTGAAGACCACAGTGTTTATAAAATATTTCTTCCTTCACACAAAAATTTGCATTTGGTTAGCGTGCATATAATTGTTACAGAAATATTTTTAAGAAAGTAGCTGAGATTACATTTGCTCCGAGAGCGAACAATCTGTACCAAATCTTGATGCAAAAAAGATACATTGGGATTAAAATGAAATAATTCATTGCGTCGAATGACTGTTGGGAGGGTTTTAAGATGGGAGGGTTTTTGAAATGCTATTGATATTTACTTTTCATAAATTGAAATGTATTTTATGAGCAATAATATTTACTTTTAGTAGTATAATAAAAAAGGTTTGGTATATTTTTTTTCTAAACCCGGATCAAAGGTACTCTCAGTTACTTACTTAAAAATGGCACTGCAACAATTCTTTACGCGCTAACCACATACAATTTTTTGTGAAACTTAAGGAGAGAAATATTTAGTAAACACTGCGGTCTTAACAAAACTCATTCATCAATAATATCCTAAGAACTCTAATAAATTTAAGTCTGGTCCGTTTTTTGGGGGGGCAACTTGTATGGGATACAGTATATATATGTATATATCTATCTATATATATATGTGTATAATATATCAATGAATTTACTTAGTTGTTACAATTGGTAAATTGACAATATTGAGGCAATGGATTATACGAGTATACATATATATATATATAGAGTCTTATGATAAACACTCAGAAGAAACAATTATCAAAATGACAAAAGAAATACTTTCAGAAGAGAAAAATTTCAAGGATATTTCAAAAGTGAAAATGTCCGACGAAAAAATCTCTGGTGCCAATTGGTTGAGCAAAACAATGCGCTCCCGCGTCTTTAGTATCTATTTACTTATAAACCATCATTATCTCTACGGAATGTTGCTTGGTTTTTGTCGTCTATGCCCTGTTTTCCTTAGAAAGAGAGGGTATAAAATTAAAACTCAAACAAAAAACACACGAGGCTATGCACTAGATCAATGAAACACAATCCTGGGAAGCTCAATACAAAAGCGGGAAACAAAACCACTCAATCAATTATCAATACAGATACCAAAAAACACAGTACCCGGAGCAAAGGAGGTGAACGTAATAATAAGTAATGGAAGAAAACTGTACACGATTATCACTCATTCACTACTACCGCGTGTTTCTTGCTGGCATTACTTTCTTACACTGCACTGCACTGTACTCTCATCGCTCTTTTCTGATCTTCACACTCTCGGCCGCATTTTTCTTACAAGCTTTCTCTTCCCCAGATCTCATAGGAAGTGCGCAAAATAATTGGCTCCTTGCTGAAAATGGGACAAACCCTACTAAACATTTGTTCTAGCCTGTTAATCCCATTCTTCGACGTTGATTGGTAGAATCTGCACATATTTCCTTGAAACCGAGCATTCGCCCTCGTCCTCGGACTACTGTTGATTTGCACAGTGCTTTCGTTCTACACGCACCACCTAGCGGCAAATCGCCCTCTTTCGGACGGAAAGGACGGCTTCATAACTGCGGAACTGTGATGAACCATTTGCCACCTACTCTGAGATCAAATATTTTATTAAGTGTGTATTCCTTATTAGTCTCCTATTCTCTGTAATTTAAAGAATAATTAAAAGCCCCTGAAATAAATTTGCCCCCATGAATCTAACAGAGACTTTGTACTGAAGACTAAAAGCAATATTTACAGGATGTTTGACCTCGACTTTGCAAAAATTTGAAACAAACAATTATACTGATTAAGAAGAGTCACATTTTAATCGAACCACTTTTGTTACACCTTGTGACAATCATTTTTTTTTCCACTTGTAAATGTCAATCACAAAAAAATATCCGGGATCTCCCCCATTGTTCAAAATTCAAAAGAAAAATATTTTAATCGTTTACTCCGTGATCAATTTTTAACACTCAAACCCGTTTACGTACCTCCTCTTTCAATGATTTCTGGGCCTACATCTTGTCGACCTGCTGACGTCCTACACTGCTTTTGGAAAACATAGAAGTGGGCCACCCCTTTCTTACGCTGTGTTTATATTCAGCTATACCCAACCCTAACTGTGCGCGATTCGAATCCCGCTCAAAACTTCGTCTATCATTGGTTCATTATTGCGCGTCGCTTTCCTTAAGCTTAGTGTTCCATGCACAAGGCAGAACCCTCGCGCAGGCCGTGTTTTCTTCCGCGTACATGCCTAATACCTATTTTTTACCCCTTGAATCCCCTTGCTCCCTAGCATGTTGTTCAAGAACATTAATTATTATCCAGCTTCGCTATATTTAAATGTTTTTACGACCCCTCATATCTCGTACTAGATCTCCATCCCCATTCAATCCGTTACACCATTCCCACTCTTGGGGAGATACTTCCCCTACCTTACCGTTCACTGACACCCCCAAAAGCGTAGCCCCACGCTTGCCCCGGCTGTCGGGCTTCAGTCACGTTGCTGTTTTCTTGCCCTTTTTTGGTCTAACTACGGATTATGTATATTTTTACCAAAATATGTACATCATTAATCGAAGAGAATTTCCTATTTACTATTCAGGATGATTTATTTCAAAATAATTTTGATTGACATTGTATTATTTATTTGTCGTAAAGTTCATGAATATCGACCTATTTCTTGTTTAAAAAACATGTTCTTAAAGTTATATGACTGAAGGGAACATAGCGCTCTTCAGAATGTACAGGATCCTGAGCTACACCCATGGGGGTGCGTTGATGCCGTCTGTCCGTGTGTACATTGAAGACCAAGCGCTCCTCACGCGTCACTCTGGCTCCCTATTGTAGAACTAGCGATTTTTATTGCACGCGTTTTTTTAGAGTTAACATTTGCGTAATAAATCTTCTAACATTCCTGTACTTCCCATATTCTGTACTTCTCCTTTTCTATAGAGCGAAAGGCAGACTTACCGTTCAACCGACCCCTGATATGAATGTCTTCGTATATTAATTCATGTTTTCACTCTATATTTTCATCTTATCGAGGTTCTTGCACCTTCACTTACCAGAATTGTGCTTTTTTCAGGTAAAAACAAAAAAATTTCGAGCTTCAGACGTGTACTTGAATACAGGCAGTCTATTAATTCTAAAAGCCCTGATAAAACGTCAATGTAGCGTTTTCAGTAGTATCACCATATGAAACATTAATAATGATCATTTTGGTCACTTTGGCTTACCTGATAGTTTCCAATATTTTACTTTAAAGGAAAAAACCTAGTTTACTCAACCTACCCTATTCTAACGATAGCTGAACATATCTCCATGTTTTAGCCTTAAAAAAGTCATAAAACGTTATATATGTATTTCGCTATCTGGCACTTGTTCGAATAACCCCCATCGAGAAATTTCTCCATTGGATTTTAAATCGTCCTTCGCGGGTAACTTCTACTTACCGAAAGTGGGCTGGCGGTAGTCCGAACACAGGTAAAAAATTTTGGTACATTGGATGCCTTGAATAGCTGATAAAGAGTTAAGTTAATGTTACTATCACCACATTTGTTTAAGATTATTAACCCATTTTCTTGCTTTGTAAGATTCCAATATTTTGTACGCCAGTGACAACGTATAGCACTCCGTCCAAAATTACCATTATTATCCACCGTTCCCCAAAATCTTGACCAGGGTATTCTGGTATAACTAAATTTGAATTTAAACTTTAATCTTGACGTTAAACCTATACATAATTTTTTTTAATGAACTTAAACTAACCTTTCCCATCCTATTCCAACAAAAGGCCAACACATCCTACTCTATCCTATATCACCCGTCTGTTCTGCCTTAACCTTAAAAAATACATAGAATCGTACATTGCTTTTTCTAGTATAAATCCCAGTTAGCCTAGCTCCATACATAAAAAAATTTGAGCATGAATTTCAGGTCATCTTCCGTGCGACGCACCCAAGCGACGGCGGGTGGTGGTCGATAGTCTTAGAACCCGTATTTCGGCGACGCGGTTATCTTATTAAAACGGAAGGCGAAGGAAACAAAAGTGCTCCTTTCCATTATCATGCACCACACATTTTAGGGAATTTTACTGCTCGGCAAAAAAAATGCTGTAGAGGCCCTTAAAATAAACTTTTTCTTCATTTCTCCATATCCACTCTAATTTTCGTGGGAATTTCGCTGAAAAATCGTTTCGCTAATTAAAGAATTTTTACAGACTGAGTGAATAAAATCAGAGAGTTGAGTTCGTACTGAAGGAATCGTTCGTACTCAGATTTCTGAAGGAATCTGAGGTGCAGATCTTTAAAATATGCTACAAAAACACACATCACCTGTCAAGTGACCTCTGGAATTAGAGTACAAATTATGGTCAGTATTGAATACGCCTGAGCATTATGTAGAATTTAGAACTCAGTTAGCGCACATTTTTGTTGATATGAGCTCATTTGCGAGAACAAAGGACGGGAACCTTGCTAATAGTTGTCCCTGCAACGCCTTCCAAGACGTCGCCGCTGTTCAGAATGCAAGCGAAACGATCTTCACTGAAGTTGAATAAATCCTCTTCTGCAAACGCACAGTCCGTCACCAGAGAACCGTCACCCCAGCGCAGGTTTCCCTCGGTCGAGCCGTCGCTCGACCAAATGGCGGTGAGCCAGGATGATGTCGTTTCTTTTACCACGCTCTGTAAGCCTGTGAAGGTAATAAAAGGATTCTGTGAGTTGAGCTAATACAGGAATTGGATGCATTGAGGCACTCAAGAAAATGATGCAATGGCTGGAATGACGCAATGGAGAGAAATTACTACATGTAGAAAATGAATGAATTCACTTGGTTGTGTAGTGAAACCATTGCAAAAGTGAGGCAAAAAATACAGCGTCTTACAGGAAAATTCGAATATTACTTCGCAGAATAACTACACCTCTGCGCGAGGGGATTAGGGATGAGAATCATCTCTTGGTGCAGGGTGGTATATACTGGGGTAGCTGAAGTGAGTGAAGCGAAGGGAAGCATCCTTAAATAGACTTTGTGAGTATAATTGAATTTTAAAACATGAGTGATACAAGTTCAATTCTAAATAAACAGGTATACAGCACTGAGTGATAAGCGTAACAGATATGCTAATAAAAATTAAATCTTTATGCGAAAGAATGTTGAGCGATACTCGAGCACTGTTCTTTCTTGGTTCTGTATACCGTGTCTTGTATCCTCTAGGTATTCTCGAGCACGGTTCTGCATGCCATGCTCGAGAGTTAGTTAAATTGACGTCGGTCTTTCGAGAAGGATTTAGAACATGGGTCTGGTTCGGTATACAATATGGGGCTCAACAACAGAGGGATTCTTCTAATAAGTGAGGCATGCAAGTGTTGCTCACCGCTGTGTTATTCTAATCGACGCAGTGGAAGCACCATAACTTGGCCAAATTAGAGGTACGTAATTAGTTAAAAACATCGAGCGCTTCGTATTGCTCACTGAATTAAACGAAAGGGATATTTCTTCGATTGGTAGGCACACATCAATTTTCTATTGTAACCATCTAGTGAGAATGGCGACGCCCTCTTGAGTCTATTCAAACGTCAGGGAGTTAATTCAAGCTTTCAGTTTATTCAGTTTTTATTTCTCACTAATTCGTATCAATGCAGGAATGACATCATTTTTAATCATAATTAAGTTAATTTTTAGAAGGAAAGCAGGGATTCAAGAAGAAAATTAAAATTAAATGCTATCATAAATCAGAATGGAATTTCTGTCCCATATTGAATAGGTATGTTAGTAAAAATATTACATTTTTATGCATTTATACCGTACGTAATGCCCTGCAAGTTGATGTTTGCAGGGGAATAAATTATGAAGAAAGAGGGAATTGTTATGGGTGTCCTTCTATCTACATAAAATCGAAAATCCACCATCGCTTTGGACTTAGTGTTCTATTTTGAGGTTGCGAATGTTTCATTAATAATTTGCAAAAAAGGTTATTCATTCGTAGTTTATACCAATTTTTTCTACAATATGAATTATCGTATTTCAATGCTTGAAATTTTCAAGGTATTAGGTAGATTGATCATAACGGTAAGGTAAAGCGTTTATTATCGTGAGGTAACGTTTGTATTTTTATCAACTTCAATGACGTCAGCGACAACGTACAACTCCATCCCTAACAAGAGAGTTAGAAAACCTGAACCATATTAATGATTTATTGCCAAAAGAAAAGAATTCTGGAATTACCTAGCGCAACAAAGATATGCCAAGTACAACAAATGAACTCAATGTGCCTAAGATAATCCTACCCATGAAGACAACCCTGAGCTTGTTACAGACAATCGTCAAATAAACCTTGGCGTGAATTGCTGTTGGGAATGGCGCTCATCTGGAAACATATTACAATAAATACTCATCTTGCTCGTGGGTTCCAGGTTGATGATTAAAATGGAACTTTAATGGAGCACGTCACTCAGATTTGAGTTAATGGCAACACAGGTATTTTTATTAAGAAAGCCCCTCGCCTTGTCCGAGGGACAGGAAGAGGAAGACTACAGCCTCCTTCAGGTGCGTGCAGGTGTGCCCAGAATACATCGCTTCCCACATGCGGGCAGTGCCTCCGAATATCGAGACTATATCTTAATTTACTGTTTCGTGATAGTTACTGTCGATCCAAGTGCAAGCTACGGAGATTAATGATAACATATTGAGGTACAATTTTTAACAGAAATATTATTACTATTATTTAATTGAGTTGATAATAATATATTATTTAGTTTTCTTAAAAAAATGGAATAAAACAATGACATAAGAAGAATATTATACAATAGGAAAAACCACTCTCGGCGTTAACATCTGGAATTTTAGATAAGGTGTGGTTCTTTGTCTTGAAATCGTCGTTGGAACTTTTGGCTTGGTTATGTCAACCCCGTAGATAACGTTCGCTTTGGGTCATTTGCGCGTACCCTACTGCTTCAATCGAACCTGGTGGCTTCTGTGGGTTATGTGTAGAGCGTTATGAGATGACTCATAACACAATGACCATGAAAAATTGTCCTAGGGGGGAGGGTAAAAAAAAACACGTGTTAAGTACAAGGCGCACGAACAAGAAGATCCAGTTACTTTGGTAAAAAATTCATAAGGGGCATTCAGCTCAGTAATGCCCAGTAATAGCAAAGAAGAGGGTGATTTTCGCCTTTCCTGCTTTGATGACGAGTGTGAAGACTACGTAACAGTTCAGTATGCTTGATTTAGGACACTGTGCAAGGGGACGGAGACAGCAGCAGGGCGAGCTAATCGACAACCGTAAAATCTGGCGGAAGTGATAATAGAGTGTAATTAATGTTCTTATTTCCATAATGAGTGTACAGTGATACTCAAGTGCAGAATATCCAGTCATTAATACATAAAATGCGTTATTCGCCCGTTTAGGCTAAAAAATGCTTTGAAAGCTCAATTATTCCGTGGGGGAAATTCAGAATTCAGCCAGTATTTTGGCGAATGGTAGATCTGGTCATATAGAGTGTGCCAGATGTTTCAGTTATAATATGTGGATTTGAATATTTTATTTCCAATACCTTATTGGGCTGTGCTCATGTTTTGTGTCGATATATCGTGCTGGGGTCTCGTCCAATTACACTGTGCAACAAATTTCAGTATAAAAAAGGACTTGTCACGTAAAACATGTTTCGGGGTAAAAAAAGTCCCGATTCTAAATCTGAACTTTATTCCCATAGATCAGGCAACATTTCCCTGTACCATGAACCATATGCAACTATAATTGGTTATAAATGGAAAACACACACCTATTAGTTTAAAAAACATTTGTGTTTCAAAGCCTTAGAAAACCTTTCAAAGGTCTTCTTTTTTATATTCCAGCAGTCGTCTACTAACATGCTAGGGTTTTACTTTTCTTTAAATCGTTGCTCCTTCACTGAAATATCCTAAAAGAATCTTCCGCCCTGTTCATCACTCATACCACCAAAATTTGCCGCAAAATATCGAAATCAGAGTGGATCACATGAACTTTTAGAGACATTTTACATCCCATATCACGATAATGACTCAGCAAGTCATTCACAACTTGCAAATAGTTTTTTGAACGATGTTTTCCCAAGAAGTTACGACAAACTTGTTTGAATAATCTAAAGGTAAGCTTCTCTTTTCATTTGAGATGTGTGACGAAAGTTTCATCAAGTACTATTTTTCAAATTTGGGGACCTATGTAGATACCTTCTGTAACTTCAGCTTGACGCAAGAAAGGGAATTTTTTTGCAAGATATGCAATTACGGAAGAATCCTAGTCCAGGGTTTTCACAAATGTTTTAACAAACAAATGTTAATATGCTACTGTGGTAAATAAAAATTTATCACTTTTCACATGTAGTTTATTTATGATATCTTCCTTGTTCCATTTCATCTCGGATCGGCCAATCCTTGTGTACATCGGTACAATCCTTGTGCATGTAATGTTCAGTTCTTGCTCAGGAGCTCCAAAAGCACAGAAAGCGTACAATTTACTATAACTCAGCTGAAAGCTCGTAAGCATGGCAACAACCTTGAAATAGGCACAAATGTACTAGTTATGGTCATCATACTGTGTGTTTGTCAGAATTTCTTGCTGATTTTCAAATGATTTTTTTGTGGTTGCACTAAAAGCTTTGGGAACAGATGACTGAGTGTTGCTGATGTGTAGCAGAACAACAACTTTGCAAAAGCATAAGTCATCCTTCGGGGTGAACAATGTACGGTTTCTCTACAGGGTTATCTTCACTTCTTTTTCAAAAAAGATTCCGTTCTTTAAGCCTTTGTGCCAGCCAGAAGTTCACTACTGTCTTTGGTTAAATATCCAGTCTAATTTTTTCGCCGCCGGCATGCATGTTTTTCGCCGCCCAAGTAATTTAATCGCTTAGGCGACGAAAAACATGCATGCTCCGACGAAAAAGTTTGATTGGGTAGAGATCACGACAGAAGGCATTTAAAACCTCTTGAGCAAATGGTATTAGTTTCATATTACTTTCAGGATCATTGGGCGTTATATATTCACAACTGAACTGATCATCTGCACTGCTGTAACTCTGCATTTCTTGGTCTGGAGGTTTGGGCACATGTAAATATTTGAAGTGCTTAGCTACTGAGCGCATTGCTGATTGTAAATTTCGCTTAATAATGTGTTTCTTTTTTTTTTGCTATAGTACAGCCTGCAAAGTCTTCCTGACAGAAATAGCAGTCATTAGAGAGATCATTTCTGCTCTCACCAAATCATTGGCACACTTAATATCATGTGAAAATTTTTATTCTATACTCGGCACTCAATGTCTACACACATGTAAGGCAACACACATGGGGAGCCCTTGACATGTTCTAGTTTTCTATGTCACATTCAGGCTCCCAGTGGGAAAATGTGAGGGCCAGAGCTGAGAGTTAGCAGGGCCTTCATTTTGTTGAAATGAAATGTTTTTGGTTTTGTTAAGGACCATCGTTTTTCGATTCACTACTGTCCTATTTTTCAGCATCTCAGACTTTCTTCTTCAACTTTTATCTTGTTTCACAACCTTCCTTCTGAACTTGGTGTTTCTATGGACATGGGATTCTTTACGGGAGCATCTCTTGCGCATAGATTCCACTTTCTCTAAGCTCCATACTAAATGTTGCCATCATCCTTCCTTTCTTTGAACATCTTTGTAGCGGTAAGGGAGGCAAAAACTAATTTATAAACAATCAATGTCACCGTCAAAGTACGCGTTGGGGAATTCCTTGACATGAGGTGTAATGGCGCGCTTCTCTTCACCAAATGTCAGTATCGGATTGGATCATTAGCACTGTCTTGCACTCATTGTAGAAAACTTATAAGATGTGAAAGAAAAAAAATAATTTTAAGCACAAGCTCTCAGGTATAAAATACTATATGATAAATTAAACTAAATATAAGCACAAAAATACTAATAAGGGCAACATTTATAAATGTACCAAAGATCTGTGTCCATTTAAAATGAAAATCGAAATCCATTTCTGCCTTCTTGGTGAAATTCTCTACCGTGACAATTCTGAAAAAAAAATAATTTCTAATTTAACACAAAAGAAGGTCAGCAACGGATTCCCGATATCATTTTGCGCATAAAATGGCCTTAGATCTTTTGTACTTTTTTTAATTTTGCACAGTCGTGTTTGGTCATGCTATGTCGTGCGCTTACTTACAATACTGCACTAATTACCTCTTGTGTTTACTTTAAATAAAATAATGGAATCTTTCAGTTAGTCATTATTATCTTTGTGTTCATCAAGCAAATGCTGCAAGTGTAGGAAGTTCTCTCTATCCCTTGTTCCTGTCTTTCTATGCGTATCTCCCCTTCAATTTGTCTACTTCTTTCTCTTTCCATATCGAGGTTTAAATCCCCTCATCCTCATCTGATACTTTTTGCACCAGTAAGGAGGAACAGCCTTCTGCGTCCTGGTGAATTATAATGCTTCATTGAGAAATTTGCTTCATTTTCCTTTGTGAAATATTTCCTAAAACATAAGAAAATTCATAACAAATACTCTCCCTAAATGGAGGTGGAATTATTTAGAATTATTGTAGTGCTGATGGTGCATTACTGCTTTTATTGAAAACGCAAATTGGGCAAGTTTAGTAAATATTTTAGCAAATTTTATTAGAAACTTCATAAGACACCTTTGTTCGTGCCAGACTTGAGTTCTTTCATGCATTGTGATTATTCTCTGTTCATAATGATGATTCATTCGATTATCATCGACGAACGCTCGTTAACTATGTAGTTATTATTCTTAACTTAAGTGTGATGTTCATTGAATACCACTGAAACATCTTTTGTACAGAAATAGTTAGCTCATTTATCGTTTGGGCTGTTCTTCCACACTTCTGCCCCGTAAACTGGATACTTGACCACTAAATACTAATTTTTTATTTGTGTTTGGTCGTAATGGAATTTATTTACAATTAATGATTGAAATTCATTCTGACGTTATTCCAACTCTATAATAAAGAAACCGTAAGCTCAAAAGCATTTTAACTAATTATCTTTATAAAAATTATCTCCGGAAACTAGATATAGCGCTAACTTGAAAAAATCCCTGCAATTTTGCACCGACAGGGTCCAGTCTGATTTATGGAACGATGAATTTCCGTTCTTTCATCCCTATGAAAAAAAGTCTTTACAATATTGCGTACCCACTACTCCAAGGAAGATAATTATCTTCCTTGGAGTTATAATTATGATGAGAGCCTTCTGAACAAATGAACTCAGTTCTCACCTCTAACGGCTTGTACGGCCGCAGCCCTTTCCTCACGCGTCTTGATTACGAGTGGAACCCCTTGCTCAGCCTCGCACATTTGCTGCTGCAGTTGCAGGTCGCCATTGGCGGTCATTTTCTCCGTTATGAAGATGGTGGAGGGCGGACTCGTGGTGAAGCAGGGTGAACGAGCTGTGGGATAGGATGATGATAATCAACTTGTAAATAAAATCGATTGCAAAATTAGATTTAACTTCGATAGAGAGTAATTTAAAATTTAAATCAGATTTTCCCTTCCATGCCTTATTTTTCAACTCGTTCACTTTTTGAATTCTGGGATTCATGGATTCTCAAACAATAGTTCGTACTCTCAGGGAAGTGACAGCTGAAGGAAGCGCTGGGTACTGCGTTTCATATCTATTGAATAAAATGTATCAATTCTGTTTTCGATTACTTTTCGATCCTACAAATTGTGCTTGACTTTGAACAAGAAACAAAATGTTTCCCCTGCAACTAAATGCACGTGATTTTATGTATAGACTTGGTACTGATACGAAAATTGTAATTTGTTTATATTGTTAAAAAACCAGACCTAATCTCGCATTTAAATTTCATATTTTTTGAAAAATCTCCAAAATTACATTGTTTGTCTTGCATGGAATTTTTCCTACACTCTAGGAAGCTCAAAGCTATGTACACATTCAAAAAGTATATATTTGTAAACGCTCTAAAGTTATTCGAAGACATCTAAATCCTGATCAATGATAGAAATGCGAGCATGGGAAATGAATGAAGGAAGAACGTGACGTTCGTCTCTTTTATGCAAATCATAACTCATTGGTAATGAAATATTTTTCACAGCATTCGTTTAATTGGTTTCAGAGGTCAATTTTACCAAGAGTTTCATGTAATTTTGTTTTGAGAAGACAGAATCCGTCCCGAAGAATGGACACAGTTTCCCAATTTTTTCTACTCTTCATAAATGTTCCAACTTCCTCCTTTGATAAAGAGGAACAGCTCAATTAAGCGTATGTATTTACGCCGCACTTCCAGAGTGCATGAAATTTCATGCGTTTTTGTCTCGTTTGGTAATATTATTTCTATGTTCAGTGAAACTAAGTACTGATGTCATTGTTTCCTAGCTGACGTAACGTGGCATAACGTCAAAATAGACATATGCGCCATCCACATCTCATTACATGCATCTTAACAGAAATTAGGCGCACCGGGAAGTTCAGTCCCATTTCCTTTTAACAAGTTTAAAATATATGAATAAGCACAAACAGCTGTTTTCACCAGACGTTAGATATTCAGGTAAACTTCATATTTAATTGAATATACTCCTGTTGATATTTTAAACAAATGTATAGCCAACGGAAGAGAAAAGTTTCAAAGTGAATCATGTGCGACATTGCATGTTGCATGAATTCCACAATGTAAAAATCCAACAACAGCAGTGAATAACATATAGGCTGTCTATTCAGAAGGTGTGAGAGTTAGAAACAGCCGTAGCTGATTATTGCAATTTAAAGAAGGCAACTTTCAGCTTTCTGATGAGCCTCGAATTGGTAAACCCTGTCTTTTGGATGATGAACTTTTGAAAGCTGCATTGGAAGAAGATCCCTGACAAACTATCAGAATATTGTCCGAAAGACTTGATATACGTTCGGGTACAGTTCAGGAGCATCTGCACAAGTTTGGCAAGGTGTACGGGAAAGGTGTCAGGATTCTTCATGCACTCTTTCCAGCAACAAAGCAATGCGGGCAACATTCGAAATGGTTTTCTTCCAATTTCAAAAATTATCTACAGCAATTTCTAACACTCACACCTTTTGGAAAGATAGCGCTTGTGTATTTACTGGTGTTGTAGGATTGTTACCTTTGTGAAATTCACACAATATGCAATGACGCATATGAGTCCCTTTGAAACTTTTCTATTCCACGGGCTATAGATGTGTTTAAAATGCCAAGCGGAGTAGATATAATTAAATGTGAAGTTTAACCTGACATCTAACGTGACCTTGAAAAGTGCTGATAGAACTTATTCATGTTTTAGAGTTAGGTTAAAGAAAAGAGAACAAAACATTCCGGTATCTTAATAGATTTAATTTCATTAGATATATCTCATTACAAACACTTCATTTCAAGTTTCATTGCGTACAGCTCATAACATTTTATTGCTCATGTGATCTCTCATACACTTCATTACATGTATCTTGCTAACACATCTTATCTCATTTCGTGCCTCTCATTTCACTCAGCTCACAACACACATATTGCTGCACGCATTTTATTGCATGCATCTCGTTACGTATGCACATTTCTAATTATGTCCTTTTCCTTACATGCATATAAACACATTAATTTCGATGCACGCCTCTAATTACAACTACCTTATCATCTAATACTGTGCTGAACGTATTCGTATGTTTAGATGAGAAACGTGAATATTTAACGATTCAATTCTATCATCCAGTTCTAAAAAGGTAAAAATATTCTTACAGAACGGGCACTCAAATACTATACATAAATATTAGGCTGTTCCCACAATGTTGATCACACTCATAATATGACGAAAAAATACCTCCAACATTATGCTCAGTGAATGTGCTGGTCAATTCCCACTTTTTCGTCACAGAACACGCATGAATCTCGTACATTTATTTCGTCATATTTCTCTTTCGTGTAAAATAAAAGGAAAGTGAGGAGCAACAGTTTATTTCCAACCTAAACGCAACAAAAATCCTCAACATTGGTTTGCACAATGTCTTGACGTAAAAATATTCAATTGGCAAAACGTATGTGGGTATTTTTATAACCATGTCAACGGATGAAGAAAAGATTGAGGCAAAACACGGACATGTATTCCCATGATAAGTTATTCTATTTTTGATTAACCTTGTGAATACAAATACAAAAGACAGGGACACCTAGGGGGAAAACGTTTTTGACAGTCCCACTTACGTTGATAGATGAGCTTAGACCTCCGCAATATTAGGGAATAATATTGAAAGTTTGCTAGGTGAAAGCAAATAATGCTGCCCTCAAAAGTAAATAGTCAACGAGTCAGAAATTTGAAACAATTCTTTTGTGAATAGGCATCGTAACACAACCGGATAATTATCTCGGAGAACATTCGTCATCGTACAAAAAATTCTTATCTCCTACATAAATAATACCGGCACGAGGAAAAGGAAAAATTAAAGTTAGTTTTTAATAAAATTGTGTCAAGAAATTTGTTACATTGATCTTTTAGAAATTCTTAACATAGAAATTCTTAATTATTGGTACTGAAGCCATAATAAGTATTTAAATATTTCTGTTGATAGCGGAATGAAATATTTAGGGAAAAACATAAAAGTGTTCACTTGGTTGGTCTACGTACCCTGTGTAGCCAACACTGCACTTACCAACACTGTTCTTTACATTGACATTTGGACTAAGCGAAATATTGAGACTGTGGCGCCTGAGCTGCACAATAGCAATACAACGATGTGATGTGGGTGTAGTCGTTTTTATTTTTTGTTCTTTTTTCTTCATATTTCGTTTTTTTTTCACGTTAGTGTATAGCCTGAAATTATTGTCGATCATAATTTCATGCTTTCGTAGTATGATGATACTTTTCATTTTACAGAACTGGTATTGGGGCTGGTTTTCGAGACGTTATAAATTTTAATAAAATGAATTGTTTTTGCATTTTCTTCGCTTTTAATTTTGTATGCATCCGATGCACCAAATTTATTGGAAATAAACTGTTTGGCTTTTAGTTTGTTCGCCAGTAGCGTACCTGATATTGGCCAAAGCTTTAGCCTTGCGTCTGATGAACAGTTCGTCACTAATACATCATTTCTCCGATGTGGGTTTAGGTTCGTTACAGTGGGGATCAGAAATTGTACATTATCTGCATCGCTCTGAGGGAGTAGAAAGAGAAGAACGCGTATTGGGCTTCATGACTCAGAACTTTTCTTAAATATGGGTCCAGCCGAGCTTATTTAGAGAATGGTTGCAAAGTTGCTCATGTCGAAATTACCTCTGCATGTCACCTTAGCCTCAAAATTTGTATTCTTGCAATCCTTTCTGAAGATATTGAGTTATGCTTCTCCGGACTAGGCTGAAATAGTAAAAACGTTCTTGTGTTAAAGATTGAATGGTTTATAACCTAAATATTTCGATGAGAATGCTTTTATACAATAAAAATCACTAGGGTTTTATTAATTTTGATGCTTGTTTTCCAATGATAGATCTGTTGGACATATTTTGATTGAACTGAATGCCTAAATTTGTCACTTTTTCTAATGACTCATTTTGATCATTTCCTACCAATTGGGCCTGATTTAGAATTTTTCGATAGCATCGTTATATCCAAACATAATGCCTTGTACTTTGGTTGCGCTTAGTTTGAAACCAATTTGATCGGTCCCACGGCGGTTTCAGGTTGCTCAACAGGTTTACAGCCTTTACTTGCGTCTTCCGCAATTCTTCCTCAGAACTTGCCATTTCAAATGAACACCTTCCACATTCATAAAAATTCTTGTCCTAGAAGAAGTTGAAAAAAAATTATCAAACAATATAAAAAATTAGTGGATCAAAAATTTATTTATGAGGAACATCAATTTTTTTTAATAATTAGGGTAATTTGTTACCAAGGCGAACTGCGTGAGATTTATTTGATCGATAACTTTCAAACCATTGAGTGTCGACTCCCAAGTTTACCATTTTCGGTAAAAGTCGCTCACGGTTGGCGCTGTCGAACGCTTTCGAGAGATCTATTAGCAGGATGAGTATTTAATTCTTTTGCTCGACCTCAATGTATTTTTTTTTTGTAATGTTATTCAAAGCATCTTGCGTATTAGTATTCCTCCAATAGGCATATTGATTTAGATGTAAGAACTTTGATTTATCCATAGAAGATGAAAGTTGATTTGTCTAAATTTCCTTCATATTTCGGACATGACAAGCAAAAAACTTATTGGTCTATAGGTTGATATATTAATGACACCAGTTTTATGCAACAGTTTAATTATGAAGTGTTTCGATTGATTTAGGATCTTATTAGTAGCTATTAATGCATTAATTACCAAATGAATCATTGCTGCTGGAACCGATAAACCACTTTTAATGTATTGAAGGCTTATATCATCATGCCCCACTGCTTGCGAATTTTACAGTGCATATAACATTTTTCATAACTCTGGTTCATCGAATGGACGTGGTCTCCATCTGACGCTGGCTTCTGCAGAGGAAGTAAGACATAGGTTTGCAACGGAAGGTTAATTTAGGTTGGTTTTAGATACTTCATTGAGGACTTTTGCTCCCACCGCTGAAAACAAAGTGTTAACTTAGAATTAGTAGTTGTTACCAAGGTGATTTCAAAGTAACTTCCTCGATCGAAAAAATGTGCAACGCATTCCAGTTATTATTTATAGTCCGTTGATCAGTGTTGAGCGTTAGCCATGTATGACTAGCACTGAGCTCTCTTGCTTGGAGTCGCAGCCATGGACGGACTTCCTTCAGCAAAGAGAATAATGACCGCAATAATTATTGTTTAATAATCAATACAGTTTAGCAGAAGTTCTGGTCTGATCCTGCATAAAGCAGTGATCTCAGGCATGGCAGTGTGTTCGTCAAAAAAGGACTCTAATAACTAACTCACCTCCATCGCTTATCTTTTCGTGGGCCGGCGGGACTAGAAAATCCTTGAATGAAAAATGACTAAAGTCACCCACCAGACTTGAGCAGTGAGATGATCCCTGGTTGCGGCTGCAGCGAGCCGTGGGTCACAGGATCGTGCGTCATGTTGCAGACTCTCGTGCGCCTATCGTACGACGCAGCTGTGCAGTCGAACTCTGCGATGCAAAACGACTTGCACTTGCCTGTGGTGCGCGATAAAATGGGAGTCATTCGATCTTTTCCTCTGTTAGAATTTTCGTTTTCAAACTCCTTTAGAACGTTTCTCATGGCAAAAGTTGTTTCCCATCCGCGATTAGAATATTTTTAAGAAATACTGAGTCAACTTGCGTTTAACATTGTAAGAAATACTATGCAAAATTAAATTTAGCAAAACGAATTCATAAGTAAGCTTAAAATAGTATATTTACTCACATACGCTGTCGGCATTCTTGGAAAATTCATGATCTCTCAAGGCGACATCACGAAGGACCGTCGGAAACCAAACCGATGCTGCAGCTGCCGAGAGCAGCACAGACATCACCACAGAGGCGGTTGGGGGGTAGCGAGCCAGGGCTGCGAGTAACTGTTGAGAACGCTGCGTGAGCCTTCAAAAATTAATGAAGAAACGAAAAAATTGAACATGAAAAACTGCAGCCTACTGTAATCAAGAACTGTATTAGCAAGATTCGTTATTTTCTAAAAATGAACAACTGAAATGCATTTAAAAGTGCCTTCTAGTGTATAGAGTGTTTTTAAATACATACATACATACATATACCGGGCTTATCCTCCCTATGGGAGGGTAGCCGACAGCAGGCCACAATCACCATTCACCACACTTAGTCACTAGGAGGCGAGAGAGGCAGCACTGGCCGCACCTGAAACTGCCAGGATCAGCAGCAGCCCAGCGCAACCACCTTCCACAGTCAGGCCCGACAGCCACAGCTGGTTTACCCCGACCGCTTCATTGAGTGCAGCCCCTCCCCCCGCACATGACAGGTCAACCCCATCACACGCGGGCAGCTTCCAGTAACGCGTCAAAAATAAAATTACCTCCTTATACACTGCCCCCACTCACTTCTATCCGCAGCCATCCCTCTCGCCACGTCCACAGTCAGACCCCTCTCATACAAAGCACGTCGCACCCCATCCATCCAACTCATCCGTGGCCTACCTCGC
Source organism: Morinoia aosen (assembly GCA_030386875.1). Lineage (NCBI taxonomy): Eukaryota > Metazoa > Arthropoda > Malacostraca > Amphipoda > Talitridae > Morinoia > Morinoia aosen. Next base: position 72,406,225 of record CM059559.1, read on the forward strand.
GCTCGAAGACCACTCACTTCCGACATATATATCTTTTTCACCAGCCGCTCAACATTCATTCTTTCAACATGCCCAAACCATCCAAGCACTCTTTCATCCACTCGCCTGCTCAACTTTTTGATAACACCCGTCTGCCCCCTAACCAACTCATTCCTGATCCTATCTCTTCTAGTTACTTCATACATGCTCCTCAAACACTTCATCTCAAACACATCCAACTTCCTCCTCTCAGCTGCTCTCAACCCCCAGGACTCTGTTCCATACAACAAAACTGGCACAATCAAACTTTCATACAGTCCCCTCTTAGCATTCATACTCAAACTCCTGCATTCAAAAACTTTCCTCATTGCACCCAATGTCTTACAACCTTCGCTCACTCGATGCTTCACTTCTACTTCCATACTATCCTTAACAGTCACATCCGACACGAGGTACCTAAAATGCTCTACCTCCTCTAAAACTTCCCCATTCAACCTCACATCCAAAGTTCCAAACACTCCACCTCTTGAACATCTCATCACCTTACTTTTATTCACATTTACCCTCAATTTCCGCCTTTCGCACACTCTACCAAACTCTGCAACCAGTCTCCTCAGTTTTTCCTCTGAATCAGCCACAAGTGCTGTATCATCTGCAAACAACAGCTGACACACTTCCCAATACATACCATTTCGTCCCACCAACTGCACACCCTTTTTTAAATACGGGAATCGATAAAATCTCTCATAACTTTTGATACTTTTAAATATAAAATGGCATTTTAATTCTGATATTTGCATCTTTTTTTGTTACCTACGTATTCATGATACAACAGTCGAAATAAGAATCAGAGGTCACAGTAAAATTCATCCTATGTTGAAACTGCCTTTAATATCGAAAATAGAGGTCGTCTTGGCGAATTAATTTATTTTATTTCGTCTCAGGACTCAACAAAATAGTGTTTAATTTCCTTCAAGCATTCGTGTAAATTCGTTCCGACCGTTGGCAGGAGTGTACTCGAATATTATAGAAAACCACTTTGTATTGCTTTCATTAATCTATTCTCCATATATAAGTAATTTTTTATGATCACCGTCAGGTGGAAAATGTGAGATCCCGAGTTGCGAGTGAGGCAAGCCTTCTTTTCGTTGGAATAGAATAGGACTTCGTTTTCTTGAGGACCGTCTCTTATCGCAGGAAAACAGGACCTACTGCCCTGTTTTTCAGCACCTATACTACTTTCTCCTTCAAAACTTATCTAGTTTCATAATCTTCCTTCTCAACATACTGTCTCTATGCACGAGGAATCTTGTGTGGGAAGGCACTTTGTGCATAGTTTTCGTGTTCTCTTAACTCCTTACTAAATGGTTCCTTCACTCTTCCTTTCTTTTAAATTATTTGTTGCGGTTAGAGAGTATTAAACTAATTGCTAATGTATCAGTCATCGAAAATGATTTTAAACAAGGTTATGTTTGTGTGGAACCGCTCAGGGGTATACGAAAGGCAATAGGCTTGAGGTGAGGTAGTCTATCTATCAACAGATATAGGGTCTAGCGCCCCTGGGGATTAGAGTTCGGATACCTTAGCGACAAATAGGTTTGTGAGACTTCTGTCTTTCGCACCAACTTTGGTTCCTTCGGGGTTCATGTCTAATTCACTCTCTTATTTTTATATTTTTCATCTTCATTCGTAAGTCGCTACTGCAACGTGTGATATCCTGTGTGGGAACAAACTTAGCGCACAGATTCCCCGCTTTCTAGTGTCAGGGACTCCGGGGGCAATGTCTAGTGCCAGACATGGTCCCCTAATACCAATCTCTTAGGATAACATTTTATGTGGCTTGGTTGTGATAAACTAACTAATAATAATAGGAATAATAGTGTTAACAATAAGAGCAGCAATTATACTAAAAATGTTGATTTGAAAACCGATCGAATCGATCGAAAATGTTTACTGGTGTATTAGAACAGTGTGAGCACTCCAAGTCTCTGAAAAATATACATTAGTCGCTGACGAGGGCTGGCACAAATTCAGCTGGAAACTTGGGATGAAATAAATACTACGGTATGCTTAGTGAGGACCTGGAAATAATCGAAACATAGGTCAACGATTCCTGTTCGTTTAGTGTCTTATCTGATTATCATGTGCGACAGGAATAGCCAGTCCTTGATGTGTTGTTTGACCAGCCGCAGTCTCGGTCGAAACTGTTCGCGATTGGAGTTGAGTTATTATGTAATTCTGAGCGCAATTCCTCTGATCTGTTGCTCTGCAATATCCAAATGAAAAGGTTCAACTGTTTTGTCTCTCTTATGATGTGTCATTCCAGCCGTGGAGGTGTGTAAACGAAAACTGGCTACCTAGCCTGGTGAGCCGCGTCGCAGAACACCGACGATATGCGTCTAAGCTAAGATAAAGAGAAAATCCCCAGTCACAGTAAGACTCTCTCCGAATGCTGATTCTCTTATTTTATAGAACTATCGATCACTACTGCGAGCGACACAATATCCGTGCATAATATTGTACGAGCCATGCGTGAGCTAAATTGCTCATGCGGGAACTCGAAAAGAAACTTCAGAATAACCACCCAAACGCAAAGTTTGAATATTAGACGCATTCTCATCGCTTATATTTGACAACAGAAAAAAATTATCTTTTCGCAGCATCTTGAATGGGTGTCATTTTGAGATTTTTTAGGCTTGTCAATAAAAATTTGCAATGTATTGGCGGTTTTTATCTCATGACATCTGTCCCACAGCCATCAAATTCCCCCTAACGAGCAAAAAATGTGGAGAAAAACTTGACTGATTATAGTGTTGTTTACTGCCACATTTTTACTGCCACAGTTGAATGTAATCTCAGAAATGCTAATAAACTACGTAATTCGATTGCAGTAAACTGTTAATCAAAAAATATGCAGAACTGTTATTCAAAAAATATGCAGATGCAGTCAGCGTACTTTGAATAACGATTTTATTTCAGGATAATTATATAAATACTGTCTTTAACAGCTGTCGGCTACTAAGTTTTACGAATCCAACTCAACAAAATTAAGGCACGCTTTGGCCATGACATATCAGTTATAAAAAGTCTGTGCACAACTTGTTAGGTTATGTTGTCATAATTTACTAATAAAGCATCTGCGAGTGAGTAACTAGGTTACACATTTAAGTTATTCATGTAATGTCTTGACACAGGAGATGCATTGTCCGATAACACAAACTGGACTAGAATCGTCTGAATTATTTGGCTTGACGATTTTCCAGTGGACTGATATAAATGAAAAATAATTTGAGAATTCATTAATTCAGCTAGATTAGCTGTAGAGACTGTGTAAACAGATTGTAGTATCAACAAACTGTTATTATAGTGGTAACAATATAATTTCTTGTGACAGAATTGGTTAAATGAGCATTCTAATAATTTTCAGCTACTTACAATTTTCTCCATTACGGCCTATTAAGTGCCTTAACAATTGAAAGTTTTAGTGTCGTGAATTTCAGTGATGCATTTTCAGGATGGAAAAGGGAGGAGCGGCGCAACAGCTGTGGGTTGTCATCACTGATGAGATTTTTGTATTACAGGAAAAAATTAATGATAAGCAGTTTAAATGATAGTAACTGAAACTTTTTAATTCTGTGACACTGAACAATTGAATTTTATCAAGCAGCGCAAGCTAATCAAACATTTAGCGAAATCCTGAAAATTTTCAAATAATTCATTTCTCATGCACATGTTGATGCCGAAAGAACACTAGTCCCTTTTCTCTCGATATTGCCCTCGTTTTAAGCATAGAAACTTGTAGCTTCAACCAAACTTGAAGTAATAGCAAGCAATAATTTATGCAGTGCATCCCGCGACAAGCGGTACCCAAAGTGAAAATCCATTAACTTTAAAAACTCTGTGCTGGTGTGCTTCATTTTAGTTCTATTTCGACTATATTCATCGTTGAATGCTTTTCAATAAATGCTATACGTTTTGATAAAATATATTCATAAATATTTAACGAATAATTACTCTACTGAAGGCTCTCAGAAACATGTTTGTGCGTAAAAGTCAAACAATGAAATGTAAACGCCATAATTTAAATTATTTTAGGGTTTAAAAAATAAATCATTACCACAAATTTGAAGTGAATATCTTTGTTGAAAATATTGTGAATATGTTTTAGGCTCCAATTCTTTCCACATGTCGTTCATTCCTGTCCACGCATTTTTGAGCTCTTGATTTCATAAATGAAACTACTTGTTCGATTAACTGTCCATCATTTTTTAGTACATTGAATTCGTTGGTGATTCTTTCCTTCGATCCTTCAGTACTTCAACGGTGAATAGAATATAACTTCGTATTTAAGTGTCCGCACAGAAAATAATCATACGGTGTTTTATCTGGGGATCTTGGAGGTCTCTCAATTTATTGATATAATGCAACTGTGCGGTCATTAAATGCTTCTCGACTTGGATTGCTCGTGAATAACATTCCTGAATAAATCTCTGCAGCATCACTACGTTGGCACCAAACACACCGTTCTCCTGGCAACCGGAACGTTACGTGACTACTACGAGCTGCTAACAACAATCCGATCACCACTGCCTGAATATCATAATCTGTACGAAAGTTTGAGAGCAAATATAACGTAATTTTCTTGAAGAAAATTGCTGCTCTTATTTCTTTTCGAGGGCCATGAGGGTCACATCACAATGAGGATAACTCGTACTCTCCGTGCAGCTCACATCGGTACCTATAATTTGCACAGGCCACGAGCGTTGCTGACGTCAAAGCGCATCGAGGGCAAATTCCGCCGAGGTCACGTCGGGAAGGTGGCATTTAGAGGAAGCTATGGCGATACTGTACGGAATACACGGCCATATTATGATACTTCATCTATAGATTTAACAGATATTTGAATTCTTCTTAAAATGTCTTGCATTTGAAAAAATAAACACACACACACGCGTAAATTAATCAATTCTAACAGTTCTTTAAATACGGCACACATCTAAGTTTTGCTTTTTGCAAAGTCTAACAATAAATAAAATAGCAAGGATAGTCGCATTTAAAAGATCCATTATCAGTTAGTTGTTTAATAAATAGAAGGACCTAAAATGATATATAAAATTGAACGTTTCGTTTCGACCACAGGAGTCATCTTCAGCATTAACAAGATCTATGGAAAACAAAAAAAAATACATTTTATTCAAAATAAGTGCAACAGTAAAAACAAATAAAAAGAAGGGGACGAAAAAGGATGGAGAACAATACTAACATGCTATTAACAGAGGGAATGACGATTCAGTTTCATTTAAAATAGGTTTGTCTTTCATGATAAAAAGAGATTCTAAAATACGAAGGTCTGATTGACTAGATGTGGTTCCTATTATCTGGAAGTTGTCCAAGCGGACTAGCAGGTCGCACTTCTCGGCATGAGTGCGTACCGAAGAGTGAGGGGGAGAAGCAAGGGGATTATTGGTTCGGAAGGTCCTTCCAGCATGCTCCGCCACACGAATATGGAGGGCCCTTTTTGTGGACCCAACATATTCAGACGCACACAGTGCGCAACAGTATTTGTAAACGACGTGCGAAAGCAATGCTTTAGGGAGCTTATCTTTGTAGTAAAAAAAAAAGAATTTATTTTATATCTGTTCAACAATATTATCCGAAAATTGATATGCGTGAAATGTTTAGCTATCAATTTTCGGATAATATTATTGAACAGATATAAAATAAATTCTTTTTTTCTTTCACATGTTCCTTAGTGCTAAATCGTACTTCTGTCTAAACAAAATATCCGACATTCTTCTTGATCAATGCCACACAATTAAACCATTTATTTTCATCATTCGATAAATAAGATCATTCCACAAGAACATCTCGACAACACATTTTAAGTATAACTCCTTGTGTGCTTGTGTAAGTTCACTGACTTTTAAAACATCCAATTTACACGTCATGTGAAGGCTGAAAATTAAATTTAACCTTAAGCCTTTTTTCTCAAATGCAGACTAGACAGTTAAAAAAATTTCTGATGAAACAATACAATAACAGGACAAAAACAATAATTAAATCAGTCAACCTAAATTAAATCACGTTTCAGAGTAGGCTTCGGATTTATTGCATTCCATGAACTTATATATAATTTTGAATGAAATTATGGGAGCATTATTCATCCTCATGGCAGACAATTGCATCAAAGTCAACTAAGTTTCAAAGTCAAGATCCAAGTTTCATTTTAAATGTTTCTATGAGACTTTTCATGGATGCCAGAAGAAATCGGATTTCAAGTTTTAACCAAATTGAAGTAAAACCTGTGCCGAAACAACTGGAACTATTTATTCCCCTCTGATACATCAAGTCGATTATTACCCAAAATTTGTACAAAGGACACTCCTGAATATATAGTTATTGGTGGGCACCATTCAGTTCAGTTACTTCTATGCTATCCAATGAAAACGCTATTCTTTACAAGGCCATCAAGGTCAAACTCGCATTTTGATCAGCAGTGCAAGACTAGTAGTTGAGTGAGAATACTGCTTCTTTCGAGCGGTTCAATTATAATTATCAATGGAGAATAGGTTATAGTCTTTCTATTTGTGGATGGCATGTACTATTTCAGGTGATCTTCAGAAGTGGAAACGTTTCAAAAACGGTTTCCATATGTGTAAGTTATGAACCTTTCGTACAAAAATTCATTATGACTTCTACAGACACTGAGGTTTCATGCTTTATGTGTACTTTTCGTTAACCACGTGAGTACATTTTGTTAGGTAGAAAGTTTTCAAGACTTTCCTATTACCAAATTTAGGTACCGATAAATGTGAAGGTCTGCGTTTTTAGTCTTTTGCACGCAAGTTAATAAAAATCAATCTTCCATTCCAATCACTTGAATAAATTATTTCTGCATGGTTTATTGCATCAGAAAAGTGATTTTACGGTGATGCAAAGTTTTCACGTGTAGAAAACTGAAACGGGCACGCTGTTGTTAGAACGAAAACTTTTCATACATGTAAAATGATCTATTTTCTTGATTTCAGGAACTTTCAAGATTTTCAGATACACAATTGTGAACAAGTATCACAATTGAGCATAGAATCACCAAATTAACACGCACACAAATAATATCAGGGTATGGTGCAAATGAGATTTTGTGATAAAAAAACATTAATAATTTAATGCTTTAACCTTATTTTTTATCACTATTAGGATGTTTGAAACTCATTCACAACTGCCTCAAAATGTATCTTCATTCACAGGAATGATATGGATTTGAACTTGTTTCGAAAATTTCTACTTTCGCAATGTCGTTAATACAAATAATGAGAAAATGTATTCATTTATTGGCAATCAATTTCATCTCAACTTCAAAAAACCATAGATTTGATTAGATGTTATTTTAAGCGTCCCTAACCGCAATTAAGGTGCTCCAAAGAGAGGAAGGATGAAGGCTCCATTTTAGGATGGCGTTAAGGGAACGCAGAATCTAAGCACAAGGTTTTCCCTGCACAAGATCCCCAGCGCATGGAAACAGTTAATTAAAAAAGAAGGCTATGAAACAAGATAAAATCTGAAAAAGAAAGTTAGAGATGATAATGAACATGGACCCCAGTGAACTGAAAAAATATGGTCGTTAGCAAAACAAAACACAAATTTAATTCCAACTAAAAGAATGACTACCTAACTCCCAGCTCGGGACTTCATATTTTCCCCCGGGAGCGCTAATTTCCATCGATACTTTAGTTGTATCCCCTCATAGGTCCAGAAAATTAGATCGATATTCTGTCACCCATGCAGAGGCATTTTTCACAGACTAGGAAGATGCTATACTCCGCTCAACTGTCACCCGCACAATGTCATTAAGAATTAACTTTTCTAGAAAATGGGTTAACTTGTTCATGAGGAGGAAAACTTTTTGGAACAAAATATTTTAAAACACGCTTACCGGCAAGCGGTTCAATGGTGGGCAATTTAACAACTTACAATCGATCTTACAATTACAATCCAACAACTTACAATCGATCTTACAATTACAATCCATCAACTTACAATCGATCTTACAATTACAATCCAACAACTTACAATCGATCTTACAATTACAATCCAACAACTTACAATCGATCTTACAATTACAATCCCACAACTTACAACCGATCTTACAATTACAATCCAACAACTTACAATCGATCTTACAATTACAATCCAACAACTTACAATCGATCTTACAATTACAATCCAACAACTTACAATCGATCTTACAATTACAATCCAACAACTTACAATCGATCTTACAATTACAATCCAACAACTTACAATCGATCTTACAATTACAATCCAACAACTTACAATCGATCTTACAATTACAATCCAACAACTTACAATCGATCTTACAATTACAATCCAACAACTTACAATCGATCTTACAATTACAATCCAACAACTTACAATCGATCTTACAATTACAATCCAACAACTTACAATCGATCTTACAATTACAATCTAACAACTTGGCTTGATATTCGATTTTTGTTAAGCACTTCCGATCTTCCAAATCGCAGTCAACAGTTTAAATTGACGTTTAATTTCAGCAACACCAAGGGACGTTCGGGGCAAACGTTCGGTAGACAGAGGGACTTAGAATAAATCAAGTTGAGCGAGCGCATACGTCACATGTTCCATAAATTGTACGTACTCAAGCGACCTTGGAGAGGGATATGTTTCGACTCCCATTACAAATACCTCAGATCCTAAATATATCAGCGTTAACGTAAAAATGTCTTTCTTATCGTAGTTGTATCTAATTCTTACCAATAGTGGACGCCAAGAATGAATTCTTCAATCCATCTGGATTGAAGTTCACCTGAAATAGTACATGCCATCCACAAATAGAAAGACTATAATCTATTCTCCATTGATAATTGAACCGCTCGAAAGAAGCCAGTATTCTCACTGAACTACTAATCTTGCACTACGAGAGTTAACGCTTCTTATCACTCAATGAACACAGATAGGCACACTACAGGTAAGCATTTCCTGTCACTCGTATCGAAGCTATTGAACAGAAGAAACCAATTTAGGCGCGTGCGCACTTGGCGGATCTCCTGGTCAATTTCCGGACAAACGCTTCTCGCTGCGGTGACGCGGAATAAGCCCGGACAGACTCAGCATGATGCACGGAACGAGCCATTGGAACGATCTTCCGCCACGAGTTCGTTTCGACCCTTGAGAAAAAGCGCTCTACGTCACATTGACGCAAGTTTGACGTCAATCGACTAGCTTCCGTAATTAGTATTCGTTATTGAAACATGATCACCGGACCAACGAAGCAGGATATCGTTTCCATTAATGAAAGAGAATATGCAGCAGTTTTTCATCGAGCACTAGGACACAGTACAAAGTAAATTAATAAACGAATACATGATAAAATCAATCTCATCTTTATTTATAATATTAATTAGATGTTTAGAGAACGAGCTTTTACGACCGAAGAAAGTTTTTCCTTAAGAATGGAAAAAATTTATCCAATTAAGATCGAATTTAACGAATTGTACACCGAATATGAACACGAAATTATGCGCAACACCTTTGCGGCGGGTAGTTAAAGAAGGCTGGAGTTATCCTGGATAACATGAAAATCATGGCAGTTGCATTTTGTGGGAAATGTTCACAACTGCATTAGCTTTTTCAGCGAGTCTGATCCGGATGTACTTGGTTCACGGTTAGTTGTACCGCTGAGAATCAATTATTTAGACCTTCCAATTCACCCTTGCTACGTAGGTAAAAGAAGGAGAGAGCATTTCCATGAAATGAAAACATGCATAAAAAAGAATAAAACACGAACACGTAACGAAAGTCGGTTGCACGCTAGCCTGCCTCGCGAGAGACAGAGAAGTAAAATATGAAAGATGGTGCCTATTTAAACATAAATCTAAACCAACAACAGACTCCTGCAACAAGTGTTGCTCTTTCGGTGGTGGGTAGCTTATGCAGCCACTGAGGGGCGCTACTTCCACAAGGTACACTGACGAGGATAGACGCCCTGAGAGCGACTCAAGCGTTATGCTCGAAGAGCACGAAGTCCCCTAAATGCTCTGAAAAACAATTCACTTGAGTTTGAATCGACATGTTAGAAAAAAAGCAATTTCACACTTCGTAGTTTTACAGTGACTAGATAAATAAAAGTCACTACTCCTTAAAATTCACGTTGATTATCGATGAAAATGCAGGGAGTGGGAAGTTCCCAGCAAATTACAAGTTTTAACTTCGATAGGTGCAACATTAAGTCTCGTTCAGTAAATCGGTTCCCAAGAAAACTTGTTACGAGCGCAACACAGAAATGGTGCTAGAAAAGATAGAAAAATATAAGATTTTTTTATAAGTTTAAATCTTCCTAACCACAACGTATCCATTAAGTAAGAATTAAGAAAACGGGGTAATTTATGCACTAGATGTGTCCCCAAACCCTGCGCATAACAACAGGATTGACAGAAGATTTAACAAAAGATGAAAGTTGAAGAAGAACAGCACTGAACCGTAAAAAGGTCTGTAACAAAACCCCTATTCTATTTCAGCAAAAAGAAGACGTACCTAAACTTCAGCTCGGAACTTCACATCTATCCCTGAGGGCGAAAATTATTTTCGTTACAATAGTCGTATCCCCCCGATGGAGCTAGAGAAAAATAACACAGCATGCAAAAAAAAGAGTACGCGGCAAAGTAATCCATACTTAGAGGAGTTGGGGACCACTTAGAAACGGATGTGCAAAAGTGTGATAAAAGAAGTGGTACCCACCAAGAGGAACACGAGCAAAACTAATACGGGCTTTAACCCTCGTTTCATGACACAAATCAATACAGAAATATATAGGTTTAGAATTATGTGACATGGCGTGACGGAAATGACAAAAATTCAGCTGTTGGGCTGGAATATGATTGTGGACTCTGATTATAATCCTAACAGGAACACAGGAATGAAATATGATGGAAACAGAACATTGTACAAGGCAGGTTACATTATATCAGATAAGTTAGTTTAAGCCTTCCTAGCCGCAACTAAGGCGCTCCCGAAAGAAGAAGGATGAAGGCCCCATTGAGTATGGAAATGAGGGAACGCGGAATTTATACGTGAGATGCAAAGAAGCAGTGAGTTAGGAAAAAAACTTTACGAAACAAGGTATAAGTTGAATAAAAATGTAGGAAGTGCTGAAAAACAAGGTAGCGGTGAACCGATAAGAAATGGTTTGTAACAAAACCAGAAACCAATTTGATTTAAACAAAAAAAGGCTTACCTAATCTGTAACTCGGAACCTCACATATTCCCCAGAGAGAGCTAATTTCCCTTGATACAATACTCGTGTCTTCCTCAGAGACAAAGGCAAGTAATACACAAGAAATTCTGAGGTCATTAACTTGCTATGAATAATGCAAATATATAGGCCATTTTTTCAAGATATTCTGTACTATGGCAGGAAGTGGCCACTCTCACTTGAAATTTACGAAACATTCGCCCCTAAATTACGGCAGACTTCGTAATATGATCAGTATTCACGGATATTTCGTATGTGTTCCATATGAAACTAGTTACAGACCAGCAACGAAAATCTGGTACCTGAGACACACTGAAAAGACAAAAGCAAACAAGACCGGATTAATTCGGGAAAAGTTTTATGGTTCACAATTTTCTAGTGACAATACGCACATTTTAAATATTTTTTTGAAGCATTTCTGAAATGTAATGCACGCCCTCATGCTCTCAAGCTTATGGAGCTTATGATGGAGCTTAGCCTCAAAAATTGTTGATAATGGTCACCATATATTTTCATTCATTTCTGATATATTTACGACTTATGCTGGATTATTTTTTAAATGCACAATGACTCGAAAGGCTACAAACAAAAGGGCAAGCCACCCGCCCGTCCAGCTTAAGAAGTAATCATTCTCCAGCAGGACACGGGTTTTATGAAAGAAATAAAAAGCCTCTTAACTTCAATGAATGTTTAAACAGTGTGATCGATATGTTGTGATCGAGCGGAACTTCAACGAAATGAATGCTCCGGACTACTACAATGTATTGTGTAAAAAATAAAGCTACCGAATAAATTACGTAGAAGAAATCGTTGTTGAAGAGGTGACAACTCTGAGGGGCTTTCGAGTTCGGTTAGATATTCCAAAAATAAATCTATAGAATAAGTTCTACAAATTCTAGAGCATTGTTTTGAAACATTCCCAGATACACAATAACATATGTTTTTCCTACAAAACTGGCGTTGAACGAACACTAAACTCACGAAATAATGGATTAACTTAAAAGAATAATAAATTGAAGAATAATTATCGATGTCAATCACCCAAAAACACTTCATCGAAGATGTCTCATTTGTTAAAAACATCGAAGCGGGAACTAAATTCAAATCTAGCACGAAAAAGTGAGTATGGTCAAATTAGATACGTTATTACAAGCATCCCAATCTAAAACAAAGGTGTTCCAAAGATAGGAAGAAAGATGGCACCATTCCGAATGGAGTTAGGGGAACCGAGAATCTGTGCTCAGGGTGTGTTTTCACATAAGATCCCAAGCCTGCGCACCAACACAAGATCATCTGCGGATAAAAAAAGCAACTAAGGAAATAAGTCATGAAAACAAAATTAAAAAACACAGAACCAAAAACAGATGGTCCGTAACAAAACAAAAAACCTATAAATTTCAAAAAAGAAAGGACTACCTAAAGCTCGGGACCACGCATCTTTCCCCTGAGCTTGCCAATTTCCGTAGACAAGAAAGTTGTATCGAAATCAAGGAAGAGTGAGTATAAAGTCAACTGATAGTGATGGTCAGTTCGAGAAGATGCTAATCGGATAAAATATTCATCATGTTAGAAAGCTGAAGCTTAATAAAAAGTGAAATTAGAGGAGAGAAACTTACTCAGAGCAGACAGAATGCTTTAGCAGATATTTTCAGGTACTTGATTGAATCATTTGTATGATCTTTGTACGTCAGATTTCTCATAGCAAGAGCTAATGTTGTGTCCATGTCCGCATTGATCAAAAGGTGTCGACGCATTCATCGACGCAGCTGGCTGCTGCTACGTTCACCTCTGCTTGCATTAGCAGCTCACTGAACACCAACGGGACAAAACCGGATTCCCGATACTTTAACTCCGATCCTTAGAGGGCTGCCGGCTAAATTTTAACACAGCAAAAGAACGAAAAACCAAATTTTAAGAAGAAACAGGTATCGACCATAAGACTGACGAATTTTCAGGCCTATTCTTTAACCTTAGTTAGGCTTAGGCTCTAACCAACCTCACTCTGTGAAATCGCACATAAATATTTTGTACGTGTTACACGTAAATAACGCATATTATTTGAACATGATGAATTATATTTTTATCCCTCTGACTGCCACTTCTAAATATTAAGTTCAATACCAAACTCAAATTTAAAGTCAATTGCAGTAAACTATTTTGAAAATACCAAACATGAACTGGATCGTGCCTTCATTTCGCTTTGATTAAGTATTTGTGAAAATTGAATTTGCGACTACTGGTCGGTCAGCAGCATTTTGATAATTACCTCCGTGTACCACCGGTGGCGCACGTCTCAGTCAAAGTGTTAGAGAACCAATCTACATTAACAATATATGTATTGCAATAGCAAATGAACTCCAATATTACGTACAGAGCTTTATATAGCGTAGAGCTTAAGTGCTGGACAGCGACTCAGGCCTTGGAGGGAACCCATTGCAACTCCATCAAACGTGCCATGAACCCATTGCAGCCATAGCAATGACCCCATTGCAGCCTAGCTGTCATTGGTTTGTCGACCAATGCTTGGGTTCTCTACGCCAGACTAACTTCTTCAGAACGTTTGATCGAGATAACAGGTTACCGGATTGCGGCTAACACCTACGCATAAATACAGTATTATGCGTTTACTGATCGTGTGGCGAACGTCTATCGTCGAATCCAAACTAATGAAATGGTTGTTCAATTATGCAGTCACTGTAAGAACAGTTGCTTGGTAATTTTTTATAATAACGCAGGGTAACACATGTCGGTCTCTTCAGCTGGCGCTGAAGTTTCGCGGAGATTATGACTCGTACTGGAAATCATGCCCTACTCCTCAAGTTCAATCCTGGTGCAGATCTCATGCAGTTCAAACCCAGCTGTAGGGCCTTTTCCGGACTGATTATAGTCATGTACTAGAATTTACATTATCTTGAAAACCATGCCACACAATATAAATGAATCCATTTGCAATTAAAATCAGAATTGGAGTGAGACTTCTACTGCTCTTTCTATATTGCCGAACTCCTGAAGCATATCCCCCGCCGCTTCAAACAACACTCAATGATAAAATATCATTGAATAATCCACGTAAGACAGATATACCTAGACAAGGAGATTTAGATTTGCTAAAATACATTGATGAGAGAGATAGCACCGAGCCCCGGTGCTATTTAGAGTTACATTTGAGCCTGTAGTAAATTATCGTTAGCTTGTAGACACGCAACTTCTGAGCATGGGACAGACACAGGAAAATAAATTGAATCTGATAATAAACGGCTAAGAAAGATAAGTGGTTCGTAAATAGCTAGGACAAAAAATCTTGATTCAAAATATGTATTTTTTCTTGAAATTTATTTAAAGCGCTCACAAGTGCAAAAAAACTAGAGACCAAAGCTAGTATGATTACATTACTTTTGTAAGCTTCCCTGCGACATGATTTATAGTTTAAAAATGGATGATTTACGCCTGTATATTTCATCAAATTGAATGAACGACCAAGTGTATTAATTATTGTGTCAAATAAAGCATCGCATGCACGGCTATAGTATCGAGAACGTCGATTAACTTAACTTTCCATTCAAAACAATGAGCGACATTTTTCTTAAAACATTTCAAAAACCTTTATGCTCCAGGAAAGTTTACTTCTCATGAAAAAATAGATTACTTGGGATGTAATTGCAATTAATGTTTCGTTTTGAGCAATGCAATGTTTGCCTGAGCAATGTTTCACGATTTAGAGGTATTGGAACAGTCAGAAAACAGTATTTTACCAGGACATAATAACTCACCATACGCTTTATCTTCAGCAGTGGAGGAATTAATTCGACTGTATGTGCACACATACTTTAGGCAGGGATGAGCGAAAACGTACCAGGCTTCGTGAATGCGCAATCGTCGCTGAACCAGGGTCAAGATAAGCTGCAAAGGCTTGTGTAAGAGCTCTGTGTGAAGTTATTTTTACTTCACTGGATTACGGGGGTCAATCAATTTGAAGTTCTCCAATGAAATATTTTAGACATCTTGCTAAACTAGAGGGCAAAACTCAAAACGAAACATTAATTGCAATTACATCACGAGTAACCTATTTTTTCATGAGAAGTAAACTTCCTGGGAGGAACGTTTAAATGGAATGTTTGGGGAAACATATCAATAAAAACTTATTCATTGTGTTCTCTGACTCACGACAATCACGAGAATATGAATGCATTATAAGGTGCCTAATAGACGT
The DNA here is from genome assembly GCA_030386875.1 of Morinoia aosen. Classification (NCBI taxonomy): domain Eukaryota; kingdom Metazoa; phylum Arthropoda; class Malacostraca; order Amphipoda; family Talitridae; genus Morinoia; species Morinoia aosen. Next base: position 72,421,707 of record CM059559.1, read on the forward strand.
CAGAAAGATTTTGTTCGTTATACGTTTGAGTTGGCCATTGGTAAAATCCTTAAGAGAAAGTTTGGTTTCACAAAACTATCTTTAAAGAGACACCACTCGGTCGGTTGAGGAATGGGTATCTCGAACCTTAGCAGCATATTAGATATAAGCAGAAGGTGTTCCAAAAGGAGGAAGGATGATGGTCCCATTTAGTACAGAGGCAAGGCAAAGGGTGCTTTATGCACAAGGTATGTTCCCACACAAAATCCTAAGTGCTTATAAACAGCCAATTCGGAAGGAAGTTTACAAAACAAGATAAAAGTTGAAGATGATAATAATAGGTGTTGAAAAATAGGACAACAGTGAGCAATAAGGAGATTTTTCGAAACAAAATTAAATTAGCTGATAGTTTGAGTCTTGCTAACGGCAAAAAAGGGGTCCCAAAGAAAAGGAGTAGGGCACCATTTAATATGGACTTTAGAGAACGTGGAATTTATGCACAAGCTACATAAAAACAAAAAGTTGAGAACAATTTCATGAAACATGATAAGAGTTAAATAAGTAAGTCAGAGGTGCTAAAAAACAGGACAGCAGTGAACCGAAAAAGATGGTATTTAACTGAACAAAAAACTGCTAATTTTAACAAAATGCAGGCATAGCTAGCTTTCAATGAGGGATCCTACACTTTCCTTCTCGGAGCGCTAATTTTCATCGATACATATTTGAGGACGATCGTTCTTAGTTTCTTACACACACAAACTATTAATAAAGTCAGTTTTTAATTTCAGATAACTAATTCATAGCAATATTTCAACACAAAATGTGAAATGAAATGCAGTCATATCTGTTTTAATTGCGAAACAGCGATTTAGAAATCAGTAACATTTTGCATATCGTCAGATCATTTGTTCATAAGATTCGGTTGGAACTATGAATGAAATGCTAATGTTTCTCCTGTAGCTAAGAGAAAAACATACTTAACACTCTGGTACCATAAGAACGTAAGAATTTATACTAAATGTTCAAAACATTATTGATGAGGACTCCGAAAGGTCAATGAGAACCCTTTCCACAGACGTCTATGTATCAGAGTGGACTATCAGAAATGTGGTACGTCAGGATATTTGATACAAGTCCTATGCAGTAAGGAAAGGCCAATTCGTACCACTAAAAACATAGGAAAACCGTCTCGTGCGTGCAAAACGGTTACTTAACAAAGTCAAAGCTAACATGTTATGCTTTGGTTTTTCTCTGATTGAAACAATTTAAACAAATGTTAAAAAAAACGAATGGAATGACAGGCGGCTATGTGCAGATCCTTCTCAAATGAATCACACAAAATTTCCGGCTACTGTTATGGTTTTAGGAGTTGCGAATAGTGAAGATCATGTCATGTCTTAGTTTTTATACTCTATAATACATTGGTGTTCAATAAACGGTCGTTAAGCTCTGGATAGATAAAGTATCCAGTAGAAGGCCAAATTTCTTTCAGCAAGACTCGGCATCTTCTCACGAAGCACAATAACGTAGGACTGGTTACCAAAAATTTTACGATCATTTGACTACCCTATTGTGGCCCTCAAATTCGCCAGACTTGAATCCCGTGGACCATCACACGCAGAGCTTCGTTGAAAGGGAAACTAATCGACATCCTGGTAGTACCAAAGCTTTAGTGAAGGCCGCCATTGCCCGGCTGATGTCCGAAATGAATAAAGACCATTAACATCAGCTTGCGAACGGCTTCAGGCCTGAACAGAAGCAGTCATTGAAACCAAAGGTGATTTCAAAGAATAATTTGATGAAGAAGAATCACCAAAAATGTTGCTACAATTTTGATTTAAATGTATAGTTTTGGGGCTAAAACCATGTTGTTCAGTTAACATGCTAAAAATGTCCTCAAATAGCATTCCAACCCGGTACATGTATCCCCCTGAGAGGCTCGATTTCTCCTTCACTCACTCTGCCTCATCTGATTACCATTAAATAATCAAGTGAACCTCGCTCTGCTTATTATTTTAGTCCTCTCGATCTTGCACTGAACGTGAACTACGTGGCTTTAAAATCAGGCAAGCGCCGTCGTAGTTTCATTTGATCATCAAAGGATAACTTGAGTGTAATAAGAGTGAAGCTCAAAGCTAGTTGGAACTTAGGAGTGACTTGATTTATTTAGAATATGGATGCAGAGGTTCTCATCCACCATTGCCAAAAATACTATTGAAAAATTTTAATTAGTTACTTCAGTGAGCAAGATTGTTCTGATAGGAGCGCTATTTAAATATGTTGGTATATGTACATACATAAACCTAACGCAAGAAAGCCGCCATTATCAACTACATCACTCACATGAAGCGTTCCAATCTCAAGAAATGTAAGAAGCGGAATCATGAGCATCAAACGGTGCTATTACTGAGACGGATCGATTTTTGTAATTTGAAAACTAGCTGCAAACGTGATCGAGCAAACAAATTTTCCAAGGGTTAATTTGGTACAGAGTCGCATACGACTGAGTCAATCGACCGAATACTTTTTTGCATAATATTTTCATGACAAAAATATTCGCCTAGAGTCGACTAGACCTTAACTTAATCTATGCAATAAGGTTGACTATATACTCGGATGTGAGTGTTAAACGAGTTAATCATTACTTCAACAGCCTATACTACACTTGAACATCATAGCTCGCGATCAATGAAGAATTTTTCGTTCGAGCCATCCAATTCGTTACCAACAATCATAGCTCAGTTATAAGTCATCAACGACGCAAGTGAATGAATCGAAATTTATAAAAGCACAAGATAAACTGTACATTACAATCATGTTTGAGGGCCTTTCTCCGGTTATTCTTTTGACATTTCCCGAGATGTCCCGGCCAAAGTGATTCTGGTCGCGTGCATTTACATAGATACTAAAACAATCAATCAAGCCCTCAACAATACGTCACCTCAGCACGTTCAGTGTAATCTACGATCGCATTCGTTATCACACTTGCAGTTCATTCTAAGATAAGCAAGAGTAATAAGGCTTCTATCACGTATATAAGGCAGATTCCTCAGTTTCATTCAGTCAAGAGTCAACCGCCCTACTGATCGCTCGAGCTCTTAACGATACAGTGAGACCGGTTATCAGCTTACTGCCCGCGATTTCACGAGTGCAAGTGCATCTGGAATTCACACGACTTCTTTCATAAAAAACATTCTACAACATTTCACCATGTTCAGCAAAAACCAAAGAAGCATGGCGGTCCCTGCAGCAATTGCTTTCTTCGTAATAATCCTGCTGAAAACTACAACAGCTCGTCCAACAGAAAAATCAATTCTTCAGGCCCGTATACTTAATGGAACGGAAGTAACAATTGGCATGTACCACAACGGTCATCTCCGCTGTGAAATCAGCGATACAACCATCGACAACCTGGACGAGTACAGGATCTTCTGGTATGACAGTGAAAACAAAGTTATACCTTGGAGCGCTGAGAACCACGCCATCTTCACCATCGGACAAGACAATCATCTACCCTACGCTTATCTCGTGTTCGACGATTTTCAAAACAATATTCCCAAAGAATACAGGTGTCGGCTTTGTAGTACTCGTAGACCTGCCAGAGATTGTCGGCCGATCCACGAGTCAAGAGTGATAGTGAAGCCACGCTAAAAAAACCTAAAAAATTGTGCAATTACATACTTAAAAATCTCATTTATGATAAGGAAATTTATTTATTAACTAATTTATTGAATACTTTTTACAAACAAGACAAATATACTACAGAATTTTGTGACTTTTTTATTCCTATTCCAAGCCTCTGTGAACTGCAACGAAAATAGTGCAGACGAATAATTCAAGGAAAAAAGTAACCAGCCGTCCAAAACCGATTAGCATGGGTGTTTTTTTCCTATGCGGGCGCTTGTTCACTTATTTTCAGCAAAATATAATATCATCTGGAGTTTTCACAATTTAACAGTTCAGTGAAAAATCAGTTTCCAATACGAAAAGGATGTACTTGTATTACTCGTATTTTGCACAAACTACGTTTTTTCATTAACTAAACAACAAGCGAAGAAAATTTAGAAAAACTTGATTAGGTTGGGTGAAAATAGAGGATTGGTATGCTTCGCTATGCTTCTTTGGTTTGCATTCAACTGGAAATGAAGAACGAATCACAGTTGAATGGATTTTGGCATAACATAAAATAGGTCTTTCATAATGTTTTAGAAGCGATGAAAATTGTTTTCCATAATGCTATTCATTCCAAAATCTTACCCTTTTAGTCGAGTTATTTTAAAATAATTCACTGGCTGAAGTGGGAACAATTTTTACTGTTTTATAATTATTGATACTTGAATCCTTTTGTGAATGTCTTTACTTCTCAGGCCAACTGAGAAGTAAAGACATTAACAAAAGGATTCAAGTATCAATAATTATCAAGGAGTAAAAATTCTTTTCTGACGAGCGTAGGAGCACTTTTCGCCGCATGACAAACGTTCCTGTAGTGCGGAGGGCAGTCTCTGGATGAGGCAGTGGCACGCACCGACGAACAATTGATAAACGGTAACAACAAGCATCTGATAACGCCGTCTCTAATTTCAATTGCTTCAGAATATTTTTAGTTTGGAATACGATCACATGTTATGTAAGATAAGTTAGTTTAAGCCTCTCTAACCATGATAAAAAAATGTTCCTATGAGAGGAAGGAGGAAGACATCATTCAGAATGGAGTTAAGGGCATAGAGAATCCATGCACAAGGTGCGTTGCACGTAAGATCTACTGAGTATAGTTAAGTAAGTTAGGTAATAAGTTTATGATACATGGTAAAATTCGAAGAAGAAAGTAGCAGGTACTCTACTACAGTGCAACAGAGACCAGAAAAAAGATGGTTCGCAACAAAACCAAAAATTCCTTCGGGACTTGATTCCTTCTATTCGGGAGCGTTAATTCCCACAACTGTAACAGTCGCATCCAGCTGAGCGGATACGATCACAACTCGTCAATCACTGAATTAAGACTTCGAAATTAATTGTATTACTTACAGCAAAATAATTCAACAAATATGTCCCAAGAAAGACATCCATTTTACACCAAGTTAATGGAAAACACGTTTTTAAGCTGATGTTTTAAAGATAACTCCTATTGTACAACCAGTTAGCAAATCAAAAAACTGCAACGTGATGTGATGTGGGTTTCGAAAGAATTCATCAGGATGGGAAGTAATCCTAGCGCAAAAAAAAACACAACTGAACTCTAAACAACAAAGTTAACGTTCTTCAAATGGAATCGACCAAAATTAGGAAAATTGTTTCTTTCAAGTCTAAAGGTTTGAGTTGAACATAAGAAATCGAGGATTACAGCAAACTTGCAGATTTCATCATAAAGTGAGCTGTTTTCGTACCATCAGCTGAGTTTAACTCGAAAATTACTATTAATAGAAGACGCTGTGGCCCAGAACTTCTGCATAGGTCATATATTATTATAAGGAGCGAATTTCAATAGTACATCTATAGAAAAAAAGTCCAGCATGATAAAAAACGTCCAACACATTACTCTAATATTTGAACTCACAAGACTTCCCGGAATCTTCTAAGCGTTTACGATTTATTAAAGGCGATGCAAGTATGAGATGTTTTATCAAGCTTTAATCAGCAAAATAATTTTTATAGCTAGAAACGACATTTGTTTAGTAATCACGTAACTTGAAGTGAATCAATAAAGGAGAAAAGATTTTTAGTCAATAAATGTTCTCCCTACCAAAAAGATTTACAGATTAGATTATATGTTAGTTTAAGCCTCCCTAACTGCAACAAAGGCGTTCGAAAGAGAGGAAGGAGGAAGGCACCATTTAGTATGGAGTTCAGGGAACGCGGAATTTATGCACAAGGAACATAGAAACAGTAAGTTGAGAAAAAAATTCATGAAACATAATAAAAGTTGAAGCAGAAAGTAATAGGGGCTGAAAAGCGTGACAGCAGTGAACCGAGAAAAGATGGTCTTCAACATAAACAAATTTTTCTATTTTATCAAAAGGAAGGCAACCTAACCATTAGCTCGGGACCTCACAGATTTACAGAGAAAAATTTACAGAGGGCACATTATGACAACATGGTGGATAACGTATAAGTGATTCCAGCGTAGTACACACAGCCAAAGTCACGTGTTAGAGCAATGTCGTGTCATAGCGCTACCTCCAGTCCGTTCTCTAACTCCGACCTCATCGGTTCAATTATTTGATACATATTTCATTGCTTATGACAGCACATCAAAATCAATCGTTATGCATAAGCTCATAGTCAACAATTTTTTCGGGACCCTGCGGAGCATTTTGGATGAATTTTTAACATGGATTTTTTTAAGCTGCAGACTAAACGGTTCTTTGCGAACAAGGTAAGGTATTTTTCACACGTTTTCATTATTGCCGTAGGAAGACATCGCACAAGCACCCGACCAAGGTATGGCTTTAAATTCCTTTGTATTTGGGAAGTTTGAGCCAATTCTTCAACATGCTTTATTTTTACACTATTAGACGAAGAGCGTTTGAAAATATTTTCGAGAAAGGCTTATGAATTAAATTATCGATTAGATTATAAGTAGTTTAAGCCTAGTTTTTCTAAAGAAAATCCTTTTCACGCATAAATGAAATTTCTCATTGTTTCATCTTTGAATAATAGACTATAACGTAAAATATGGTCATGAATGAAGAAGACCAGCGTATGTAGAATCTGAAACTCCAACTTCAACCTAATTACGCCTATTATTATTACCTGAAGAGACCAAACATTGTCACTTAAAATTTTCCCAAAACTTTCCGTACAACCCAACAGTTGTGTTGCAGCTGGCGACGTGTTGCCACGAGTTATAAGCAACATGCTCAGAAGATGCAATATTACAGAAGACTTCTCACTATATCTCTGGAATAGTTTAGTTAATTTACATATCTCATTTCCCCAGAGAATATGAAGCAATTCAAATTACATGCTCATGAAAGAAATTTTCAAAATATTCATCAGTTCAGGGATTTGGCGAGAATGGACTTAATTCGTGCGAATTTTTTTGAGAACGGTCAAAGAAAATAGTGTAAGAACAGCTGAAATGCGAGAAATAATGTTCTGTAGTAGCACAGTAGTTAGTTTACGGCTCCCTTTCCATTGAAAAGATGTTTTCACGAAGGAAAAAGAAGATACCATCGAGTATCGACGATGGAAACTATATTAGATATTAATTCAGCCTTACTAACAGCAACAAAAACGTTTCTTAGAAAGGAAGGCATAATTTAGTATGAACTTAAGGAAACGCAAAATCTGTATACAAGGTATATATTTCCAATAGGTCGATTCTTAGGGAATCTCACGCGTAAGATAAAAAGGAGAACCAACGTACATATGTACATATTTATTTATTTCTTTTAATGGCAAACGTTTCGGAATGTTTCAATTCCATCTTCAGTGCTGAAAAACATACAAAAAGGTCAAAAAGATCAAATAACATCAAAAAACTCAAAATACAGAAAGTTCATACATGTTAAAAATAAAAAATATATTTTTATAGCAAACAAACATCTATAAAACTTTAATCCTACTGATGATTCAACTACAGTAAAAACGATCATTCTCATCGGCTCATTCACCCACCATTTTACAGTACATACATTCATACATTTACACATGGGAACCTAACAAACAGACGCGCGCAAACACACTCCACATCCATACATACATACACACACACAGAAATATGTCAGTAGATTGACGCAATGTTCAGTTTCACGGCACTCAAGTCTTTATTTAAGCCAGGTTTATGAGTAGATATGAACAAAGATTCTAAAATGCGAAGATCTTGTTCGTTGTTGGTGGTACACAGAGTGGAGAAATTTTTTTGTTCTGAAAGGATGATTAAATTGTTGACAATGATCTCGGATTGATGAATGAGAAGGAGAAGAAAGTATGCGACCGGTTCTATGGGAAATTCCTGAATGTTGGCTGTGTCTAATAAATTGTTGAAGTTTAGTACTACCAACATAAGTCTGCATGCAGCAGTCACACTTATAAAAATAAACACATCCACTCCACAGGCACTCCTCCAGACGTTCTTTCCTCCTAAAATATGAAGCGATTTTAAAACTATTTCTATAAAACACCCTGACGTCAACTGAAGTGAAAAACCGACTAACCAGAGCTACAACTTCTCTTCTCAGCTCCGAGTTCAAATAGCCCAAAAAAGGTAGCTCTACATACAATTTCTGTTTTGCTACGCTCAAAGTGACCTGAGAGGAACCGTATTTTTTATCTAGAAATTTTTTGACGAAATTATCAATGAGATATTTAGGATACATGTTCTTAATCAATAATGTCCTAATAAATTCTATTTCACGGTGGAATATTTCAAAACTGCTGGATACACGATATGCACGGTGAAGTAATGTAATTATGCAAGATTTGATATATCCCTTATAGATACAACTGAAATAGTTAGTACTTAAGCCAGTAAATGTAGGTTTCCTGTAGACAGAGGTAATGAGCCTGGAGTTTGACTTTTTAACGAGTACATCTAAGAAAGGGATTTGGCCATTTTGTTCTATTTCCATAGTAAATTTGATATTTGGATGAGATGCATTGATATATTCATAGAAATTAGTAGCTTCACTTTCGGAACGGAACAAAACAAACGTATCGTCCAAATATCGACGGTAGAATAAGGGCTTAAATTCTGTAGGGCAGTGGGCCAAAAATTTTTTCTCTAAGTTAGCCAGGAACGAATTTGCCAAGAGGGGAGACAAGCTTGAGCCCATTGCCAGACCATCAATTTGTTGGTAAGTTTTCCCGTTGAATACAAAAAATGAATCTTTTAGTGCGATGTCTAGCAAGCGTTTGAATTGAGCCCTGTCATAATTCATTATGGTGAGATTGTCTTGAAAAATACGTTCAAGCAAAACATTAATTGATTCTTCTAGTGGCACGTTTGTATACATGGATTCTACATCAAAACTACACATGAACAGATTTTCTATGCCGTCAACAGTCGATAAATCGTCTACAAAGTGATACGAGTTTTCCACGGAAAATTCACTATTACAAAAAGGTGTTAACACCGGTACTAAATTTGAACAAAGTTTAGAATTAGGGGTATTACAGGCAGATAAAATTGGTCTCATCGGTACATCGGGTTTATGAATTTTAGGTAATCCATATAAAACACCAAGTTGAGAACCCACTGAACGGCACGTATTGTATAATTCGTCAGTTAAAATGCCAAGCTCTTTGTCCTTTTTAAGTCTATAATTGATTTTATCCTCTAGTTTTAGCACCAACGTTTTTTTGTCAATTGTTTCTTCACGAAATTTATCCCGATCGGCAAGAATGGATTCTATTTTCGAAATATAGTCGAGTTTATTGAGTATTACAACTCCATTCCCTTTATCTGGTTTAGTAATTAGATATTAATATCGATATATAGAAACAGTAAGTTGTGAAAGAAGTTTTTAAAACTAACAAAAGTTGAAAAAGAAAGCAGTAGGTGCTGAAATACAGAAAAGGAGTAAATGGAAAAATTGTGGTCCGTAATAAAACAAAAGCTTATTCTATTTTAGCATAGGGAAGGCCTACCTATACTTCAGCTCAGGACCGCACATGTCTTCCTAGTAGTCGATTATGGAAAACGTGGAATCTATGCACAAGGTGTGCTTCCCAAACAAGATACCCTAAGCATAGAAACAACAATTCAGGAAGAAAAAACGAAAAAAAAGTTGGTTAATGTGTAGGAAAGGTCGGTAATCGATTTTCCACTTTTTGGTGCCTAAACATAGTTGAATAGATCAAAATAAACAAGTTTTCTTCCATGCACTTTCCGTCTTAATTGAGTATTTTACGAGTTATAGCGGTAGGTTTAGTTTCGTCTCTGATGACGAATGCGCTCGAATAAACTGCTACTCATAGATTTTCGAATTTTTGTTGCTTGAATCATGGTAATAATATCTAAATAAACTACTTTTCTTCTATGAACTTTTTTCGTCAAATGAGTATTTTACGAGTTAGCGCGGTAGGTTTAGTTTCGTCTTTGATGACGAGCGCGAAGGAAGCGAGACTCCATTGCAGTGTTGCTGTCCGACGTGCTCCTTGAATTACTTGCCGCTTCAAACACTGGAGTTGCGGTAAGTCATTTACCGCTATAACTAATAAAATACTCATTTGAGACGGAAAGTGCATAGAAGAAAACTTGTTTATTTCGATTAAATAAACTACGTTTAGGCATTGAAATTTACGAAATCGATAACTGATATGTCCTTCAGATTTACCTTATTTAGGTCTAATAACTATGTTTAGGCACCGAAAAATCAAATATCGATTCCCGGTTAATCCTCAACATTTACCGAAATGATGCTACAGATAATATAGCCTACCATAGGGAGGCTATTGATAAGCTCGTGTTATATAGACGTTACCCGTCCCGAGATCTGTCTTTTCGAAAAATACTTCTGCCATCAAATTTGTCCCCAGTCCAGAAAAACGTATTCCATTCTTCATTCATTCATGAATGCAAGTACAATTTCCACACTAAACAACACTGTCGAAAACACAGAATCACTGAGCTTCAAATTTGTTCGAAACGTGTTTCGGTATCAAAACAGGTGCATTAATACAAACGTGTGATTTCTACTCAACAAGATAGCTGCCAGTCGCGTACGGTACGCGTTTATTACAGAGACGCTTCATGTTACGGTGTAGTTCGAGAGCTAGTTGTCCCTTTCGCTACGCTGTCATGAGTTCTTATTCCACGTCACTACCCAATAAACAGGTAGTAACAGTTTGCATTGAATGAACTTAGTAAACGTCGATTCGACTGAATTTTTAGTTGGTTTAAGCCTCTTGTATGACAGCAAAGATGTTCTCAGTAGGGAATGAAGAAAACACCACATATTGTGGAATTCAGAGAACGGGAAATCTTTGCACAAGGAATGCCAGCACGTTATGACCATAGGCGCAAGTAACAATCTCATATGAATAATTGCATTAATTCAGCATTGTAACCTAACGCCAATGCTCGCAATCATTTCGCCCATTACCTCCGAATCGAATAATGTTTACATTTATTTAGCAAATTAACCTCATATCAACGTTTGCATTTATTTAGCAAATTAACCTCATATTAAAGTTACATTTATTTATCAAATTAACCTCGCATTAAAGCTTGCATTCAGTTGGCCGTACGCAAGAGAAGGCATGACTCGTGGATATTACAATAAAGCTCTGATATACTCATGTGATGCTCCATTTACGAGGGACAGTAGAATACGTGAAATGAATGTTGAGTTGTGAAAAACGATGAACTCCAGAGTGGTGGAAAACTTTAAGACAAATGCAAAATACATTCTGAAGAAAATAAGAAACTCACAGTTGTGAACAATCTTTATATAGCAACAGACATAAAAACCAGTGTTAATAAACACAAGCATAGGAATTGAAGAAGATTCAAATTGTTCAATTGGTTTGCAGTGCATCACTGTAAAAGTTCAATTTAACAATTCAGAGACTGCTATCTATAGAAAAACGAGAGTGAAGAATTATAATGCGTAAAATGTTAGAAGAAAGCATAATTAATTAACCAGGACAAAAGTAATCTTTGCACCATAGAACGAGCGCCTAGCTACACAACAAAAACCGCGAAGTACCACGGGTTGAAGATACAAAATAGATGAAAGAAGCCAAGGGTAAAAATATAGAAGCACTAGAAAAGATAAGATTAGCATACGATCTATTTAAACCAATTACCAACGCGGCACGCGACTGATAAGAATTTGAACGCGCGCAAGTGGCATCATGATATTATTTTTGCTCACAGATTCTCGATAACGTGAACGTGTGATAAATCGTATTAACATTCACTCGCCTTATCTTATGAGAGAGCTCAACAAAACAGATTAGTTAATTTGAGCCTCCCTTACCGCAGCAAAGGTGTTCAAAGAAGAGAGAGGAGGAAACCACCATTTAGAATGGAGGTGAGGCAATAAGGGAATCTATGCAGAACGTAGTCCTATAAAAGAGCCCCTGCGCACAGAAATAGCAAGTAAAGTATAAAAAATATAAATTTAGAAAAGTAGCTGGTGCTTAAAAAGAACATCATCGAGCCAAGCAGAAAATAGTCCACAACAAAATAAAAATTTACTTTATTTCTGCAAAAGGATTACCTAACGTTCAGCTCGGGACCTCCCATCTTCCCCCTGATAGCGGTAACTCCCATAGGTACAATGGTTGTACCCCATGAGGAGTTGCCCAATGGCAACCATGTCCTTTCACCCATTTTCCTATAATTTTTTCTCATCTATTTCAGATATCATCCTACAATGGATACCCACTGAAAAATCACGGAAAATTTTTGTACTTGATGTAAAGTTTTTCAATTATCTAGCGAGAGAGTCGAATATTATTTGCAATTCCATGATCTGCTACTGTATCTTTGATAATCTTATCATATTTTCTAAAGAATCACCAGCGGTCGTCAGGTCTCGTCTCAATTCGGCCAGGTGTTTGATAATAATATTCATGTTATTGTTCATCTTAATTAAATAGTGCCCCCGTGGGGGGGGGTTAGAATTCTCCCACCGTGGTCCGCTGCGTGTCGTAAGAGGCGACTATAGTGGACGGAGCGAGGGGACTAGGGATCCCCTTTTCTGTAATGATTTTCCCGCGAGGCAGCAGGCCAATGAAGGGTGAAGGGGGTGAGAGGAGTCGAAAGACCATTCAAACCCTAATACTAGGATCTTTGAATGTGAGGGGGTGTGGAAGTAGAGCAACTGAGAGTAAGAAGGAGGAGATCGGAAGAATGATGTTAAGCCGGAAGATGGATGTGTTGGCCCTGAGTGAGACGAAATTGAAGGGTAGTGGTGAGTTGATGTTTGGGAGTGTGGGAGGGAGAGTGTCTGGAGTACGTGGGGGACATGCAAGAGAGGGTGTGGCTATATTATTGAGTGTAAGAATCAGAGAGAAAGTAGTTGAATGGGGTGAGGTGTGATCAAGAATAATGTGGGTGCGAGTGAAATGGGGGGAAGAGTCATGGGTGTTTTTGAGCGCGTACGGACTGGGATCGGAGAGGAGTGGGGAAGAGAGAGAGGAGTTTTGGGAGAAATTGTCCGAGTGTGTTGCTAGAGTAGGGAGTGGTTATAGAGTTGTGGTGATGGGGGACCTGGATGCATGAGTGGGTGATGAGGTGGTGGATGGTGTTGTTGGTAAGTATGGAGTACCTGGGGTGAATGAGAGTGGTGATTCCTTGGTGGGGTTATGTGTGGAGAGTGAGTTAGTGATTGGGAATAGTTTGTTTCAAAAAAAAGTATAAACAAGTATACATAAGTGAGGACGAATGGAGGTGTGATAGAGGAGAGAGCATTGATGGATTATATTTTGGTTAGCAGGGGAGTGATGGGTCGTTTGCTCGATGTGCATGTGTTCCGTGGTAAGATGAATGGGATTTCGGATCATTACTTGGTGGAAGGAAAGCTGAGAGTAAGTGGAATGTGGGGAGGTATAAAAAGGAGGAGTGGAAGGGAGGTGTTAAATGTAAGCAAGTTACATGATTCTGAGCGTGAGTGTGAGCATAAGGAGAAGATGAAAGTGGAGTATGGGAGGGTGAAGGAAAGTGAGGTGGGTGGAGTGGAAGGGGAATGGAAGTTGTTTAAAGATGCGGTGGAAAAATGTGCAAGGGAAGTTTGCGGGGTAAGGAAGGCTGGAGGGGGGATTAGATAGGGGAGTGAATGGTGGAACGGAGAAGTAGGAGCGGCTGTGAAAAGAAAGCGGTGGGCGTTCGAAAGGTGGCTGCAACGAGGCAACCAGAAAAATATTGAAGAGTATAAGGAGAGGAAGAAAGAGGTACAAAGAATGGTAAGGAGAGCGAAGAGGGCGGCGGATGAGGAATGGGGGAGGAAGTTGGGAGGGGATTTCATGGAGAGAAGGAAGGTTTTCTGGAAGGAAGTGAAGAGAATTAGGAAAGGTCAGGTGGAGAATGAGGGAAGAGTGAAGGATGCAAATGGTAGGCTGCTAGTGGAGGGTTGTGATGTGAGAAAGAGATGGGCGGAGTATTTTGAGGAACTGCTGAACGTGAGGGATGATAGGATTGCGAGAGTAGTAGCTGTTGGAAGTGATGGTGTTTGGTGAAGTAAATAGAAGTCAAATAAGAAGTGCAGAGGTGAAAGGTGCGTTGGATGAAATGAAAAATGGGAAAGCTCCAGGTTTGGATGGCTGCACGGTTGAATGTCTAAAGAAAGGAGGAAATGTGGTTGTAGAATGGTTGGTACGTTTATTAAATGTGTGTTTCGAGGCTAGTAAAGTGCTGGTTGATTGGAGTAGCGCGTATGTAGTTCCGTTGTACAAGGGGAAAGGTGACAGGTATGAGTGCAGCAAGTCTAGGGGTATAAATCTACTGAGTGTCGTTGGGAAGCTGTATGGAAGAGTTTTAATTGGAAGAGTGAGAGTTTGACGGATCGTGTGCTTGCTGAAGAACAGTGTGGTTTTAGGTGTGGTAGAGGTTGTGTGGATCAAATGTTTGCTGTGAGGCAGGTGAATGAAAAATACTTATTAAAGGGAAAGGATGTATATTGGGCATTTATGGATCTAGAGAAGGCGTATGACAGAGTGGATCATGAGGCTCAATGGCAAGTGGTAAGCTTGTATGGAGTGGGTGGGAGACTGTTGAATGCGATCAAGAGTTTCTACATTGAAAGCAGAGTATGTGTGAGAGTAGGGAATGAGGTGAGTGAATGGTTCCCAGTTGTGGCAGGTGCGTTAGAGGGATGTGTGATGTCGCCGTGGTTGTTTAATTTGTTTATGGATGGTGTGGTGAGAGAAGTAAATGCCAGAGTGTTGGGAAAGGTGCGCAGTTGGTGGGACGAAATGGTATGTATTGGGAAGTGTGTCAGCTGTTGTTTTTGCAGATGATACAGCGCTTGTGGCTGATTCAGAGGAAAAACTGAGGAGACTGGTTGCAGAGTTTGGTAGAGTGTGCGAAAGGCGGAAATTGAGGGTAAATGTGAATAAAAGTAAGGTGATGAGATGTTCAAGAGGTGGAGTGTTTGGAACTTTGGATGTGAGGTTGAATGGTGAAGTTTTAGAAGAGGTAGAGCATTTTAAGTACCTCGGGTCGGATGTGACTGTTCAGGATAGTATGGAAGTAGAAGTGAGCCATCGAGTGAGTGAAGGCTGTAAGACATTGGGTGCAATGAGGAAAGTTTTTGAATGCAGGAGTTTGAGTATGAATGCTAAGAGGGGACTGTATGAAAGCTTGATTGTGCCAGTTTTGTTGTATGGAGCAGAGTCCTGGGGGTTGAGAGCAGCTGAGAGGAGGAAGTTGGATGTGTTTGAGATGAAGTGTTTGAGGAGCATGTATGGAGTAACTAGAAAAGATAGGATCAGAAATGAGTTGGTTAGGGGGCAGACGGGTGTTATCAAAAAGTTGAGCAGGTGAGTGGATGAAAGAGTGCTTGGATGGTTTGGGCATGTTGAAAGAATGAATGTTGAGCGGCTGGTGAAAAAGATATATATGTTGGAAGTGAGTGGTCTTCGAGCGCGAGGTAGACCACGGATGAGTTGGATGGATGGGGTGAGACGTGCTTTGTATGAGAGGAGTCTGACTGTGGACGTGGCGAGAGGGATGGCTGCGGACAGAAGTGAGTGGGGGCAGTGCATAAAAAGATAATTTTATTTTTGAGGCGTTACTGGAAGCTGCCCGCGTGTGATGGGGTTGACCTGTCCTGTGCGGGGGGAGGGGCTGCACTCAATGAAGCGATTGGAGTTAACCAGCTATGGCTGTCGGGCCTGACTGTGGAAGGTGGTTTTGTTGGGCTGCTGCTGATCCTGGCAGTTCAGGTGCGGCCAGTGCTGCCTCTCTCGCCTCCTAGTGACTAAGTGTGGTGATTGTGGCCTGCTGTCGGCTACCCTCCCATACGGAGGATAAGCCCGGTATATGTATGTATGTATGTAATTAAATAGTCATGAGTTGATAGAGCTTACTTTCTTCGAGTATTTATGAAAAAAGAGCCTGATTCAAGAAATTTAGTATGTACTTCCTTGCTCAATTTCGCTTTCATTTACGTACGTAGCTACTGCCCTAGTTTCTTACTCGGGTCTGCCCGACCGATGAGATATCTTCTTACGGCGAGTCGCCCCGGCTCCTTTGCAGCCTTCCTCATATGGGTCCGTGTGCGCCATGGTAGACGAAAGAACAGGTAGCAGCAAACCAGTCTTTTATCGAATCGTGCTGCGTGCGAGTGACGTCATGGCATCGCACCATTAGTAGCGCCGCTTACATAAAGTTACATTGCATCTGGCAACACTGCTAACCCGAAATCTGGCATTACTGTAAAGCTGGGTTTACACGGAGGGTGACTTCCCCAGGGTGACGCCCCCACCCTACCCCTCTCACCCGCTCAAGCTTCCCCACTTGCGTTTAGACGGAGGGTGAGATGCCCAGGGCTGCCGAAATTGGTGCGTTCAGCAAATATACGAGTTTCCCTTAGAAAAATGTATTTTAATTTCTCTGGAGTGAGAATTTTATCATGGGCAACTTCCTAAAAAGGGATCTATTGATTTCGAATGACAATAATTGCAAAATAAATGTAGGCAACCCCTCAAACTATGTCAATATAAATGAGATTTGTTTTGGTGCTGCTGCAGAAAGCATTCTCCTGAGAAATGTCAACAAAATATATACCAAAAAACTTGAAGAGTTTGAGTTGAAAGATCTTAATAAATGTAATTCAATAATACCATATTCAATGCATTTCTCCAATTCTGCGAAAAAGGAGCAGCATGAAAATATCAATATGAAGAGGCGAGAACTGTTTGGTCAAGATGCTCCTTTCAAGACAAAAATTGTGTCTGAAAAATTCTGGTGCGCAGCTTTGTTATGTGGTGCCCGGAAAAATTACTGAATACTTAATACAAATTTAGAATTTAATATTAAAAGTAATTTTGTAACTTTAAAAGTCTTTTATTTAAAAGATAAATAAATATTAAAATAGATAAAATCTACACCGTCTCATGAGACGAGTTCAGTGCCACTTTATGGCAACATTCACGCTCTTCAAGCAGGGTTCGCTGTTCAGCAGCCCATTCCTCCGCTAAACTTCATAGTGTAAACAAGTGCTCCGATCAAACTGGTGAGTCGCTGCTTTCGGTTATATCTATTTTGTGTGTTTAAGACCTTTTAGGCAGTGTCATGTACGAATCAAGGTTTTTGTGAAAATAAGAATCTCATTGATGTATCATAGTGTTTAGTATTAAGTAATGTAGTGAGGATGTAAAATTGATAATATCTAACGAACGAGCCGACCGGCTCATAGTGTCAAGCATTGTGTTGCGGCGTCGCAGAGCCATAAGTGTTACGACAACTTCTTCAGTGATACGTTCCCTCGTTCTTTAAATGTGTTTAAGTTAGAAATCCCTATGCATAAAGTAATTAGTTTAGCTCGCGCGTGTTCAAGTGTTATTAAAAGAGATGAGTGGAACGAATTAAATTAGATTACCAAGATTAAAATAATTATCTTGTCTACGCCCGTCAGTTCTATTACAATTGCCAATGAATCTATCTCGTATTGTTATTCGAATACGATTAGTAATGCTGACGAGTAAATGCTTGGTTTGTACAGTTATGTATTTTGTTCCTCTGTTAGGCGACTTACATTACTAACGCCTGGTTTTCATGTGTTGTGCAGATCATCAATCGTGCTACCCCCTTTGTCCTTTGGGCTTAGTCTTTTTCTTTTTACCCCTTCGTACTTTACACCTTTTGTCCTTTGTACACATGTACTGCTGATATCATTTATTTTAGAGGACATATTTTCCTTTAACTCGGACTACCCGATTTCGAGATACTCTCTATAATTGTTCAGCTCACTTTAACACGTTAGCAAGGCGTTGAGTCACGCTTTCTAAACGTTGCATCTCGTCGTTTAGAGTTGGTTTCCACGTACTATGAAATAAACACCGTGATTGTCCCAGTCTATTAATGTCCTCAAATAGTACGACTTTCTTTCGATATTCTCGCGGGAAGTACCCATAGAAAATAACGGTACCCCCATATTCTGGTGACCCCTTTCGCTCCAACACCCACCTTCGCTATTTTCACCCAACTCATATTTTTCCTCATTCATAAAAATACACCCATTATACATAATTATAATAACAAAGGGGGTAGCATAGCCGATCGCCGAAGCCAGCAGCCGAACTCCTGCAAGCCAACCGGTGGACGCCGACACCAAGAACCAAGAAAAGAAGACCCCAGGGCGTACAAAAGCCGAAGACTGCAAAATTATCGTGAGTAGCGAATTCACCAGTGATCGAGCACATATTTTTTTTTATTTTGAAAATTTTGTGTTTTATTGATTTGCTTTTCATTGCATAGGTAGTGAGTCCATTTCGGTGCACCATAGTATATTTCGCAAGCGAGCTCTTTTCTATATTTCCTATTCCTTTTTATTTTCTTTTTTTTTTTCTTTTATTGATTGCTTTTTCCAACGAGTTTCCCCTATTGCGACGTTTTCTCTATTTCCCGCACTACATTTTCCTCCAACTTCTATCGCTATAACTATTATATTTCACATAATTTTTTTTCTTTTCCCTTTTTCCGTGAACGTATCCTATTTTCGACGTTTCCTGTATTTACGCATTGCATTTATTTCAATTTTTCAAATTCTTTCGCTATATATATATTTCTCCTTTTCCTATTTTCATTGGGGGAGCAAAGAAATGGAACCCCCAACACCAAACAGTAACGGTCAAGCCACCGTAGACGACAATGAGCCGCACATTCCCACAAACGCAGCATTGATACGTCCCCCCGACTTTGATGAGGCTTATCCTCACATGTTTTTCAACATTCTCGAAAGCCAGTTTATTGTCGCCGGGGTGCGTCGCTCATCGTTAAAGTTCCACCACGCATTAGGCGCGTTGAGTAGCCGCATAGCTCGTCATATACCACAAACGCTCATAGAGGCAGCTGATTATGAGGGGTTAAAAGAGTTTGTGCGTGCACGGTACTCCCGATCCGAAAAGGAACTCTTTGATGAGCTCCTTTCACAGAAGGGGTTGTATTGCCATGACAGACCTAGGGAATTTCTATCAAAGCTACGCACTTTAGCCGCTGAAAGCAACTTAGGCCTGTCGGAGGATTTCCTCCGACTCAAGTTCGTGAGCAGTTTGCCTGAAGCCATACGCCCCTGGATAGCCGCGCGCCAGGAGCACGACTTGGACACTATGGCGTCCATTGCAGAAACCTACATGGAGTACCTTCCACGACATCAGGTAGCTGCTGTGGAACCAAATTTTAGGGAAAGGGCACCTGAGGCGGGAGCACACATGAATTACCGAAGTAACGCCCGGAACGCACACGAGGAGAGAATTGGGAAATATGACAGCCCCAACATACCAATAGGTGTCAGAGCTTTTCGTTCAAACCAGCGTCCTAGGGTCTGTAGAGCACACCTTTACTATGGGGATGAAGCTAGATCATGCCGGCGCTGGTGCTCTAATTACAAACCCGGTTTGCCGGTCTCTCGACCCTCAAGTAGAGCTTCTTCTCCCGCTAGACCTGCTAGCCCGTTCCGTAGGTCGGAAAACTAGATCGGTCGTCTGTTCAAGCTGTGACCGTCGGACGACCGCTTTCAGTAAGCGCACGTATAGGTCGCAGAGAGGTTAATCTGCTCATCGATACAGGGGCGGGGATTAGCATTTTACCACCCTCCTGTGAGGTAGGATACCTACGTCCCACTGCAGTAACACTCTCTACAGCGTCAGGGGAAAGAATTAATTGCAGAGGCGAGGCCGATCTTGTAGTGGACATTAAAGGGTTGGGAAGATCTTTGCAATGGACATTCGTCATTGCGGAGGTAGTTCAGCCGATCCTAGGAATTGATTTCTTGGCCGCGCACTCGATACTTGTTGACTGCCAGAACAGTAATCTAATAGATACCTTGACAGGTAGGAAAATTCCCCTTCATTTTTCGAAGGATCCCTTAACCGCGTACTCCGCTGATTTGACCCAAATAGATCCCCGTGTACGCAAAATCTTGGCCGACCACCCGATTTTGACCTCTCCCTTACGACTCGGTTCAAACGATGCATCAACCGACTGCCCCGTGCAGCACTCAATTGATACTGGTTCTTGCTCCCCCGTCCACTTCAAGCCACGACCGTTAACGGGTTCTAAACTTGAAGCAGCTCGAAGGGAATTTGAATTTCTGTTGAATGCAGGCATCATTAGAAGGTCCAATTCTCCTTGGGCATCGCCGTTGCACCTCGTTCCAAAGAAGGAACCTGGTAAATGGAGACCTTGTGGAGATTACCGTGTACTTAACTCTCTCACTGTATGTGATAGATACCCTATTCCTCACCTTCGCTCTCTGACAATGTCCTTGCACTCAAAAAAAATCTTTTCTAAGCTCGATCTAGAGCGCGCTTACCTACAAATTCCTGTTGCTCCTGAATCTATCCCTAAAACTGCTGTAACGACTCCATTTGGCTTGTATGAATTTTTGTACATGCCTTTTGGATTAAAGAATGCCGGTCCGACGTTTCAGAGGTACATAGATGCCCTATTCGTTAACGTAAAAAACGTCATCGTCTATTTGGATGATATTCTCATTGCCTCCGAAACCGAGGAAGAGCACTTAAATGATGTGTCCACTGTTCTTACCCTTCTCGCTCAACATAAATTGCGATTGTCGATTGACAAGTGCAGGTTCTTCCAATCTAAACTGACCTTCCTTGGCTATGAGGTGAGCGCGGACGGCATACGACCTCCCGCTGACAGAGTGGCTGCGATTGCCGACTGCGCCCGTCCTCAATGTTCTCGAGACTTGCGACGTTTTATGGGCATGCTTAATTTTTTTCGCCCCATGATCCCTTCTTTTGCCACCAAAGCTCTCGGTCTAACCGAACTCTTGCGTAACTATCCGTCAACTAAACAATTGCCTTGGACTGAGGCAGCAGAGCAATCTTTTAGTGACCTAAAACAGGCTCTCGCCGACTGTCCAACTCTTCATTTTCCTTCTCCTGATGCTTCTGAATATCATCTTGTTTCCGATAGTTCTAACTTCGCTGTTGGAGCAGCACTGTACCAGCTGATTGACTCCCAACCTGCACCTGTCGCTTTCTTTTCTAAGAAACTTTCCGATGTTCAAAAGACGTACTCGACGTACGATCGTGAACTACTTGCCGCATTCCTGGCGGTGCTGCATTTCAAATCACTCGTTGACGGCCACTCAGTGACATTGTTCACTGACCACAAGCCACTTGTGTCGGCTTTTTACTCCAAAACTCTTGCTAAATCAGATAGGCAGCAAAGACAGTTGTCTTTCCTGTCGGAATACGTGACATCAATAGAGTATATTAAAGGAGATCTGAACGTAGTAGCAGACTGCTTGTCGCGCCCCGTGTGCGCAACATCGGTGGACGTTTTCGATCTCAAAAAGCTGGCTATAGCCCAAGCTGACGACCCTGAAACGAGTGTTTTGAAAGAAAGGCTGACACCCTTCGATATTGCCCCTGATCTTAAACTATGGTGCGATTCCTCTACCGATTGTCCTCGACCCTATGTTCCCCTTGCTTGTCGCGAGCAGATCATGGCATTCTTGCACAATCTCGCACATCCGGGCTATAAAAATACTACCAAAAATGTGAAAGCCCGGTTTTTCTGGCCCAATATGGACAAAGATGTCCATCGTTTCGTCCGATATTGTGAAAATTGTCAGCAGGCAAAAGTGCATAAACACACCAAATCTCCTGTTAGCCCTATCGCTCCGCAATCTGATCGTTTCCACACTGTCCACATCGACATTGTGGGCCCTCTTCCTCCTGCTTCCTTACCTACTTCTACAACTTCTTTACCCTTCAAGTACCTATTGACTTGCATTGATCGCGCTACTAGATGGTGCGAAGCTGTTCCTCTGGTTGATACCACTGCTTCCTCGGTCGCCATTGCCTTCGTATCCGGATGGATATCACGCTTTGGTGTCCCGTTGGAAGTGGTGACCGACAGAGGTGCACAGTTTGAGGGAGAACTTTTCAGTGAATTAGCGAACCTCCTAGGTTTTCACCATGTTCGTACGTGCAGCTACAGGCCTCAGTCCAATGGCCTAGTTGAAAGATTGCACCGAACTCTTAAAGCGGCCATTATGGCCCGTAGAGAAAATTGGTATTTCTCCCTTCCTATCGTTCTGCTAGGCTTGCACATGACTCCAAACTCTTCTGGTTTTTCTCCTTTCACCGCCGTGACTGGCGCCTATATGCTTTGTCCTCAACCTTTAGTTGCCGATACAAGGCCTAGAACATTTTCTTCGGACGTTATCCAAACCTTTGTCAACGAAATGCATAAGTTCGATTTCCGACGCCTTTCCGAAGGTTCGTGCCATGATTCACCACCTGTTTACGTGCCCGTTGACTTACAGAATTGCAAAAAAGTTTGGTTGCGAGTCGACCGGATCAAGAGGAGCTTAGAAGCCCCTTATTCAGGTCCTTACGAAGTCCTAGAACGTAACCCAAAATTTTTTAAGCTTAAACTTCCTCAGGGTGATTCAAACGTATCGATTGATCGCTTGAAACCCGCCTATAGTCGTACCCCTACCTCTTCTGAACCCTCTTCTACACCACTCTTCCTGAGTTCATGATGCAGCTTTTGTCAATACCGCAATATTTTGCAGCAGCTAGAAAAATTTTTCGACCCTAACTACATAATAGCAAAAAACAGGATTTCATTAAAAAGAGCAAGACTAAATGCATGAATGAGATCAAAATCTACGTTAGAGAACACAGACTGCGAAAATTGGAACCACCACGGTAGCTTAGTCAACAAATTAAATAAAAAACATGGCAGACGAAGGAAGAAGAGGAGGAAAAAAGTTCATTCTAGCAGGAAAAGTAGGTAAAATCTTAAAATTTTCGTTTTATTGCTTGTTAAATAGATTTGGTGCGCTCTAACAATTTTTGGTACGTTTTCATGAAGGTTTTGTACGATCATCATAAAAAAAATCGGCAACCCTGGAGATAACAGTGACCGAGTGAAAATGTCGAAATGTAACTCAAGGTACGTGCAGAAAAGAAGATACTATTTTTAACCTGTAAACTATTTCACAGAGGCCAGCATAAGATCAACGTATTCGTGAAGAATTCAAGAATTACTTCTTAAACGAAGGCCAAGTGCCTTGGCAGAAACGAATGTGTCAATTAGATTAATAAGGGATGGAGGCGAATCAATAAAACTTAGCGCGTATATAGCTTCTTATATGAATTTAATGTCCAAACTAAGGAATAACGAAATATAACTTGCCCAGCAAATGTATATAGAGATAAAAATGAATGAAATATGCGCGATAGAGTCTGATTACAGGATATAGAAATAAGTCACAAAAATTATATCAGTATAAGTCCTATCACGAGCCATCTTGTGTTAATAATAGCATGATAGCGAACAATTTGTGTTACTATTGTTAGAGGTAATTACTTTTGAATTAGATCGAAAATCATTTCAGTGATAGTACATGATAAAAAAATATATTTACAGCCGAAATCAATACAATCAGACTGACGCTATGCTCTCAATAAATCTATCAATGTGAAAACTTTAGCCTTCAGCCACTTTTTCAGATCAGGAGAGACTTTTTGCATTGAGATAACGCATGAGAACATGACGACAGAGCAGCCAAGACATACATCCTACCCTCAAGACTGCCTGAAGCGCACTGTCTCTCTGTCGTTCCCCAGGCAATTCCAGCATGTAGGGGAACAGCGTCGACACGCATGGGGTAGTAGTGGGAGGCGTTAGACCGGGGAATTGGGTTTTTTTTGAAGAGGCGGGGAGGGAGAGAGGGCGTTGCCCCGGGGAAGTCACCCTCCGTGTAAACCCAGCTTAAGCGAAGCGTTACTAGTACGACAATCTGGCATGCCGTTGAAACGAAGTGTGATCGAGTCAAGTGAAGTGAAATGTCGCCGCCTCACGTTAAATTAAATAAGTGTACCTTAATTTAATGTCGGAGTAATTCTAAAAATCTACGCAAGATATTTCAATGTCCTGGATTCAATTTTGAAGAATAGATTTTTCCGAGTTGAAACGTCCACTTTAATTTTAATTAATAACTCTTATTTGTGTTAGCAGCAGCCATTTCAAAAAGACCGACTATACCAAAAAATCCTATAAGCATTCAAGACTCACATTTCAATTAAAAGTGGTGCTGTGCTGTTGTTATATGATCACTGGAGTTTGGAACTGGAAGGTAAGAAATTAAACTCTTAATATTATTTTAATACAGTTTTAAAAGGATGACTCTTAACTGATTTTTTACAATGGATGAAGTTACATCTCTTTATCAAAGCTTTGAAACCATTCACAATTAAAACAGTTCAAATTTGATATGTTAGTTTCATGGGAAAATGCTGTTGACTAGCCTGAAATTTAAAATACAAAGGAAATAAAAAATAAGAAAATGACGTGCTACAATTCAATGCCGAAAAATAACATAACTGCTTATTTTCAATTTTTTGGATACCTTGGAGTTTTTCATTCCTAAAAGGTGACCTAAATCTTGTGGTAGGGTGCTATCAGCTTCATTTGTATCTAAATTTCTGTGTGTAAATTAAACTGGAAGTAGGATGTGATGTCAAATTTTACCAGGTTTACAATAAGAAAGAACTTCACTGGTAGTGTTCAAAATTTGGATAAATTTTCAGAACAACACACTAATTGATTTTCAAAATTTTTTTGCTTGAATCATGGTAATCACATCAAACTAAACAAACTAAACAACTTTTCTTCTATGCCATTTCTGGTGCAAATGGGTAAATGTTGAGGAGTTGACCATAATTGATTTTCCACTTTTGGGTGCCTAAACATAGTTAATTATGTGTAAATGAACAACTTTTCTTCTATGCACTTTCCGTCGGAAATAACTATTGAACGAGTTATAGGAATGAATTACTTACCGCAACTGTAGTGTTTGGAGTGGGAAGTAATTAAGTATTCAACTTTGAAGTTTCCTTTCGCAGCGATCGCGCCAAATTTATTAAATAACGGAAGCTAACACCCTATTACAAACGTAAAGAGGTTGATACGTGAGGGGTAGCCACAGTTCTTCTAGTGAAAATTATAAATAAAGGTTGTAACCGACCCATTACGTCGAATGATCGAGTGTGTGCAAGCGCGCCAAAAAGAAGGGGAAGACCCCAAAATGGACTCAACGACATGGGGGAAGACTTGAATGGACTTGCCCGTTAACGGAAACGTAATCAATAGGTTAAAATGACATAATCACTAGCAGAACTATAATAATCACTAGCAGAATTCACTAGTAGAACTGTGGCTCCCCCTCAAGACCCAACCTCTTTACGTTTGTCATAGGGAGTTTGCTTCCCTTATTTATTTTTTCCCGCCTCAAACACTGGAGTTCCGGTAACTCATTTACTGCTATAACTTGTAAAATACTCATTTGCAACGGAAAGTGCATTGAAGACAATTTGTTTATTTTGATTTCATTAACAATATTTAGGCATCCAAAAGTGTAAAATCAATTATGGTCAACTCAACATTTACCCAAACGAGTATTTACTTAACATTACCTAAAAAATTATGGTCAACATGTATTTTAGGTGCCTCACGGAAATGAATAATTCCGTTCCAAGTAATCACTAAAGGAACACATTTAAAAACGTTTTACATGAATGTCATTCTGCTCGCTGATGCGTTTTTTAAGAGTTATTCAACTTTGAAGTTATAGGAGTGTCGCTCATGAACTGTCTTTCTCGCGCTAAAGGAGCGTGCGTCCCAAAAACGCAACGAGCGCGGCAGGCAGGAGAAAAGTTATTTTCGCAATATATTGCGTAATTTATTATTCGTTAACCCCCCGGACCTGAGCCCACTTCTAGGATGTTTTAGTTGAAAACAAAAGAAAGGTTATATTAAAAACGTTCATAAATGTGTTTCTTTAGTGATTGCTTGGAGCGGAATTATTAATTTCCGTGAGGCACCTAAAATACATATTGACCAAAATTTCTTTTCTTGAAAATAACTTGCTGACAGTAGGCCTACTTTACTTGAAATTTACGGTAAATCTGAAGGATATGACAGTTGTCGATTTTGCAAATTGTAATGCCTAAACATGGTTAATGACACCAAAATAAACAAGTATTCTTCTATGCACTTTTCGTCTCAAGTGAGTATTTTATTAGTTATAGCGGTAAATGACTTACAGCAACTCCAGTCTTTGAAGCGGAAAGAAATTCTTTGATCGAGTTGTATGGCAATACTGCAATGGCGTCTCGCTTCTAGCGCTCTGTCTTGAGAGACGAAACCAAACCTACCGCTATACCTCGTTAAATACTCATTTGACGAAAAAAGTGTATAGAAGAAAAGTTGTTTATTTCGATGTTATTACCATGTTTCAAGCAACTAAAATTCGAAAATCGATGAGTAGCTGTTTATTCGAGCGCATTTGTCATCAATGACGAAACTAAACTTACCGCTATAAATCGTAAAATACTCATTTGAGACGAAAAGTGCATAGAAGAAAACTTGTTTATTTTGATTCAATTAATTAGGTTCAGGCACCAAAAAGTGGAAAATCGATAACTGTCATATCCTTCAGATTTACCAAATTTACAGACCAATTGCACTGGCTGGCACTGTATGTAAGATTTTTTTTGTGGTATTTTGAATGAGGGAATGAAACATTTAGTTGAGGAATTCGGAGTCGTGGGACTTCTCCCAGGACTCCAAAACAGAATGGTGTTACGCAAGATAGCCGTGGGAAAGCTAATCTGTTTGTAGTGAGTGAAATAATTGAGCAAATGAGTAAGGATAATAAGAAGGTATATTTAGCAATCCTGGATATTGAGAAAGTGTATGACATAGTGGATTGTGGTAGGCTCTTTGAAATTTTGAGAAAAGTTGTGTTTAGCCAAAAGATAGTAAATATTGTACAAAGTCTGTAGGAGAACACAAGTGCTATCTACAGATTAGGAAATTTGGAAACAGGCAAGTGAGGAGTGTTCAAGGAGTTAGGTAGGGCTGTACTCTGTCTCCCCTGTTGTTTGGATTGTACACAGAAGAATTGGCAGTTTGACTCAAAATGAGAAGCTTAGAATGGAAAGTTGGTAAGGAGAGACTGAGCTGTTTGTTGTATGCTGATGATATTGTGGTTAGTGAACATGGGCATGAACTACAAAGGAGGCTTGGCATTGTGAATGGATATAGTACAGATTTTAAGATAAACTTTGGTGCTGATAAAATTAGGGTTATGGTTATAAACAGAGATGAGACTGATAGCGACAGACTCTGGAATATTGGGGAAATCAGAATAGGTAGAACAGAAGAATACAAATATCTAGGTTGTATGATAAGTGGGACAATTTCATTATGAAGTGGGATAATTCCATAAAAATTGACAGTTATGTACCTATGTTTAAAGTGTTTATAAACTTTTACCCATTTCTTTCTCCAATAATCAGGAATTTGTTGCAGTTTATGGGAAATATGTCTGTCAGTGGATCTGACAATCCACCGGTGTCTACTAGTTTCTAGTCTGTTTATTTGTTCATGTGATGAACTGTTGCTCTTTTAGTTGGAAGATGTTAAGACAAGGTCTTTGCTGAACATTTGTTGAGAGAACATTTTGGACTGGTTATATTAGGAATTTAGGTAACTTTTTGGCAATAATGCGTTTGTTGCTGCTTTTAGTATTAAGTATTAACAAACTTAAACCTTTTTTTGAACCTGTGTTATTGAGTGAATTATTGACTCAAACTGCTCATTATAAGCCGATTGCTTACATGTTGACGACATTCATTATGTATAAAATAGGTAGTAATTCTTGGATGTTGAAAAAAATAGTAGAAAACTATTGAAATTTGGAAATGAAATATATCAGTAGACATCCTGTTATACATATTTTTCTTTTCATGTATTGGGTAGTATTGTTTTTGAGAATCTATATCCATAAGTACCCCCATAATGATAGCTCATCATGGGTGACTCTTGTTAGTTATGATATTAGAATTAAGGCAATATTGTGCATACATATCCAGTTATTATCCACAGGTAGCACCTTTTAATTTCATGCCAAATATGAGTTCTGCACACTTAATGACTTTGTAGAGTACTCCATTAAGCTGTGTTTTCACTGCAAATGGTGCAGCTGCAGCCATTGTTCAAGATTCATCCATACATATTCTTGGTATCTATATTTTCATAATTCAAATTTGACTCATCCATATTAGTGGATATAAACATAATGAAACATTTCTTTTTGCAAGTTGGTTCTTCATAAAAGCTAGTTGATCTTCATAATAAATTCAGTACAAAGAGTTGACAACAAAATTCCTTTATTAAATTTCAATCTGTCATGACTTACTGGGCCTTCATTTTAAGAGCCCATTTTTACTGTAAGTGTTGTAAGTGTTTAGTTATCTAATTGATTCTGATGAACTTTTTCTTCATAGAGAATTGCAACATCTCTAAGTGTAGTATAAAAATATCTAATAAATTAATCCATTACAAGGTATGTTATGTTCATAAGCTAGAGATTAAATCCATTGAACTTTTGTTATCACGAGTGTTTAAAGATTCTTCTAAGTTCTTATTGGTCTAGTTTTTCTCTTCCAAGGTAATTATTTTTCAAAATTTAAATTTAAATTCTTCATTAGCTTTGTTAGATTTTATTGAGTTTTTTTTTAGTATTTTCCCTCATGGGGATACAACTATTGTATCTATGGGAATTAGCGCTCCCAGGGAAACAATGTGAGGGCCCGAGCTAAAGGTTGTGTAGGCTTTCTTTTTGTTAAAATAACACTTTTTTGGTTCACTGCACCTACTACTTTCTTCTTCAACTTTGATCTTGTTTCATGAACTTCTTTCTCATCTTACTGTTTCTGTGCCCTTTCTGCATAGATTCCACGTAACCTTAACTCCATACTAAATGGTGCCTTCTTCCTTCCTCTCTTTGGATCTCATTTGTTGAGGATAGGGAGGCTTAAACTAACTAATAATCTAATCTCATCTTTTTAGTATATTTGAAAACTCATTAAAATTCAGTGTTATCATTTAGGGTCAATATTTTTGTTTTTATATGTTCATTCAAGATTTCATTACAGAGAGAGACTTAATTTTTACATAAAGTGTTGCTACATACTGTTTCATATGAATTTTTTTTATTTTTCAGGACATGGGATTGACATGCCATCCAATCAAGCTGCTGATCACTCACTGCTATTCTCTGCCTCTTCTCTCATTCGAGCTCCTCCTGCTGCCAATTGTGAGACAGCTCCTGACGAGCAATTAAGAGAGACCTTGGGCTGTTTAGCAGAGGTGAGATGAGTCTGGTAACCCGCTAAGGAATACATGCATGTCAGAATAAAATTTAAGATGTCCAGATTATAGACAGATTTTCTCGACTCAATTATTAGGAGTCTTATTAAATAGATTTTTTCATTTTTTATACTTATTCTTTAAAAGTTTTCAAAAATGTGGGCTAGGATTATTATTTAATGTCTCTCAAAAATCTAAATATATTAGACAACATTCAATGTTAGAGAGGAATTGTGGGAAATAGAGTGCATAAACTTAAATTTTGTTTTAAGCCATGTATTTATTTCACACTTCTTTGCCTATTACTATCAATATTTTTTCTTTTTCCCCTTATATCTTATTTCCTCCATGATACTCCACATTGCGTTCTTTTATTTACTCACTAAATGGTGCCTTTCTCCTGCCTCTCCTCTAAACTTGCTTTTTTTAGCGGTTAAGGAGGCTTGAACTAACATATAATCTAATCCTAGCTTTTTGTCTCTTTTCTTCTCTTTCTCCATTGAGACTCCTTATAATTTTAAATTTAATATTATGCTACAGTTTATCATCTCCATTTCCCATCAGAGGGAGACAACTATTGTATCTATGCGAATTAGCGCTCCCAGGGGGCAATGTGAGGGCACAAACTGAGAGTTAGGTAGGCCTTTTTTGTTGAAATAAAAAGCTTTTGTGGTGTTAAGAGCCATCTTTTTTCGGTTATCTGCTGTCCTGTTTTTCAGCAACTACTACTTTCTTCAACTTTGATCTTGTTTTATGAACTTATTTCTTATGTTACTGTTTTAATGCCTTTTCTGCAAAAATTCTGCGTTCCCTTGACTCCATACTAAATGGTGCCTTCCTCCTTCCTCTCTTTGGGTCGCCTTTGTTATGGATAGGGAGGCTTAAACTAACTAAGAATATCATCTCCATTTCTTCGTATACTTTTCAAAGGTACTTCCTGTTCAGCGTAGTTCTTCACAACTGACCCCATTTTCTAATTGCTCTCACCTGCGTCTCAATTTATCATATTAGCTCCATTTTCTCTAACAGATTTAAATATGTACTCTTAACTGCAACTGAAATGCTTGCTTATGAAGCGAAAGACTTCATTTAAAAAATTGTCCACTTGAGTTCACATTTGATCTTGTCTTTCAGGTGCCGGAAGAAAGTGAAGTAATTCCACTTATCATTGAGGTGTCTGAAGAGGAACAAAAGGCTGCAGTGGTGTTCAACGGAGCCACCGAGATTAGAGGAAGTTTTCCTTTTTTGGAAGTGGAAGAGATTTGAAGCCCCCAAACAAGATTTGAAGGGCCAAACAAGAATTGCATCTGAGGCATTCTGCAGCATGCAAATTGCTGCAGTAATCAAGTTATCCTGTAATCTGATAACTGATGTCCTGTAACTTCTGCATTAAACCATTACTATCCAAATGGGGTGGCAAATACATATTTATTATATTGATAGGCTTTTTGTTGATAAATATTTTGCAGAGCACAAGTTCTAATGGAGTAGTCAATTGGGTTGTTATGTTTGGTATGCTGGCGTGAATGAAAGTAATCACCCCCACCTCCTCTACCTTCCCTTCTTTCATAACGGAAAGGGCTGAAGTAATTCTTCAATTATATGTTATGGTGCTGTTGTAACAATGATTCTTGAATACATATAATTCCTGGCTGATGTTGATCAATAAGCAAGTGAAGTTAAGGTAGTTTTGCAAAGTATCCTTTTAGATTCCATTGTAGGATTGTTAAGTTCATGCTTGACTGATGAGAGAGGTAACATTTAATTTTGTGAGTAACTCGGAAATTAGTTCACCAGCTTCTAATATATTTTCTATTTCTTTTAGGCTGTCTATTTTTCAGTTATAGTGTTAGCTAGTAAGATTTTGATTATAGCAGGGAGAAGTTGGATGGTTAGATTTTTAAAGCAGCCCACCATTTGTTTCTCCTGGGAGATTTTCGGCAGATGTGGTGTTGCATTTGAGTTGTTTGCATCTCTTAATTGAGATTGTCTTTCTAGCATGTTCCTGTGATCTGGAGGATAACCAGAGGCTACATCAGTCTCAGGCAATGTATTTGAGCCCAGGGAAGCGTGTTGGCTTCTACTAGTGGCTTGTATTGGTGTAGATTGATTCCTGCAGCTTTGGCTGGTTATCATCTGCTTATGTTTTTTGTTAGCAAAAAAGCAGAACCACCTCTTCTGAGAGGTGGTTCTGTTGTCAAGTGGGTGTGTACTATAAGATCGGGTTGCAGCTGCATAAGTATTCCGAGAGAAATTTTGCTCTTGTGGCCGAGTCAGAGCCGGGAATATGTGCTGTGATTCGAGGGCAATATATTGTTCCGTGTTCATCTATAATTGTTTTTTTGTTGTTGAGAGTAGATGGCACGTGATTCATCAAAATAAATATTTTTGCTGGCCTTGATTTTGCAAATTTCGTGTTCTTGGACATATGTTGGACTGTTTTTGGAGTTAGAATGATTCCCTTTGCAGTTAGGGCAATGGTATTTGTCTGATTTGCAGCTTGCTTCATCATGTTCTGCTAATGAACAGTTTCTGCAAATTTTTTTGCTCCGGCAGATGGAAGCGGTATGTCCCATTTTCAACATTTTGTGCAATGGATTGGGTTTGGATAGAAAGGATGGACTTTGTAATTGAAATATCCTGCCTTAATCTCCTTAGGGCATTATGTTCCTAGAAAAGTCAAAACGAACATGGGAGAGTCAGCTCGCTTTGGGTCCATGTACATTTTCCTGATACCTACTATTCCTGTAGGGGCAAGATGCAGCAGCTGTTCATCCAGAGACTCGCCAGGAAATTCAGGTGCATAAATCTTGTCACACCCCTCAGGGGGATACAACTATTGTATCTATGGAAATTAGTGCTCCCAGGGGGACTATGTAAGGGCCTGAGCTAAAGGTTAGGTAGGCTTTATTTTTGTTGAAATTGGTTTTTATTTGGTTACGGACCATCTGTTTTCGGTTCACTGCTGTCCTGTTTTTCAGCACCTCCTACTTTCTTCTTCAACTTCGATCTTGTTTCATGAACTTCTTTCTCATCTTACTGTTTCTGTGCCCTTTCTGCATAGATTCCACGGTCCCTTAACTCCATACTAAATGGTGCCTTCTTCTTTCCTCTCTTTGGATCGCCTTTGTTGCGGATAGGGAGGCTTAAACTAACTAATAATCTAATCTAAATCTTGTCACATTTTGTAGAGGCTCCTCAGGCTATTTGAGTATTAATAGAGATTTTATCCTAGGATTTGGCTTCAAGTAATGTTTTTGTTTGTTCAAAGGTTTTTACTTTTATTATTAAGCTTCCTGTTTTTTTTTTTTTGTATTCCACTTGTTCCACTGGGCCACAAATTTGATTGATTAGGCTCTGCACTCTGAATGGACTCAGTTTTGTTAGTTTGATCTGTTCATCTGTTGCAGAGATTATGACATGACTGGAAGAATCAGGTATTTTATCTATGTTTTCTGGCAGGTTCATATCAATTTTAGCAGATCTTGGTTGTGAGAAAGTTGCTTGATTGTTTGTACATTTCTCTTGGTTGTTAGTAATGGTATCTATAGTTGTATTTAGAGACCTACCCCTAGGTATCACTGCAGATGGATTGCTCTCAAAGGACAAGTCAGTTGTACAAAACTCCAAGTTGTTGTTTAAGTTCCTTTTCTTTTTTCCATGAGCTCCTTTTTCTGCAGGTTCAAGGCTTTCATCCAAAGTTTGTTTTTGTGGATTAGTGGGCTTTTCAGTTTCATTTGTAACTGCTAATATTGCATTGTTGTCAAGACTTTCCCCCTCAGGGGGATACAACTATTGGATCTATGGGAATTAGCGCTCCCAGGGGGACTATGTAAGGGCCTGAGCTAAAGGTTAGGTAGGCTTTATTTTTGTTGAAATAGAATAGGTTTTTATTTTGTTACGGACCATCTTTTTTCGGTTCACTGCTGTCCTGTTTTTCAGCACCTCCTACTTTCTTCTTCAACTTTGATCTTGTTTCATGAACTTCTTTCTCATCTTAATGTTTCTGTGCCCTTTCTGCATAGATTCCACGTTCCCTTAACTCCATACTAAATGGTGCCTTCTTCTTTCCTCTCTTTGGATCGCCTTTGTTGCGGATAGGGAGGCTTAAACTAACTAATAATCTAATCTAATCTGTCAAGATTTTCGTGCATTTGCATTTCTGATTGAGGTGGTTGAGTTAGGGTAGTACTTTTGGATTACCTTTTGAACTCCTGACTTTTGGATAACCTTTTTTGGAAGATTTTATCTCTCCATTTTCTCTTAAAATAGGTTGCGAATAATGATGCATTCCTTTTTTTCCCTTGGTGTTGCTAGACCCAGGGCCTCCAGGGATTTTTCTTTATTGGCCATTGGGTAGGTCAATCTTTCAAGTACTGTTCACTGCTGTCCTGTTTTTTTAGCACCTACTACCCTTCTTCTTCAACTTCTTCTTGTTTCATGAACTTCTTCCTTAGATTTCTGTTTCTGTGCACCTTGTGCATAGATTCCGCATTCCCTCAACTCCATACTAAATGGTGTTTTCCTCCTTCCTCTCTTAGAACATCTTTGTCGTGCAATTAAGGGAGGCTAAAACTTTCTTATATAATAATAATCTTTCAAGTACTTTCAGCAGTTTATGATTGATTTGATCTAAAGTTACTTACTTAAATATACAAAAAAAAGAGGAATTTCAAGTAAAAGGGTTTGTGGGCTCTCCTGAGAAAATTATCTGAGGGCAGAAACTAAATCAGTATAAGTAGGTAAATGCCTAGGGCCCATTGCCCAAGTGGTTTCAGCACCGGTAATATTACCTTAAAGAGTAAGGTGATCATTATTTGAACCTTATGTTAAGTTACAATTCCATTAATATTACCTTAAAGAGTAAGGTGATCATTATTTGAACCTTATTTTAAGTTACAATTAATTCCTTAAATTATATTCATTGCTTCAGCGGATGATATCTTAGTTTTGGCCATATAGACGATGAGCGTACAGTATGGCCGGGCGCGCTTTGTTGATACCCCGGGGGTTTCAGCGTGGGTAAGGCACCCGGCCATGAATGGGTGGGCAGCTGAAACCCCCTATGGGGTTAGGCTTCCCAATTAATTGGAATGATGCGTGGTGTGGTGGACGATCCTACTAAGATCAGTCGGAATTGAGATGTTTTAATCCTGGCATAAATAACCTTTAAAACCTAGTTCATGGCTGCTGTTGCCATGTCCTGTAATGTCGGTCTTGACGGCTGCAGTAAGGACGATAACATGATACTCTGCTGTACTGATGTGAAGGTTGGTATTGAAATTGTGAGACTTTCTGTGCGGTGTAGTCTAAGGTGCTGATCCACTAGCGGGCTTATGTTTGCGTTTGCTGCCTCTTGTGCTGCAATGGTGAAGTATTGTAACTTGCCAACAGTCAGTGTAATAATCTTCTACTGGTATTCACAATCTCGTAAATAAAACCTCCCGGAAAAAGTGCAAAAACCAGTCACTAGATCGAGACGCGTACAATGTAACAATCGATAATCTTCTGAACCCTTGGAGTGTCAGTGGCACGGAGAGTGTCCTGATGTTTGAATATAGCGCTAATGCATTGGGAGTGCTGCAGCTTATTATTTATTAGTCACTTGTCGTGTGTGATTACTCAAGTCCTTCCCTAGATTTACGCAATTGGTTTTATGTTGTTTCTTTTGTGTAGATTTTGGAATTTATAACAGGAAAATGTCGAAACACGCATAGAGCGGTGGTGTACCAAATGTTGTATTGATAGAAAAATAGTTTATTTCATTCATTATCGTCAAAAAGTTACGTGTTATATATATATAAAAAGTACATATATATATATATATAAAGTAAGGTGATAAAACATTTTTCATGAGGAAAACATTTTTCAGGGACTAATTGTTACTTGTATTTTGGTCCCCAGTCTTAAAGGACTAGTTATGTTAAATCCCTAAGTGATAGTTTTGTAGGGCTTCTTTTTGAAGAAATTTAAGAACTGTTTGCTTAGTTAAGAACTCGTTTTCTTTTTATTCACTGCTGTTCCGTTTCTCATCACCTATGATTTTCTTCTTCAGCGTTAATTTTATCATAATCTTGCTCCTCAATTTAATATTTCTATGTACAGGGTATCTTCCCTTCAGGGGGATGCAACTATTGTATCTATGGGAACGAGTGCTCCCAGAGGGATTATGTCAGGGCCTGAGCTGAAGGTTGGGTAGGCTTTCTTTTTGTTGAAATAGAAAAGGATTATGTTTTGTTAAGGACCGTCTTTTTTCAGTTCACTGGTGTCCTATTTTTCACCACATACGACTTTCTTTTTCAACTTCGTTTTGTTTCATGAACTTCTTTCATAGCTTACTATTTCTATGCATCTTGTGCATAGATTTCGCATTTTTATCAAATCCATACTAAATGGTGCCTTCCTTTCTTTCTTCGATACGCTCTTTCCTGTAGCGTTCGCATAGGCTTAAACTTGCGTTTAATCTTTTCCAGTGAAGCGAAATATATAGCATGTTTTATTTCAAATAAACATATAAGTATAGAGTTTTATATTATCCTTACGATCCGGTGCGCAATCGTCATCCTCATCCGCATGAAAAGATAATAAAACGTCTTCTATGATTGATTAAAGTAAATTTTCTTATTTGTTTGGAAAGGGCTTTCAATTTACGAAGCTGCCGTTATGATTAGATAGAAGATCGATGACCTTTTAGTTTGGTAAATTTGCACGTAGCCGGACGGAATTTAATTTTCCAAAAATCCAAATCCGGATACGTGGAGGCACACCGGCAGTCGGTCGTGTTGTTGATCGTACGTCTGGAAGAGCAGGTACGTTGCGTGGTAGTACGCACGCTGCCGCCGCTGACGTCATGTTGCGTGCGAGTGATGTCATCCGGCTTGTTTGTAATGAAGCTTTCTATTGGCCAGTCGAATTAGCGAATGTGCGCGGCTGTACCATGGTAGACTAAAGGAGGTACCGTCACTTCTACGGGGACAGCCGCGCACATTCGCTAATTCGACTAGCCAATAGGAGGCTTCATTTCAATCAAGCCAGATGACGTCCCCTCCACACCATGACGTCAGCGGCGGCGGCAGCGTACTACTACGTAGCGTACTCTGCCCTTCCAGACGTACGATCAACAACATGGCCGACTGCCGGTGTGCCTCCGCAAGGTACGGATTTGGATTTTTGGAAAATTGAATTCCGTCCAGCTACGTACAAATCTACCAGAACTAAAAGGTTATCGATCTTCAATTTTATCATTCCGGCAGCTTCATAAACTGACAGCTCTATCCAAACTGAAGGAAAATGTACTTTATTCAATCATACAAAACGTTTTAGTACTTTTTCCATGCAGATGAAGCTGACTATTGCCCGCCGTATTTAATCATAAAAAAGGATAATATAAGATTCAGTTTTACATATTTATTTGAAATAAAACCTGCGATATATTCTGCTTGTAAGTTCACGAACTGAATGAGCAGGAGCATTTAGTTACAGTTGTATATCCTTTTTCAGCATCTAAACTTCTAACCTAAAAAAAAAAGACTTCCGATAAGAAGGCACCATTTAGTTTGGAGTTAAGGGAACGCGGAACCTACCCAGAAGGGGATATAGAAACAGTGAGTTATGAAAGAAGTTTATGATAAGAGATAGAAGTTGACGAAGAAAGTAATAGGTGCTGAAAAACAGGACAGCAGTGAACCGAAAAAATGGTCAAAAAATCATTAAGACTACTTTACTTTAACGAAAGGCTTACCTAACCTTTAGCTCAAGAACTTGTACATTTCCCATGGGAGCGCTAGGAACAGAGGGCTTTGGTTATTGTTATCGTTGTGAGGGGAAGTTATAACTACTCGCGTTCACATTGTTGCAATGATTATATGAATAAATGATAAAATACGGAAAATCTAGATGAATATGACACCATTTCAGAACTTCTCCCCACAAAAAAATGGTGTTTCATGAACAGGAAAACAGGAAGGAAGAAGGCACCAATCGGTGTGGAAAAAATAAATCAGGAAATCTATGCACGAGGTGTGTTCCCAAATATGTTTTGGATGGAAGCATCAAGGTACGAAATTTGCAATGAAAAATCTACCATGGATATGTAAGGTTGCAGAGAATAGGATGGCAATGGACCGAAAAAAAGTCGGTACAAACTAAACCAAATATTTCAAGGTTAGATTATTGGTAGTACAGGCCTCCCTACCGCCACAAAGTCCAATCAAAGGAAGTTAGAAATCATTCAATATGAACTTGACACAACGGGGAATGTGAGCACAAGAATTGTTCCTACACAAGACTCCATCACACACTTAATTAAATTAGATTATTAGTTAGTTTAAACCTCCCTATCCGCAACAAAGGCGATCCAAAGAAAGGAAGGATAGATTAGATTAGTCGTTAGTTTTAGCCTCCCTACCCGCAGCAACAAATGCGATCCAAAGAGAGGAAGGAGGAAGGCACCATTCAGTGTGGAATTAAGGGAACGCGGAATCAATGCAGAAAGGGCATGGAAACAGTAAGTTGTGAAAGAAGATTATGAAACAAGATCAATTTTGAAGAAGAAAGTAGTAGGTGCTGAAAAACAGGACAGTAGTGAACCGAAAAAAGATGGTCCTTAACATAACAATGAACATTTTATTTCAACAAAAAGAAGGCCTACGTAACTCTCAGCTCGGGCCCTCACATTTTTCCCCTGGGAGCGCTAATTCCCATAGATACAATAGTTGTATCCCCCTGAGGGGCGTCCCTGAATAAATACTCCTATTACTTGAAAATATATTTAGTTTCTAATTTCTCGATGTTACGTAAACTTTTGACGATAATGAATTAGATAAACTATTTTTTTCATCAAAAACAATAATTGGTAATTTGGTACACCACCGTCCACTCAAGGCACGTTCAACATTTTCCGGCTAATAAATTCCGAAATGTACACCCAAGACAACATAAAACTGAGCATTCAAATTTCGGTAAGGACTAGTCGTACATAATGACTTACTAAACATCACAGAGCGCAAACGGCAGCCCTCCTAATGCACAAGCGCTATCTTCAAACATCAGGACTCGTGCTCTGCATAACAGTAAGTTATTATCATTATTATATAAGAAAGTTTTAGCCTCCCTTAACCGCGACAAAGCTGTTCCAAGAGAGGAAGGAGAAAGGCACCATTTATTATGGAATTTATGGAACGCGGAATCTATGCACAAGCTGCACAGTCTAGTTCTACAGATTAGATTACGACATAGATTCAGCCTTCCTTGCTGCTCAAAGCGAGCACAGCTGCAGGACTTCTATGTGTAAGCTAAGAAAGAAGTTCATGAAACAAAAAAAAATTGAAGAAGAAAGTAGTAGGAGCTGAAAAACAAGGGATGAGTGAATCTAAAAAAAATGGTCCGCAACAAAACAAAACGTATTCCATTTCAACAAAAAGAAAGCCTACCTAAAGTTTAGCTCGGGCCCTCACATAGTTCCCCTAGGAAAGGTAATTCCCACAGATACAATAGTTGTACCCCCTGAGTGAGGGGCATACCAGTAAGTAAAGAAGTATTAAATAAAAATAACGAACTGTTAAATTCAAAAAGGAAAAAATGTAGCATAATAGACTATAGATTAGATTATTAGTTAGTTTAAGCCTCCCTATCCTCAACAAATAAGATCCAAAGGAAGAAAGTAAGAAGGTACCATTTAGTATGGATTTGGGAACGCCGAATCTATGCAGAAAGGGCATAGAAACAGTAAGATGAGAAAGAATTTCATGAAACAAGATCAAAGTTGAAGAAGAAAGTAGTAGGTGCTGAAAAAACAGGACAGCAGTGAACCAAAAAAAGATGGTCCGTAACAAAACAAAAACCTATGTTATTTTGACAAAAGGAAAGCCTACCCAACCTTTAGCTTGGGCCCTCACATTGATAATAGACTATAGAGATAAACATTAGTAAGACCAGTTCACGTCAAACTTACTATTTGGGTACCGTTTCTTCTAGCTCAGTGCGAGTGGGAAGCCTACGACGCACCTTTCACCAACTATTGGATGCATGCTCCAAATCAATCATTCAAAACGGTAAAATAGTTTTTACACGCAATTGTATGATCACCAATAAGCAGAAGTAAATTCATCGGCACGCTCAGAAGTAAACTACGTTGTTTAATAACAAGACAACACTCCAGATAACTTTTTAAAATGTATGTTAACTTTGTAGAGACTGCCGGGAAGTGTATCTATTCCAACATAAACCGTAGAATGCAAAAACTTGAAAGGTAAGCATAACTCTAGTTACGTGTGTATTTTCACAGTGTTAGGCCCACCGCCAGTATGCCAGACGAAATTCTAGCCTTACGCAACCGGCTCTGTAAATAATGTTCGCCGAAAATTAATACGAGTATCCTAGATACTCGCCAAACCCCCTTAAATCCGGCTGATCTGAAATTTGGCGGAGCGACGAAATCAACTGTCTGCTCCCCGATAATTCAGAGCGACGAAATCATCTGTCTGCTCCCCGATAATTGAGAGCGACGAAATCATCTGTCTGCTCCCCGAGAATTCGAAAACGACGCCGCGAACTGGCCGCTCTCTAGCAATTCGACGTCTTCTCTCTCCGAGTCCCTCATTTTCTCAATGGCCCGTTTCGCTTTGTTGTAGCAGAGGATTACTTCCTCTGTTATTTTCGAGGATTGCTGTAATTTATTTATTTTTCTTTTCATATTCTGGAGTCGTTCTTCAGCCTCTGCTTGAAATGATGAGAGCATTCGGAGGATGAAAAACTCCGAATGCTCTCATGCTCTTACTCAAATCAAGTATAACACCAAAGAACGACAAATCACACACACAGACACATATACATATATATATACATAAATATATATACATACATTTATGCAAAAAGTTGTGAAAATTTGTTACAGATAGAATTATAAGACTCCATTTGAACAAATGCAAATCACTGGCGCTGCAATCACCACAGCAGAAAGCGACCCAAGTTGATGAAAGATCAGGTCGTCCCTGCGCCCTACATTCATCTGCTCGAAGTTCATGTACAGGTATAGAGCTAACAAGCGACGAGTTACTTGGACGTGAACTGCCTGGTTATTTCCTGAGGAAAAAGACGGAAAGAAAGTGGTTTTGTCGCATCGTACCAACCGGGTAAACTCCGATCTTACCGGCAGGTACAGAAGTAATTCAAACTTAAATTTCCATCACCATCTGAGCAATGAAGGAAAATTATTCCCGACTTCACATTCATGCAACGAATTGCTAAAGTTTGCACTAGTAGAAATTATTTGCTGATATTTTGAAATGAATTTTACCCTCATACAGAGATGTGCTCGAAGACAATCATCATAGTCTACCTTGTCCGTCGTCAGCTATACTATACGCCAGTGTTATTCACTAATTTTTGCAAGAGAGCCACCTCGGTAAAAACGCATTGATTGAGAGAGAGCCGCAGCTACTGCAAGTTAGCGTATTTCAAATAAATTCTATATTAATTAGTTTATTTACATTTTTTGGAGAGCAGTGCACAATGCATACTACCGCTAAACACGATACTACACAGAAGTCCGCCTTTGGGGTGACTGAGATTAGATTAGATAAGTTAGTTCATGCCTCCAAAATAACATCATAGGCGTTCCAAGGAGAGCAAAAAAGATGGCACCATATAGTTTGGAGTTGAGAAAAGGGCGAGCTTATGCGCAAAGCGTGTGCCCAAAATAATGTTGAAATGTGTTTACGAAACAAGATAAAATTTGAAGAAGAAACTAGAAACTGGTGAAAACAGGAAAGAAGTGAACCGAAATTGATGGTCCTTGAAACAAAAGTAGGCTGTTCTATTTCGACAAAACGATGGTCTACCTAACCAAACGCTCGGAACATTACATCTTC
Organism: Morinoia aosen; assembly: GCA_030386875.1. Taxonomy (NCBI): domain Eukaryota; kingdom Metazoa; phylum Arthropoda; class Malacostraca; order Amphipoda; family Talitridae; genus Morinoia; species Morinoia aosen. The sequence goes on from CM059559.1 coordinate 72,462,870, forward strand.
CCACACGGGAGCGCTAATTCTCATTGATACAGGAGTTATTTAAACCTGAGCGGACGGAACGACAAGCAAATACACCAGACAAACTTAATTTAACTCCCCAATTACATGCGTATTATCACTTATTATGCCAAATATTATTCATTTCGAATCCTGAAAATCGAAACTTGAATCAGACTCAGACGACCGCCAGATCATGGAGCCAGATCCATGATAGCGCTCAACTATATACCTCACACGTGCTTAGCGGACGGATGACGCTTTCGCTTATCGAGAGTTCAATTGGAGATAAGACCGTACGGAAGATATAAATAGAGACTCGCAAAACTCAATTAGCTCACCTTGAGTTGCTCCACTATATCGCAGGAGCTGATAAAAACTGTCAGCGTCTTACGTTTTATTATCGGAAACGCAAGACTTTTTCAAAGAGAATTTATTCTTTGCTTCACTATTTCAAGCGCTTTGTCAGAAATGAAGAACATGAACAGCCTCACTGAAGTACTACTGGTCATTGTGGCTCTAATGCCCGCATCGTGTGGAAACCTTCGAATCAACGACGCACATAACCATGGCAACCATGGCGGCACGGAAGTGAGTATTGTTTGGCACAAATATATGTATGTATTTCACCTGCAAAATGACTCCAACAACCAGCGATCGAACCGATGGGCTTCACATTTACTGGTTTCATGAACAAAAACTTATTCTTTGGCGAGTAGATAACGAGCGATTTTACACAACCGGCCAAAAGAACCATCTGCCATATTCCCCCTTAGTTTTCGAACAGCAGACCGAGCTTGAGGGATACTCTCTGTTCGATTAACACGATCCCCGCGTATTGGGCCACATGTGTACCACTAGGTAAATAGCTCATTCACCTACCAGTGTAAATGAATGTCATTTCATGCGCTTTGCGACCTTTTTTAAGAAATAACTTATCATACGAGGTGAAATGTTATCATGCAATCGTTTTCAAACTATCGCTTAGGAAGGATAAAAATGTATTGGAGCTTTGAATTGATTTCCCTATTCTGCTACTTACAACCTAACTAAACCAACCGTTGACAACCGCGGTGAACGTGTTAAAAGTTGGGTGTATGGTCTCAACACAAGCCTAGAAAAACTATCTTGTAGAAAGGTTAGACTTGATGTAAACTTTTATAAGAAACTCTTTTTTGGAGAGCTCGCATGTAATAAAATGAAACAGTAAAATTTGACTCTCTATGGGAAACTTTTTGTAACAAATTTAGTTTTCGAAAACGTGGGCACTCATATGAGAAGAAATGTCATCATAGAGAAATTAAAAGTTTATTTATATTTTGCCAACCTTTAATTTAATACCCACGCAATTTACTAGTGTAATGGCCAATTAATAGATAGGTTATCTCTCCTCGCCTATGCTAAGCACATCGATTGGTTAGGAAGTGAAGAGCTAACGAAACACAAAAATTAGGTTGTAAGTTACTTACAGCTTCCCTGAGCACAACAAAGGCATTCAAAAGCAAAAAATATGAATTGGTGATAGAGTCAAGAGAAAGGAAACCTATGCACAAAGTGTTCCCACAACAGATCCTCTGCGCACAGAAACAGCAAATTAGGAAGGAAGTTTATGAAACAAGGTAAAATTTGAAGAAGAAAGAAAAGAAAAACAGTTTATTTCCAATAAAGTTAAAACATGAAATATTTAGCATTGGTTTTTAAAATATCTTAACATTAACATCCTTAGTTGATAATTACCTATCGGTATCGTAATACCCATGTAAAATGTCGAAACAAAAAAATGATTGGCAGAAAAGCACAAAAAAAATAAGTTCCATTCGTTGCGTAATCTTCTTTTGACAGTGCTTTTAAATATAAGTAACTAAGAAAACACAGTCCTCGTAACGCATAGTTGAAAAACACTCTCGTTAGTGAGCACTTGTATTGAAATAAAAGCGAAAAACTCATTCAAAAACCTTAACATAATTGATATTCATACATGGTTATTGTAATACCCATGTTCATTGTCGAAACAGAGGATTCTGAGAAAAACACGAAAAAAAATGCGTTTCCATCGTTGCGGTAGTCGGATTTTGGTAATGCATATAAATACAAATGACTAAGAAAACATAACCTATGCGAGGCCTTGATAAAAACCGCATCGTTAGCGCTTAATTATTTTGATATACGAGCATACGGACATACCAACTAGAGATACGAGTATGAGGGATTGATATTAAAAGTAAAATGGGCAGATTTGATTTATTTTGCGACCAAAACGATGAGGTCGACATTCGTGACTTGTGACAATTTTTCACTCTCACGCATCAACTAGTATGCCAAATGAAGAGTTTGGAGAGAATATAATATTCACTATTACAAAAGTTTATGATAGTTCTTGCTTACGCTAATAGTACTGGCACAAAAGAGTTCACCGGAGTCAAAGATTTGAGAAGGATTGCTGTACAATGCTAGCCGTAACGTTTTCAATAAAGCTGGAACAGTGCAAAATGTTAACTAGGCCTACCTAAAATAGTTTTGTCATAATGTACTCACGAGCGTAAGAAAGTAAAAATTGCCACACAAGTAACATGAACAATTCAAGACTAGAATAAAAAATGAAACAATGATGTTTCAGAAAGTTGTTAGGTACGTCGAAACAGTGGCCTCTTGAGGAGGGCATACCCCTTACGAACCTTATTTTTGTTATTGGACCTAGAGCAATGAAATTTGGTATACTGATAGGAAATGCAATTTAGAATCGTTTGTCTTCTATGAAAAAATGTTATTTTCTTGAAAAAAATGGGAAATCATAGAAAACAAAATTTTAGGGTGGGGTTCAAAATGCTTTTTCTCCGACAGTTTTTGAGCTGCAGTGATAATTTTGGTATCATTGAATGCGGAAAAACGTGGAAATTCCAAAAGCTCAAACGCTTTCCCCAAATTTTTAGTTTTAAATGAAAAAATTAAAAAAAATTCAGAGCAAACTTTTTTCGAAAAAATGCGGATTTATGAGGTCATAACTTTTGAACACAAATTAATTTTGAAAAACAATTTAAGGTTTTGGAAAGCCCTTGTCTTCCCACATCCAATGATACTTATCATCACTGTAGCTCAAAAACTGTCGGAGAAGAAGCATTTTGAAACCCCAAATTCCATTGTTTACATTATAAGCCAAACAAAGAAACATAAACCATTTTAATTAAAAATTTTTAAAAAATTTTGGTTCAGGCTAGACCCCTGACATCATTATAGAGTAATACAGAGACATAGTAAATGACATAGCAACGTCGCGCCGTGAAGAAAGTGCCAAGGGGGAGGTATAACATGATAAAATACCACTTCCCCCTCCCCCCATTCGTCAAACCCCCGTAGCGGGCGAACGAGTGAACGTATGAGTCTCATTTTTTCACAGGATGTACCTGACCTTATTCACCTCCGATAGCAGCTAAAATCTATTTTCCCTTCAATTTTCCATTTTCTGGGGGGATGCTGTCCTTAAAAGTAAGTAATGGGCGCTAAAAACAGGACAGAAGAATACCGATGACAGATGATCCGTAAAAAATAAAAACATAATATTTAAAAAAAACTTGCCTGACCCTCAGATCGGGACTTGCATTCTACCCATGGCAGTTGTGCTAATTCTCGTAGATACGATAGTTGTCTGCCCCTGAAAGGCCTAGCTCTCATAGAGCTAATCCTTTTATGAACGCAACGAAAGGATCCCACCGCGAACGTGTCCTGACCTCATTTTCCAGCACGGGTCTCATTTTGCTTCTCAAGATTGAGTATCCCTAGATGAATCATAACAAATATGACCCTAACAAAACATTACAATATCTGATGCAATATCATTGACTGCTTAGTTCATTTTCGGAGAGAAGTTTCCTTATTGAGCAGAAACGATAATTTTACAATAAAGTAAATATTTGTCTTTTTGTAATAAACAATGTTGAATAATTTATTTACTACAAGCGATACAGAAGTAGATTGTTTCTTAAGTCTAGTACAATGGTCAAATTTGTAGTTTAGATGGGCTAGATGTTAACAGTATATTCTAGGAGCGACTTGAGAACAGACTGAAGATCAATGACATTAACAATGGCAGAATTGCCCAATCAGGATGAGTCATTTAGGAGAAGAGATTTTACTTGGTTATCTTACATGCTTAATATTTCGATAGGAAAGAGATTCAAAATTCAAAATAAGCTTTGTAAAAATTTCTTTCACGGATCTCCGCAGGAATTGAGTTCCAAGTCTTGGTTCCAATGAAGAGGAGACTATGTTGTGACCGAGCCATTCCAAGTGGTCTTCTTCATTTCAAAATATTACAAAGACTACTTGCTTACTCTGTTTTAGAAGTTTTTATACGTGAGGCTTCGAGTCTAGCTTTAAATACCCAAACTTGTTTCGACTTGTTTTATTGGCCGCCATCTTAAAGTTGAGCTTGTTTCCTGGTGAAAACAAGGGTTGAGCACTCCCTGTTTTTTCGAGGGGATATCACACAGTTTGATCGATAATTTTTTAATTATGGTAGATTGAATTTACTCTCGAATGCTCATGGTTTGAGCTTGCACTCTTTCAAGTTAAAAATTCATTGTTTCTAACCAATATAGGCCCTTTGTTTCGGAGCTAAAGAGGGAGCGTCCTTACAGCACGAGGGTTGCCTAGTGTGGTTAAATGTCGTAAGCGAGGGTTAAATGTCGTTCTTGGACCAAAACAATCATAACTTGAGTTTTTACGAATTATAGTACGTACATTCGTTGCATGTATGGAATTCAAAACCACTGCCCTTGCTGTATACTAGAGTCCTGTTTTCATTCCATTCAACTCCAAAAGACCACATCATTGACATTTGCACGCTATTAGTCGACGTGCGATGAACGTCCTGCTAGCTCAGTTCTGAACAACGCGAACGTTCCGTTCAGACCCAGAATGACGGAGAGTTTCAGGAACAATCATATCGTCTTTACATCATGTATTGAGCACATGAAATGAGTTGTGATGAGCGTACAGGAACTCGTCATGCGTTTCAACACGCAAGAAATGCGATGATCCTAATGGAACGGCTCATGAGGTATGACCATAATGGCCTCAAACTTAACGCAAGTAAAACGCAATGCATTATTTTTGGATCACAGAATGCGACTGAAAATTTACCACCATTCAAGCTAACATTTGGAGACGATACAAATAAACCAGTCGATAAGGTTAAAAATCTGGGTGTTTGGTTTGACAAAAATATGACTTTCAATTCACACGTCGAAACAATGTGCAACAAAATTAACGGAACCTTAATGTTCTTTCATCGTATAAAGAACACACTTGACGAAAAATCTAGATTATTAGTGATTCAGTCTTTAGTTTTATCGCATCTGGACTACTGCAGTCTTGTGTGGAGAGACTTACCTAAATGTCGTCAGGAAGAGTTGCAAAAATGTGTAAACTTCGCCGCCAAAGTGGTATGCAAAGGAAATTTCAATAAATACGATCATGTCACCCCTCTTTTAAGAAAACTCGACTGGATCCCAATACCGAACAGATTCATGATCCAGAAAGCTCGACGAGTATTCTCCTCTCTGTACCTCCGCCAAAGTAATGCAGAGGTGGTAAAATTTTTTCCATCTAATATCCCAAACGAAAGACCAAACCGGAGGAACGATGTTTTAGTCAGTTACCGTTCATCTAACGTGGGACAAAAAGCTCTCTCAGTTTCTGGAGCTTTTTTGTGGAACAAGCTTCCCCAGCATATCAAAAACTCTAAAACTGGAAAAGAATTTAGAGTAAATGTGTCATGTCATTTTGCATCTCTGTCATAGGGCCTGCAGCATCTCGGTGTGAACTTCCCATCTATCAGAAATTTTAATTGTTCCTGAAATTTCTGTTAGAAATTTAGAAACTATTTCATTTTACGTTTGCTAAGCGATTCGTATATTCATCTTACTTATTTCTGTCGACAACAATGAGCACCACAGCCGTCAGTTCAGTACAGCAGAACGAACGTTCTTTCCATAATTAGGAGTATTTCCTCATCTTTATTTTGTTATTTCTTTCTCTTTTCTGTATTAATATTTAACGTCCGTATGACAAATATACCATGAAATACATTTTGTGTGTACACCAATAAACAGGTTTATAGATGTGAGGGTTGTGCAAAGTTTATAATGAATTAAATTTTTGGCTAACGTTGTCTCGCTATTTCAAAATCATTCTCGAAGATGTTTCCCATCGATTTTCGGCTGAGCTGGGAGGAAAGGGGTAATTTAAGCATTGCATTTAGTCTTTTTATTTTTATTTTTTTTCGTGCGTTCAGCGCACACTAGCACTGAACTTTCAACTCGGAAAAAACTCTAAATTTCTGTAATCAAAATTATTATTTTGGATCAAGGCCTAATCTTCCTATATGTGCCAATTTTGTGAATATTCTACACTCAGATGTGATATCCGGCCACAATGTTACTCCATTTTATCCCACGTACACATGTCCGTATAATGCTGAAGAGTTGTGTTGCTTCTTGACTATAACCTGATTTTTCTTAAAAATTTCTGTTAAGAAATTAAAAATAAGCTCATTTTTATGCTTTTCGAAGTCTTCTCTTCCTTTTAGTTATTTTTTGCGAAAAATTTCTTAGGATTACAGTGAGCTCAGCTGTCATTTTCTGTGTAGTAGATGGTAGGTTGCTTCTTTCTTTTATCTTATATATGTATTTTTTTTCTAATATTTTATTTTCAATAGTTATATATATTAATATGTGTGTGTACATGTGTAGGTATATATATGTATCTACATAAATAGATATACATGTTTCTATTTCATTTCTTTACGCAAAAACCATTCGGTTAATAAATTTTATTGCAATAGCGAAATGATTCAAAAATAGATCTAGCACTTCCCCAGAGGGCGTTTCTGTGAATCGGATTAATGTCATATATAATTAATGAAATAAAGTGCAATTTGAGCATATGAATCGTAGTAAAATTATCTTTCTGTCCGTATGTTGTACAAGCTATGAATTTTGATATTGAATATATGTTTGTTTACCTATTTCTACCAATATTTTGTAGATATTTGTCAATCATGATTGGTAACCGGCTTACACTGTATCTCTATTTTATCCCATGTACCCATGTCCGCATGATGTGGTGAATATCGAGATGATATGAAATATGTTTTTGGTGGTGATAGGGCTTTGCATATTTTTAGGGCATATTTTTCATTTCTCATTCAACTACCCTTGACAGAGATAGACTATTATCAAGCCACGTTTGGTTTGTCTATTAGTACGCCTCGTATATTTTGTCTATTAATATGCCTCGTATGATCTATCTATTTTGTACACCTCTGATAGCTTGTCTATTAGTACACCTCGTATAGTTTGCCTATTATTATTATGCCTCGTATGGCTTATCTATTTGTACACCTCGGATGGTTTGTCAATTAGTACTCCTAGTATAGAACTTTTGTTAGACTACTAGCACACCACGAATGGTTTGTCTATTAGTACGCCTCGTATATTTTGTCAATTAATATGCCTCGTATGGTCTATCTACTTGTACACCTCTGACAGTTTGTCTATTAGTACACCTCGTATAGTTTGTCTATTATTATGCCTAATATGGCTCATCTACTTGTACACCTCGGATGGTTTGTCAATTAGTACTCCTCGTATGGAACATTTGTTTTAGGATGCCCTATATTTAAGAAACTTTTAAAAGCCAATATGTTGGCATGTATCTCATGTGACAATTTGGAAATAAACATTTTTTCTTTTTTTTTTCTTTTTCATGATGAAAAGCTTCGCTCATAATCAGAGGAATTATTTCTAACAAAAAACATGACTCCATATGTTACCAGGCTAGGTGAACAGTTTTCATATGAAAATATTATCCCAAAGAGTTTCTTAGTTTTATGGGATCCAATGCATCATAACGCAGAAGTTGACAAGAAACTTTAATCAGTAACAGAATGAAAGAAGATTAAATCAGAAAAGGAAACTACATTGCGTTAGGAGTTAATGTTATCGCCCTAATGATTAACACCCGAAGAAAGCTCTCTTTACAAATTATCAAAGGAATCATTCTGTGGAGAAACAACCACCTCAGAGAGATAAGAGGGTGAAATAACGACAAATCTACGACAGCTGTGCCATAGAAATCATTGTTGTGTTATTTACGCTGACCTTGAAAACCCCTTTCACTCTTCATGCGCAAAATATACAATTATGTTAACTTAAAACAAGATATAAGTTCAGTGAGTAGTAACAAAACAATACTGCCGTCACCGACAGAAGAAGCCTCGAGCAGCTTTGGAGCGCATAAGAGTATACGTCGTGCTCGCAGGTTGCCAGAAATGCCTTTGTTCGCAGTGAAATTATCAAATATCACTTTATCCCGATACAATTTAGCAATAAATAAAAGGCTTCCATCACTGAAACATCAAATTTTACTTGACAAAAAAAAATATATGATAATTTCGCAATAAGCTTCAGTGGAAAGCCGTCAAGCAAGATACTGATGAGTAAATAGAATAGAGGTGATGGGCTAAGCTTCAGGCATGTCGATAGCGCAGGAAGGAGTCAAACTAAGAAATGAAACATTATATTCTGTTCAGCAGTGAAAATATATCTAAGGAATTTCACAACGGAAAAGAACATGTATAAAGACTGCTGTCACGGATTGCGATATGCATCATTTTGCCGTAGTTTTAGGAAAATTAGGTGACCATACCGCGTCATAGCCGTGTGGTTTCAGGACCTGCCTCCGTGCGGGCAACGAGGGTTCGAATCCCGGTGCTGGATGTCGATTTTCTATGTTGAGTATAGGGGAAAAATTCCAAGCACAATACCCCACTCTACCCAGGTGTCTGAAATGGGTACCGGTCTTGACCGGGGGAAACCAGCGTCATGGCGTACTGGTGTTAGTTATAAGGCATTTGAAAATCCAATGTACAAGGTGATATGTATCAGGCTTGTAATTGGAAATAAAGCATCCGTAGATGCCGTTGTTTGTTTTATACAAGATCCAGGGTTGCCATCTTGGCTTTTCAAGGCCAAATATCACAAATTTGGCTTTTTTTGCAAGCGTTGGCTTCGAGATTATATGTTCGGTCTTTTTGTTAAATTAGGCTTTTTTCTGGCTTTTTTAGTCATTTACCGGTTTTAGTGGTGCACAAGGAGTAAAACTAAAACGTGACAGTTGAACGCAGAGCAGCAGGATCAGCTGGATCCCGCTGAATATTATTAAATCCTTTATGAATATCAAATAAATTAATCAAAGGAGAGTTTGCAGATTTGCATTGGCTGTATTTAGCTCAGAATTGTATCAACATTAGTGAGCAGCAATATCAAAAAATCATTATCATAGACTGGAAGCAGGAGGGCATTTTGAAGGTGGTGTGATTCCCAAAGACACTACACAGTTTTGGCTTGGAATACACAGTCACTCAGTCACTGATACTTTAAAGAACTCTCAGGTTGAGCGCTCATTGCCTGGTGACTTCGCCAGCAAAGCTATTGTTGCAAGAATGTTATCTCTAGTGACAGCGGTCAAAACAAAGCCCAACATTAGATTACAAACTAGAAAGCTAGATGAGAAAGTGCAAATCCGAGCACATCTCAACAATAGTTCTCTAGGTTGTTAGGACTTCAACGTGGCCTCAAGAATGCAAGTTAATTTAAAATCAAGCATCTTGTATCAAACGGAAATAAAGGACCTAGCTCTCTAGCTGCTTCTACCTCTCAAACTTCTGCCGGGGATGAAGATTGAAAAGAATTTATGTTATTCGCTGAAAAATAGTGCAAGTTAGGTCTATTTTTCCTTTGTATATCAATTTTTTAATGGCAGGTAGAATTATGGTAATTTAAGGGTATCTACTTGCCATATTTGTTTACCTAAAATAAATTTGGCTTTTTTTGGCCTTTTTCTTGGTCAAATTTGGCCTAAAACTCACCTAGCTATCTGGCAACCCTGACAAGATCCATATATAGTTGAGGCGACGCCTGGGCACTGAGTTGCGGTGCTCATGTAAATTTACACAATTTATTTACAACAAGCGATATAGAATTTAGATCGTTTCTTAAAGTCTAGTACAATGGTCAAATTTGAGCATAGCTACCTGTGGGCCCGAATAAGTTCAGTGACTTCTAGGGCATCCTACCACCAACGCTATTCTAAGGTGTACAATAATATTTAACATACTACCTAGCTACACACTAGACTGATCAATGAATTAGCTCACTCGAAATTCGATGCTTAATTTTACAACATAGTATATGAGCTAGATGTTAACAGGATATTCTAGAAACGAATTGAGAACAGACTGCAGATCAATGACATTAACCATGGCAAATTACCCATCAGGATGAGTCATTTAAGAGAAGACTTGGTTATCATACATGCTTAATATTTCGATAGGAAAAGGGATTCAAGATTCATTTTGAATGCGTTGGGCGAATGTTTTTCACGGATCTCCGAAGAGATTGAGTTCCTTGTCCGTCTTCACAAGGAAACCAAATGGTAAGGTTTCGTCATGATCGTCTATAGTCCGCAGCACCACTCGGTCTGTCGAGCGCCACGAAACCGTCAGATTTCAGCCTTAGTTTGATACCGTGATACCAGGATTTTAGAACCGGAAATCATGGCATGACTAAGCTGGTCTGCCACTAAGGATGAAATCTGACAGTTTCCTGGCACTGGACAGACCGATTGGTGCCGCTGACAGTAAGCGTTTATGATGAAACGTTACCATTTGTCTCAGTGTGACGGCGGCCTTGGTAGAATGAAGAGGATAATATGTTGTGACCGAGCCTCTGAATTATAAGGAAGCATGAAGTTACTTAATTTCGGGTTAAATGGTCGTGATGACCAGTTTGTGCAGTTAGTAATTGTTTGATGTCTTTATCACCATCATTAGTCATTGTTTTATACATGAAATAACATATGGAGAGTGTGTAAAAATCCAGAAGCTTAAGTATTTCGTGAGCATTATATTCTAATAATATTCTATTAAATAAAGCTCGCGAGGCAGACCAATAAATTCCGTTTGCATCTCAAAGAGGCGGAAATGAGAAGTAAAACTCAAGGAAACACTGAAATTAAAAACACTCTGAAAACACGAACGGATAACACTCGTTGCATGAGCTCTATAGACTCGACTGCTCAGGAGTTGGAGTACTGAATATGCGAACTGACGCTGGGGTACAATTATTGTTACCTGCAGTAGCATCTGTTCTTGGGCAGCAAGATTTCATAGCACAGATAACTTTCTTAAGTGCAATATGGAAAATTCAACGATAAAGCCTGTTGAAGGCATTCTAAGCTTAGTTTGGAAAAAAGCGCAAGGCAAAAATGATGCACACGGCTTAAACTAACACTATGAATATTCACGCTAAAAATATGATTTACTCTTGCATCAACGCTTACGCGTACAGTAAGCTATATTTACATACCTGAGGCAAAGCACATGGAATGAAAATTATGGCAAATAAGAAACTGATGGCACACGCCAAAACTAGAAGAAAATCAATCTCCGCCGCATGCCTAATCCTCGCCAACTAGGCTTTGTTACGAACCTCATGACGCAAATTGCTCAAACTCGCATATTGGCTTTTATTTCGGTTTTAGAACGACCACCTGAGTAGATAATGGCAACATTACGCAAGTACTGCTAAAGCAAAATGGCATAATTTAAAACTAAATTGATGAAACGAAACATGAAGATGGGAGCCGCGTGTACACACTGTACTCACTCCTACGTTGTGGTTCCTTAGCTTGCATGGCCTATGTGAAGTATACTACCGGACGCATGAACCAAACCACACTGAGGCGAGGAGAGAAAACCTTTCGAAAATGCCATAAAATGAATCGCATGCTAACATTAGCTCATCTTACGAACAAAATACGGCCGTTTTCAACTCAAGCGTAAAAGAGGCAAGACGTTGGACGTTTTCATAAAGGCCGTACGGAAAGTCCAGGAGCTCTCTAAAACATTAACACTCTCCATCCTCAGCAACCAGATAGAAGTTCGAAAGTGAGTCATTGACGTCAAGTAATCTCGCTGCCGACTGGTAGTGATGCAGTGAACGAACAACGCTTGCGAGTGCTTCATTAATTGATATGGCTAAGGAAAATGGGAAACCTAAGGGTACGGCCAGACTGAACGCGTTGGCGCTGACGCGCGCGTACGCAGGCAGTAGCTGCAATATTAAATACATGTGTTGCTCCGAGAGCGGCCACACTAGACGCTCGCGGACGCAAGCGGACCGAAGCGCACAGACGCCGCGTTGCGCTGTCACAATAATTCAGGATTACTTGGGAGAAATATTTGACGCGGCGCGGCGCGTTCAGTGTATCTCGAGCAGCAGTGAGTGAAGGATCTGGAGCTGCTACTCCCTTCCCTTCAGGCTGAGCATGCAATTTGGGATGCTTTTCACCCTCAGCTCAATGACAGGGTGTTCATCAGAGACCAGTGGTTGTCGATAGCGGATGTACTGCAAGTTTCAGGTGAGAGTTGTAGCTGCGTTCAAGACTTCTATTATACTCGTGACGCTTAAAAGTTTTTCCATGATATAAAGATAGGTAAAGTATGAAATTAATTGATATTTATTTCCTTCATGGCAGAAAATATGATCTGTCACTTAAACTAAACTCACGTGAATAACATTCAAATTTTAAGATGTACGATGTTTCTTTACAATGCATATGTCTACCATGCAACTTTTCCAACACCAGAAATAAAATAATTTTTTCAATTTAGTTCTCACATTTGCTGCAATTGGTGAGCTGTTTCTGTCAGCATGGGCAGTTTCATATTGTTCATTTAATTCAAAGAATTCATGTAATATAAATTCCAGCCCTATGTCCACTCGCTCCCAGACAACAATCATATTGTGTAAAGCTGTTACTTTTTTCGTGATTTCCGCTGCATTCTCTACACTGGTTGCAATGGATTTTGTTAAAATTCTAAATTTTCATGTCATTACTCCGAAAGCACTCTCTACACAACGCCGAACTTTAGATAGACAATAATTGAATTTTTTTTGGTTTCATTCAAGTTTAGGCATGGGCATGGGTGCATCCAATAAAGTAGCAATGTGTAGGCTACATTTCCTACAAAAAGAAATTGTGTTTCCTCATCACTCCCGGGTAGCTTCATTGATTCAGGGAATTGAATTCATTTTCCTGCATGCATTCATACAGGTCACTATTACGGAGCACTCCACCATCGCTCTGCTTACCAAATGCTTCAACGTCAACACACACAAATTTGCATTCATGATCTGGAACACCTTTGAGAATTATTCAAAAAAACGCTTTTCGTTCAATACAGGGTTTGAGCATGTTATTCAAATCTGTTTGCCGTCTATCGCGCTAAAGTAGTTGGGGAAGTTCCATTTTCTATAAAACTGCTCTGCAATTTCACTACACAACTTTTGGTTAGGGTAAGGCATAAATATGAGTTGAAGGTTTCTCCAAATAGCTTTGCACGTCTTCGTCACAATAGTTGCAACTGTTGATTTCCTCATCCTGAATTGAAAAGCTAACAATCAAAAGGACGATCCAGTTGCCACATTTCTGAAAAGCATAATAATCATGTTTGAAATGCCGCATTAGTCAGTTTAAATGATAGATCTTTTCTTTTTCAGAAGAAGCAGCAAAGAAGAAGTTTAAAACTATGCAAGTTAAATTTCGATTGGAATTGAAGAAACTTCCGCAAGGAAAGTCGGGAAACGCAGAACCTCTCCCTGAATCATATAAAAGTAAGTGGCCTTTTTTAAAAATGTGTTTTTTTTATGAGAGCTCAAATGTACGCACAACAGACAATTGAAAATTTATCAGAGATGGCTCCGAAGCAAAACTGCACTGATGGACAGCAATCAGAGTCGATGAGTGCAAGCATTACTTCGACTTCTGCTCATGACACTGATGACGCTTGTGAAGGTCTTGTAGGAACCGGTATTGATGGAACCGCAGAAAGTATAGAAAAGGGATCCAAAGAACCATATAGAAAAAGAGGAAAAGTTCAGAGTGACATCAGGGAGTATTTCTTGCAATTAGAAAAAGAGAAACTTGAATACCTCAAAGGAGAGAGTGAACCTGATGAATGCAGTCTCTTTCTTCAGAGTGTTGTACCCTCAATGCAGAGCATGAGCAAAAGAAATCAATGCCTATTCAAGATTAAGGTTCAAGTACTAGTTTACTAGTTCTTACATGAAAAAAAATGGCGCATAATTTTAAATGTGGGTATTGGCGCATGTTTATGTTTCCCCAACTTTTTCAGCACTTTCCAGTGGATATTTTTGTATTAATCTTAAAGGTTTACCAATAAATTTTACGTTTAATAAATAATCAAATATACTGATACATAAATCGAGTGTAAACCATAACCTTTTGGATAACAGACATAAAACTAACAGCTAATTATATAACCTGAAATGGAATTGCTTCGCAAATAAAAGTGCGTAAAGAATTACTTTATGATCAATAAACTTTTATTTAATTTCATTGTGATGTGATATTAAGTACAGCTTGTTGATTCAACTATCATAATTTTACTTACCTTATTGTTACCCTCAGCCGTTCCTCTGGTGAGATAGCCTGCAGAAAGTTAGTGCTTTGTTTGTATATATATTCACTCTCTAAGCTTCATCAAATATAGCCATGCTCATCCTTGTATATTCTTTAAACTTTTTTGGACATTTCCGTCGATCAGAAAACTATTGATGATATTCTCCATGCTCGGATCTTGTTTTTATTTAATTGGGTGAACGGCAACTCACTGATTTCCATCAAGAATTAGGTACTCTACGTATGAGGGCTCCAACTATAACACCTTCTCACTAGAAGTCATCATGACAATTAGTTATCCCCGAAGCCCGATGCTTCTCGACGAACGCGCGCGTCAGCGTGCAGTGTGGCCGCCTCCATTCAAATGACAGCGTCTGAACGCGTGAAGCGTACGCACGCGTCAGCGCCAACGCGTTCAGTCTGGCCGTACCCTAAGAGATCGGCGCCCATGCTAAACTACCACACAAATACGGGCCTCAACAACAATTAGGATTTGTCTCCGTTAACAAAATTAGAACGTTTACAAATTAATTTCAATCCTACTCGAATACGTGAAAAAATTACGAGCTTGCGGAAAATTATCGAGTCATAACTCGCTGCAGAAAACGGTAGAGGAGCTGATAATGGTATTCCTCGCCTGACTGCAGTGCTCTTCGCTCAAGCGAATGAGCTTTTGGACAGAGATAGTCTGTCGACTTGGATATTTTTAGGACGCTTCAAAGTATCCGGCCCTGCAATGGTTAGTGGTACAAAATGTAAACGGATAATGTTGCGCCTTGGCAGTGGCGGATGTTTGCTCCTCACATTACCAGAAGATACAACTAAAGGATACGGATCCCACCAAAATGATGGCATAGATTAAAGTGAACAATAAAATGATGCCACACGATTCCGCTGTAATGAAAGCATCAAAGTTCTGGAGTAGTATGCTTTCAGTGATACAACTCGTCAATATTATATTGAAAAAATAATGCAAATTTTTTTGTTATTGCCTGGATGAATGTGTTCGCTCCCACGGGGATGATGGTCTCAGAAAATTCTAAAACCTGAAGATTACAAACCAAAAATCATTTATAATTATTGTAACAATGACTGAAATAATGAGTGTAGACAAATGACCAATATGATAACACAGTCACGAAAATCAGAAATGATACATTTTATTAAAAATCAACAGTACGAGCATTACGAATGACCATGACAATGACGGTAAACTAATGACCCGGAAGATAGTAAACCCTAATGAAAACAAATGAACAAGATAAAATGCACAAAACAACCGCCACAGCCTCAGCTGCTGTCTTTTCTATGACATTTATAATTTTGAATTTCTAGAACATTTATAATTTTGATATTCAAATCGGCAAAAAAATATGAATTAATATTTTTTTTGTCGATTTGAATATCAAAATTATAAAAATGTCCTAGAAATTCACGATAAATTTTAGTAGACAATGTAGTTTGGACCTCCCTAACCACAAAATGTTTTTCAAAGAGAGGAAGGAAGAAGGCACCCTTTAGTGAGAACGTGAGGGAACGCAGAATCTGTGCATAATTACAAGATCCTGCGCACATAAAAATTGTAAGTTAGAAAAGGAGTATATGAATCGAGATAAAAATTGTAGAAGTACAAGCAATTGGTGCTAAAAACGAAGACAGCAGTGATCCGAACAAAGATAATCCGTAAGGAAAAAAATCCTATTCAATTTCAACACAACGTTGACCTTCCTAACTTTCAGATAGGGATCTCACATTTTTTCTTTGGAAGTGCCAAAATTCATAGCAATACTGTTATCATCAGATGTACTTATTTCGACTAAGAAAAATAAAATTGTCGAAATTCTGGCATTTATTGTCTCATGTTTCAAGTGCCTCGTGTACAAAACTACTAGTCACACGTCGTTCCTCACCAAAAAGCAATGCGTTTTTACTGCTCAACATTCAGTAAGCACATTCAAGAACTTGCATGTAGCACTCGTGCACATCCATACTCATGTAGTGCGGTTACCGATAATTTGACGTATCATGAAATATCATGTGAAATATCTTGCATGTGCCCCAAAAAATATAGTTGCGTCTATTAAGACCGAGCATCACCCAAAGCCACTCGAGACGGCACGCCAGCAATCCTTCGTTCATCTTCGCCGAATTCACCTGTAGCCAATATCGTATCTTATAGCGACCTCATCCCAATCGGTCTTGAAGCGTTTTACACGCGCAACAGCGTAAAAAATTTGCGACTGCACATTTAATATGGAACTGAAGCACGATAATGTAAGGCAGTAGTACGGCAATTATGAACCTAGATTGCCGTTTTTGACGAGCCTAGCAGAACTTTCTCACTCATGATGCTTTCCCCCGGTCAAGACCGGTACCCATTTCAGACACCTGGGTAGAGTGGAGTATTGTGCTTGGAATTTTTCCCCTATACCCAACAGAGAAAATCGCCACCAGTGCCGGGACTCGAACCCTCGTTTGTCCGCACGGAGGCAGGTCCTAAAGACACACAGCTATTACGAGCTATGAGAGACCCCTGGTCTGAAGCTTCAGCCTATTACATCGTATTCGACAACTCTAACTTTACTGTTGGAACACCTCTTTATCAACTTGTCGACTCTCAACTCGCCTAATTCTTCCAGAAACTTTCAGATTTGCGTAAAACGTTCTTGACTTGACATCGTGAACTGCTTTCCGTTTCCTTAGCTATCTTAAATTTCAAATCCCTTTCTCACATATCCTTTCTCTCAATTGCCCGTGCCATTCCATGACCCATATCTACTACACTAGGACAACTTATCAACACCTAACTACTTATTTTATATTGGGAGGGAGAGGTGAGTATATCAATGGGGGGGAAGTTGCACACATTTACCTATATATTAAAAACTTGATAGATAGTCCTAATCTTCACAGCTGAAAGATTAGCAACTAAATTATGTAATTTTTAAAACTTTCTAGTAAAAGTGTGAGGATGGATGAGTGTGTGTTTATTTTGTTCCAGGTTTCCCACAGGTTCCTTAACAGCTTAGCCAAAAATACAAAACAGTATAGTGATTAATGTTCTGTATCAAAAAGACTCTGAATTTCAGTGAGAATTAGAGACTCAAGGTTCCTTTCACGAACAGTGGTAGAAACTTGAGGGCCGTTTACACCAGGGGACATTTTAGAGAAAAAAAGGGTTGATTAATATTGTATATATAGGAGATTGAAATACGCGGAGTTCCGTAATGGGAAAATTTACCGTTATTTATTACGTCAAATGTCGGAACGACATTTCAACAAGACCAAAGCACTAAAACTAAGGGCAACAAAAGTACAAGTCCTTCGGAGCAGGTCTTCTGGGAGACAGGCGGGCGGTCCACTTGCGATCTATGACTGCCGTCGTAGGAAGCAAGCACCCGTGCTCTGTGGAGTTAGTTGCAGTTAGTTAAGGTTTAGTGATTAGTCTTAGGTTTAATACAGTTTATCGTTTTAAGGTAAGCTTGTACGTTCTAAGTTTTCAGGTAAGCTTATACGTTATAAGTTTTCAGGTAAGTTTATACGTTATAAGTTTTAAGGTAAGTTTTCAGGTAAGTTTATACGTTATAAGTTCTAGGGCAAGTGTATACGTTATAAGTTTTAAGTTTTAGTTATTAAGAATGCATGGGGAAACTTCGTCCTAAGTACCCAGCTCACGGCATGGCAAGTAATTGGTTACTGAACAAGTAGTTCACCAACCTCCAATAAGCTCGTGAGCATCAGGATGTGCCGGGAAGCGGAGTCAGGCGAGTGGATGCTGAGCGGAGCGGTCAGCAGCACGTAAGGCGCCTCTCATCCTCCGGCCGCTCAGTCCTCGATGGAGGAGAAGCGCAGCGTAGCGAAGCGAAGCAAAACCCCCTGGCTTCCCTGCGTTGGCAGTACGGGAGGTTCCGTCGGGGATGCGACGGCAGGTGAAACCGACGGAGGCTGTGTAGGCTCAGTTATAAAGTTGAAGTTGTGTGGTCAATGGCTGGAGGCGATCTGAATCGGCCTCGAGAAAATTTGAGAGGTCAGTGCAGCTTGGCTCAAATGGTGTATTAAATTGGATGTATTCAGGATGGTAAACTAAAGTTCAAAAACCAAAGACGAGCCTAGAGCTGGGTTATATAAATTTTTATATATTAAAGTATTGAGTTCTGCTACATTAATTATAGATTTAATATTCAGAGATTAAGTTTTACTTATAAGTTAAATGGTAATTTGATTTTAGTTCTTAATTTTAACTTCATGAGTAAACAAGCTTAAATTTAATTAACTCTAAACGATTACAGGATAGCCTGTAAGATTTCTGTACACATTTCGGCCGTGAGGCGCGACACGTGTATACGAGGCTCACCACTGAGGCTCATATTGTGTGTGTTTGTACAAAGTTCCCTATTCGTTCTCATTGAATTCGTAATGTGCGACACTTAAGAGCCTTGTAACTACCGTGGCGTATAGGGAACTTCGTATAAACATGCACAAATATGAGACTCAGTGGTGAGCCTCGTATACACATGTCGCGCCTCACGGCCTAAATGTCCCCTAGTGTAAACGGCCCTTTAGGCTGTGTGAGCTTGATCTCAATGCCTCGATAAGCTCCGAGCGAACAACAACAACTGCCGGATGGAGAGCGCTAATTCCCATGGACGGAGATGCGCCGAATCTAAACCAAGTAAGTATTTTTGGTCAATGTGAAGTTTAATGCAATCACGGAAAATAATAATTCCGATCCCAGGAATCACTAAAGAACGTTTTACGTGAATGACATTCTGCTCGCTGATGCGTTATTTTCGAATTATTGAACTTTGAAGTTCGCATTTACGCGCGAAAGGAAGCAACGGAATTTAATTAATAACGGAAGCTAACCCCCTATTACAAACGTAAAGAGGTTGGGTCGTGAGGGGGAGGCACAGTTCTTCTAGTGAAAATTATAAATAAAGCTTCTAACCCACCAATTAGGATGACGACCGCAACCTTGTCAACCTTACATCGGCTCTAAGATGGCGAGCACCATGGGCGCCGCCATTTTGGAGCCGATGTAAACAAGATTGCGGTCGTCACCCTGATGGGTGTGTTAGAAGCTTTATTTATAATTTTCACTAGAAGAACTGTGCCTCCTCTTCACGACCCAACTTCTTTACGTTTGTAATAACTTCCGTTATTAATTAAATTACGTTTCGCGCGCTCGTTTCCTTTGGGCGCAAAGACCAACTTCAAAGTTCAATAATTCGAAAATAACTCATCAGCGAGCAGAATGTCATTCATGTAAAACGTTCTTAAATGGGTTCCTTTAGTGATTCTTTGGAATCAAATAATTATTTCCGTGATTGCATTAAACTTTACATTGACCGTATTTTTTAACAATTCTGGTAGTCCGGAGCACCGTGGGTTCTGCCGGAAGATGCGGGGTCGTTCGGCTCGTTCCCGGTATTTTTTTTCTGTTCGGTTACACTGATGCAGTGGTGTCTTGAGAGAAATGTTTGATTTAGTTTAAAGATAGTAAACATAGTGCAAAGCCTGTATGAGAACACAAGCGCTATCTACAGGTTAGGAAATTTGGAAACAGGGCAAGTGAGGAGTGTTAAAGGAGTGAGACAGGGCTGTACTTTGTCTCCCCTGTTGTTGGGTTGTACACAGAAGAATTAGCAGTTCGACTGAGAATGAGTGGCTTAGGACTGAAAGTTGGCAATAAGAGATTGAGCTGTTTGTTGTAAGCTGATGATGTGGTTGTGGTTAGTGAATGTGGACATGAACTGCAAAGGATGCTTGACATTGTGAATGGATATAGTACAGATATCAAGATGAACTTTCGGGCCAACAAAAGTAAGGTTATGGTTATAAATAGTGATAGAGACTGATAGAGACAGACTTTGGAATATTGGAGAAATCAGAATAGGTAGAACAAAAAAATACAAATATCTAGATTGCATGATAAGTGAAGATGGAGGCACTAGAACTAAGGGTGAGAAAGTGGCAAAAGCAATGCAGTGGAGTGGACAGTCAAGTAGGGTAATTCATCAAATATCGAACTGAACTGATTATCGAACAACTTTGAAAATATGCGCGTAATAAATTTTGTGAGCATCCAAACTTGCACAGTGCCGGTGATCTTACATCTAAAACTCCTATTTTAGTGATAAGAACTCATTTCTGTGAGCTGCAAACTGCTACCAGCTGTAACGAACACATTTTCTGTACAACCCTTACAAATTGGTCATATTTTTTCACTTGAAAAATCTTACGCACCTCGGGAAAATTGCGACGGTTTAACTGTAGTTGTGCCAACGTCAACCTCCCGTCATAACTAGAGAGTAGTGTTGCCAAATTATGTTCTGTTGCTGTATTTTTTTCTTTCCCGATAAAAACATGATAATTATTCCATGTTCGACATTCAGTTGCGATTTCATGTCAGTATTAAATACTGAACAAAGGTGTTCGAATCAAATTTCCTTGAAAATAATGAATTTATGCCTCGAACAAGGCTTTTCGATTCTTAATTCTTTTAAATAACTGAAACGATCTATTGAACGCCTGTTTCATTTCCTTAAAATATTGTATTAACGCTTGATAATAACGTTGAATAGTTGAAGATGGCGACCAATCAGCTGCTGGTGTTCCAAGGCCCTCAAGATCATCAATGATTCGTCTGGCTACATTAACTGATGATCAATCCCTTGCCAAGAAAACTGATGCAAGCATCAATAATAATTCATTGACGAGTGCTCTACACTCTACTCCAAAAAAGGTCACACAGGTTGATGATCACAATGATGGTTCAACAAGCACTGCAAATAAAACATCGACATCATATTCAAATTTTGATAACTCTCCATTTAAATGCTTCCTGAAAACAAGTAATGAGACAGTTATTTCAAACAAACAAAACAAACATCGGCATCTTTGGGATGCTTTATTTCCAATCAAGCCTGATACAAATGATCTTAAGCATTGGTTTTTCAAATGTCTTATAACTAACACTATACATAGGACACCATGACGGTTCCCCCGTAAAGCCGGTACCCATTTCCGACACCTGGGTCGAGTGGGATATTGTGCTTGAGCTTTCCATTATACCCAACGGGGAAAATCGCAGCGCCAGCGCCGGGATACGAACCCGCGACTCCTACATACAAGTCCGATCCCTTAACCGCTGTGCCACCGCGAGCACTTCCAAGAAAATCCAATGCACCAAAGAAAAAAAAAAAGAAAGAAAAACCTTTATTTTCCAAGTGGCCACATGAGATACACGTCAACATATTGGGTTTTAAAAAGTTTCTTAATATAGGACGTCCTAAAACAAAAGTTCCATACGAGAAGTACTAATTGACAAACCATCAGAGGTGTACAAATAGAAAAGCCATACGAGGCAAAATAATTGACAAACTATACGAGGTGTGCTAATAGACAAACTATCAGAGGTGTACAAATAGATAGACCATACGAGGCATATTAATGGACAAAATATACGAGGTGTACTAATAGACAAACCATACGTGGCATGCTAATACTCTCACAAAAGTTCCATACGAGGAGAACTAATTGACAAACCATCCTGTTCGGATCGAAATTCTTGTTCGATTCATGTTCGATATTGATGAAATTATGTTATTAAAGAACTCGATTTTTAGAAAAATAAATAAATTCCAACAATCTACGTTGTCTTTAAAGCGACATCACAGAACAAGAAAGCAACTGTTCAAGAATATTCTTGAGGCCCGCAACAGTTATTCAGAGCAAAAGTTACCGATTTAAGAAGGTTGTTTCTAGACACACGTGGTTTCTGTTCGATATTTGATGAATTACCCTAGTGTGGCCAGATACAGAGCAAACAAGTATGAATGTGTGAGAGGAATGTGGAAGTATGTTGCTGTACCTAGTGTCATGTAAGGTATGAGTGCTCTTGCCTGGAATGGAAGTGATCTTGAAAAGCTGGGGGAAAAAAAAAGAAAAAAAACAGTATATTTCCAATATAGATGGTACAAAAGTACCATCATTGGTTTTTAAAATCTCCTAAAATTAATACACTTGGATGATACACACACACGAGTATTGTAAAACTCGTGTCACTAGTCGAAAATAAATGATTGAGGGCAATGTACTCCTAATCTTGCTTAATCTACATTTGATAATACATGTAATGATAATTATAAGAGACAACACAATTTCATGGACGATGCATTTTCATTGTGCGGTGAAAACACTTTTGACAGTTTACATGTACATGACATAAAACTTCGCAATTCTTGATGCCAGGAAATAATACATGAATCGCTTGTTTCGGCCAATGTTCAAAAGTGTCATTTTGAGGAAGCATGAAAAATATACATATATATATAAATATGCATCCGTATACATATACACACACATATATATATTCATACATATATATACATGTACATATACACACATACATATACATGTATACACGTACACATAAGCATGAGGACCAAGAAGATAATAAGTTTTGTATTTCTAATCTAACAATCTTAACATAGCGGTCATTAGTTGATAAGCATTTTATTTAAACAAAAAGTGGATGATCGCACAACAAATGTATAGTTTTTACATGAATGCTTTACAATAATAAAGAGATGACGAGTTAGGTAATGTTACAAGTTGAGAGTGAACAGAAAAAAGACCATTATCTCTAGTAAAATGCTAGTTGTCAGTCCAGTACACACATGTGTGCACATATACACGCAAATATATACATATACACATGCACGCACATAATTACACCAAACTCGTAAGGATACACAAATGCATTTCTATGCATCGAGGCAATACATACGCATTCTATTTAGTGTCATACGCACAGCGTGCACACGTACAGATATCTACAAGTAAGCATGTGCGCGAATATCAGCGTAAACCAGTCAGTATAAACCAGAAATTCCAATCGAGGGAAACGGAGAAAATATCTTTTATTATCTCATGAATTTTATAAAATTTCGTACTACAAATAGTGGCACAAAACAGTCTACCTAAGTCTGAAACATGAAAACGATTGTGGGACGTGAATAAGAAAGAAAACATTAATGTCCTATAAAGGTTTCATATTAGAAAAAAAAATCACATTATCTTTGAAATATGGCGCAAATTGTCGGCAATTGATAAACAGACATAGGTATCACATTATTATAAGCATATAACTATAAGCGTAATACTGCAGTATAAATGGGTGATCACACAACGAATTTATTGCTTTTTTTACATGGTTGCTTTACAATTTCATATTAGAAAGAAGATCACATTATCTTTGTAATATGGTGCAGAATGTCTGCAATTGATAAACACACACACACACGTAGGTACCATGACGGTCTAGTTTGATGCTTGCACAGAAATGGAGAGGAATGACATAAAATGCAACCTTCGACTGGTTTATCTACTCTAGTGCACACAGGTGTACGTGCACATATGCACACCCATATGCCCACATACACCTATATACGTACACACATATTCAAGTAAGCATGTTTGCAAACGGCAGCGTATAGGCGATCAAATCACACTACCTACGCATACTCTAAAACTGTTTTGTGATATCTTGTATTATAAAACAATAAGCGAGGGAGGTTATTGAGCAATGGAGATACCAGGCAAATGAGATTCGACAGTACTTATTTTGTGTGTTCTGTAACTAAGAATTATTCTTGAGACACTAGATGACGAGTTATTTTGGCTTTAAATTCTCTCGGTCTTTGAGGGACTTTAATACTCAGGGGAAGTTTGTTCCACAGTAAAGCGCCTGATATGGACAGAGCCTTCTGCCCTAAGTGAGATGAACGATAGTTGACTAAGACATTATTGTTTCTATTCGGTTTTTGATTGGTTACAGTGGGTGGATGGAAACACACTATCTCAGCATTGCTCTGAGGAAGATATAACGAGGAGAATACGTATTGGGCCTTCTGCATGAGGAGCCTTTCTTGGATAGGAATCCAGCCGAGTTTATTGAGGAGAGGGGTTACGTGGTCACTTCTTTTGAAATTACCGTTGCATACCACCTTCGCTGCAAAATTCATGCACTTTTGTAAGTCCCTTTGAAGGTATTTAGGTAAGTCTCCCCATACTAGGCTGCAGTAGTCAATGCGCGATAACACAAGGGATTGAATTGCTAATAATCTGGATTTTTCGTCTAGCATACTTTTTATACGATGAAAAAACATTAAAGTTCCGTAGATTTTGTTGCAAGTAGTCTCAACGTGAGATTTGAAGGACATATTTCTATCGAACCAGATCCCTAGATTTTTAACTTTTTCTGATGCATTTATTTTATCATTTCCAACTTCAAGAGTAAGATCTGAAGTTTTTTTAATTGCATCTATGGATCCAAAAATAATGCATTGTGTTTTATTAGCATTTAATTTAAGACCATTTCGGTCGTACCATGATTTCAGGCTAGTCAGTAAAGTTTCGGCTTTAATTTGCGTCTGTGGTATTTCCGATACAGAACTTGTTATTGCAATTTGAACATCATCTGCATACATCGAGATCCGTGTGTTAGAAGGCATTGGAGGGAAATCATTAATGAAAATAGAAAACAGTAGCGGACCAAGAATGGATCCTTGGGGAACACCAAAATTGTTTTGAATGAATGGGGACAATTTGTTTTCTATGCGGACTGCATGAGATCGATTTGAAAAGTAACTTTCAAACCATTGCGTGTCTATTCCCAAGTTCAGTATTTTACGTAGAAGTCTATCATGTTCGACGCTATCGAACGCCTTAGAGAGATCGAGTAGCAGCAAGAGTGTTACATTCTTTTGATCGATGTCACTGTATATTTTTTCAGAGATATTGAGCAGAGCGTCTTGAGTGCTAGTATTTCTTCTATAGGCATATTGATTTTGGTGGAGTAGATTTGACTCGTCCAGGTGAAACGACAGTTGATTCGTCACCACTTTCTCTAATAGTTTTGACATGACAGGCAAAAGACTGATGGGCCTGTAGTTTGATGCTGTATTTAGGTCACCACTTTTATGCAACGGTCTAATAATGGAGTGTTTCCATTGGTTTGGAAACATGTTGGTTGCTATTGATGTATTAATTATCAGACGAATCCATGGTGCTGTAACAGGGAAACTGTCTTTGATATATTGAAGACTGATACCATCATGTCCAATTGCCTTTGTGTTTTTTAGTGAGTACAAGATATTTTGTAACTCCGGTAAATCGACAGGGCGTGGTCTCCACTTGACATCAGTCCTCGAGGGTGCAGTGGGGCATGAATTTTCAATTGTCGTTTCATCTGGATTGGTACACACCTCACTGAAAACTTGAGTGCTAGTGCTAGTATTTCTTCTATAGGCATATTGATTTTGGTGGAGTAGATTTGACTCGTCCAGGTGAAACGACAGTTGATTCGTCACCACTTTCTCTAATAGTTTTGACATGACAGGCTAAAGACTGATGGGCCTGTAGTTTGATGCTGTATTTAGGTCACCACTTTTATGCAACGGTCTAATAATGGAGTGTTTCCATTGGTTTGGAAACATGTTGGTTGCTATTGATGTATTAATTATCAGACGAATCCATGGTGCTGTAACAGGGAAACGGTCTTTGATATATTGAAGACTGATACCATCATGTCCAATTGCCTTTGTGTTTTTTAGTGAGTACAAGATATTTTGTAACTCCGGTAAATCGACAGGGCGTGGTCTCCACTTGACATCAGTCCTCGAGGGTGCAGTGGGGCATAAATTTTCAATTGTCGTTTCATCTGGATTGGTACACACCTCACTGAAAACTTGAGCCCCTACTTTTGAAAAGAATGTGTTGAAATCTGTGGCTGTTGCCAAGGGATTTTCAAATTTACTTTTGCGATCTAGATTTTTATATGGGGCTACCTCACTAATGATTTCCCAAGTTCGTTTTGGGTTATTTTTAGCCGTTATCAGTGCCTGGTGGAAGTGAGTTTGTTTCGCTTCAGTGATTTTCTTTCGAAGAATTTTCTCATGTTCTTTATATCTCTTGTATAAGGTACTGTTTGATCTATTTTTTTTGTACTCTCGCAAGTTAGCTTTCTTTATTCTGCTCATATCTTTCACTTCGTCAGTAATCCAAGCAGTTCGTTTTGGCTTGTTTTTTTTGGTAACGTAAGGTGCACATTCGTCGAGAGCTGCTGTGAAGTTCTCGTTGAAGATTGACACTTGAATGTCAACATCGTCAGTTTGCATCATTTTCTGGAATTCGGTGGACCTATCGAGAAGTTTTTCTTGAAATAGTTCTGCTGAATAGTGCCTTTACGAGCGATAGGTCATTAAGTGGTATTTTTGTCTTTTCTTTGCAATATTAATTTCACATTCTATAGAGTGGTGATCGGAAATAGAAGGTGATATTACTCTACTAAGTATTGCAGTGGGATTATTTGTGATTGCTAGATCGAGGAGAGTTGCAGAGACTTCAGTGATGCGAGTCGGTTCTTTGACCATTTGTGATAAGCTTAGTTTATACAATAGTTTGCTTAGCTGATTGTTTTTGTCCGTTAGGTCAACATTAAAATCTCCGAAAGCAAAGAATGATTTTTTTGCCTGAAGGATTTCTTTGAAGGTTTCCTCAATGAAATCTAGTGTTAGATTTAGGGGAGACGATGGGTGCCGGTAAAGGCTGCCAATGATGATCGATTTGTGTTTATTTATTTGCGCTTCTAGCCAAACCATTTCAATGCCTTCGCAAACTTTATTCGCTAATAGTGAAGATGTTGAGTACATTTCTTTCACAAAAATACAAGATCCACTACCTCGGCTGGTTTTAGCGCCATCGTAGCGGTACAACACGTAATCAGGAATGTTAAAAAATGAACTTTGGGTTCGTGAATCAAACCATGTTTCTGAGACACACAAAATGTCAATTTCCTCAGTGACCAACATTACTCTGATTTCATCCAATTTACCATTCAGGCTTCGAGCATTTACATGCTTAATTTTGATTTTACCTATATTAGCACTCTTTTTGAAGGTAGCAAAGTTACTATTGCGATGGGATCGTTCAGGGGATTTATCGATTTTGTCTAAGTTGCCCAGGGTGTTTGGCCCAGCTTCTGCTATGTAAGAAAGTCTACTATTTGGCTGGGCAGCGGCACTCTGTCAAGATGAGGTGATCCCGGTCTGATTTTTGCCTTGTGTGACAAGAGCACTGTAGTGATCGCTTTTACGATGGAGCAGTAGTGGAGGGTTATTATTTGATAACTCTGAAAAGGGATTGACGAGAAGTTTTTGGCGTGTCACATTTGAAATGATTAGTGGTATAAGGTCTACAGCAGCTTGATCAAAATGTTTGTCGTCAATGTAATTATCTATGAGGTTTTGCATGTCTCCACTGTTCTTGTGAAAAAAATTAGCGTATGTGCTGTTGTTTGCTTTACTCTCTGTTTTGATTGCAGCCTTTAGGGAATTGTAATTCCAATTTGATGCCGGTTGTTTTGTAAGTAGATGAGCTACTGCATGGAGGAGGCAGTGTCCATCGGCTTTGGTGGGAATCAGTTTTATGTTCCATGATCGTTTCAATTCATCCATTGTGGAATTCATGCGTTCACAAATGGGGCTGGAGACGTTTTTTTTCGTACTTTTTACGTCATTAAGAGGTTCTGAGAGGTGCGGGGAATTTATGTTTTTCTGGCTCTGAAAGGGCGGGCTGTGGTGATTTCTTGTATGGGGATTTGCATAGAACTGAGAAATGCTCGTGTCAATTCCATTTTTCTGGCGATGATTGTGAACACAGTTGGGTAGTGGATTTTCCATCGATTGTCGACTGCAATTTTGCAGCGATTTCTCTCTTCCTGTTGATTTCACTGCTTCCGAGTATGTGATTGGATGTTGATTTATACTCGTGTCTAAGAGAGGCTTTTCATCCTCTGAATCAGCATTGGATAGCAATGAAAACCTATTTTTTGTAGGCACTCCGCAATTGTTTGTGGCAGATGCAGGAGAGGGCTTGTTACATGAGGGCAAACATCGGGAGGAGAGGGGGGGAGAGGGTTTATTATATGAAGGCAAACATCGGTTTATGCTCCCGGAGGTTTCACGTGGAAAGGCGGTCAACTTAGAACAATCATTCAACTCATTTTGCTGTTTTTCATAATCATTAGAGTATTCAATTTCTTCATTCAGGTCATGGGAGTTTCTGGCACAGGAGATAAAATGTGAAGTTAGTCTCAAAGGGGATCTTAGAGCAATTTGTTGAAGAAAATGATGCGTGTCTTCTCGCGTAACAGGCCAAGTGCGGACGTTGTTGTAAGCTTCATTAACAGTAACGGTTTTTACATTTGCTCGCAGCGGAATCAGCTTAAGACCAATTTTTCTGCACAGGTCGATGCCATGTACAATTGCTGCCCACTGCAGGGACTCACCACATAAATACGAGAATGAAGATTCTTTGTCATGATCAGGTTTTTTAACTTGGTGAGATTTTGGGACGAGAGGCTCAAACCTTTGAAACTAATTATATAGTTCCTGAAAGGAGGTGCGCGTTCAATCTCACCATAGAGATCATTGAGACGTTCCGAAGTTATGGTCTGAATTCTGCATGCACTATCAATGTCGTCTCTGTTGATTTTTGTGAGACTATTGTCTCCAACGAGAAAAGTGTCTAAAGGGTGTTTCGCATAAGGATGGTTACTCGCAGCTACCACCGGCGTAAAATCATGAGCGCTGATACGATAATTTAAAGCAAAAAGCTGTTCTGTAATCATTTGAATATTTGATACAGTGGAAAAAATCGACGCTGGGCTTGGGGGACGATTTTGTCTCAAAGCTTTATTGAGAAATGCAGCTGTAAGAGACAGCGTGTTATTTATTTCGTGAATAGTTTGGGAACTGGTCATTTGGAGAGGATGTAAGTACCCCTCAAAAGCGGTAACAGGTCCGTTTGTATTGTTCTCCCATGAAAATCTTACGTTATCCTCGCAGTTTGCGCTCTGAGGTATTTTACTGCCAGTATTAGCTGCTTCGTATGCATTTTCAAACATAACTTCGCCACCTGAAAGGTCTGCACACAATTTATCATTAAAATTATAATTAAAATTACCCCTTTTACTTTCCAAAATTTTATCGCGTTCTAACGATGACGTTGGTGTTTCCGTCGGCGGTGAACGATTTTGAGCTTTCTCAGTGACGCAGGGCAGGGGCGACGTCGCCATGAAGCAACCGTTTCGCGAGACGAAGGAGCTCGCAGTGCTGTGGCAGATTCCGCCAGTGACGCGGTATCTTCTTTACTAAAGATTCTCAGCTTTGTGGACGATGAGTCTTCTCGGACACAGTCCAAAGCGTGGGGTTGCGAGTCGAGTGCAATTTCTTCATTCAGGTCATGGGAGTTTCTGGCACAGGAGATAAAATGTGAAGTTAGTCTCAAAGGGGATCTTAGAGCAATTTGTTGAAGAAAATGATGCGTGTCTTCTCGCGTAACAGGCCAAGTGCGGACGTTGTTGTAAGCTTCATTAACAGTAACGGTTTTTACATTTGCTCGCAGCGGAATCAGCTTAAGACCAATTTTTCTGCACAGGTCGATGCCATGTACAATTGCTGCCCACTGCAGGGACTCACCACATAAATACGAGAAAGAAGATTCTTTGTCATGATCAGGTTTTTTAACTTGGTGAGATTTTGGGACGAGAGGCTCAAACCTTTGAAACTAATTATATAGTTCCTGAAAGGAGGTGCGCGTTCAATCTCACCATAGAGATCATTGAGACGTTCCGAAGTTATGGTCTGAATTCTGCATGCACTATCAATGTCGTCTCTGTTGATTTTTGTGAGACTATTGTCTCCAACGAGAAAAGTGTCTAAAGGGTGTTTCGCATAAGGATGGTTACTCGCAGCTACCACCGGCGTAAAATCATGAGCGCTGATACGATAATTTAAAGCAAAAAGCTGTTCTGTAATCATTTGAATATTTGATACAGTGGAAAAAATCGACGCTGGGCTTGGGGGACGATTTTGTCTCAAAGCTTTATTGAGAAATGCAGCTGTAAGAGACAGCGTGTTATTTATTTCGTGAATAGTTTGGGAACTGGTCATTTGGAGAGGATGTAAGTACCCCTCAAAAGCGGTAACAGGTCCGTTTGTATTGTTCTCCCATGAAAATCTTACGTTATCCTCGCAGTTTGCGCTCTGAGGTATTTTACTGCCAGTATTAGCTGCTTCGTATGCATTTTCAAACATAACTTCGCCACCTGAAAGGTCTGCACACAATTTATCATTAAAATTATAATTAAAATTACCCCTTTTACTTTCCAAAATTTTATCGCGTTCTAACGATGACGTTGGTGTTTCCGTCGGCGGTGAACGATTTTGAGCTTTCTCAGTGACGCAGGGCAGGGGCGACGTCGCCATGAAGCAACCGTTTCGCGAGACGAAGGAGCTCGCAGTGCTGTGGCAGATTCCGCCAGTGACGCGGTATCTTCTTTACTAAAGATTCTCAGCTTTGTGGACGATGAGTCTTCTCGGACACAGTCCAAAGCGTGGGGTTGCGAGTCGAGTGCTGCTTGTACGTAATTTCTTGAACTCGCTTCGGGTGTGCCCGTAGCAGGTTTCAGAACTTGAGAAGATGAATAATTACTGGGAGCTGAATTATTACAAGCAGCGCCTGAGAGATTTTCGCCCGTGTCAGATGACTCAGATTTTGCAGTCATTAGTGATGCTTCAGGGGCTGAGAAACACTTGCTGTTACCAGACTTCACGAACGTCCGAGAAGCATTTTTCGTTTTGAGTGTTTGAGGACCTTGAACAGATGGATTCACAGGGGCGGATTTATTAGGTCTGCCTTTCCGCTTTATGGCTGGTGCTTTGCGCTTTTTACTGAGCTTTTCGTACGAAGCTGTACTGGAGGATGTTGTTTTTTCAGATGGGGCAACCTTCCGAGTAGTTGAACGAGTTCTATATTGATACATTGTGACGTTGATAGAGAGGAAGAAAAAAATTAAATTTTGTTCATTGGGTTAAAGTAGAAGACCTCGCCTTTTAAAGGTAGATAAAGAGAGACTGCCAGTAGGAAAGCAAGGGGGGGGGGGCTTGGGGTGTAAGACAGAGGAGGACAGAGTGTGAGCGGGAGGAGGGGGCAGGATGCTTGCAGTCGGCAGAGCAGAGCAGCGTTGCTTGCTGTCCTGCTTGGGGAAGAAAAGAGAAATGAAAAAAAAGAAAGAAAAGAACTTCAACTTTCCCATCAGAAGATTGCTCTGGTGAACTATTCGAGAAACGTCGTATTGTTCAAATTTACTTCACATTGTGGAATTATGCTCTGTCTGTGAACACAGGCTTACTATGTTTAACATGGTAAATTGTTTCCGAAGTTGCTGGATCAAGTTTATTTAATTTTTATATTTAAAAGTTCCTTCAAAGAAGAAGAAGTTTTTTCTCCTTCTCACATATAACGTCAATAGTTAACCAAAATTGTCCATCAAAAGAACATGATAATAAGGTAAGCTAATTTTTTTAATCAAAAATTGAATGAGTACATTAGAAATTTTCAACATTCATGCTCTATTGTAACAAAAAATAGTTCACAAAAAAATGGTCACCATTATTTTCCAAAGATGCGAGTTTGACAGAGCACACTTTCTATTTTGTTTCTGGAGATACCGGCACTTGTTCTTCCATGTTAAGAGTCGGGGTGTTTTGGAGGGATGGAGCGGAGATGGAGGGGGGATGGAGGGGGTAGGGGTGAGCATGTTCGCGCTGCTCCTCACCGGCACTGCGAGGGCAACACAGAGTTTTCACATCTCGCCGCTCTGATCTACTTGTTAAAATGATCATAATTGAATCACCGAAACACAGAAAGTTCACTTTTACCATTTAGTTAGGCAGACGGCACATTCACGGACACTCAGTTCTAATTTCGTACTTCGTGGAGTTTTCATTCCCTCACATTCTGAAACAATTTAGCTCCGGTGGCATGGAGCGTGCGTTCACGGTGACAGACGGTGACAGACAGATGTAATACAAAATAAAGTTGGACGTTTAGCATTGGGTGCTCCAAAATAGACGGCTACAGAAGCCATTAGAGGTGACCTAGGGTAAAGCCTATTTTCAGAAAAAATGATAAAAGCGGTGCTGAATTATAAGGTGATTATTAAAAGAATGCAGAATATCAGGTGGGTGAAGCGAATTTTTGAATGGAATCTGAGTGTAAGCTAATGGGAGAAAGTGTGTTAGGAACTTGCAAGGAAACTCAGTATGCAAAAGATTATTCATGTTAGAATTGGGAGACCTATGGATGACTGGAGTTTAATAAATGTTGGAGGTGTAGGGCCTGAGTGGGACTGCAAGAGGTGGAAGAAAGTGATTGAGAGGCAAACAAAAGAGTATAGATTGAATAAGTGGAAGCTTAGCATGATGCGGAAGCCTACACTTGATGGTAGTTCTGTAAGTCAACTCTTGTTTGCTGTAAGATGTAAGTCATTGAGTGTAGACAGATGAACATGGAGGTGGAATGAGAATAATAACAGATTATGTCGGCAGTGTAATAGTAGACTGGAGGAAACAATTGAGCATTTTGTGCTGGAATGTAGAATGTATGATGTATTTGGAAATGTATTTAATGTCAACGATTTCAATTATTTCGTTGCCACATATGGATAATACGGTACAATGGAAGACGTTTTACACGAATGACATTGTGCTTGCAAATGCTTAGTTTTTAAAATATTTAATTTTGAAGTTACAGGAGCGTCGTTTATATAATTGAACAAACAAACACACAAATAAGCAAAAAGAACAATTTTAACATAACAATAGGCAAAGTTAGGTTAGGTAAAGTTAGTTTGGTTAAATAAATCAACCTAAACTTGCCTAAATAAACCTAAAATAACTTAATTTAACTTAACCATACTGAGGCCAAGGATTCATGCCAAAAAACTTGGCGTGGTCCGCGTCTGCAAAACGCCGGAAGAGCCATATTGACACTGCCGTTAATGTTATTCTTACCTGAACGTTATTTATGCTTTATCTTGAAAACTAAGCATTTGCAAGCATAATGTCATTTGTGTAAAACGTCTTAAAATGTTTCCAATTGCGTAAATTTCATAATGAAATTGCGAAAGTTGTTGACAACATTAAATTCAACATTGACCGCCAGATGTGATGAAAATGATTGTGGTATGAGCTGTCTTGCTGGATTGGATCAGGAGTGTAATTTGAGTATCATTGAAGCTATGGAAATTTTTCTTGTACATGCCTGGAGTAAGAGACAATGACTGGAATGAGCCAGCCAGTCATGCGCAGTGAACTGTAATGACCGACCATGCCTGGGGATGATGTTTTGCCGTACTGGTTATCCCAGTGATGCTGCCCAATGGCAGGCAGCTTGTGACAAGGATTGGTGGATCCTTAGTAATCTATTGGAAAAGTCTGGTACACATGCGTTGAATTCTTGCGTGAATATTGTGAGTATTGACTGTTGCAATGCGAAAATGGATTGGCTGCCGCCTTCCCTCTTGCTTCTATCTGAGGGCTTCAAACCTCAACAGTCAGAGTGTAAGAGAAAACAAAGATATGAAATACACAGTAAGAGAATTGGACAGAACAGACAGAAAATAGAAAAGCAGTGTTTACATGGTATGCGTTTGCGTGTACCTATCTAATTAGCATGGGAAAACAACGAACTTTGAAAGATTATTAAAACACATTTATTTTTATTACAAACACGGGGACAAAAAGCACAAGGAAATATCTGAATGAAATAATGAAAAGGAGCACCAGTGCATAATGCAAGATACTCATGACATTAACGACATGAAAATTTCACCCAGCAAAATGTGAATCCAACACCTTGACTGAATAAACGCATGACACAAATCGCACTTTACGTACGCTTTTTGTCGTAATGAGCACTAGAGCAACGACCGCATGGTTTAACGTTACACAAAATTTGGTCAATATTGAGTTTAGGTGATGTGGGGAAATTAAGCATTCCATTTCGAAAAATCAGTAAAGGAGCCCATTTAAAAACGTTTTACATAAATGCCATTTTTTGCGCTGATGCGTTATTTTCGAATTATTAAAATTTGAAGTTTGCTTTTGGGCGCCAAGGAAGC